>OY757924.1:36757185-37224685 GCA_963585895.1 Sepioteuthis lessoniana
ATAAATTAATTCAGCTCTGTCTGGACTTAAGGAAACAATCACATTAAATCTAGTGAAATAATGTACACTCTGCTTGAAAATGTAAAAATTCTTAATTTAGATTGTTAGAGATTACAAATCAGACATTTAATATATGGAGATGAAAAGTTAACAAGATTATCTATGTTAGCATTTCCATTTAAAAAGAACAAAAATTCTATGTCTCTTTAAACAGAAAAATAATCTGAAGCAGAATTTGAATTTAAAACCAAAACTTGAACTGAGGAATCTATGTCTGAGGAATTCTAAGTTTGATATGATTCTTCTGAGAGAAGAAAAAGCTATTTTAAATAAGTATAATTACTTTAATGGTATGGGAAGTAATAGATTATAAAGTTTAAACTGAAAATGAAACAAAAGTAAATGCAAAAATAGACTAAAATAAATTATCCTACAATTCTACATTTGCCAAAAATTAAACTTCCAGTGTCAAGGGAAGAATTCAACTCTTTCAGTGACTCGCTAACCAACAGGATAACTTGGATTTTGCAGACCTTCTAAAATGGGAATCATTTATGTTATCAATTCATGAGCTAAATAAAAAAAAAAAAATTCCACAGAGAAGCTCCTAATGGTTCCATGATAACTCTGGGTTCTAAGGAAATAGGCAACATGAGAGTATATTATTTGTGTCATGACTGCAATGACAAGCCAAACCAAAGTTCAGACATTACCAAGTTGTTTCTTAACAGTTTTAACCACATGTAACATAATATTGGCCTTTTCAACAGAGTTGCCTCCCTAAAAAGTATGCTAGCCTACACAAGCCAAAACTGTTATTGGATTGCTGTGTAGCAGGGAGAATATTTAGTTTCATTCTAAAGCAAAAGGACTAATATTACTGTTGGTATATATACTATTGGTATATGTACTAATATTGAATGAAGGAAAGATAAAACAAGCTCATTTACATGTACAGAAAAATTTAGAATATACATCATGTAAATACAAGTACTATTGAAAAGAATACATAAAGGGGTCCCAACAGATAAAATAAACCCATACTGTTATATGAACAAGCAGTCATTAAAAGGGGTACAAAATGGATAAAAACTTACTTTATAAGTGACTGTTAAATGAATACCATGTTAGCTTTACTGCGTGATGGAGAGTTAGGAGATAATATCTTTACCGTTTAAAGAACGGAGGTTAAAAAAGATGGATTCTGGGATTGTAATGTGACCACAAACACAAGCCCCTAAATCAACACATCCATTTAATGAAGAAGACAATTATGTATTTACCAACCCTTCTGCATGAGCAGGATGTGACACAAGGTCAATTTTCTAAGAGTATATTGGTTTAAATTCAGAGTTTTCCTTCTCATTGACCAGTTGCCATATCAAGGTTAAAGAAGCGAATCTACCCTACTATTTACCTATAGCTAGAGGGAGAACAGTTGGACATATCTTTTCCAAGGGTATTAGTACAATGTGAAATGCAAACAATCTCTATTTCCAATGATGATAACCATTACACAACAAGAGGGAAACATTTATTGTTTAACTACACTGTTTACTACACAGCTCGAATCATTAGAATGAAATCTTAACAGTGCTATCTATTTGTTTCAAGTGAAGAAACTACTGTGAGATTCATTAAAAAAGATAAGATTTTCTAACACAAACTGTAAATTTTCATTTAAAGTATATTATTTTTATTGACCGTATACTATTTTGTTTTTCTCTGTCAACAACTTTTGTTTTATCTGATATAAGCTAATACAAGGTATTTCATAAAATGTGGAAGCTTTTGTAATTTACTGTAATAAAATTAACCTTTGTTAGTGTCTGTGCCAAGGTGTAGTTCAAAACCTAAAAGGAAGAATGCTCTATGAACAAAAACTAAAACACTATCTAAAGAAGTATCATAAAAAGGAAAAAGTTCCTTCTATCAAGAATTTTGGTAAATGGACTGAAGTCATTTGGCCAGGTTTAAAATTATTTGATGCAGATACAATTTTTTCTATATTCAACTGTAGGAATACTAAAGGCATTCAAAATAGAAGAAAAGAAATATACAATACACGAAAATAAAATAAATATACAATCAGTTCCCAGCAATTTGGGTCAAAACCAATTTTGACTCAGTCATTCATGAAATAAGTAAAAGAATACCCCTTAGGAGTTAAAATTGGTCAGAAAAATATTTCAAAACAACATATAACCATGCGTGTCTATCAGTACAGGCATTATATATATGAAAAATAAGAATAGAATTTGATAGTTTGGAGGAAAACTCAAGGAGGTTAAATTGATTAATAAAAAAAAGGTGTATGCATGAAAATGTATATGTTGTAACAAACAAAATTTTGTATGTGTGTGTGAATATATATATATATATATATATATATATATATATATATATATGTATATATATATATATATATATAGATGTATATATAAATAGTTCACACACATACAGACCAATAGATATTTATTGAATGCATCAATCTAATGATCAAATATTGTGAATATACATACAACTGTATATAATCAATATGTTGAACTTAGTTATTGTAAATGAGCATTTGGATGTCTAAACATACATTAGTGTACTTAATGCAAATTTTCTCTAAACACATATATGAATGTTATTCAATTCATATTTAAAAATAGGTCAGAGCTGTCATCGTTTACAATGAAGACAAGTGCGTGCACCCACACACACTTACACACACACACTTACACACACACACTCACACACACATATAAGTTCTTTTAGCTTTTATATACATATATATAAATATATATATATATATATATATGTGTGTGTGTGTTTGTGTGTGTGTGTGTGTGTGTGTGTGTGTGTGTGCATCAATATCTATAATGTTTCATTGGCTTAAATATTTGTGACATAATAAAGAATAAAGAGCCCTTTTAAAGGTTAAGGAATTAAAAATCTCTGCTGGTTTTGATTCTCAAAGTTTATAAATATCCTGATAATTTTATATGTAAGAAAATGTTGAAGGGATTTTCTTATGAAAAAATCACACCATATTATCGGCATATTGGATGCCTTACTTTCCCTAAAATATAGCTAAAAAACACATTTCCTTGGTTTTATATTTGGAGTTGTGGCATCTGATAGGTTGATATTTATATATACACCTATGGTTTGACACCTTTGTTCCTAATACAAACTCTAGATATTTCTGAGAGACTTAGGAAGAATCCTTGAACCTTATAGTTGAAAAACTATATCTCAGCATATTATTTTTATTTTCATTTACCATTTTACAAAAGAATAAACATATCAAAGTAGAATCCTTTAGAATCTCAAAGAGAGTGAAATTTTATATTAATCACATAAGAGTATAAAGATTTAATGATCTGGTTGATTTTGCAATCATTTCATCAAATTGACTAAATTTTGCAAGACCAAAAATGGTTTGATAACATTGACAAAATTAGATTTTTGTCCAAACAAAAATGTTTTGTTTTACCAAATATTTTGATCCAGCTCCTCTGTTACAGTGTGTTAGCAGTGATTAGAATACACCGAGTCTTGCATATGCGTAATCCTCACAAAAAAGAGGTGTCCAGGATATGACACTGAACTGCATTTGATGGTGAGGCTCCAGTTCTGAATCTCTGGGAATGTGGTATACCCCTTCATTGCTGTTATTCCTTGGTGCACTCTGACCTGGAGTAGTAATACCTGATAAGATCTCATCAATGGGCCGAATCGAGCTGTTAGATAAGAATACTTGATATTGTATAACTTTCAACAAAAAAAATCCTAATACCCAACAGCACAAAAAAGGTAATTATGAATGTATAAAGAATGTGATTGCCTAACTACTAAGCATAAAATAATCCAGAAGTGTTGACAGGCCCATAAAATCATTCATAATCTATTAAATGTTTTTTTTCACAAACCCTGTAAGAATGTTACATCTCCATTAGGTTCATGTGTATCTCTAAAATATGATACCAAGTGTAAATAGAGATGGGTTTTTTAAATTATGTGCAATACAGTTATTACTGTTGATCTGCCACTTAATCATTTTAGCCTAAAATTCTAAATCAAATAATTAGGATGATTCATATTTAAGGCATGAGTTCAGGTGAACAAGCAACAGTAAAAGTGGCTGAATGGTAGATAGTCTGCTTGCTAATTGTATTAGTTTCTCAGAAATTATATAACCAAACTTTATATCATTTTATTATTACTTTTTTTTTAAACACAGAAAATAATGTAATCAATGATGATTCTTCAAACACTTAAATGTGTGAGCTGTGTAATTTTTTTTTAATGTATCAATAATCTCCAGTGGAGATTACCACAGATCAAATCTAGAGTCAAATCAATATTAGTCCAAATATTTAATAGAATGATAACATTGTTTCATTTTGGAATTTCGAGCAATTATTTGATTCATACTGTCACACATATTCCAAGTATTTCTTTCTAATTCTTTCTTATCTACTTGAGCCTCAATCATAGAAACTTTAAAAAGAACATTAAATGAGGCAGAAAATGATTGGTAGAATCTTAAACTTTGGATGATTTTAGATTAGAATTATGTTCAAAACCTATTAAGACTGAAACTGTATTCACCAATAGAAATGCAATGAATAGACAGAAATGAATAATGAATGAAACATTAATTTT
The DNA here is from genome assembly GCA_963585895.1 of Sepioteuthis lessoniana. Lineage (NCBI taxonomy): Eukaryota > Metazoa > Mollusca > Cephalopoda > Myopsida > Loliginidae > Sepioteuthis > Sepioteuthis lessoniana. The sequence continues at coordinate 36,761,842 of OY757924.1, forward strand.
CTCCCAAATATTCCCATTGGCATTCAACACACTTATTTCAGCAAGTTTTTCAATGATCAAAGTACCTTTGAAACTCCTCTTTTGATATGGTGTAAAGCAACACTGTCATACATCTTTTAGTGTGCTCCATGTCTGTAACTCTTTTACCTGTGAGATAATTTTCCATTTAGAAAAGAAGAAAAATTCATAAAAATGTAGTGAGTATGAATAGTGTTGTATTTGCATAATCCTATGGTTTGATAGAAATATTTTGTGAAAAAAAGTATCAAAACTGGTTTCATTTTTTTAACAATCTGTCCTGACTCATCTTGATGAAGTCAAGACATTACTAATTTTAATATAAGTTCCTTAGCTGTGGACATATATATATATATATAGTAAAAAAAGTTAGTAAAGTTGGTGACCGTAGTCGAGAGCAGCCAGAAGGCTCCTTTTTCAATAGCTACTACACTGAGGTGTCGGGGAGGGCATTACTCTGTTCCTTGGATTTCTTCCCTTTACCCTTGATATGTACCTTACATTGCAGAGTGTTAAGCAAGGAAGTATCAAGTACCATTTTTAAAGTCTTTGGTATGACGCGACCAGGGGTTGATCCCACGTCTCCCTGACCATTGGTGAACACTCTACCCACTAGACAGATGAGCCGGGTAATTCTTTAAAAGTTTAAGATCCAGTCTCAATATTTTTTTATTTTGTTTTGTAACCAGTGATAAAGGACTTGACAAATAAAATGATCAGTTTATATTGTAAGAATTAGATTAGGTTTTTCTTCATCACCATGATTCTTTACATAGATTTCAAAATTTAAGAAAGAACCTAAATGTCACAAAGGGCAGTGCATTTAAATCCCAGGATCAAGATCTCTCAATAGAAAAATTTAAGATTATGCATAAAATTGTATGTATGTATGTATGTATCCATAGCTGACAAGAATTGAATTCTTGTAGATAGATAAATCAATAAGTGAAGTGAGTGACTGAGTAGTTGACAATCTTGACAGGAATAAAATCGATGGGCGGGGCTATGGAGGGTGGATGCTGTTTGGCTGATGAGGAGTGTAATGTAGGTTATAGATTGTTGCAAGAAAATGAAACAAGGGAAGTTGCTATCAGAATGGACAGTCTGGTATTACATGAAGAAGGCCAGTCTACCGGTGAAGAGAGATCGATTTTAGCAGACAGGAAAGAAGAGAGTTAAGAAGCAATAGAATCCATCTGGTCAACATCTACACAAAAACTGTCAGAGGGTGGAAATGTATTTTTTTCTTTCCTGAGAATAAAAGAATTGGCAGAGATAAAAGAAGAAAGTTTTGGTGAACTGGAATGGATCAGAAGAGTTGTGGAATTCTTTGGTTCTTAATTTAGACTCTGCCAGTGAATTGAAGAGGCAGCACCAAAAATGACACAATGCACTTTGATCTCACTTGCTGTTTTTTTTTGTGACAATCAGAGAAAGTAAATACTAACTTATGACTGAAGAAGAAGGAACAGCATTTATGATATCCTCTAATGTAATTGATGATGGCAGCATTTATTGGTTCTCAATTTTGAATTATATCCTCAAATAGCAGATACTTTATTTGAGTGACTGTAAGAAAATTTTAAAATGTAATGTATTAACCAACTGCTCTACCACAAGCTGAATATGAAACAAGGTCAATTTTTAAGTGGTATTTAACAAGTTTGAATTCAAAGTTTTTCTTCTCTTAGACTAATTGCCATACCAAGGCCAAAGAGCCGGTCTGCCCTACTATTTGCCCACTGCTTGAGGGAGAATAGGCAGATTTATACGTTTCCAAAGGGTATTAGTCCTACATGAAAGTCACACAGCCTCTTCCAGGTTTTGAAATTGAGTCACATTTTGCCACCAAATTTTAAAATATAACTGAATATATTCAAAGTTGTTTTAGGATTTTTTTAAATCTATTTATTCTTTTTACTCTTTTTTTATGTAAATTATTGTTAATTTACTTTTTTCCTATCTGAACACCCTGTCAGGAGAGCTGAGTATATGCTATATCCTCTGCAGAGAGGTAAGACCCTCCCTGAAAAAAAGGGCTGTCCCAGGTATGACACTAAACTGGATCTGATGGTGAGGCTCCATTTCTGGAGATCTGGTCAGTGTGGAGTATCCCTTCATTACCAATATTCCCAGGTTTACTCTGACATTAAAAACAAGACAAAAAATTAGTAGAAAGAACATTTGTCAGAACAATACAAACATATAATTTTCATGCAAAAAAAATATCCCCTTCTGGAATGAGCTAGTCTTAATTATATAAAAGTCTTGGATTAAATTTCCTTTTCCTGAGATCAATTTAGTCTGAATGAAAAATAATGGCATTTCCCTCATTGCTCTAAATTGTGTTAAAGTAACAAGTAGAAAAGCAATATAAAGAGACAGTGCCCATCCCCCACAAAGTAAAGTTGTAATGAAAGTTGGGCCATTCACAGTCCTGTTTGCCAGACATTTACTCCCAAGTGAGCAAGAGCCATACCAAATGGGAAATGATGGCGCCTTCTGCTTCTCTTGGAGTCTTGGGATGATTCCAGTTTATCTGAAATAGCCTGCAATAAAGATACAAGATGATAACCAGAATCATACTTACGTGAACAAGGTCAGTTTCTTTAGAGTTGTATTGCTCGTGAAATGTACATTTATGGTCAAGGCAGAGAACTTGTCTTATTGACATTATAAAAGAAACTTTGTGATGGACAGACAGGCAATGTAAACAAGTTCTTACCTTTTCAAGTATTCTTCCTTGGTTAAAACATTTCCTTACTCTTTGTTTCAAATACTAATCTATTACAATCTATATCATCTATATCATAATCTATTTCAGGTAAAAAAAAATGTTAAACTATTTTTATGTCCAGGTTTTTTGAATTTGGTTGGTTGGTTGGTTGGTGGTTTTGATTATTTTATAACAGTTTAGTAATTATGGTCTCTAATCACATACAGCACAAAAACAACTCTTCACAATCATTTTAAACTGGTGAACACTTAAAAGGAAAGATAAATCTTTAAAAAGAAAGAAAAACACAAATATAGAGAAAGTATAGCATGATAGAGTACAGAGGGAAAAATAAGAGAAAAAGAGATTAAGTAGTGTAGTCTATTTGATCATTACTTGTGAAAAAAAAAGAGATAAATTCTAATTTTTATCTGATAATTTTTTGATTTTTTTTAAAAAAGAAACTAAATGATACTTGATGCAAATATACTTTGTGTTACCATAACAATAGAATTTCTCTGTCTTCATTTTTGAGAAGATTCTATTGCATCAAAGAATTTTTCTGACTATCAAATTCTTATTTTTTATTATTCATACATTTCAACCGGCATATTCTTCAGTCTTGTGAATGTGGAACATGCACTTCTGTAAAGGAATACATTCTTTTCTAGAGTCTTACTTCAATAATGCAATGCAAAATGGTATCAAACAGAATTTGTTTTTTGCATGTTTTAATCCAGAAATTGTTCATAGAATGTTTAACAGATTTCATCTTTTATCCATTGTTTTTTGTTGTAGCAATAGTGATGGTTGGTTGGTTGGTTGGTTGGGTTTTATGGCATGTCAACCCTCGTAGGTTATTTAATGCCCAATCCATTTTTATACAAATAATCAGTTCTCTTTCCAACATTTCAGTTTAGCATGAGTACACAGTTTAATTGTCCAAAATATTTCTATTTCAAACTATTCAGTTTTGTCAAACATTTCTAATTCAAACCATTCAGTTAAGTATAAGTATAGATTTTATTTATACGCAGTTAAACATCAAAACAGTTCTATATTAAACAATTCAGTTTAGCATAATTACAATTTCAATGTCAAAAGCAGTTCCATTTTAAACAGTTCAGTTTAGCATGCAAAAGCTGTTCGATTTCAAACAATTTAGTTTAGCATAAATATGCAGTTTAATAGTCAAAAACATTCTATTTCAAGCTATTCAGTTTAGTCAAACAGTTCTAATTCAAACAATTCAGTTTAGCATAAGGTCATAGTTTAGTTCTAATTAACCCTGAGATAGGATCCTATCAGGTGCTACCACTCAGGGCCAGGGTGGATCTGGGAGCGATAGCAAAGAAGGAGTACTCCACATTCCCCAAAGCTCCAGCATCACTGGAACCTCACCATCAGATTGTTTAGTATCATATCCAGGACACTTCTTAGTGGGGAGGTCTTACCCATCTGCAAAGGTGCAGTCAGTGTATTCTACAGCTCCAGCTGACTGGGCAATAGCAATGGCGAGTTCTATAACTCAGCAAAAAACAAAGAATGCAAAACTTAGTCTGTAAGAAGATGTGGCAACAATTCTATGGAAAATAAAATCAATTTGATATTGCTTTACTTTGTGCTACAAAAAAGTAACCAAAGCAAGAGTCTCTTTCTCTCTCTAGAAATGTGTACATTACTTCTGGAGATGGCTGGAGAATGTAGCAGTTAAAATATCATATAAACAACCAAAAGGAGTTTTTAGTTCAATCAATTCTTTGCATGAAATTTCTCATTACTTTGGTGAAAACTGGTTGTGACACTATATATTTGTGTGTGTGTGGATAGATAGATAGAAAAAAAGACAATATATGAAATTAAATCAACAGGTTTCACTTTAGGAATACCTTCATCAGAAATTAAGTCTTATTTAACAAAATGAAGTGTGCACTTGACGAGAGAGAGAGAGAGAGAGAGAGAGAGAGAGAGAGAGAGACATATGCTTTATATATAATATGTAAATATTCGATTTTTTTTTAAGCTTACGTCTTTTAGTATACCACTTTCTTTAAGTATTAATTTGGTGAGGACAGGGTATATTTTAGAAAACTGTCTGTTAATTAATTGTAGTAATTTCATGTATTGGTGCACTTTCTATGCATATACATATATATATATATATATATGGGTCATTTAATAAATACAGTAAATTTGAAATAACCAAAATACATTTCTTTTTTAGAAATTTTTTCCACTCCTTGGAATTTGTTTATCACAGAAATTATTCTAATCTTGCAAAAATATTTGCTTTAATTCTGTTAAAAATGGCAGTATATTAGACTTGAAAAGAGGTCGGTCATCAAACTTTTGGTGGCTGAAAAGTGAAATGATATGAAATTTACAGAAGAATATGTGATATGTACAGAGAAGGATGTTTTAGTGAAAAAATGTTTGCAAATGGGCTAAATTGTTTAAAGAAGGTGAAAATAGTCTTGAAGCTGAAAATAGGTCAGGCATACATGTGAGCACACCAGAAATGGTGGATTCAGTTACTGCCCTCATTTTGGTGGACAAAAGAATTATAATAAAGGATATTTTTGAACAACTGGAATTTTGGTGGGGTACAGCACTCTAAACTATGCATTATGACTTTGTCTTTTTTAAGGTCAGTTGAGTAATATTAGACTTCTTTTCCTTCCAGTATAAACTTGGTCTTTGGTAATGAATTCATTTGCATTCTGGTTACACTAGACAACTTACAAAACATGGAAATCTAATTTTCTTTCCCAAACTGTTAACTTGTTTCATATATATATATATATATATATATATATATATATATATATATATATATATATATATATATAACACATTGTGTTTTATTACAAATAGATTATAGATACATTTAGTGAAAAAATTTAAGATGTGTGAGATGAATTTCTTCTCTTCTTTTTAAAAAAGTAAATAAAATACAAAAATTGTTTTAGTTTAGAACTATTCTGTAGATTCAGTCATATCTAAGGAAATTCTTAACCTAACTAATTTAGAATAAAAGAAAACTGTTAAAAATCAAGTTTTGTAGATATTTGCATTATCAATGAGTCTGTCAAATATTTGTCTGTGTGAAGGATCAAATATGGCAGAATTTTTCAAAAGTTCAACAATTGATTGGATGATAGAGAAGTTGGTATTTTTAAGGATTTACTTCCCAAGTCTGTTGTATTAAAAATGTTTTGTAAGGTAAAGGTGATAAATTTATAATCTAAAAATAGTGATGTTTTCCTAAATCCATAAACCTTTATAGATATCAACTAGTACATGTATGTACACACATCCACACACACATATATATATATATATATATATATATATATATATATATGCATTCAGATTACATGCCTTTTTGTGGAAGCATAGTAAGGACCTTAGCAGATATATTAGTAATAAAAACAATTTCATGTTCATAATTAGGGCTGAAAGACAAATTGCACCATGTCTTAGTAACTTTGGAAAGATGGAAATGTGGCAAACTGATTTATTGTCCAAAAACTTTAAAAGTTTTGATAAAAAAATATATATGAGCTGAGCAGTACAATTAGAAACTGTGTTACTCTATATGAAGTAGATGAGCACGTATTGTATGACTTAGAGACTTATTATCAGCAAGGGAGCTTGTTAGTCTATTTGTCGGTAGTTCAGTTTCTTTTTCTTTTTATTCATAGAGTTGGAAGCACGTTGGCACCAGAGAGAGCGAGAGACAAAGGAGAAAAAAGTCAGTAAAAAGTAATACTCCATGGCTTCTGTCCTTTGTTACATAGCCAGTAATTCTGCAATACACAAAGAATGGCATAGATATGTCTAACATTATCAGCACAAGTCTTAGGTTGCTTTTCTGAGGAGTTTTTAAAAGTATTATTTTTCAAGCTTAGTTAATGGTTTGTTTTTGCAAAATTTTAGCAGGAAAATATTTTAATTATATTCTTTATCAGTTTGAAAGTTTCCGGTAAAAAACATTAAAAATGCTGTGAAACTTCTTGTCTGACTACATCCAAGAAAATGCTCGCAATATTTTTAAAGAAATTTAAAGGCATTTATGAAAGTAGCTATGAAAAAGAATTTTAATGATTTTTAAAACTAGATGTTAATTTTTAAGATTCATTTAAAAATTCTAAAGTCATAACAAATATAGATTTCCATTTGCAAGAATTTGAAAATAACTGGAAATGGTTATATGGAAAGAATGAGATTTATACATTTCTAAAATTACTTTTAAAATTCTTCAGTGTTTGAAATAATTTTTTTGTTGATGCAAATAAGATATGACCTACTTTCATTTATTGTATGTAATTTTGGGAAGAATACTTATGACAAACTCTTTTGGTGTTCACATGATATTTCAGCCAGTATTTCTCCAGCCTTCTTCAGGTGTAATATGCACCTTCACAAGGAAAGAGAATCTTGTTCTGATTTCTCTCTTGAGAACACAAAGATGGGGCATCACTAAAAGTTACTGTGGAGCATATAATGCAGCTAAACCAAAGTCCACAAAAGAGTACCAACAATGATATATGTCTATAGAAAGATAGATACGTATAATTATCATTTTTATTAATAAGTAATGATGATAATAGAGAATAAGGATATACTTGAAAATAAAATGAAATTAGAATCTGGTAACTAAACCAGTGCCCTAATGAGACTCACATGATTTTTCTTGTCTTGGACATACTGACTGTCCCATTCAGTCAAAGATCCTACCTGTCTTAGCCACTCAGTCACCCAATAAGAGTGAATGTATTGTTGGTCTGTTGCTTATTACTTATCTAGTGTGTCAACAAAATTTATATATAGTGAGAAACATAAATGCTTAAGGCCTTTTCAGGAAGACTTAATCTGGTCCTACACTGGTAAGTAGACTTCTAATCATGAAATGACTCCTAAAACTAATTTCATTGTTAAGTCGAATACAATCTATTTGGATTTTTTTTTCTAATGATTTTTTTATGTTAGAAATTTGGATTGTGGCAACACTGGTGAAGAATGTCAGATATAACACTGGTAAAAACATTGTATAAAGTTAAAAAAAGAAGTATTTAATTAGTTGAAAATTTCTTAGAATCTACCATACAAAAGTCTGTTAAAAAAGTTCTAAGCTTTATCCAGATTTTAGATTTGCCACTCATCTCTCACATTTGTCTGGGCCTCAGCTGTGTAGAAATTCAGACAGAAATCTGAATTAGTGCTTGTAGGTTTATAAGAAGTAGTAGTGTGTTACCACAACAGAAATGTTCTGCGATGGTTTTTCTTTCTGAATGAGGCTTTGAACTTTTTAACAGCTCACCCCCCACCCCATCAATATAAACTCAAAGGTTATCAGTTGAACCAGTTGAAAATTACTCAAAGAAATCTGCTAACATAATTCTTAAGGAAGATACTGAGAAAGAATAACTATTGATTTCAGCCATATGATCATTTGTTGATAAACAGGGAAGTTGGATCAAAACTTAAAATAACTGTCTTTGCACTCTTCTACCAAACTTGCATTAAAGAAGGACTGCTGTCTAAATAAATATTATATATGAGACTATCCTGTAGAGGTTGACACTGAGCGTAACAGCATTCAGCTTACACTGCCTAGGTAGGTAAAAGGAAATGATTTATATTTCTGCTAATCAACCAATCCTGTTCTCTGTCAAACCTTGTGACATACTGTGAGATCTTTTTGTCAAATTATTCGGAGTTAAGACAAAGTGCAGGTAGAAAGGAATTTGTGTTTTTCCCAAGAGCATCAGAGAACAACTTCAGACAAAACCATACATAAATGAACAATATATATATATATATATATATATATATATATATATATATATTCACATGTAAGCACATAATAGGTGAATTACCTGTCAACACAGTATAAGAGATTAGAGAAAGATGACAAGAAGCACAGAAAAATGCTGAAACTTCCTTCAATTTATTTCATTTTTCTAAATATATTTGTTTTCAAGTTTGAAATAGTAATTGTTATAATAAAAGATAGCATAATAGAAAAGAGATTTACCAGTTATATTTTTCTGTAACCTTAAGAAGTTGTTGATGCTCAGTGAAAAATGTTATTCTGATTGTTAGACCTAATGTTATCAAATTAATATGCAGGGTGATTAAAAAAAAATGATATCATTAGAAATGCAATGGGTAAATTGTTGCTATTTTAAATCATGAATTTTGTGCATGTGATTTATTCATTTCAAGTTTTGTCTACAATGCTACAAACTAGAAGCAGCATAGCATTGACTGTGAGGAAAACAGCCCCATATTCTAGTTACTCCTTCAGAAATGCAGGAATGGCATGCTATACTCCTTGACATTCACACTGAAATTGCTAATACAATGATTTCATAGTGTTTGGGTGTCAATCTGAGGTCAGATTCATACTGATGATCTTTGGGGTACTCACAATTGATTGTAACATTATGAATCCATTCTTCTTTCTACATTACCTCAAACTCATAACAGAGGCCTACATGAAGCACCTGAAGGAAGTATTGATGCCTTGGATCGAGATGTCTGCTGGAAGACCTTACATCTAGCCAAAGGACACCATGCTACACAAGCAGGAGAACACAGTAAAAAAGTTTCTGCAACCACATCATCCTAAACATATGGCAGTCAAACTCATCAGATTGCAATCCCCTTGATTATTATCTGTGAGATCAACAAAAATCCATGCAACCCCAAAGATAACCTGATGTCTAGGGTAATGACAGCATTTATTCATTTAAACAGGTAGAACATCAGAATGTCAGGGTTATTTTGTTTGCATAATTTAGACAACATTTTACCCATTGTATCCTGTACATGGTGTTTCAGAAAAATTTATATCATTTTGTAATCAAATAACTTGACCAATTTTCATTCAGATGATCTCAGATTTTAACAACTCAAAATTCTATGTTTGATATTTCTTTTTTTTTCAAATATAGTAATGCAATTCTCTGAAAAAGAAAAGGTGTTTAAAGATTAAACATAGAATTTTGAATTGTTTCTAAAAAGGCTGTTAATATCTGAAATGATTTGAAAGAGAATTGATCAAGTTATTAGATTATAAAATGGTGTCTTTTTCCTAAAACAGTCTGTATATCTCCAGATTGAAGATCTATATATGAATCAATGTTTGATTAAAGATGACTAGTGTGTTTGGTAGCCTATCTTGATGGGAACCTCACTTTTCCTGTTGTATAAAACATTTTTATGTAAAAACTTTCCTCTGGGCTTAGTAAATATGTTGTGCTCTATATTTAGCTAAGTAAGTAAAGTTGGCGACTGACGTCGAGGGTGATCCAAATGTGTAGAGGAGGGCACTACTCTTTTCCCTGGATTGCTCCACTTTAACCTTGATACGTACCTTATAATGCTGAGTGTTAAGCAAGGAGGCATCAAGTACCATTTTTTAAAGTCTTTGTTATGACTCAATCTGGGATTGAAACCTGGTCTCCTGGACCATTGGTGAACTAGTTTATATAAAAAGATAAGATAGGAGTATCAGAGTACAGATTCAGGGAACAAATAAAAATGGACAATTGTTTTTTCTGATTTTCAATATCTATGTTGTTGTATACAACACTGAAAGTTTAAAGAGCAGTGGATAATCTCCAAACTGCACTGCTGTCTCTTCTCAACCATAAGCTACAGACTTGATACCAAATTCAATTTTATATGTATCAGTTAAACCTGCGAGATTCAGCAGAATAAAGAGGAATATCAAAACTATAAAGTGAAGAGCAGACAAAGAGACTTTTCCTTATTATTAATATAGATATGAACTCGAAAATTATTTGTTGAATGTTGGTTAAAATGTTAGTCAATTTTGCTTAAAGAGTTTAAAAATCCAATGTTTTACTGACAAATTGCAAAGATATTTTGTTCAATATCAAAATTAGATGTAAACAATTTTGTTATCATTCTGTTGTAAAATTAAACCATTTCTAATTTCATAAGTATGGGAGCATAGAGGGGGTAATGGTATAATTTAAAAAAACACCAAGCCAAGTTCAAATTCTGGATGATGTTCTTGTTACACTTTATGCTAATAACTCAAGTAAAAGCCTGCATCCATTTTCTCGCTCTCTAACAATAGTTTGAATAATAGGGTAGACTGGGTTCTTGCCTTTGTAAGGACAACCATTATCAGGGGAAGAAAGACACTAATTTAAAAACTGGAAGAATGTTATTTGGAGAATCTAAGGCATTCTGGTGTATTATTCCCATGTTATCAACTTATCTAAACAGTTTGGCTGTTTTTGTAAAATCTTTCACCACTATAAACAAATCTTCCGTCTAGTTCATTTATTAAACTTTAGCTTAGTTAATGACCATCCTTGTTAATTCATAATATATACTTTTAGTTTTTAAAGATGTAGATGTGGATAAATTATTTGCATAAGTATGCCTTTGACACAAGTGTAGGGATACAATAAGTATTTCATTTAGATAATTGTCATGTCCATAAAAGGCCTCATAAGGTGTCACTTAACTGTCCAGAAATTCATTCTCAACCTATATTTGCCTCTGTTTTTTAACAGCAGAGACAATAACTCTGAGCCAACCAGGGAATGGAAAAACCATATGGCTATGTTACTAAATTATCAAGTAAGACTTTTTCATTTTGTACAAACTACTTGTTCATGAAATAATGTGTAAAATTTTAGTTGTTGGGTCATATTGGTGTATGTTTTCTTTTAATACCTATGTTATGTATATTGTGTGGATGAAATATCGAACATTCTTGTGTGTAAATGAATTTATCTTTCCTTCTGTTGTGCTGAATATTAGAATATAATGGATATTCTAATGATAATACTGGTCCTTGATGAGTAAAAACTCTTCTAAATATCTTCCCTACCACCATACATTTGCAATATAAGGTTTCCAGCCCATTTTATGATAAACCATCCTCGTTTCCAAAGGGTTTAACTTTAATAGCTATAGTCAAGCTAACAAATAAAGCACTTAAAGAAAATGATAGTCAATAAATAAGATAATTTTTAATTTGATTTCTTTGGATATTAGTATATTAATCTATAGTTTTTTTTTTCTTTTTGAGGAGAGTTTTTTTCTGTTCTTTGACACTAAAATTTTTCTTTATTTTTTTAATTCATTTCCCCATTTGTGAAGATGATGTACTTGAGTGGTGAAATCATTTCATGGAGTTGCTAACAATGTCAATGACTAATGGACTTCCTTACATTTCATTCATTTCTTGCCATCAACAATTACACAAGTGACACAGATGCAGACAATATTTGGGTGTTTTTAATTTATTTCTGCTTTGAAATAATCTTGGTTGGCTGGGCCAGCATTAACAAAACTTGATCGATTAACAAAATATATTTTCTTATTTGAATGAAAAATGGTGCTTTTGTTAAAGGTAAAAGATAATGTTTTGCAAATTTTTACCTCAGAAAGTTTAGTTGCCTTTATTTCATTTTTTTGCATGACATCAAATGGAATTCTTGCTCTGTGGTTACTTAGCAAACAAACATTGAGACCAATTTAATATTGAAATAAATTCAAAATGTACATTTTGGTTATGTAAACACACTAGAAAATAAAATTTGAAAAATGAGCTCAAATTAAGATTGCACAGTAATATTGTCAAGTTGGAAATACATGTGTGTATGTGTCTATGATGGCATTTACCTGATGGGAGTTATGCCTACTCCACGTTAATATTCATGCTTGGAGTTTCTCCAGGATTAGAGTTCAAAAAGAGTCCCCAGTCACATTAATGTAACAGCTTTATATTCAGTTTTACTTTTTTTAGACAAGTTGCCATACCAAGGATAAAGATCCCTGTCTACCCTACAAACAGAAAGGTAGACAGGGATCTTTATTCTTGGCTCCATAACTGGAAGGAGAATAGTTGGATGCCTAGTATTGAAACTATATAACATGCAAACAGCCTCATCCAGGAGTTTTGAACATGAGTCACTGGGTACATTTCTTACATTACATCATGAGCACTTCTACATACATGTGTACAAAATTTTATAAAAATTCTTTGCCTTTTCCACAGAACTACCTGACCAAAGGTTGTAGAAGAAATATTATTGATTTAAGGGATTAATTTTGCAGTGGTAATAAAAACAATTCATACAATTGAACAAGACATGTGCTTAGCATAATATTTATCATCATGGGAAATTGAATTAGCAACCCAAGTTCAAATCCTGGAAGAGTCTGTATGCATTTTACTTCATTTAATGCCCTTAGGAAAGGCATAAATCCATCTGCCCAACTCCAAGCTATGAATAGATAGAAGGTCAGATTGGGTTTGCCTAAAACATTTAGAGATAAAAAGTAGTTAATTATGAACAAACACAGGTATGTGGCATTATTCAAACACCAAAGTATAGCTAAAGAAAAAAATTAGATGCAAATCACTCATACCTGTATTTATATGCCTATATGTATATCTCTACTGGCATTGTAGATATTCTATATGTTCCACATTAGATTTCAAATTAGGATAGGATTCACTATAATCTCTTCAGTGTCTGAAGTTACAGAGATAGAAACAACAAAAATATCAGGAAAACTGTACACTGCTCAGTATATAGATTTATTGGCATAACCTCATCAAAATAACAATTATTTTCCAAAGAATGCTGGTAAATTATTGGGAATTTGAAGTGGTTAATTGTGGTTATCACTTTGGTAGCTGTAATGAATGTAAAAACAATTCAAACAACTGAACAAGTTTTAATGCTGGAGTACAACTAAATTGAAAAGAGGATGCATAAAGAAATGAAATATAAAAAGAATGATTGAAGGTGTTTATGTAGAAAGGTCCTTATATCATGTTTATATGTGTCCGTTTTCTAAGTGGTATATAAGTTTGTGAAAGACTGAAATATTTGAGAATTTCTTTAGATTTCGGTTGTATGGAATTATTAGACATGCCTCTATGTATGAAAATAATAGTATACTCCTTCCCCTCCTCTCTCTCTCTCTCTCTCTCTAGATAGATAGATAGATAGATATTTCATTTTTCCCCTTTTTATTTTTTGACTTCTTTACTTCTTTCTATTCTTTTTACTTTTATTCCTATTTCCTCTCATTGCTAGTTCTCTTCTTCTCTATTCTTTCTTTTTCTTTCTTTTCAACTGCCTTTTTTTCTTGATTTCTTTACAACCTTTTTTTTTATGTCTTTCTAACTCTTTCTGTTTTTTTCTTTCTTTCTATTTACCTTGATTGTCAGAAGTTTTGTTTTTTTCAGTCCCCTTTCAGTTTTATTTTCCTTTCTTTATTCCATTCATTTTTTTCATTATTGTTAGTGACATTAAACCGAAGAAATGTTTATTACAAATAGCCACATCTCAACATATAGGCCTCTAACAATATTAGTGTCAACTGAACAGTGAAATTATAAATACCCTTGAAAATAAGTGAATGATAAATAGGTGCAGCTTACAAAAGACCTATACCCAATATAATGCAGCTGATTGACAAAGGGAGAGGGTTATATTAAACTCCTGATTGCTATAAATGTGAGTTGACTCTTTTGAAAGTAGGCACTTAGCCCTCAAATAAGCTGTACCTGAACTCACAAAATTTGGAAAATTTAACTCAAAATACATGTAACATATTGGTTATCATCATAGAAAATGGACTTAGCATGCCAAGTTCAAATTTAGGATGAAGCTGTCTGTGTGTAACTTCACACTAATGCTCATAAGAAAAGTATGACTCCATCTCTTCTTCCAAGTTTAGAGTACCTTGCCTTCCTAGAAAATCAGCTATCAAAATCTTGGCTATGCACTTGAGTTAAAGAACCATCTTCTGGCCCAGATTAGAAACATGCACTAATTTATCCATAATGATTCTGCTTTTCAGAAAATAAAAATACGCCTATATACAAACATGTCTCTTCTTATTTTTAATAATGCATGCATAAGTTTACAAGGTTAACATAATTTTCATGGAATAAAAACATTGAGAAAAAAATCATTATTTGTAGAAAACATGATTACAGAAAATATATCAAAAGAGATGATTATAAAAAAAGGTAAAAAGAATCAAAAAAGAAAAGAAATAGAAATAGAAATTTACTTTAGAGAGTAAATATGAGGGCAGGAGGGGCTCTTTGGTCTTGCTATGGTGACTGATCTAGAAGGAGATAAACCCTGAATTCAAACTATTTTTACTCTGCCTACAAAAAATCAACTTTGTGTTGCATCCTTCCTATGGCAGCGGAGATGGATAGATATATGTTCATCTATTCAAATCTGTCAGTGATTGCTGTATTAAGTCTTTCATTATTTGCATTTGGTAGTGTGTGCAAAAGTGTGTGGCATAATATTTATGCAGACCACCCTATATATATATATATATATATATATATATATATATATATATATATATATATATATATATATGTGTGTGTGTGTGTGTGTGTGTGTGCGTGTGTGTGTGTGCATCTTATTGTAAACACTTCACTTTTGCTTATTCAATCAGTGATTGGTTCAAATCTTCATATGAGTTGCCTGATATCTGGATGGAATAAATTCAAAAAGGGGCCAAATTTTTCCAAGTACTTTCTACGCTGGCTGAAGCCATCGTAAGGGGAATGAACATTTGAAATGACAAATGCAATGATAAGTCATATGCATTTATTTAAAGAGTAAGAAAAAGAAAAAGTGGGACAGGAATTTATTAAAGAGAACTTAACTGGAAGTAAGAGGAAGAATTGTGAGGAAAAATGTTCGAGGAAGTTCAGAATGCAGCTACTACAAAGTTTTTCTCTGGTGACTCATATGAAGACTTGAACAGATCACTAATAGAATAAGCAGAAGTGAAGCATCTATATTATTCAATCAGATATGTTAAAAAGAGAAAATGCTGCACATATATATATATATATGTGTGTGTGTGTGTGTATAAACAAATATATATATATATATAATACATAGATCTAAGCTAGAATAGCAATCAACAGACCAAGTTCTGATGAAGAAACTGACAGTCACCTAGAACTACTTACTCTGTGTCTATGCTATTCTAACTTAGATCTCCATATGATCTATCATTGATGTTGAGTACTCTTTATTTATAAAGATAACAATTTAATATATATATATATATTTACTGAGCCAATATATATATTTACTTTCAAGCAAAAAAGACTCCAAAGGTTAAGTATAATGCATGACTGACATTTAGCTGATTATGCTGCACTTTCTAAAACCTCTTTTTAGAAAGTATAACAATCTATTGACCATTTTCTTAGCTAGGAAAGCCTTTGGCGTTACTATTAGTATTAGGAAAACCAAATTAATTCACTAACTGATACTTAATCTAAAACAAATCAATGGTATTAAACTGTGTGCACCTACCCAAAAATTTTGAGAGGTACCTATCACATGGAATAAAATAATCTCAAATACTTTGGAGGCAAAATCATATATTTATGATATGATTATATATCAGATTTTGAAAGCAACAAATGCTTTTGGAAAACTTCATCATTGTATGAGGTTGAGAGAGGTATATCACTAATATTATTTATTGTAACACAGAACAGTAAAAATATTTTGCCAACAATTTTATTAATGTCATAAGGCCACATTGCATTAGACTGTCTCTCACCTAATTTTTATGTAAACCTTAGAGATGGTTTTAATTAAATCTGGTGTGTGTTCAGAAGGTTTTGACAGATAAGCTGTATTTACCAAGGCAGAAATAAAGAATGAATAAGATGTAGTTTTTTAAAATGTTCCCTTTGAGACATTTAATTCAGTAAATTTTCTAATGGTTTAAGCCCTTCTGGAACTCTTCTTTTGACATGGTATGGTGCAATGATATATCTGCTAATATCATTCATACCCTCAAATCTTATACTCAAAATGAATTTTCATTTTAGGAATTAAGAAAAAAATTTCAGGAAATAGTTTGGGTGAGCATAGAGAATGCTGCATTTTGTATACTCCTGCTGATCAAAAATTTAGAGAATTGGCTCTAATTATCTTGATGAAGTTGAGACAACCATCTAGAAGTTTATCCCCCAACTTTTTATGATATAAGTTGTTAAGCTTTACTGAAGTTTACATTTGAATTTTAAATTATGAGATTAAAAAGAAAGTTAAGATTAATTCTCAATACTTTTTTCGCATACCTTAGAGGTGTGATAAAAAAGATGTTGAAAATATTGTGTGGAATCCTGGCAGTTGCCTATGCAGCAAGCCTCTCCTCTGTTACTAATCCAAGAGAAGTGTAATTTTGTTTGGTTGACGGTTATAAAAGTAAAGTTGGTGACTGTAGTCGGGGGTGACCAGAAGGCTCCCTTTTCAATAGCTACTACACCAAGGTGTAGGGGAGGGCACTATTCTTTCCCTGAATTGCTCCACTTTACCCTTGATATGTACCTTATATTGCTGAGTGTTAAGCAAGGAACTATCAAGTACCATTTTTAAAGTCTTTGGTATGACATGACCTGGGATTGAAGCCAGGTCACCCAGACCATTGGCAAACACTCTACCAACAAGGACAATGAGGTTATAAGTATTGGTTTTGAATTCAAAATTGTCCTTCTCTCAGACTGGTGAGAGATCCAAGGTTGCCATATTACTTCTACTACTTTATTCTGCAGGGTAAAAGTTAGATTTTGTCTTCTAAAAGATATTAGAATAAAGGGAATGGAAAAAGCTCTGTCAAAAACTTAAATTAAGCCAACTGATTCCAATTTCTTCACAGATGACTAGTACCCCAGACACACCTACATTACTCTCTAGTGAATAATAAATAAAGAGCTAGATAATGTATCATGTACTTACATGATCATGGTCCATGATAGTTTCCTAATGAAGCCATAGATTTTCATCAATTTCTCAGGTATATATTCCTAATTATTTCCTTACTAGATTCTCAAAGATAACAGTTAACAATATTGTCTTCATATAAACAACAATTACCAAAACTAGCTAACAATAGCAACAAACAAGTTTTATATAAATGATATATAAGAACTGGGAAACAGTTTATTGGTTTGATTTGTTCTCTGGCTTTCAGCCAATTGGCATTGGTAATATGACAATCTTCCGGTAGATCTTAAACCATTACATTTATATCTTGATTCCATTTCTGAAACCTTTGGCAAACATATGATGATGACCATTGATATTTGACATCAGTAATTTTGAATGGTTTCTATGACTGAAATTAAGTCATTATGAATAGACTATGTAGTATACACGTAAATAGATGATTTGAAAATGACTTAAGCTATTTGATCTATGGATTAGTATTTTCATCTTTAACTTTGCATTTACAAAATACTTAGTTCTTTAGTAAAAGGTGGGCAACCAGAAGCATTTCAAAAGTTGGAGTTGGAATTTGAAAAACAGTCATATATTGTCTTCAGTTTTGTTCTGGAAACTCTTGTAATGATATTGGTACTCAGCTATATCGACACTAGCTCTTTGCCAGGCGGAAAATAAACAGTCTTCTTCACATTGAAAACATGTATTAAAGTAAGTTTTCCATCTGTGTAAAACACCTCAAAAACTCCTCTTTTTTATGTAAGCAGACATCTTGTACTCTTTTATTTGAAAGCATTTAAGATATTTCTCATTTTTGTAGTATAGTAATCCTTATACTATATTCTACCAATGCCAATCAGACCAATATTTGGCAAAATATAAAAAGAATTTTTCAAGTTTTTGTCATGATAATGACTTTTCAAAATTAGTGAAATAGATTGGAGAATTAAGATTTATGGTAGGAACAAAGACAAAGGGTTCAATCATCTGAAATACACTTCAATTTTTTTGTGTATTGAAACCTTTAAATAAAAAAAAAATGTTTGTACTTTACTTTCATGCTAATGCCCTTGGGAAAAAGCCTGAATCTATCTGTACTGCTTCCAGCAATGGATAAATTGTTGGGAAAACTAGATTCTAAGCCTTGGAAAAGCAACCAATCTAGGAATTGTAATCCTCCTAGAAACTGACATCATGCTTGTAATGGAGAAGTTGAATAAATACTTAAAAAGAGGGGCAGAAAAAAAAAGAGACATGTGACAACAGGTACAGTTTTGATCAACATTTGATCAATTTTTGTAATATCCTCAGTGAGACAATGTCAATATAATTCTTTGGTTACAAGTAAGTTTCCAACTTTTCTTTCGCTTTACAGAGTCCATGTACACACAGAACATTAAATTCTGTATTGTCTGAGTTTTAGATTTCTGCCGCCTGTCAGAATCTTTGACACTTAAATCTGTACCAGATAAACTGATGAAAGCATAACAGCTGGATTGACCAAAACATAGTGCTCAAGAATATTCATCCAAATAACATAGACAACAATGTCAATAACTTATTTGAGAGTGTCTGATAATATTCAATAAGAAGATTTATCACTTATGTTCAATGGGTAAAATCTCAGTTCAGAAAGAAAAAGGATTTGAATTCAGTATTGCTGCTGCTTGCATAAATCTTTTATACTTAGATCTAAAATCATAGACAGGAAAAGAGAACTAAACAGAATGAATACATTCCAGAAAGACCAAAGCACATTCTTGTAAAAGTAATCAAAAAATCAAATATGAAAATAATCCATTGAATAATGACTTTACTAAGAATTTCATATAGTTAGAAGGCCAGACAATATCTTTGTCAAATAGTAGGAATAAAAACAGTAAAGATTAGGATATAGGTCTAAATAATAATTGGAGTAGTGATAATTATTTAAAATAGATTTTATTAAATTACTTCAGGGTCATTAATGGACAAAAGTGAACCTGATCAATGTCAAGGATTAACAGTTCGAAAATAAATGAACTATGACCTATTTGAGGTCAAGTCAAATGTTGATCAGGTCAAGATATCTAATTAAGCCTGCTGTCTTGAATATCAAATAAAGAAATTTATCAAGTGAAATAAGCCAGAGAAGAAATTCATAAATGCTCCAACTTGGGACAAAATCAAACGAATATAAACTTTTCAATTTATTTTATACTAATCATAAAATGATACTTAATTGAATTAATAAATTAAACATTTTGTATTGCTTTTGTATAATGGACTCTAGAAATAAATTGAGAAAGGATGTCTTAGGTCAACAGGGTCTGTTATCTTTGCCAATTAATCAATATAGCATTTCCCTTTTATATTATTGTGACCAAAAATGAGACAGAATTACATTGTCATTTACGAAGCTTAGCTTAGCACACAGCTACAAGTTTGGGCATACTCAATCAATCAAACTCACACACAATGATCTGCTAGCCTAGATTGCTAACCATTTGACCACACAAGGCACCCATAAAAATTGTCTATTTTAGAATCTAAAAACTTGTTATAATGAAAAGTATATTCAAAGCTTTATATTGCAGATGTTACAGGTTAAATAAACAGATAGATAGATAGATAGATAGATAGATATCGATTGGGATAGCATATACACAGTCAAATGCATTTAATGACTGTCTGTTTTTTATGTATGCAGTCATCAGACCAAGAGCTCTTAATCTGATGATTGCATACCATTGTGAGTGACAGTCACCAAGCACTACTGGCTCTGTGTGTATGCTGTCCAAACTTAGATCTTCATATGCTCTATTGCTGATATTGAGCACTTTTTTATAAATATTGCAAACTATATAACAATGTTATATCTGTCTATTTATACACATCATTGCTCAAAAATAAGAATACACTTAACACTTTTTTTAGAAAAAGTGAATTTT
This sequence comes from Sepioteuthis lessoniana, assembly GCA_963585895.1. Lineage (NCBI taxonomy): Eukaryota > Metazoa > Mollusca > Cephalopoda > Myopsida > Loliginidae > Sepioteuthis > Sepioteuthis lessoniana. The sequence continues at coordinate 36,782,301 of OY757924.1, forward strand.
CTTATTAATCAAAAATACCATAATTTTATTATTTCCAGAATAACATTAAAGAATAAAAAATTATTAGTTATTATCTATTAACAAACTCTACAACAATCAAATTCTGTTAGCAAAAAAAGGAATATAATTGCAGTCCAAAAATAATATATTATTATGCAATTTTTTTTTTCAATATAAAGTTTTTGCTATTTTAGTTTTGATTTTTAAAATATTTTGAAACTTAGTTTTGAATTCTTCAGTATTATACCTTTAGGTATGTGAAAGATTCCATAATTTCTATAATAAATGAATAACTTATTCATTATGACTGTTACCATCAAAACATTTTCCCTAACTTTCTTTGACCTTAAGCCAAAATTTGGAAGATTTTTAATTTCATCTTTTTTTTTTTTCTGCTGTGTTTTGGGTCTCTACTTTGCAAAAAAGAGGCTTTTGCAAACTTTTGCATGTACATCTAATAACTATGTCTATATGTATATATTCACAAGAGTTATTTAAATATTATATATATACATATGTAAGATATTCTAGAAATAGACTTATTTGAATGACTCGGAATAGAAATGTGGTTGTTGTTGAGATTAATTAGTTTCTCTAACAGAAGTGAATTTGCTTCATTAAGCAAAGTGAATATTTATATGACTTTGATACTGTACATTCTTGAAATCATTTCAAATTTGGATTGACTCAAAGCAATTAGTCTACATTCATTTTTCAATAAGTATTTTATTCTTTGAAGAAAAAAATTGCACTGCTAAGACTTAATTAGTCTTTTTTTGCCTCTGTCAATTAAAAAATATATATTATAGTTAATATAGTACTTGAAGAGTTACTTCTATTCTAAACTTGCAGGCTTGTATATCATTTTTAAGGCATTCAAGAAATACTGTTGCTCTGAGAAACCCCTCTGTCAAATTTATTCTTTTATGTCATCATATTTTTTCGCCATGTTACTTTTTGCTCTTGAAATATATTAGAATAATTACCTTAAGTGTTTTAAATTCTATGACCAAATATTTTCATGAATAATTTTCAGATAAGTTGCATTTTATACAGATGATATATATATATATTGTGAGGATTAATACATTTAGAAATTTAAAAAATACAACATAAAACAAATATGAAAGTAAAAAGTAAAATGATAAAATACTATAAAAAAATATTCCACAAATCCACTTCCAGTGAAAGTTATAATCTTGGCACGAAAAGAAAAAATCTGTCTTTTTTGTACCTTGCCAGCTTATTGGATACACATGCATTAATGATCATTTTCTATAACTTATAAAATGTTTATAATCCTATTTACCAACCCCTCCGCTCAGGCAGGATATGACACAAGGTCAATTTTTAAGCGGAGTTTAACAGGTTTGAATTCAGAGTTTTCCTTCTCCTAGACTAGTCACCTCACCAAGGCTGAAGAACCTAGTCTGCCCTACTATTTATCCATAGCTGGAGGGAGAATATTTGGATTCATACCTTTCCCAAGGGTATTAGTGCTATGTGAAATGTAATCAGGCTGGTCCAGGATTTGAACTCGTGTCGTTGTGTCCACATCCTGCGACGATAACCATTACACCATGTTTATAATGAGCTAAATATAAAGTATTCAGGAGAGAAGTATATATATATATATATATATATATATATATATATATATATATATATATATATATATATATATATATATATATATATATATATATATATATATATATATATATATATATATATATATATATATATATATATATATATATATATATATATATATATATATATATATATATATATATATATATATATATATATATATATATATATATTATAGCTAATATATATATATATATATATATATTAGCTATAATATATATATATATATATATATATATATTATAGCTAATATATATATATATATATATATATATATATATATATATATATGATATTTATATATATATATATATATATATGATATTTATCATTTTATCATGAACAATAAATGCAATACAACATATCTTAGTATGATTTTTTGGGTTCAATAAATATTTGACTTTAAGAATGACATTGTTGATGAAACTTTGAAAGAGATTCAAATCATGAAGTTAGAAAGCTTGAATACTCTTCTAAACTCTGTGTATATATATATATATATATATATATATATATATATATATATATATATATATGTATTTTTATCATTATTTAAGCTTCTTGTGAAAAAGATAACTGTGTTCCTCAGAGAGACAAGGCAGCCTGCATCAAATCAACTTACCAAAAGTTAAAAGTCTGTTACATTGACAAAGTTGATGAACCAGCATTCACCAGGCAATGGTTAAATAATAAAATGAGTTTTTATTAAGTACATAGCCTGAACTCATTCCAATCAACAAGTGTGATAGGCAATTATAAACAAAATACAAAGCATTATGTATTGTTTGGGGATATAAGTTTTTTTTTTTTTGCTAGGCAGTAAATGTATATCCAATGATGATAGAATTGCACTATTTTGAGAGAGAGAAAGAGAGAAAGAAAGATATGTAGCATGTTTCTGCTTATTTGTATTTTTTGGATTTTGCTTGCAATAAGCTTCTCTCAAAGCTTTGGCATCAAATGTAGACAAAGAGGAGAGAATTGAATATTTTGGGGCATCACAGTTTTGCTTTCATTGAATCATTTGTAAAACATTTCTGAACAAGATACCATAACAAATTGATTGTGTGTATATATATGTCACACATTTGTTCTGTGTCAGTTAACTCAAGCTTGTCAGACAAGACAAATATTTGCTTCAAACTCACTGAAAAAGTTAAATATCAGTCATCTTTGTTCTGACCCCTGGTGATTAATGATAAGCAGCAGGTGGGTCTTCCTCATTAGATTAAAACCTCAATCAAATTATTTCATTCTTTAAAGAATGAAATATAAAACAAAGGTTGTTATCTGATCCGATTCAATAAATATTTATCACTACAGAAAGCGGAAAAAATTATCAACTAACAAGAGAATTTTTTTACAGTCAATTTTATTAAGTGTATGATAATTTTTTTTATTATTCTGGCAATGAATTGTAAATGTAAAGGTCATTGGGACAATCGCAATTTTCTTAATTAATTTTGATCTTGAGATCTTGCATGTCAAATTTTGGTTGATTGAAATTTGCTATCTGATAAAGATTGTGTATGATAGATATATTAGTTTTTGTAAATCAATATCACTCACTTGAAAATTCAAAAAAAGTTGGACTTTGGTGAAAATTATTTCTGTCAATTGTCATTGATTCCATTGTTTCTCCAGTCACATCCAATGTAGATATTTACTAATATAGTTTTGCATACAAAAAGCTGTCAATATATCATTCAGTGAGGAGCAATCTCATTGCAATGGAAAATGCTCTATAAGATTAGATTGATAACTATCACTTCAGTTAAGATCAAATTTTAATTGTATTTTTTTAATGTATTTTTTATTGCTTTATATAAGAATTCTCAGACTGATATTCTATGGCCATAAGTAAAAAGTACTAATTAGAAATTCAAAATGTTTAAATATCACTTCTTATACAGAAAGTGTATGCAAGTATTAACTTTTTACCCTGTCAGCAGGGCTGAGAATACATAAACTACATCTTCTACGGATGGGTAAGACCACCCTAACAGAGCTGTACTGCCAGTCCAGGAATTCAAGGGAGTGTGGAGTAAGCTTTCATTACCATTACTAACAGATCTACTCTGACCAGGAGTGATAGTACCTGTTGGGGTCCCAATTGATTGTATTAGATGGGAGTACTTGTTACCGTCTAGCTGAGTGAATTAGAAGCAGATATATCTGGCAGAGTAAGCCTATTTATGATACGTGTAAAATAAATACACAGGAAATGATTATAAGACGAAAAGCCTTCAAAATAATTTAGGATAGAATTTTTTCATATATCAAAAAAAAAAATTTTTACGTGTTATGAATGAAGGTGCATATTACTAAATGAATGTGGCTATAATATATTAAGTGTAAATGCATAGCTAATGATTTTATGATAGAAATACATTCAGTGCTGAACTATACCTATTAACTAGAACTTAAGGAACATTTATTTTTATTCTTTAACACTAATTGTATATACATATCTATCTATCTATCTATATATATATATATATATATATACTGTCTTCATCCCCATCTAGGTCAAATAGTCTGTGACAAGGATGGTGTTGTAGACTTGTGCATTGCCCTGGTGGAAATGCCACTGACCCGATTTGAAGAGTGCTGGCCTCTTCTCCATCTGAATCTCCTCCTGAACTCTCTTAAAACCTCAACATAGTAACCCTAACCCTAACCCTTTGGCCAATCAACTCTGGTCTATTGACTTCCTTACTCTTCCCACACCTCTCATCATCCCTCACAAACTCCCTACATTCCTTGAATCTCTTATGCCACTCAAAAACTGATGCTTGATTCATGCAAGATGGTCCAAAAGCAGTCTGAAGCATTCCATAAGTACTTGTGGCATTTTTTCCAAGTTTAAAACAGAATTTTATTGCATATCGTTCTTCTAAAGTCCAGATTGCATTTTTGAAATTCACCAGGTGTGAGAATCAGGTTTTAGTAGGGTATATTTCAATTGCTGCTGCAGCTGTTCCTTTGAACCTGGAATCATAAAAATTATTCAGTCATTTCATAAGATGTATAGCAATAAGATACTGAATTTTCAAGAGTCTATGACAATTTTAAATACCTGTCCAAAAAAGTCTGGAAACTTATTGAATACACTATATATATATATATATATATATATATATATATATATATATATATATGTTTACAATAACCTTTTTAGAGAAGAGCCTCAAATTTCACATTGGGCTTCAGCAGGTGAAAGCCTGACACTGAGAGCATTGAAAATCATATTGAAAAGTATTGTAAGTGGCTCGGAATTAAGGTAAGAATTATTAGATAAAATAAGGCTATTATATACATAATTTAACTTATTAATTTTATTTGATTTACTCAAAACACAGAAAAGTATTATAGCTGATTAGAATAATCAAAATAATATTACCTATATTTGGGAGTTTTAACATCTGTGAAGAACTTTTTATTGTTTGATATTTTCTTATAAACAAAACTGTCAAAGATAATTACTCACCTTAAACCAACAATGAATAAAAGCCTGACCTCTGATCATAATTTTAATGCTAAGGATTTTTCATTGTAAACAGCCGTTTTGTTTTTTTAATTTATCTCTTTTTTCTATCTGTTTCATTATGTTCATGCTTGGCTTTTGCCCGTATTTTGAATCGGCCTCTGCAAACAGAATCCACCATCTTTGTCCTAATGCGATTGAATGTTGAAGCAGTTTTGAGTGAAGGGAAAACAAAAACTGAACAATTCAAAAGATGGAGAAAATCATATTGTCTTTTCTCTCCTGCTAATTAAATTTGCATCCAAGTCATTTGATCAATATATTTGAAAAATTTGTTTTAAGTTGAAGACGGCAAGGTTAAAGTTTGTGTAGCATGCATTCTTCACTGATTAAATTTATTGTACATATTAAATTATATTTTTTAATTAATTAATTATAAGAGTATGTTTCCTCTTCATTCTGAACTTGAATTCAAGTTTCTTGTTCCTTTGTCCCAGCTATCCCACAACTGTGAAATAAGATAGGCTTTCTTGAAAAATGTTCAAAAATCAATTTTAACATTCTAGAATATTTTTAAAGTTATATTTACATTTTATGTTTATATTACATAAAAAAATATAATTTATTTGGCTTTTGTAAAACTCTGGTTAAACCTTTAAGCCCAATGTATGTAGTTTTGGTTGGTTGGTTTTATGCTATGTCAACTTTTGTTGAGTTATTTAATATTTAAGTCAGCCTTTCTTTTTCTCAAACAGTTACATGGTTTCAAGTAACCAATAACAATAAGTAAAGTTGGCGACCATAGTCGAGGGTGACCTGAAGGCTCCCTTTTCGATAGCTTACTACACCAAGATGTAGGGGAGGGCGCTACTCCTTTCCCTGGACTGCTCCACTTTACTCTTGATCCGTACCTTATAATGCTGAGTGTTAAGCAAGGAGGCATCAAGTACCATTTTTTGAGTCTTTGGTATGACTCGACCTGGAATTGAACCCAGGTCTCCCGGGCCATTGGCGAACACTCTAACCTCTAGGCCAATGTCCGGTAAACCAACCAATAACAATAATCATTTCTAAATAAGTACATCTTTAAGTAACTATTCTTAATACTAATAATTCATTGACAATTATATGGTTTCAAGTAACTAGCCAGTTTAATCATAATCTTTTCTTTGCTCACCGTTATATGGCTTCAAGATTTCTTTGGTTAATGGCATATCTACTTTTGTTGGTTATCTAATATCAAATCTATCCTTGTAGAAGAAAAGAAGTTTTAAGATTTTTAGTAAATATAGGGTTCCAATTAATTGATAATATTAATAATAATAATAGTCCCGCAAAGCTGGATAATAAACTACCTCAAAATGTACAAAATATCAGATAAACTTTTTTGAGAAAACCATGAAAACCTGGAAAGTGGAATTGACAGCAGGAGGACGAAGCTTTGCTGAAGCAAAGATCCAAAGAGGTATATTTCAAGAAAATGCATTATCACCATTACTATTCATAATTGACATGATGCCACTTAACCACTTAGTCAGAAAATACACTGCTGGATACAAACTTATTAGATGACAAGAAAAGGTCAATCACCTAAAGTTCATGGATGACATCAAACTATTTTACAAAAAAGGAAAAAGAAATGGAAACTCTAATAAATGCAGTTAGAATATACAGTCAGGACATAGGAATGGAATTTGGTATAGAAAAATGTGCCATGCAAGTAATGAAAAGTGGGAAATGACATCTGACAGATGGAATGGAACTGCCAAATCAAGACCAGATTAGAACGCTCGGAAAAAAGGAAACATACAAATACTTGGCATCTCAGACGCTGACACCATCAAACAAGTGGAGATATAAGACAAAATTAAGAAAGAATATCTCAGAAGAACTAGAAAGCTGCTCAAGACAAAACTATCTGGCAGAAATCTTATCAAATCAATAAATACCTGAGCTCTACTCCTTGTTAGATATGCAGGACCCTTTGTGAAATGGACCAGAGAAGAACTTAAGCAAATGGACCAAAGAACAAGGAAATTAATAACCATGCATAAGGCATTACATCCCAGAGACAACGTTGACAGATTATTTGAATCAAGAAAGGAGGTAGGAAGAGGAGTTGCCAGCATTGAAGACAATGTTGACGTATTGATACAACAACTCGAGAACTACATTTAAAAAACACAAAGGAGGATTGATTACACCCATCAAAAACGATACTGACAACACGATGACCAACAGAATGACAATAACTAGGAAACAAAGATGGGAAGAAAAACAACTCTATGGATGCTTTAAATTACTAATAAACAACATCTTGCACAAGAAAACCTGGATGTGGCTAAGAAAAGACAACTCTAAAAGAGAAACAGAATCTCTCATAATAGCAGCACAAAACAACGCCATAAGAACCAATCAAATTAAAGCAAGAATAGATAAGATGCAACAAAATAGCAAATGTAGTTTATGTGGTGATTGAGATGAAATGATTAATCACATATATATTTCATATAAAGGAAAGAAGATCCCTAAAATTGTTTTTTCTTAGGCCTTGAAAAATCATAACATACCAAATAAAAAAAAATGAACACACAAGTTGTAAAGCACTATATATACTCAACAAGATATTTTATAAAAGGAACAAATAGGAAAGGTTCATTAAGAATTAGTGTAAACATTTAGAGTTTAGAAGAGTTCTTAGGTGTTAGAAATGTTTTAGATTATAATGTATTTTGAGATAAGAATGTACAGATATGTCAGAATAAGGTTAAGTTCAAGCAAACTATAACGAATATGTAGCTGACTCAGAACAAACTTACAAGAAAAATAAAATGAAATTTGCTTAGTTGACCAATACATACAGTATAACACATAAAATGTTTATCAAAAATATGGAGTGGAACTGGTTCACACAGTTAAACTTTAAGAGTTATTTTGGGGATTTTTCTCACAATTAGAAAAGCTTCTGTTGACAGAAATAAAAAATATTAGATATTGTTTTTTTTAAATTCAGCCATAGGAAGAATTATTTTATATTGCAAAATAACCATATAAAAACACAATCAGGCATGATTATTGAGCAAAGCATTAAATGCTCATCCTAATTAGTAAGATGTTATAGTTTAAACCTGCGGTATGGCTCATACTGGATGTCATAATCAAAATCAGAATCTATCTCATCTGCAATTTTGGCAAAAACACTTTTACAGTCTGAGAAGACCAGAGAACAAATCAAATAATGCTTCCAACAAGAGTATGTCTAAATATTGCAACCAAATCTGCAAGTGCATCAAACAATGTTGGGAGGTTTCTAGGGAGCAGGCTGAAAATCTATCATGACGGGTACAAATTACTTAAGTTCAACATGCTATTTGAACTTGTTTCACTCAATATTTTTGAATTTGTTTATGCTATGGGGTACATATTGGCCTACCAAACACTTTGCTTCATTTTTGTTGAAATTTCTCATGATTATAACCATAAACTGGCCAGACTAATAAGATTATTTCTCTCACTGATTTTGATATTTCAGTCATGACTGTTTTAAAAACAGTCCTTAATTTGTATATGTCATGAGTGTTTCAATATTCTGTTTAGTAAGGCTTCTTTCTATGTAGCTTCAATAGGTAAAACATGATGGCAGCCAAAGCATTTGGCAAATGCATCTGAACTAAGTTGCCCAGCAGCTCAAAAAGAAAGGATTAGTATTTTGCCCTTCCTCTTTTTATATCCTGCTGGTTTTTATTGTAAAAAGGTTTCTTACCAAACTGTCTAACCCAGTTAAATCAACTCTTTTGGCCAAGTAGAGATAGCATGTTGAATTTACAAAGAAAAATCTTTAGACTGAGTTATTTTATTAAGGGTAAAATATGTCAAATAAATGTCAATAAAATAAAAACAAGCTAAGCAATTTAAATATGTAGCTTTAATTTTCACTGACTGAACAGATGTTTAATTATTTCATTATTCTTTGTGATAAAGGAATATTTTAGAGTATTTGACATGAGAGTGAAGTTATCAAGATGACAACAATAACACTGTAAGCGCACAACAAAAACTGGGCTATATTAGTGTATTCTATTTATATAGTCAAATACATATTAAAAATTTAAGTTAATTTGCATTTGTAATACATATGCAAATTAAGGTAAGTTTTTACTGTCTATAAACATTTAATTCTTTTTCTATATGATTGCACCCCTTGGATTCTAATGAAAAAAACGTATTGAGAAAAAGCTAGATAGGAACTACAAAAAGATGTTGTGGGCTGTTTTCAACAAATTCTGGAAACAGAGCCCTACAAACAGCAGCTGTACAACCACTTATCTCCCATCTCACAAACCATCCAAAGAAAGAGGAATAAGACATATTGGACATTACTGGAGAAGTAAACACAAACTCATTAGTGGCATTCTCCAGAGAACTTCTACCCACAGACATACCAGAGTTGATAGACCAGCAAAAACCTAAAGTTATCAGCTCTGTGTGGACACTGTATACCGTCTTGAGGACTTAGAAAATGGGATCACCAATTGCAATAGATGACAAATATGTTAGTATGCCTTGAGGATGACAAAATAACATTTTGACAAAAGCATAAATTATATAATTTAACAGGCAATAGATTTTTTAAAATTTTGAGTAAAAAGAGATTTAACCAGGGAAATACCTTAAAAAGGTGATTTTCATGTTAAAATTTCTTTATATCACTGGTAAGAATATTTTTGAGATATAAAGTAGATAATGATAATAATTTCCTAAGTTTACTAATGTATAAAACAAAATTTTTATTTTTCCCTAGTATGCAATGTTATCTCTTAGAGAAAAAGAAACAAGAAATATAACTAAGCATTTTTTTATTGATGTAATACTTATAATAAAGAAATCTAATTTGTCCATCAGGAATCTGATCAATTAAATTATTATTAAATAATGTTTGCTGAGTTGTAGAGGGCAAACTCTTACTGGGTCTTTTTTTTATCTTTTTTTTCAGTTTTGATAAAAATTCTCAGGTTAAATGAGTTAAGAGGCTGAATCTGATTAGAAATCTTTCACTAAAAGATTCAATATTAGCTTCATTTAAACAAGTGTAATATCTATGTTATGTCAGTCTTAATAAAAACCCATAGAGAAATTGTTCTGACACCAATGTATAAACATACTTTTGTTCTTTCTCTAATTGTGGATTTTCCTGTTCATAATTCAGATTGCTAATTGAATTGTTTTAATTAAATTAACTAAAGACAAATAGTTTTCATTTTATTTCTTTTCTTCCCTCTCTCTCCCTCCCTCTCTCTCTCTCTCTCTCTCTCTCTCTCTCTCTCTCTCTCTCTCAATATATGTGTGTGTTCGTGTGTACCTTTTTTTAATTAAAACACATTTTTAAAAGCTCTTGAGGACTGTCCACTTTTTCTAAAAATCCAATCAACTAAACTGATTGGTCAAGCTTATGTGAGAAGCCATTTTATTGCAGAGGTTATTTTTGTTTAGAAGTCTGGGGCATGACACATTGTCCTGTGAGCAGAATTCAATATATGGCACTAGTAGAAGAATACAAAGTGATTGATTAGGAAGTGAATACAGTGTATTGATATTAAGAGTCTGAAGACTTATTTTCTATTTGACTTGAACATGATGATATAAAGCTTTGAAATTTATGCGGTCTCAAGGCATTAGATCTTTTTTGTCAAAATTTATTGAAAATGGGTAAATCATGGATGGTAGAAATTTTCTTGAAGAAATAAATTGGTAATATTTTTACAAAGTTTATTTCAATTTAATTAAAGGCCAATTATTGGGAAAGAAGATTTTACAGATCTTACAATTTGGGAAAGTCTCTTTTGAAAACTATAATTCAATATCTTAATTTTTATTTGATCATGTACTTTTAACAACATTGCAAATTGAAAATAAGTGATTGTTTTGACTGTAAAAAAAAAAAAAAATTTTCTTAGTATTATTCTCTTTGTATAATTCTTAAGTTTGCATATCAATTGAATAAATATGTTTATCATCATTATCATCATGATGTCCGGCCACTAGCATAGATTTCTCTCTTACCACTCATCTCTATCCTCTATCACTTGGATCAGGTCTTCCATGCTTCATCCTGTATCAGTACAGAGCCGTTGTAGATAGGTTCTTGTTGGTTACCCAACCCTTGTTTATATGAAAGGGCCCATAGAAGTACATCGCTTATGAGTTCATCCCTACTTCTCCAGCAGTGACCCATATGTCTTAATTATCTAATTTGGATGGTTTTTGAGATGGGTGGTAGGTGGCCATACAGCTGCTGTTTTGTGGGATGTTGCCTCCAGGATTTGTTCAATACAGCTCGTAGCATTCTTGTGCAATTGCTGTCAAGACATTTCTTCATACACTTGGTCAACATCCATATGGTGCACCTGTATAGTAGTAATGACACAACCACTGCTTGAAAAAACTGTATTTTATATTATTGGGTAGGTCTAACTTCCATGTGACTATTAGCCTATTGATAGCTGTCCATGCCTTTGCTAGTCATGTGCTGATGTCATTTTCCATAGGTGAGATGCTGCTTCTGAGGAAGGTGAACTAGTCCACAAGTTTCCAAGACCTATCATTTAGTGTGGAGATGTTGCCTCTTCGATTAAAGCACATGAACTCTGTTTTGTCTGTATTTGCATAGAGGCCAATGCCTCCTCCTATCTATTCCAGACTAGGCAGCAGGGATTTGACCTGGGTGGTTGTATTTGCCAGAAGAGCTATATCACCAGTATAGTCTGCATCTGTAAAAAAATGTTTAACATAGCACATATATATTTGTGCATCAGTAGATTTCATGTATTGGTTGACATTGATTATGGTCACAATATTTACAGAATTAATTTTTGAAGCCAAAAGTAACTCGGCGTTCTTCTAATTATTTTTAAATTTGAACCTTTTATATGAATTAAACTTATGTTGTGTGACACCTATTTGTAGCTTAAAAATTAGGCTTTCAAAATTACGTCTACATATATATGATGGGAAGTTTTATACTATATCTGTTTATTATATTACATAAACTATGGAAAGAAAAATAGAAATGCTTTTTGTAAGGAAAGGAGACAAATTGCACGTTTTGAATTATATTCACATGCCTCTCAAGTTAGAAGTTTTCTCTTCAATAATGAATTTCTGTGATGAGGAATTCATTTTTTTATACACTGATTTATTCTGTTTTTTGTATTTATTTTAGTGGTTATAATCACAATGTTTCAAATTCTGTCACCTTTAGCCTTCTTCAGGTGACTTACATAACACTGTTGCAATTTTAAACCAAATCAATTATTCAACTTGTATCCTTCAGTCTTTTTGGTTCTTCTGGTCACTATGTTTCGGATGTCATACCCTTTAGCCTTCTTCAGGTTCCTATTGTATTTAATAACATTCTAAGGAATTTAAAGTAAACCATTTATCCAACATACATGTTGGTTCAGAGGAAGATGCAAAAGGATAAAATTAAGCTTAGTAAATTACTACTTACCCAGCTTTGCTTAGTTTTACCTAATATGATAGGAAAATTTTATATCATATCTATTTATCACATAATATAAAATATAGAAGGAAAAAAAGAAAGAAAAACTTTTTCTGAAAAAAGGGGTCAAAATGTACTAAGCTTAGCTTAGCTTTATTTTAACCTACTGCACCTTACATATATAAATGGTCCACTGCTCATCTCAGAGATTGAACTCATCACCAAGTAAACAACATTAATTAATTAATTAATCATCACAATCCTAATTATGATGAATATAATCACTATGATTAAGACAACAATTCAAATAATTAGTGTGTTTAAATGATCAGATTTTGAATTTGTACAATATTCATTATATCTATTTACATATTAATTAAACTTAAAAAATTTAAGTGTTAATTTACATCCTTTTATATGCTTTTAGTATTTCTAGTATCTCAGTAGATGTAATCATCAGAGTAAATGAAAGCTGTGATATATTTAATAAATACTGCACTTAATATCATGGGCTATGTAATTAGTTTTGTGAAACTATTCCTTGACACTATCAACTATCAGATGAAACTTATCCATTGGAAAGTAACCAACTTGTCTAAAGAAGAGTATAAATGTATACATTTAAGAACAAAATTATAATCCTGAGAACTTGAGTTGATCGTATTTATGCAACTACCAAAAAATATATTTTCAGACCAAAGAAGCTCCATATCTATATTTCTATAACCTATAAAATGTTGTAATCATTTTTAACAGCCTTTAAGCTTATTAAAAACTTTTACATTTTCTGTTATTTTCAGTCAAGAGTTCATAGAATGAGGGGTTCAGTTTTTAGGGATGAAAATTTACAAATCACTAGAAAGAAATCATAAGCCTTTGAACTTGGATGGTTGGTATTAGTGCCATTGTCTAAATTACATAATTTAATTGTCTAAATTACATGATACATCATTATTTTAAAAAATGTTGTAATCTGTTATTTAACAGGTTATAAGAAAATCCTATAAAAGATTATAAAATTTTTCATTTTCAGTTTAGAGTTCAAGATATGAGGAGGTTCATGTTTCTTAGCATTAAGATCTACTAATCCTTTCTTTTAATTTAAGATTGGCCTAGCGGTTAGAGTGTTCGCCAATGGCCCGGGAGACCTGGGTTCAATCCCAGGTCGAGTCATACCAAAGACTCAAAAAATGGTACTTGATGCCTCCTTGCTTAACACTCAGCATAATAAGGTACGGATCAAGGGTAAAGTATAGCAATCCAGGGAAAGGAGTAGCGCCCTCCCCTACATCTTGGTGTAGTAAGCTATCGAAAAGGGAGCCTTCGGGTCACCCTCGACTATGGTCGCCTACTTTACTTACTATAATTTTAAAAGTAAATGTCTTAAACCATATAAATCTGCGTTAAAGAGCCTTGCTAAGATTGTGTCATGGATTAACTCATTGATGGTTTAGCTTTCAGTCAAATACACAAACCATTTCACTCAGTTAAATACAGTGACCTTTCAAATTTTTATCCATAATTCACTTTAAACAATGATGAAAAATGGTTTTATTGTTATGTTTTAACCTTTGGGAATAAGTCAAAACTGTTCATTCTTTTGTATTCAACACTTTTTTTGCTTTTTCCTCTTTCCAGTTTGAATGATTACTTCAACAACAAAAATTATGTTCAGCAAAGCTTGACAAATTTGAAAATAGAAAGAATGAAAAATAAAAAGTAAATTGTTTCAGTTTTCAGCTATAAATTATTTGTTGTGAGATTGAAAAATTATCAGATTTTTTTAGAATTTTGTCCCAAGACAGTACACACATTAAATATAAGTAATTCAATAAAAATATAAAAGATAAGAAATAAATGTATTCAATGTGAAAGTCTTGTTGAAACCTATCAAAGTTAATTGTAGTTTCAAACTATTTTTTATGAGTCATTGAAAAAGATTTATTTCAAAGAAGGCAGCATTTTATAAAGCTGTTCTTAGATCTTTCCAGGGTTGTAAAATATTGAAATGTGACAGTACCTTTGAGCAAAGTACCATGTAAACTAATCTCACTGGTTTAGAAATAGAAGTTAATTCTTGATCTCCAAGCAGTCTCATTTATTATGATATATAAAAGCAGTTCAGGTATGGTCATCAATCAAACTAGCCTTCATTACACTTAGTCTAGTTCATTTCAAAGCCAGACAGATTTAGTTTGAGATCACATCATTGATACTACTAAGCTGAAGAAAGTCCCCAGCATCCAACTTTTATTTTTTATTGTACCAATACTGATTCGACCTCAAGGTCTACTATAGGCTCAGAGAGGTTGACATTTGGGTTCATAAGTTCTGTAAATTATATCATTTCAAGTTTTAAAAAAAAAAAGTCAGAAAATGTTTTTGAACTCAAAAATGGTTGGCTGGGTGATATCAGATCCAGGTTTTTCATATCATCAGTTATATTTGGATGTTCAGGAGTGTTTATTTACCTCTAAGGAAGTGCACATAATAGTCATGGTTATAAGAAATAGGCTTGATGAGCCAAGTTCAAATCCTGGATGAAGCTGTCTGCATTTTATTTTGCACTAATTCCCTTGTCAAAGGAGTGAATCCTTCTTCTTCTCTAATAATTGGTAAACAGTAGGGTAGACTAGGTTCCATACCCTTGATAAGGTAACCAGTCCAAGAACAAACTCTGAATTCAAAACCAGACAAAGGCTATTCAAAAAGTATATGACAAACTGGTATATCATTCTTATGGCATTAGCTCATCCAAGAAGTGAGGCTGTGGCTACATAAAACTTCACTCGAATTAACAAATCACATGTTTATTTCATTTACTCAGCTTTGGCTTAGTTAATGATGATCATCAAACTGATGGATGAATATCATTTACCCAACAGATAAGATGTAACACTAGGCCAATTTTTAAGCAGTACACACCAGCTTTGAATTCGCCTTCTCTTAGACTTGTCATACCAAAAATAAAGAACCCAACCTGTCTTACTATTTATCTATAGTTGGAGGAAGAACAGAGGGATTCATGCCTTTTGCAAGGGAATTAATATGAAGGGAAATGGAAGCAACGTCATCAAGGAATTTTGTTCCTCAGTAGGTGTAACCAAATATGATATTTAAATTTTTATCAAAAAACAAAATATTGCACAAGGATAAATGGCAATCTGGACTATTAATTTTCTCTGATGATGCCCATAACATAAAATGTGCTTATTATATTAAGTAGAGAATAAATTAAAGATCAAGAAATATTGTACACAATGAGACTGTGAGAAACTAATCAGATTCATCTTTCTATTACAAACTCTTTTTCTCATGTACATATACCATGTTCATATTTATACTCACTTTGTCTATGGGGCTAAGAATATATAGACTGCTTATGTTTTTGAAGGTGCCATTCCTCAAAAAAAGTATCCTAAGTATGATACTACTGATTTTTTAGGAGGAATTTTGGGTTTAGGAACAAAAATAAACAGAGTTGGACAGCAGAGAAATGTGAAAATTGTCGCATTTTCCCCAGTTCACAATGTGATCATTTTTTACTTATGTGGAAAACCACCAACATTTGAGATTGTTACAGAGAGCTTTTTTCACCATTAGAGAAGTTTCTATATAACTCTCTATAATGTGAAATAGAATTTCCCCCAAAGATTCTTTTTTTCTTAACTTAAGAGAAAATATAAACAATATATTAATGTAATACCAACCCTTGACCAGCCTATTCTGGTGACACAACACCAACAATGTTATATTTACAATTCAACCTGACTTTTGACAAAAACCCATTTTGAATGTCACACTGGTTCTTATATTATGTCTATTTTGAGACCATGGCATTGTAAAGGAAGTGTCACATCCTTCCTTCTTAGGTCATGTGGCCAAATGTGATTCAGACTTCTAGTCTCTGTCAGAGTCTCTTTTCTTTTTTGATTGAATAACCCTCTGTTTTGTTTAGATCTGAAGGACTTGTTGAAGATTGTTGAAATGTATTATGTAAGGAGTGGATTACACCTTTAATCTAAGTTGAATAAACTCCTCCTAATAATGTATAACAAAGACTTCATTTTATTTATGTGGAGTGGATACAACTAGAATCTCTAGTTGGCCTTAATTCCAAAACAAGTGAAGGGAATGATCTGGTGATATTAATTCACAATAGCAATATTTTCTGTTAATTTAGTGTAAGTGACTCATAAGTAGGTCCCCTGTTCTAACCACTTGGCTCTATCTTTCAGTTGTCTTTTTTCTCTGTCACTTAACTTTTTACCCAACTTCTCAAACTGACTTTTACCTACAAACTTATTTTTGTTTGTCCACAGACCATGCTCTCAGGAAACTCTTAACTTCTTCATCAGCAAACTAAAATTCTAAGTAAAATCTCATAGATTATATAAATTTCCTTCAGGCCCAAACAAGAGGAAGTCTCATAAATAGCATAACCTTTTGCCACCATCTGCCTGAAAACACATTCACCAATACTTTGACAATTTCTTTATGTTAACTTTTCACAAATCATTTTTCTGTTTTCTTCTTATATAGATCCCAAAGCATTTGACAAATAAATACCTTAATAATATTTACTCAGTATTTTTCATTTTCTCTCGAAATAAATTTTCATAAATTTTATTTCCCACTGGCCTCTTAAGTAGCCAGAGGTTTCACCCTGAAACTCCTTCTACACAAATAATTGAAGGTATAGGACTTTACACTCCTATAATTTAATTTGGGCGGTATGCCACTTGTTCCCACAAAGATGGCGGACGCTCAATGTTCAGTCTCGGGAAACCATTGGCCAGGAGGACCACGTGATATGCTTACAACTACGTCGGCGCGCGAAAATTCAAGTCCTGCGTCTTGAGCCACTGATAAGAAGATTTTTTCTATAAATACGCTGTCTTAAAACACATTCTCCCTCTTTTACGAATTTTCGTCGTAGCGGCAACACTCTCTTACGAAATTCCTTCGTAGCGGCAACACCTTCTCTTTGACCAAAATTCACCCGTATCAGAAACACCATGCCTCGCAGACATTATTGTACAAGAACTATGAGACGCTTTCCCGTCTCCAAAAAACTACCTATTTCAAATCATAGAAAAAGGACATTTTAATTTTACACTTCTTTTTGTAGTTTAGTTGTGTTACACACACTCACACACACACATACACGAGCTCACACATATATACACACTATCAGTATGTTAGTAGAGTTAGTTATGTTTTCATGTATTATTGTAAATTTTGTTTATTATAGAATATAAATTTGTTTTTGTTCGTTCGCCTTGTTTTAAATGTTCATTTTGTCCACGCCGTTTTACAACCATTATCTATTCCGCTCCTTTACGCACACACTCCCACCACAAATTGGTGACCTTCCGACAAGTGAAAGCACGCAACCACACATAAAAACAAAAACAGCTCTCATTTTAAAAAACAGCACAAAAAAATTATTACAACGCGTAAAAATGATAACCCCTACTTAGAACATACAACCAAAATATAAAGATAAATTAAATACACCCACAGCACATGGAACTCTTTCTACACTACCTCCTAAACATTTGAAACCATACTTCTTGAGAGAAAACTCAACCACAAAGGTTAACCCAACGACGTAAAATGAACATACAAAATTTCCTAAACATTCGAAACATTTAAGAATATATTTCACTCATTTCAAAGACAACATGAAAATTCTATCACGGCGCGTGAACTTTTGGAAATAGGAGCGGCGAACACATGCAAATTCTTTAAATATCTTATTAGAAAATTTCATATAAAACAATTACATGCAAAAATTTAAACAAAATTTTCCAAGCTAAAACTCCTACACAGAAACAGGACGGCAGAATTTATTTCACAGCACACGAGGAGAGGAATTTTGACACGAGGCATATTTCTTCACTTTCCCCACTACCAAAAATCAGGCAACCTTTCACTCTTTTGACTTGCCCACCTAATCTTACTAGCCACCAAAGACACTATCTTCTGCTGCTACCAGACTGGTCAGTAGACGATACACACTTCTTTTACTACTACCAAACTTGTCATTGGGACGACATTCACAACGACAAGGAAGAACAGGACTACGCGATATTCTCCACCAGCCAAAAAAATTTCCCGACATTTTCTGAACAAATACCAACATAATGCAAGCCAATTCACTTACTATCTTCATGATTCGACAAACTATCCGTGAGTGCCAGAGTGACGAAGCCAAAAAAGCACACACCGGATACAATGTTATCAAACAAATATCAAAAACTAAGACATCTGAAAGTTTGATTTTACGAAAACGAAGACAAGTAATCTTCAAAAAAATCAACACGAATACTCAGACGTCCAACAACTAAAAACTCAGAAGGAAACTTGTTCCAAGCTGACGCAACATTCCATCACACAACTTTCAACTACGAAAATTTTCAACGCCACAGGAATTATGATAGCTATATAATTGTGCACACCAACAAGAAAATTCGAGGCGTTGGTTAATACGTGCCCACGAGCCACGCTGAAACACCGAATTTTTTGGAAAAACACAAACAACTAGCTAGAAATTCACCTGTCACTTCATTCAACTGCACACAACACAACCTCCATGGAATGCTCAAACAAAAGACAGTTTCCACAACTTCAAATATCAACAAATCCTAAAATGAGCCTAACACAAGATACGTAAGACATTATTACAGCGAATTGAGTTAAACACTGAGTACTTGCTGTTCTACACACAAAACAGCACTAAAATTTCACCTTGTGCCCACAAGGAATGCCAAATAAAGTGCGAAGTAACTCCCACGCTAAAAAAAAAAAAAAAAAAAAAAAAAAAAAAAAAAAAAAAAAAAAAAAACACTTGCATTCATAAAGTCAACAGTCACGTAAATATTGCCTCCACGTTAGAGAACATATTGAAAAATATTTTCAATATTTATCAATCTGCGGGGGGGCATATAGGACTTTACACTCCTATAATTTAATTTGGGCGGTATGCCACTTGTTCCCACAAAGATGGCGGACGCTCAATGTTCAGTCTCGGGAAACCATTGGCCAGGAGGACCACGTGATATGCTTACAACTACGTCGGCGCGCGAAAATTCAAGTCCTGCGTCTTGAGCCACTGATAAGAAGATTTTTTCTATAAATACGCTGTCTTAAAACACATTCTCCCTCTTTTACGAATTTTCGTCGTAGCGGCAACACTCTCTTACGAAATTCCTTCGTAGCGGCAACACCTTCTCTTTGACCAAAATTCACCCGTATCAGAAACACCATGCCTCGCAGACATTATTGTACAAGAACTATGAGACGCTTTCCCGTCTCCAAAAAACTACCTATTTCAAATCATAGAAAAAGGACATTTTAATTTTACACTTCTTTTTGTAGTTTAGTTGTGTTACACACACTCACACACACACATACACGAGCTCACACATATATACACACTATCAGTATGTTAGTAGAGTTAGTTATGTTTTCATGTATTATTGTAAATTTTGTTTATTATAGAATATAAATTTGTTTTTGTTCGTTCGCCTTGTTTTAAATGTTCATTTTGTCCACGCCGTTTTACAACCATTATCTATTCCGCTCCTTTACGCACACACTCCCCCCACAAAGGTTTTGACAATGACAATCTTCATTCTGCTTACAAAGAAAGTATTTCAACCAAAGTCAAATGGAACAATTTCACATCATTCAAAATTATTTATTTTTAATAAAAATAATTAATGTGCATTTACTCCAGTATGTATAACTGTAATACTAATCAATGTAGCATGATTCATTTTTCATACTAAAAACTAAAATTATCCCAACGCAATTTTCAAGTAGGTAAGTTGTTTGTACGTTACAGCATATGAACACTTGTTGGTTATTTTATGTGAAATTTTGTTTAAACAAATATATTTAAGATATATGATTTGTAAACTAATATTTTTAGGTAAAAATTTGCACATAAGCCAGAGCTCATTTGTTTGCACACGGTAAAGTGGTTTCAAAACAAAGCAAATACAAATAGTTTTAAGTAATGCTATCTACCACTAATAGTTCTATTTGCTGCTGTTAAATGGTTTCCAGTATCATCATCATCATCATCATGTTGTGCCGCTAGCATGGATATCCCTGACCCTCTCTCTCCACTTCTCCCTATCATTCATCGCTTCTGGCAGGTCTTCAGGGCTACATCCCGTATCCTCACATAGCTGCTGTATGTATTTTTGAGCTGGTTGTCCTGCTTTTGCTTGGCCATATGCAGGGGTCCATAGGAGTACATCACTGATGAGTTCGTCCTTGCTTCTCCAGCAGTGTCCTGCGTGTCTGGTTCGTCTAACTTGTATAGTTTTTGTGACGGGGGGCAGTTGGCCATATAGTTGGTGCCTTGTGGAGTGTTGCTGCCAGGACTTGTTCAATATTGCTTGCAACATTCTTGTGAAATTGCCGTCTAGCTTCTTCTTCAGCCATTTAGTTAGTGTCCAAGTAGTGCATCCATACAGCAGTATCGATATGACCGCTGTTTAGAGTCATATCGATACTGCTGTTTAGAGTCATATCTAGGACACTCATTGGGGTGTCTCACCCCTTTGCGGAGATGCAGTCACTGTATTCTACAGCCTCAGCCGACTGGGCAATAATATTTCAGATACAGCCTAGTGAGCTGGGATTGTAGAATATGCCACCTGCATCTCTGTAGTGTGGTAAAACCCCTATCAACAATAAGTGACCTGGTAATGACACTAAACCATCTAGAGCTTTGAGGAATGTGGAGTATGCCTTCATTGCCATTACTCCAAGGCCCACTTTGGTTCAGAGTGGTAGTACCTGTTAGGGTCCTAACTATGTCAAATTAAAATGTTTTGTCAGACTACGCCGATGACATAGCGTTACTGGCAAATACACCCAACCAAGCCAAAACATGACACCATAGTTGTGTTTCATATCACAATTTTGGGATAGGTATGAATCCAACTATTTTTCCACCTGTTTTGGGTAAATAGTAGGGCAGATAAGGCTCTTTAACTGTAGTATGGCAACCAATCTAGGAGAAGGAATACCCTGAATTCAAACCTGTTGTAGACTTAGAGAGGGATGGGCTCTGCTACACTATTCATGCCCAAGACACTCTATCAATTGTGTCCTCCACAATCAAACTAGTTTACAGGATATATCTCATGAAATAACTGTTATACTTCCAAAATTACTCTCATCTGCCCTGTTATATATTACATATACATGTTTAACTGATTTTCTAACCAAAATGGCATGATGGATTTGTTTTTATACAAAAAGGACTAATTACTGCAATACAACATTCAAGTTACTCAAAATTTAAAACACCTCATTGGTGTATTATCGAAAAGATTTCTGTCTGAACAAAACTTCTATACAGAGGCAACCAAACTGAGGTCACTAAGAGTAAAAAAGCATTAATTTTTGCTTTTTTCTAATATGTTTTTAAAAACATTTGCCTGGTACATTTTGAAATCACATCATTTAATCTGAGTTTGTCATTCTTCTCATAGAAATGTTATTTTAGAGTTTGGAAGTCAAGCCTAACCTAAAATGGTCAGCTTATTTTATTAATTTTTGATATTCAACAATTCTTTTTGCCTTTTGTTTTTTATTATTAATCTGAAGTGAATCCACATTTATGAAAAGCATTTAGCCATTTTTGCTGTCAGTTTTTCAATTACAATCATAGCAATAAAAAGAAACAAAAACACCTGACATGATGTCATGATTTAGCCAAGATATAGATGTCATATCTAATCTCTTGTCATTGGTTGAGCAGTTCATTTTTTAAAATAGAAATAGTCCATGGAAAAAGTGACAAATAACCAATGCCAAGATCATGGCTGGCAGTGTGGCCTTTTGTATGGATAAGAATGGTATATTTTACAGTTAGATATGTGCCAAGATTATGGATATTAGTTCATTATTTAAAAACCATCTGTTTAATGTCACCACATCCATGCCGAAGAGAAAAGATGTATGTTGACTTTATTGCTCTGTTGAGACTGAAATATTATCATATGGTTATATATAATAGATATATGAATATATATATTATAAATAATATACATGATATATATATTTATACAAATATACATAT
This sequence comes from Sepioteuthis lessoniana, assembly GCA_963585895.1. Lineage (NCBI taxonomy): Eukaryota > Metazoa > Mollusca > Cephalopoda > Myopsida > Loliginidae > Sepioteuthis > Sepioteuthis lessoniana. Next base: position 36,805,047 of record OY757924.1, read on the forward strand.
ATAGGAGAGTTTAATAAATGATGCAACCCAAAAATAGTTACATGTATTTCAAAGAAGCAAGGTATGCTTTAGTTATCAAATAATAATTATTTGGTATAAAGCAAATGATATATTTATTCATCCTTTTCGTGCAAAGAGCTACTCAAATCACCTTAATATATTTAATGCATGATGGTATGATTCAACTTTAGTCTCCATTACAAAAACTTTTGATTATGCAATATGCACAACAAAAGTGCAGTTTGTTTGATATACACTGACCCTAAAAATTAAAAATGAATCTTAATTACTTACAACTCTTTAGAAAAATAGTCATTTTTAGAAGCATTAGTGAATAAAAAAAGTCCCTTATAAACACACATGTGGTATACCACCCATCTCACAAGATTCAAATTTTTCCTTTCAACATTTTGATTGCTTTGTAGAATATATTGTATTAATGTAATTGTGAAACTTTAATAAATTTTTCATTTCCAGTTTTTTGAAAGGGCATTTCAGCTATTAAATTTGATCCCAAAAAAGTCAAGTTTATTATTTATTTCTTTGGCCTAATGGGTAGAGTGTTCGCCAATGGTCCGGGAGACTGGTGTTCGATTCTAGGTGGAGTCATACCAAAGACTCAAAAAATGGTACTTGCTGCCACCTTGCTTAACACTCAGCATCATAATGTATGGATCAAGGGTAAAGTGGAGCAATCCAGGGAAAAGAGTAGCGCCCTCCCCTACACCTTGGTGTAGTAGCTATAGAAAAGAGAGCCTTCTGGTCACCCTCGACTAAGATCGCCAACTTTACTTACTATTTCAGTTGTGTCATAAAACACTTCAGGGAAACTCAGGAGATGTGTAATGAATGTGTGAAACTTATTAGATATTTACAAAGCTTAGCTTAGTCTGCAAGTCATAATTGAGGAGCATTCAATAAAGCCAGAATTCATATCACAGGGCAAGATTGGGTAATGGTAAACAAACTAATCAATGATGAGGCCTACTATTTACTGAGTTTACCTTAACCTGTCACAGGGCTATTGTATTGGGGCAATTTCATATAATTGTCTAACCAGTAATAAAAAGGGTAGTTTTTCAATAATTGATTCGTAAAATAACTGACATATACACTTCCAAATTTTCAAGCACATTTACTTGTCAATACATGTAGCCCTGTCGACTGTAATTCCCACAGAAGGGTAAAACCTCTCCCCCAGAAAAGAGTGCCTTGAATATGATACTAAAATGCATCTGAAGGTGTAGCTCCAGCTCTGGGTACTGTGGAGTATCCCTTCATTGCCATTAGATCTGTTTAAAGATTTTTTTTTATTGGACCCTTTGCAAAAAATCCCCAAGAAAAACAACAACACAAAAAAATATAAATATAAACATACAGGGAATGTGATTCTCTAACTTTGAACTATAAAATAACCCATGATAATTTGACATACTGTTAAAAATCAATCAATCATCATCAATATCTGGTGTGTTAAATTCTTTGAAACGAGTATATCAGCCAGTATACATAATGTACTTAAGTATATTCTGCCGGCTGTAAATATTTTATTCAAACAATTTTGCTTCATTTAAATTCCTTACTTCTTATTATAGTTCTAAGAATGATAATAATAATATAAATAATTTAATAATGCAAATAAAAATTATAATAATTCAATTGTATAAATTTTTTTTTCAGATATGTTGAATTTTTTTTGTAAGTTACACTTAGAGGTTAGCGAAGAATTACTTTTTTGCATGTTAAGTCAATAAAAAATATTCATTTTCAACTAAGATCATAAAATTTAGAATGATTTGCTTCCCCAGGCTTATTTTTAAGAATCTGCTACTATGAACAGTGTGGAAGGTGTTGTAGTTGCACAGTCCTATTTAACTAAAACATTTCATTGTAATTGTATCAAGAATGGATACATAATTTTTATTTCAAATTATCATTGACCTAACTTGTGAAAGTCAAGATTCCTAGATATCAGGATTTTAGAGTTTAAGTGTTATTTAATTAAGGTTTGTAATTATTTATATTAGTTGATTATTTTATTTGTCGCAATAAATAGTAAGTGGCTAGAATCTTTGAGTTGAAGTTTAAGTCGTGAAGGTCAAATGGTACATGTGTTGCAAGGAATGGCAAGATATCAAATTGATAAGTAGTTTTGAAATCTGTGGAGGGATGACAGGAGATTGAAAAATAAACATTTCATCAGCTAAGTATTGAGTGATTGGCATGGCTGAAAAGTTTTAGTGATGATGTCACACTAGAAAGTTTTTAGTAATTATATAAGAAGTAATTAAGATAAATATCAGAAAAAATATAAAAAGACTTGGAAATGAATTTAGTAAGTCGAGTTGGAGACAGTCAGTTGAGTTTGAAGATGCGGGCCCTCTGGGTGCAAATGCCGAGGTTCGGTTTTATCTACCATTCATGAATCTCATAGCACCTCTGTTTGAGAGTAATTCTTTCTATCTTTCTCTCATGTTTCGTGTCTGACAACTAGAAAAGCACAAGTCGAAGTAAATTTTTGTAACTAAAGAAACAATGAGTCCATCTTATAATTTGCATAATGTAACACCTATTGATATTCAAGTGTTACTATGATGTTACATAAGTTGCTCATTTGTGCACATGTCTTTTCGCTTTTAGAATTAGAAAAGCCTCAGTACTTATTGATTACAACTGATATGGTTTAAACTTTTGAAGACTCATGTTATATGGGCATTTTGACCTTTGTTCACTTCATAAAACTTTTGCTTTGCTTTGCGTTCTTTAGTACCAAAGATATCGTTGTAAAAAGACTGAGGAGTCTCCATGATATAGCGGCTAATGTGCTGGACTGCAAATTTGAAGTTAGGGAGTTTGAATTCCAATCATACTATTACATTCAATTTGAATTCCAATCATACTATTACATTCACTTTTGAACTAATACCCTTGCGATTGGTATGAACCCTTTATCCCTCAGTTTTGGATGAAATAGAAACACTTTTGTTCTTCTACAAAAGTTGATACACTATTAAACAATCAACTTGTAGAAGGACAGTAGCGGTACTAGGGGGAATAATGGAATATATACCTTTCCCAAAAGTATAATTTCAAACGTGAATGGTAAAGCTTAACTGGAATTTGAACTCACTTGCTATGATCTCCAGGTTCAGCACATTTGTCATTATGCCAAGAGGACTCACGTTTGGATTAAACTAAAAATCAAGATTAGAAATTTATCAAAATTATAGTTTTAGACTATATTTTCCTATGTTTGATAAAATATAAATTTGAACTCAGAGAGGTATCTTTTACCATAACAGGATTGCTTACATGGTTATAATTTTATTTCATTTGAAAACTTTTCTTGATGTGATTAAATTTTTTCTTTGATTCATTTATATTTCTTTACTTTTTCTTCTAAGTCCAGAGACTTCTCAGCTTTCCTCTTTCCATTTTATTCATGTGGCCTACAAAAATCCCAGTGGATCACAATTATTATAATTATCATACTCCTTGAGGGTTTTTCAAACCATCTCAAACTGATGGTTAATCACTAAGGTCTTCTTAGATCTCCAGGACTTTTATAATTATCCAAGGTGATCTTAATGGTGAGATGGTTTGGATGGTCTTCATTCTTCCTCTGATCTCTAGTTCTCCCAGTTTCTTTTCTAGGCTCTTGATGTTTATTTCAAGGGTTTCAATGAGGGTTGGTAACACTATCACCTTCGTGTTCCACAACTTTTCCAGCTTTCTGACAACATCCTGGTATTTGTTGAGTTTTTCTCTTTGGAGTCTGCTGGAACAACAAAAACCACTAGATGATTAGTTCTTTTCTTTTTGTTAATTGATACTAGATTTAGAATTTTTGTCAGAATTGGGAAATCTCTTTGTATATCAAATCTCCACATAATTTTATGCTTTTCACTTTTAAGGTGAGATTCTCGTTTGTGTTCATACCATTTTTCAGTATTGCCAAAATTTATTCTCTTGTACAATTACTAGTGGATCACTATTCCTACCTAATATCTAATCTTGTCTTCCTTTTGTGCCTGTTTGCTGCATTCATCTATTGAACGATTAATTGTTTCATCTCTATCACTACATAATCTACACTTGCCATATTCCTTTGTCTTATCTATTTTTGCTTTGACATAATTAGTCATATGCCATAATTTTGGGCTGCTATAATAGAGATTTAGTTATTCGTGTAAGGTTGCCCTTTGTTGCTATGTATTGCTAATCTCATATATAATTCCCTTACTTTTTTGCTTGAAGTATTCATATAGTAGTTTTCCTTCTTATTTTTGTTTTGTAGATTTTTTGAATGTTGTTAAATTATTTCTGTTGATTATAGCCATCTTTGGTGACTATAATGAAACACTCTTTGCTCTATTTTTTGAATATTGTTAAATTATTTCTGTTGATAATAGCCATCATTGGTAATTCTAATGAAACACTCTTTGCTCTATTTTTTGAATGTTGTTAAATTATTTCTGTTGATAATAGCCATCATTGGTGACTGTAATGAAACACTCTTTGCTCTATTTTGTGTATTTTTTGAGTCTCTGACTTGCTGCGCCTGTAGTAGGTCATCTTCCTTTTTTTGCTTGTCACATAGAGACTGTATCATATCTTTGATGTCAAACCTTCACATCATCAGTAATTGCCTTATTTGGTGGTCTATATGATTGACTTCCTCTCTCATCCTTTTTCAGAAGGATCCAATGTATTTTGCAAGGTATTTATTACTTTGCTTAGAATTCGGCAAAAATGTTTGGTTTCTGATATTCAGTGATTCAAACAGGCTATATGCTTTTTCTGATTTTTCTGTTTCTCCCTTTATTCAAAGTGATCCTTAGTGTTGTTATCGCTCTCATCAGAAAAATTGGTAGTTTCCTATAAGCTCTTGTTTCCAACTCATCGTTTTTTTTGTTTTTTTTAATTTTTAGCTAATATTCAAGCTTTCTGTATATTTTCTTTTAATTCATTTTTTATTCAATTTTTGACATTTCTAATTTTTTCTTGGATTTGCTTGAAACTTTGTTGATAACATTATCAAGATATATAGTGAGATAATTCTCAAATATGATCTGGTTTTATATTTTTGAAAAAGGTTCCAATGACAGATGGCATGTGAAAGCCTGTATTCCCAAAGTGACAAGTTTTTCTATCTGTAGCTATGGATTACCATAAACAAATTTCAAGATCAATTCTTTGTGCAAAAATTATATAAATTAGATAAATATGAACATTGTGTCAAATTGCATAGAAGTTGAGTTGATTTAGTTCTGTGACACACTAGAACTCGAATGAACTTTGTCATCCTTAGAAAAAAACAGGCATAATATAAAAAAAAACTCTTGCATAAATTTGCACCATAACAAATAAGGTAGAAAGAAGGAATGTTGTGATTTGAGGTAGCAATACCTGAAATCATCAAATTGAAAACTGAAATGCAGGTAACGGTCTCCCTTTTGTTTTTTGTTTCAAAAATAGAATGAGGCTGATGACTGTCAATATATTATGACTAACTTTCTATATATTAGAATATATTCTATATACTATCATAAATTTTCGTATACATATAGTCACTCTCCACATATGCTTCTTAATGTGTGATTATATACAACCCATGGTAAAAAATATGAACTCAGCACTCAGAGAAAACCTTCCTTTTGTTATCCATAAAAATAAACAAAACACAAATTGCCTATAACAAAGAGGAACAAATTATGGAATCCCTATATTTTGAAGAAAATATTTTAGAAGCATCAGCAAGTGTGTGTGTGTGTGTGTGTGTGTGTGTGAGCATGCATGTTTGTGTGTTCATGTGTTTGTATATAAAATATCTTTTGTAAATAAGTATGTGTAGGTGCAAATATATATATATATATATATATATATATATGTGTGTGTGTGTGTGTTTGTTTATATATATATATATATATATATTGTGTTTTTGTGAGTATATCTATATATGTGCGTATATATATATATGTATGTATATGTTATTACATATATTTATGTGTGTTTATGTGAGTATATATATATATATATATATATGCATACACCCTATGCATATATATTTACATATATACACACAGAAAGAGAGCAAGAGATAGAGAGAGAAACACAATAGAATAGACTTAAAATGAGTGTGCATGTATATACATATAATAGAACTCATTTATATATATATATATATATATATATATATATATATATATATATGTATATATGCACACATAAAATAATGTCTGTGTGTGTAAATATATATGCACATAAAACTGGTAGAAAACTATTCATTATAAGTCCTTTAAATAAGTGTGTGTGTGTGTGTGTGTGTGTGTGTGTGTGTGTCTGTGTGTGTGTGTGTGTCTTATGATAAATTTACAAAATAATAGGGCTAAAACACTTTGTCCAGTTAGTCATGACTTTCAACACTAAAAAATGTTCTACAATCAACAAAAACTCTTTATGATAACTGAACTTTCTTGTACTTATACTGTTTTTTTTTACTCTATTCTTTTAGTAAATTTTTTCCATACTGTTCATCGCAATGTAGATAGTGACTGAGGACTATTCATAAAAACATTATTATCTCAGCAATAAATCGTGACAGTCTAAATGTCTTCTACATCAAATATTTTTTTTAGTTCTTCCCGACTCGAAACATCCTTTTTATTTTTGAGTTTCCCTTCAACTTTCATAATCAATCATTTCTTTTTTCAACAATATATATTCTCTCTAAAATATATTCATAGCCATGGATTAAAATTTAATCTGTTACACATAAACATATGTATAACTGTTGTCAAAAATAAGAACATGTATATTTGTTTATTATTTGATAAAGATTTTACACAGAAAGATTTGGAAATAAAGTACACAGCAACCCTCATGAATGAGGAAAGATGGAAATATTTATGTATGGATAATAAAATTCACTCCTGCAACCAGGTGTGCTGGCTGAAAACCATGGTCACCATCTTTTGCATTCTGGGTTTGGTTTCTTTGTTTAATGGCATATAGGTTATTTGTTGGTTATTTTGTAGCCATTCTCCTAGTAGAATAGTAGTGGTACTATTTAACCCATAGCAGGGAGAATAAGGGGGTTCATACCTTTCGGAAGGATATTTGCCCAAAAATGAACGTAATAGCACAACTGAAGTGCGAACTCGCTTACTACAATTCTGCAGTCCATCACTTTAACCATAAGGACATCTCGTTTTGCATTCTAGAATATTAGAAACAACAAAATACTTGTCATAAGTAATCATTATCCTTAAGGTTTTGCATGGATTCCCTTGATTCTCTCTCACCATCTGTCAATATTGATCATCCATTTAGTTAAGTATCCTAGATGGCACCCAGTGTTTGCATAGAGCTGATGACTGTGAATTTTTGCTGACTGGCCAACACTTGTGTGTTCATGTGAAGGAGAATGTAATTTACAACTTAGTCCTTATTTCTTTAGCAGTGCTCAGCATATATTACTCGTCTTACTTGGATGATATGTAAGATGGAAGGTAAGTGGCTGTATAACTGCTGTTTTGTTGGGTGCTGCATCAAAGATTTTTATCTTTGAGACAATCATTGATTTTTTTTTCAGTTTAAAGTTTATGAAATAAAGTTCTGAACAAGAGTAACTTGACGTAAATTGTCGCATAGTCTTATTCTAATTTCTAATACTAACATTCAGGCTAAGCAAAGTGAAAATGGCCAAAGGTTTGTGATGATAAGGCAATGATATTTCCTAAATGAAGAATGATTGGAGAGTAGGGTATTAGGGAAGATGGTCAAATAAATACTTGCATTGTTAAATGCACCCCTACAACCAGATGCTATTACATACACTTTGAGATCAATGCCCTTGGGAAAGGTACAGACCCCCTTATCACTCCAGCTATGAGATAAATACTATTGCTGTTCTTCTACAAAGATGGATTTGCCATTAAATAATATTATTAATTAAGTATCTAAAAAAGAACAAGGAAACAAAAGCTGCATGGAAAATGAGACTGGAGAAATAAATGATATCTTTGAAAATACAAAAACATGCAAAAAAGACAAAAAAATAAATGAGGACACAATGGATTGAAACAACTGATGAAGAGCAGTGGCATTAAAGATAGACAACAAAACTTTATACAGAGATAAAGACATAAAATATTCCAAAAGATAAAAAAACGAAAACAGATTCCACCTGCAAGTAAACTGCTAAAGTATATCTTTTAACCAATTAAAAGTACTTTCAATGAGTCTGTCTCTTTCCAGTTTTTAATTGTCTTATTTCACCAGACTTTTGATCCCTGAGCCTAAATTTATGAAAGATAAACAACTGTAATCTGCACACAATAAACCAGTTGAATAGTGTGGGGGAATATGAAAGTTCTACTGGTATATCAAGCTCAAAGAGTGAAAACCTTTCCCAAGTCCAAAGTATGTATACCATACAATCATTTAACTGTTTACAGAAGATAGACAAACAAATGTTTCCTAATTATTGATATAGATATCAAATCACACTACATTTTGTAAATAGAAGATAATATACATAATGTATGTACCTGTGACATTGCCATCTGTATCACTTGTCATAACAGAGTGATTAAGATGGAGATAACAAGTCTTGCTGTTGACAATATTTCAGAAAATAGAATGAAGCATCTTTTATTTAATTTACCTTAATTTTCTTTATTCATAATCTGTTTGAATAGAAAATAGTTTATATCTACTGGGACAGCAAAACAAGGATCTCGTATTTTAAAGTTACTTCAGAATCAGAGCAGATGATATATTGGGATCAAATTTTGATATCTTTTCCAAAATGGGTAACTTCTTACTGATACAATTTTCTTTATATTTGATAAATAATGGTCTTCTTTTAATCAAATATGGGTTAACATAAATTTTTGAAAAGTATTTAGTTGAAGTGTTTAATTGTTATAGAGATTTTTCTTATCTGTAGTAATTACCCTACCCAACCTTTTAGTGACAAGCAGAATGTAATACAAAGTCAATCTTAAGTGGAGTCCAACTTGTTTGAATTTAGAGTTTTCCTTCTCTAACACCAGATCCCATACAAAAGTTAAGGAGCTCATTCTTCTCTAATATTTACCTTATAACAGGGAGAGTAGTTGGATACCTTTCTTGATGCTATTTGTGCTATGTGAAATATAAACAGCCTCATCCAGGATTTGAACTCATATCATCAGGTCAATTTTCAACAACAATAACTGTTATTCCTGATTTTTCCTTATCCTTTGTATCTGCATGATTATTCTGTAAGTTGTCAGGTATCATCCTTTATTCTAGGGAATAGCCTGAAAAATCACCAAAAGTGATGTGAAAATCGGATCATGAAAAGACCTACCCAGGTAGAAAGGACAGATTTTCATGAGAAACAAATTAGCCAACCAGTGTTAATTGCAATTCATTTTATTCTGAACTGGCTGCAGATCTATGAACAACAAGCATATTACTTTGCTACAAACTTGCTATGTGATATTTGGTCTATGACCAATATGTAGCAACCAGGAACATGATATAAGTTAAATTTAAAATTGGCATAAGGCTACATGTATAGGACACCTAGTCTTACTATTACAACATGATGAGATACTAGTTCAGAAATGTGTTGCTTAGATTTGTCAAAAGGCAGCAAGGATAGGGAAGTGATTGAGAATTAACATCATTTGTCAGTGGTAATTGACCTGAGAAATTATTGGGTTAAGTCCCCAAAATTTCCATTTTTTAAAAGTAAGTTGTAACTAAGCTTTTTTCAATGTTTTAAATGCAACTGGAAAATACCTGATTAAAGAGTGTCTTCATCAGTCCTTCTTATTTCAGTTGTGAAAGAGTGCACATCATAATTTAATTTATGATCTCATGCTCAAAAATAGAGTAACTGAAAGAGCATATTTGACATGTAATGTCACGAGAGTTTAAGAATAAGAAACATACAACAGAAACATCTAAAAAGATTTGTTGTGTTTATGGTCAAGGTGTCATTACTGACTTCAAAGTCTGAAACTGGTTTTCAAAGTTTTGTTCCGTTGATATGTCATTGAGAGATGAAAATTCTTTGAAGAAAACACTCTGCACTTGTCAGTAGTCAAAACTTTGTGCATGATAATAATAATACCAAACTGCATTGGTTTACATAGAAATAAAAGGGCAGACAAACTGTGATAAAGCACTCCTGACAGAGAAATCCTTGGTTATACTTTCCAGACTTCGCATTAGCCACACTCACATCACCCACTTACAACTCCTAAAAAGGGAAGACATACAGAAATGTTTAATGTGCAAAGTACTCCTAACAGTCAAACACATTTTCTCGAACTCGGACAGTCTGAGATAAACTCACCCAAAATACTAGCAGACAAGCAAATGAAAGAACCTTTCCAAATATACCAAATCAGATGCCACCAAGAGTTTTTTAAAAAAACAAACTTTTTTCATCAAATTCTGACCAAATTATCCTTTTCATTATAATCTAACTAAAAGTAATCAAACGCAATCATAAAAACCTATACCTGAAACATTAAAACCCATGTAGAAGACAAAACCAATTTAATCCTTTTTGGCATAAGATGACCCACAGCTGCTGATATGCGATTAAACAAAATTCAAACATCATGTTAGCACAAGGCTATATTCAACAAGAATCATGCTGGAAAAAATATTGGGTTTAGGCTGATATATTCTACCTCATCCACCTTATTCACCAGACTTTGCATTAAGAAGTATCCATCTTTTTAATTCTCTAAAAATATTCTTAATGACAAAAAGTTTTCTTGAATAGATAAGTTGAAAACATTTGGAGATGATTTCTTGCCCTTGAAATCAGCTGAACTTTACTTTAAAGAAATCAGCTCACTGCATGATACATGGCAGTAGTTGATTCAAAATAATGTTGAATATACTGTAAATTGAAATTAATTGATAGTGGAATTATTCAGGAATAAATTATAGTTTTCTAAAACAGGATTATTTTATGACTCAAACCAACAGTTTGCCAACCACTGTACCATATGACATATTTGCATAATTAATTTGCACCTGTTCTTTTGATGGAGAATTTTTTTCTATTATGACTATGGCTTAATATAACTTTCTCTAAAATATACATGGTGAATGAAAAATTATGTTGAATATTTTTGGCAATCAATTGCCCTTTTTTCATACACAAACTTATTTCTTAGTAATAGATGTTTTTCATTCATCACCTGCAATACAGACTTCTTTGTTTTTATTAGTTTTTCTGTCTTCTAAGTGAAAGTATAAGTAATTTTAAACTCACAGAGATGATATTATTGCATGTCATGGGATTAAAACTAAGCAGAGAACATGCTGTGTGCTGTCAGTATTTTTGTTGTGAAGTTGCCCAAAATTGATTTGGTTCATTTGAAACTATAGTAGATATGATTTTGATCTCTCAGAATCACAGCATGGTTTACAAATGCTTCCAAGTTAAAATCAAAGTAATCCTCTTGAATTGTCTCTCTCACTAGGACTTTGGCAATTTTTCTGATAATTTAATATTATATATAATTAATATTACATATAATATTCAATATTCATTAATGAAATTGTTATCTTTTTCCTTAAGAAGCCAGATGACTCTGAATCTTAAAGTGTACCGATTGTACCAAATAATGACAGAAGGTAGATATCCATCCTTTGAATTCTCGAGGAAGAAATGAAAATAAAGTTACCTAATGAGTAATAGAAGAATAATGAACAAGCTCTAATTTTTAGTAACAAAAGTGTTTTTATCATATATTGAATATAGTGAATAAGCCTTGAACTGTTCAAAAACATATTTCAGGAAATTAATGCCCTCCTTTGTTTTTTTAAAATGAAAAACTAGTCTTAAAAAATCACTCATTACATAAGTATATATTGTAAATGCTATAAATCAATGCTATAATTAATTTCATTGACCATTTTTATCTTCTTAGCAATAAAATTCTTGAGGTTTTAAGAAAAAACACAGATATTTTTGTTAATTCGGAAGGTTATGGCAAAAAGATAACGTTCTACTGATCAAAACCAAATGAAATCCAAATGTACTAGGCTTGATTAGTATGGGGTATGAAGTAAAACTTACTGGCCTTATGACTTTATTTTCTGCTAGGCTTGTTTTGCTGGGTGAGGCCTAGCATTGTTCAGCTAGAAGATGACAGCCTTTTTATTCATCAAAGCTGCATATTTCTGGTGCAATGCACCACTGACATGCTCAAGTTGCTGACAATAAAGTAACTGTCATGAATCCATCAGAGGCACAGCAAAACCTTCCATGGATGAAGGCCTTGTTTTCTTGTATAGGGATTGGTTTGACAGTGGCTTGTTCAAAATCAGGAAAAGTATATTGCTACAGTATTGAATCTGTAAGGGAAATCAAGGCTATTATCATACTTTTAAATACAAAAAATCTTGTAAAAAGATCCTTTGCTTATAATTGTAATATTGAGAAGTTTTAGAACTGGAAAGTATACATTTAGCTTTTACTGATATGAAAGTCTCATTTTTGCTTATGTATCTGAATTGACTATGTCAAAGATGTTTAAAAAAAACCTATCACTAAGCAATTTTTTTCTCTTTAAGTTATACATCTGGTTAGCAAAACTTAGAATGTGTTGACTGTATCCCTTGCAGAAGGGAAAGACTCCTGCAACCAAAAATGAGGTATCCTGGGTATGACACAAAACTACGTCTAATGGTCAGACTCCAGTTCTGGACATCTGGGGAGTGCAAAGTACCCTTTAATTGTCATTGCTCCCAAGTCCACTCTAAATGGGAGTCGTGGTACATGTCATAGTCCCATCTATGAGACAAATAGATCTGTTTAAAAATTATTTGTATTCAACTGGAATATTTGCAAAAAATATACTCTTAAGAAACAACTACACAAACAATGTAAATATGAAAATACAAAGAACACTTTCCCCAACCTTTTGGTATAAAATAACCCCTGACAAGTTGACATTCTGTTGAAATCAGTCAGTCAATCTTGAAGTTTCGAAATTTAAATTCTATCCAATTGTTTACAACCTGGCGCCTAACACTGTTTCTATTGATTATTGTTTCTTACAAGAGCTACCTCAATTTCCTTTTGAGGAACAAAAATTGTTTAATGCTAAAACTTTTTTCTGGACCCAATAATTATACACACCAAATTTGATAGCTCCACATCAAAGTGTATAGCAGTCTCTACAAAAAGGACTAACTCTCCCCAATATATATATATATATATATATATATATATATATATATTCTGCAATAGCAGAAATCATATAATGATCAGTTGAAGACACTTGGATTCTAGAAAATAATTTCAATTAAACAAATAAATATGGTACATCACTAGTTTATGTAGTGAAGGGAATTTATTTTCCATCACTTCTCTTTTAGCAGGTCAACTTTGTGAAAACTATTTTTAAAACATTTTGAAAAAACATTTCTCCTTTCAATGATTAACCATTGGAACATTGAGAACAATAAAGAATAAATAAGAAAAAATATTCCTACTTTCATTCACTTCTTACATATATACTGGGTGGAATGATAAAATTGTTATCCTAAAGAAAACAACACTACAGCTTTATTTTAAAACTTTTATTGAAAAAATCAATTCAGGTAACTTGAGTATGTAGTAGAACTGACATCTATTCAATGTAGCCGCCTTCAGCCTCAATCACCACCTCGAAACGGATCTGTAACTGGGAGCATGCCTTTTTCATAAGCGCCAGCAAATACTTGGCGGATGGCAGTGATCAGGCTGGCTTTGGTGTTGTGGGAGGTCATGTTGGTGATGTTCTCAACGTATGACCAAACAAAGTAGTCCAGTGGGTTCAGGTTGGTGGAGGAGGGGGACCAGTGAGAGAAGGGTACAAAGTCGTAGCACTCCTTCTGAAGCCAAGCCTGGGTCTCTTTGGACTTGTGGGCCAGCGCCGAGTCCTGCTGCCACACCCAGAGTCTCGCACCGGCCACCTGATTTCACCAGGGGATCACCACACTCGTCAGCACATCCAGGTACACTTTGGTATTGACTTTCAAGCTGACTTCGAAGATGTGAGGTGGCATGATGTGGCCCTCACTTGAAACCACACCAAAGACCATAACCGTAGCTGGAAACTTTGTTTTCATCACCCTAGGAATGTCCCTGTTATTCATGGCAATCCAGATTTGCATTTTGAGGGTGCTGTACTGGTCCTGTTGTCATAACTTGGATCGGTAGAAAGCATTAGTTGTACAGCGGTGTATCTCCAATCTCGCTTGTTGAACATTGTGTCTCAGACATGATAGAAGGCTCCTATCACTCTCAGGATTTGTACACAACTGGTCAACTAGTAGATGGTCTGCAACAAAAAAAGAAAACCGGTTTTCATTAAAGAGAAATGGAATCATGTCATCTTTTCTAGGGCAACAATTTCATTGTTCTACCCTTTATATATATATATATATATATGATTGATTCTCCCATTCATCTCAATGTATGAGAGGGCTTGACATTTCTGTTAAAGATGCAAACTCTTTGTCTACCTACATAGGTCATTTGTTAACAGTAGAAAAGGCCTGTGCAGAAACAACAGCTCTTTTGGGATGAGCTGATGACATGAGAATGAAGTACTAACATGCCACAAATAACAAAACCTTACCGATAAAAAAATAATGTTTTGCATTGCAATTATATCAGTGGGTTCAAAAAGTAGAAACTTTATGGTGTATAATACTAGGAGACCATTTATAGAATTTAATTCTCAGTGGGTGCTCATAATTCTTATCTTGTGCCAAATTAAGCAAACCTTGATAATTTAGTGTATTCGATGCTTTGAAAATTGTGACAATTGTAACGGAATCATTGAAGTGAGTTCAAACTCCTGCAGTTTCTATTTATTTAGCATTAATGTCTTTGGGACACATATAAACCTACTTTTCTTCCCATTTTCTAGCGATGGGTAAATAACGGGGCAGATTGAGCCCCTTATCCTTGAAAAGGCCATCTGTTTTATATGTAGTATGATTGGTTTGATCAGTGTTTGTTCCTTGTAACTCACTATAGCCTACCACATATTAGTTGAAGAGAATATGAGCATTGCCAAGTAACCTGCATTGCCCTGAGATATCATATAGAGGGTAATGACTCAGCATGGCACACTGACAATCTAATAAGTCATATTTTTTCTTTCACTGTAATTTTTCATTATTTATAGTGTGCTTAATGTTAGTTTCATCAGGCTGGATTTGAAATATCTGCTATAAAGAAGACAAGATATCTGTGTTGTCACTCTTTTTTCGATTATAGGAGATAATTTGAAGTGTATAGAATTAGAGGGAACTAAAAAAAAATCTAACATAAGCAAGAATTACTTATCCTATTTGGCAAAATTTCACTGGAAAATCTTCAATGATCAACATTTTGTCCATTGAGCAATAATACTCAGAAATTTATAAAATAACCTATGCCAAATAAAACTAGAGATTTTGGAAGACTTTTATTTTGCTTATTCTGACTTTTCTCTCTACGGCTAATAATCTAAGCAAAATAGTAACTCCTCTTCAAAATTTTAAAAAATATTCTTTTCTTTTGATATAAATCTTTAAAAAGTTTTATTGAGCACCCAGGATGGGTTGATGAGTCTTATTGCACATTTCAGCAATAAAAAAAAAAGGAAATTTCACAAATGCAACAAATTAAGTATTAATTAATAATGTTTTGTTTTTTTAAACAAGTTCCCATGTATTTTATATCTGTTTCATATGTTTTAGCTGCTGTACTCCTAGGATGTTTCACCACGAACCAACTGAGTACCCAGCTGGCTCATTGGGTGCCCTATTCATATGGCCCTGTGGCACATCTAAGCAAAAAGCTTAGTAAATTACTACTTGGTACCCAGCTGTCAATAACAAAATAGCAAATATTGTTTCTTATAGTAAAATTAAATTAGTGCTATTATTTTCATGTTGATTTTTGCAAGCTACAATATTTAGATATGTTAAAGAAGAACACCCCACATTAAGGTTTTGATATTACTGGTGTTCCATTTAAAGTCTAAATAAAACTTCTCCTGGAGAAGGAGTAAGAAAAATGTATCTAAAGAAATGTGAACATGTGTGATTACATACAGACAAAATTAGGAGACTCTTGAAAGCATCATAGACAGGATCTATAAAGTATTGTGCCATAACAAAGAACTGTTTATCTTTTAAATAAATAATGAATTACAAAATGCTGCTTCAATTGATGGACCCAAACTAAGAGTATTTCCAAAATTTTTGACAAATAAAACCAATATCAAGCCAATATTAACCAGCAAATCAATGTGTAACTTTAGTAATAATGATGATTCGTTTGGTTTGGTTTTATGGCATATCAACCACTGTAGATTATTTAATACTAAATCCTCTTTATATGTATATATTAAGTATATGATTTGTAAACACATTTTGTTAATAACATTTTTAAATAAGCCTAACCTCATTCTTTTGCACACAGTTGAATTGTTCTGAGTATTGCTATGAATTAATAACAATTCATTTAAACATACATCAGTCATTTGTTTACATACTGTTAAATGACCAAAAAAGTCGATTTCAAACAATTCAATTTAGCATAAGTCATTTCTTTGAACCCAGTTTAAATATCAAACAGTTCTATTTGACTCATAGATAGGACCCTATCAGGTTCTTCCACTCCAGGTCAGTGGACCTGGGAACAGGGGCAATGAAGGAGTACTCTGCATCCCCCAAAGCTCCAATTTTACTGTTTGTTTAGTGTCATGTCTTTGACACTCATTAGAGGAATCTTATCCTTCAACAGAAATGCAGTCAGTATATTCTATAAACCCAGCCAACTCAGCTAAGTAATGGTGAGGATGATTTTAATAAGTCTTAAATAAAAAAATTAAAAAAAAGATTTAGCAGAACTATAAAAAGGAAAAAGGACAACATGTTATGTTTATTATCAAGAATAAGAACATATACATTATGTATATTAAAAAATGTACAAATATTTTCCATGTATTTCATCTATTCATTATTTTATCTCTCTTTGGTTGATGTCAGACTGAAAGACTGTACTACCCTGCCATACCCACTGAAGATCTATGTTGGCTGTTTATTTACATTTCAAACCTCATTACATTGATTCTGCCAGACCATATACTTAACTTACCCAAATATCACTATTATTACTCTATATACAAGTACTGAGAATCAACAGGATTATTGATGTTTGTTTCACTTGAATTTCTTTGTTGAATATTTAAAAAATCTGAATTATATCTTACTCCTCATTTCTGACTTGTCTTTGCCTTCCTTTCCTTTGTCAATTAATGTTTTCTTTCTTTTAAATCTTCCATTTTCATAAAATATCTGAAGTTTTTAGAAATTTAACACACCATTATTATGTTCACTGATAATATAACCCCACAGTTAAAAATACTACTGTTTAAAAAGTCAATGAATTCACATCAGATGTAAAAAGATTGATAGGTCTAGCTTTTTCAGCTTTTGGTAGATTAAGGAAAAATATAGATACTAATAGATCTTTTGAATGCAATTACTCTTCTCTAATCATCTCATCATCCATATATGTTGAAGAAACTTTGAATTTGAAGGAGTAGAGTTTCTTGCATAAACGCTATCAAAATTGAAGATATAAGGAGTGACCTAGTAATATCAAATAAAATTACTGACATTATCAAGAAGAAATTGGAGTGGTTTGGTCATTTTGAATACAAAGACTAAAAAATCTGTGTCAAACATTCATATTAGAATAACATTACCAACAGAAGATCCAGAGAAATATGACCAAAATGGTCTGATTAAAGAGGATATAAAACTAACTTTGCTTAGAAAAAAATAGATATGGATGATCAGTTGTTGGTTGGTTATATTTTACAGCATATTAATACTTGTAGGTTATTTAATGACTAATCCTGTTCATACATACATTTCAAATATATATAATTCGGAAGCAAATAATTTGTAGGTGACATTGTTTTTAAATTAGCCAGAGTTCATTTGTTTGCTCAGATTTGAAGGGTTTCAAGTTTATAAATCAAACAGGAATCATTCTATTGACTATTACTCATTTGTTTGCCTAAAGTTAAATTGTTTCCAGTATTGCTATCAAACGCAAACAATTTAATTTAACACAAGTCATTTGTTTGTATGCAGCTAAATTGTTATGCATAGATGATTTGTAAACAAATAGTTTGTTGGTAACATTATTCTAAATTAGCCAGATCTCATTTGTTTGCACACAGATAAATAATTTCAAGTATTGCTATATAACACGAGTAATTCTATTCAACATTATAAATTCATTTTCACACTATTAATCAGTTCCAAGTATTGTTATCATATTTACTAACCACCCCACTTGGGCAGGATATGACACAAGGTCAATTTTTAAGTGGAGTTTAACAGGTTTGAGTTCAGAGTTTTCCTTCTCCTAGACTAGTTGCCTCACCAAGGCTGAAGAACCTAGTCTGCCCTACTATTTACCCATAGCTGGAGGGAGAATAATTGGATTCATACCTTTCCCAAAGGTATTAGTGCTACGTGAAATGCAATCAGTCTCGTCCAGGATTTGAACTCGTGTCGTTGTGTCCATTTCCTATGACAATAACCATTACCCCACGGGCCAAGTATTGTTATGTTAGAATTACTTATTGCTATATAATACTAATAATTCAGTTTAACAGTTTGTACCCGGTGAAATGGTTTCAAGAATTGAAAATTATTTAATTGTTCTATTTGATCCCTAGATAGGACCCTAATAGGTACTACCGCTCTAGGTCAGAGTGGACCATGAAGTAATGGAAATGAAGGGACACTCCACATTTCTTAAAGCTTCAGGACAAGAGCATCACCATCAGATGCAATTTAGTGTTAAATCCAGTGCACTCGTTGGCAGGATCTTACCTCACTGCTGAGATGCAGTCAGCATACTCTACAAATCCCAGCCAACTGGGCTATGATTGAAATGGAGGCCATGTGTGGACAAATATATAGTAAGTACCTTGACCTTGCCAAAGAAGTGAAAAAACTGTGGGGCATGAAAGTGACAGTGATGCCAATTATAATTGGTGCTCTTGGTACAGTCACCAAAGAATTGATACAGGGACTGGGAGACTTAGAAATAAGCGGTGAGTGGAGACTATCCAAACTACAGCATTATTAAGATCAGCCAGAATACTGAGGAGAGTCCTTAAGGAGACTTGCTCTCACTCAAACTCCAGTGAGAAACCATCAGCTAATGCTGGTGTGGTAAACTTGAAAAGGAGTAAATAATAATGATAATAATAATGATGATAATAAGGATTTAAAAAGCAAATAAGAAAATAAACATTTCCAGTTCTTTTACAGTGTCCTTTGTCCTCAAATATAAATTCTACCTTTCATTGTAAGTAATGTTAACAAGGAGGTAACTCAACACTCCCAAGAGATCTAGCTTAATTTCCTATTCTTGAGTACTGACTGAAAATCATACTTGGCAAGTCTAGCATGCTAGAATCTTAGAAACAGCATCACACTTTAAATTATGAAGATTACAGTGGTAGTTTCATTGAAAATAAGCACAGCAGACCTCTTTGAACCTCCATTTGAGCCAATTGTATTCCACTTAAAAATTGACCTTCTGTTGCATCCTGCCTGTAGCAGAGGGGTCCATTTAATATATACTGACATATTTTGCCACTAATACTTACCGTAATTCTTTATGAGCTTTTATATGAAAAGGAAACAAACATTTTATTATAGAAATGGATTGAAAATAATTCTATTATAGAAACATATAGAAACATCAATTGTTGATGGTAGGTATTAATGCAAGCATTTTAAAGAGAAGTGGGCTATTATATGTCTAATAGTTTTACAATAGAAATGCATTGAAAAGCATAAAGAAAGAGGTTATTAGTGATTAGGAATTAGACAAAATATTACTGTTGTAATAGAACTATTGTACTTGGAATTCTATATTTTCATTTACTGATTAATGAAACTACCGGATATAAGAGACTTAATTTTTCTGTGATTTTTATCGAAAAGCTCTGAAGTCTTGAAATGTCCACGATACATGTTCTTTTGGAAGGAACTCAGAATTGTAGTTATTTATAGAAAAAGGAGATATTCTTTGACAATGTGCATGAGATGGTAATAAATCAATTAAGTAATTTTAGCACAAATACTCTCACATGGATAACATTATTAGATAATTTCTACAAGGGTGAAAAAAACAGGATTACAGCAGTTTGAATGAGTAACGTATTTTCAATAAATTCATTTTCATGGTCAAACTTAGGGTTATATCCTTGTCAGTTTTCCTATGCAAAAATAAAAAAAAATTATCATTTGATGGAAGTAGATTTATTAATACTATTCTCTGTTTACTGACAAGAATATGTATATCATTTAACTTAAATAAGCATTAAATTTATCATAAAGAAGATGTTCATTATTATTAATAATAAATAAACTGTAGGAGAGAGTAGAAGATATGTGTGGAATAAAATCAAAATGCCTTTACATTGCCTTTGGAAAATGAAAATGAAAGTATCAGAGAATCAGACAAAAGGAAAGCAAACTTTGAAAATAATAACCAATGAAAGCAGTTCAGACACAAATTCTTATGATGAATGGTTCTGATAAAAAAAGTAATAAAAAAAAGAAGAATGGTGTTGGAACTTGAAAGGACAAAAAATGAAAATATATAAGAGGATTTCTTTGAAAAATATACTATTCACATTCTTTAAAAAATATATAAAAAGCATGTCCTCATTGAGTAAGTAGGTTGGGGCTTGATAAGAAGAAGACATCTCTGGTTGGTATTGTAAGATATAAAGAAGTTATAATATCACTACAATATAACAGAATCTTGATTCTCTCGGTGATTTTTTAAAAAATCATATTAAAATTACCAATGAGTAGAGTGTTTTTTGAAATTTTTTTCTAAGAATAAAATCTTAAATAAATAAATACTTTAACCCTTTTGATGCAGAGAGCAACTTGAGTTATCCAAATATAATTTATGTAGGGGTGCAAGATTCAGCTTTAGTCCATATTATTAAAGATTTTGGATCTTTTGTGTGAGATATCCTCCCCAAAATGCTTCTTATTTGATATACTTGGCCTTAAAAATTGAAAAAAAAACTATTACTTCTAAAACTTAAGAGAAAAATTGTTTTTAGAAGTATCTGTGAATAAAAAATTCTTCCATAAACAGACTTGTAGTATATGTCCCCTATTGCAAAAGATCCAAATTTTTTCCCTTTATCATTTTAACTATTTTTCAGAATGTATGATAGTAATGTCATTTTGAAACTACAATATTTTTTTCTTTGCAAACTTTTTTATTTGATTGTCAAAAGTGTATTCCAGCCTTTAAATTTGTTGGCAAATATGCCTTACTGAATGGTTTAGGAGACACATACATACATAGATTAAAACAAATTGTCAAGCTAAGCACTGTTGTTTAGAACAATTTTCCTTGTCAGTATTTTGTTCTATTGAAATTATTTGGATTTTCTTAAGCAGAAAGTCATGGGAATGTTGCCTCCTCTTTTTTTGCCTATAAAGGAAGAGACTTAATTTACCATAAATGTTTTACATGTGAAATTCATTAGAATATTCAGGATGTACAATCAGTTTTAAGGAATTGGTCAAAATCTCCATTACAATTTTTATCATTTATCAAAGATATTGATAGAATTATACTATAAATATATTTCTCTAAATATCTAGACTATTTATATAACAGCTTTATTATGAAGTCATATTTCAAAATCTAATGTAGATCTCATTTTTCAAAGGGTCAAAAACAAACAGCACAAAAGTCATGTACCATTCTAAAAAATTTTTTCATCAGAGGAATTATCTAGTACAATTAGTTTAAAGTAATTTGCAAGAGTCCAAATAAATAGAAAAGAAAATGTATTTACCTTTTGTTTATTCAAAAGTTGTACACATTTTTTGATAGTGACTTTTGCATTGTCCTGTAAAAGAGCAATATTTTTTCTAAATTTAATTTTTAACTTTGAAGATATTTATTACTCACAAATCTTTTCTATAAAATGATTATAACTTTCAATGTATGATAAGAAAATAAATGTATTGTGTATAGCTTTGAGAAGTATCATTAAAATATCAATTTCAGATGATTGAAATTCTTTGCATTTTTGATGTTGCAACATCATTTTAAGCACTCTTTTGTTCAGCCTTCATCAAGTGTAAAATATTTAAGAAAATAAGAGAGTGGGACTCTTTTTCTTCAGAAAATAGTCTAAATTCTTCCTACAAAAGATGGCTTTCATAATGCTCTGAATTCAAACCAGTTGTACTCTGCTTAAAAAGTGCACTTGTTTTACATTCTGATGGAGGGTTTGGGTGTATACAAATTTAAAACATGTCACAAAAAGTTTTTGCTGATCTCTAAGAATGTAGAACATATGTATATATATATATATATATATATATATATATATATATATATATGTATATATATATATATATATATATATGCATATATATGTATATATATATATATATATATATATATATATATATATATATATATATATATATAGTCATCCACAGACAGACTGTTTCGTTCTATCAGAACTCTTCAGTGTGGCTAGACACGCAGGACGCTCGAAGCTGGGATCGAAACCCATCCAACTTTACGTTAGATTGTGCTTCAGACCACTCGTCCACCAAGCGGACCACATTGGCTAAGGGAATTTTTAAGGTATTTTTTATTTTTAGAAACAGCAGCAGCAGCCTTTGTTTACATTTTTTATACCCTATCAGCGACCAGAGTGCTCAATTCTTTCGAAGAGCTTTGCATTATGCTAGCAGTGGCCGGCAATTCCTACACCAGAGAGCTCAACCCTCATGGGGGAGCATATATATATATATATATATATATATATATATATATATATATATATATATATATGGCCTTCTTTAGGTAACAAGTCTAGATGAATATTCTGAATTCCAGCCAGCTGTATTCTACTTAAAAACTGAACTTGTTTTACATCCTACCATTGCAGAATGTTTAATAAATGCATATACTTGACAAAAGTTTAAAAATGGTCTGTAATTTCTCATAAACTTATTTTTGGCAAATTGATTTGAAACTTTTTACTTTGATTAAGTTAAGAAGAATTATTTTTTTATATGTTTTACTTTTGTATATGTTTTTTAAGAATGTCTTTCTTATTTACAATTACTAACTGAATTATATATATATACATGGGCATCATATCATCTTTTATGATGGCAATAGAATATTTTGATATTTTTCAATTGAATTTTATTGAGATGAGATATACAGCTAACCCCTTCTTTGAAAAATTTTGCTTTACATACAGCATATCACTTTCATAAAAACTTAAATTTGAAAAGGTTTACTCTGTGATCTAAAATAATGTAAAACAAAGAAGTAATTATTATTATTTAGAATATTCAGACTATTGACCTCATCTTTATTGTTAATCTCAACTCAAGAACGATGGAAGGAAAAAGGAAACCAGCTACCCTTGTGGTATCAAGCTAAAATAATTGACAGGGAAGATAAGACATCTCAAAGAAGTGGAAAGGCTACAGTGACCTGATGAGTAGACTAGGTACGGAGATGAATACAATTTGAGAACCATTAATCAAAAAGGCATGATAACTTTTTTTTTTAAATTGCAATATGAGCTATGGTAAAAAAAGACCTAATTGAGACATTAGGTTTATAAGTCCCAAAAAGTCACTCTGAATTATCCATCAAGAACACATAGCACAGTGGATAATGTGTTTGGTCGGAAGGTGCTTCTCAGTGAAATCTTCTGGAGGTTGTCGGTTCAATCCCAACAATAGATAAGACTAACAAGGAATATTTACTATAACTTAACACTTGTCATGGTTAACAGAATTCAAACAGTCTGTTCCTGTGGTTCAAATGAAGGCTTCAGCTGGGATTCTGTGTAGACTCCTGAGTTTGACCATAAACACCTGAAGAAGGCTGAAGGGCATATCAGCCAAAATGTTTAGATAATAACAATAAAGATGAGATCAATAGTCTGAATATTCTAAGTAATAATAACTATCAAGCTTCATCTCTGATATTTATACAAATAAAGAAGTAATTATTTTGGGAGAAATACTCAAAATGATTTTATTCTATGTTTATTTAACACCATAAAATTTTATTCTATGTTTATTTAACACCATAAAATTTTATTCTATGTTTATTTAATACCATAAAATTGGCAACTAAGTCCAAATCATGGACAAGGCTGTTTGTGTTTTACTTCATGCTAATATATTTCAGAAGGGCACGAATCCAAACATCCTCCCAGTTGGAGAAGTAGGGATTAATTCATCAGTGATATTCTCCTGAGCACTACAACATATGGACACACCAGTGTTGACTTACATTAATCAGTGTTATGAGGACACTAGATGCCATGTAGAGGACCTGCCAAGAGCAATGGCTGATAGGCTCAAATGGCAAGAGAGTTGACAGAATCTGTACTGTGAACACTTTGTGATGATTAATGCTCACAATTCCATCCTACAATGGATATCAATATTTCTGCTTATTCTAGTTGAGGAATGGAAAGTAGCATCAAATACCTTTTACAGTCTACTTTCCATACAAAGTT
Source organism: Sepioteuthis lessoniana (assembly GCA_963585895.1). Lineage (NCBI taxonomy): Eukaryota > Metazoa > Mollusca > Cephalopoda > Myopsida > Loliginidae > Sepioteuthis > Sepioteuthis lessoniana. The sequence goes on from OY757924.1 coordinate 36,829,700, forward strand.
TTTGGCCATCAAACTTTACTCTACTGGAAAAGGATGAAACTAGGTTTGTATGGGAATAGTCTGGGTGCCTCTTGGTCTCTCTTTGTTCCAACACAGAGAACAAACAAGTTCCAAAACAAAAACAAACCAGACTACAGGAAGAAAAACTCAGACTTGTGTTCTGACCTCTCATATCTATACTTTATTGTATTGAAAAGTCGGGGAATTCTTTGTTGTTTTCTTGTTTCTTTTGGTTTGTATTATGATCATACTGGCTGAATCAAATAGTATAGTGTTATGTATAAATTCATACTGGGACTGTATTTACGCTTTAATCTCAAGAAGATAGAAAAGAAAGCAAAGTAAGATGGGGTGAGAAAAACTAGATTTGGTCCAGTCTATTATCTATGGTCTGTGCAAACGTATTGTATTCAACAATATGATGGCTTTGGGCTTGATACTCTTTCTATGGATCAAATTGGATGTTATCTATATATCAAACAACAAACAATGGTTTATTCAAGTATTTTAATGGTAGATACTATTCCATAAACAAGCACCTTTTTCTCTCTATTTATTAATTGATGAGGTTTACTGATATATTTTCTACAGGTTTAATCTTAATCTATGCAGATTAGAAGATGCAAAAATTTAAAAAATTGCTGATCTGTAGGTGTTCAGACATGGCATCAGTTTTGTAAAGATTTTAACCCTCTTGTGCAAAGCCATGTCTTTAAAAGAATGTGTTTTGCTTTATATCTTTTCTACTTAATCAATGAAGTGAACTCATTGTACCAAATGATAGCTAAAGCCACGTATCTATTCTCAGAATTCATGAGCTTCCAGGCAAAAAATGATGCTTATATGTAATGTAATGTTGGCGACCATAGTCGAGGGTGACCCAAAGGCTCCCTTTTCAATAGATAATACAGTGAAGTATAGGGAAGAGCACTACACCTCTTCCTAGATCACACTACATCACCCTTGATATGTACCTTATAGTGCTAGGTGCTTGGCAAGGAGGTATGAAGTATGATTTTTTAGTCTTTGGTATGACTCGAACTGGAATTGAACCCTGGTCTCTCAGGCCATTGTTAAACACTCTGGCAACTAGACCATAAAGCTTTAAAAGCATGAATTCATTTGTTTTTTCCTCAGGCATGGATAGATAGTCAGGCAGACTGGGTTCTTTAGCCTTGCTAAGATAACTAGTCAAGGAAAAGGAAAACTGTAAATTCATACCAGCTTTACTCTACTTAGAATTGGACCTTATGTTACATTCTGCCTGTGATAAAGAGATTGGGTAAATACATACAATTTATAAAGTTTTTAGGAGTTCCGCTTGTATTAGGTAACTTCAGAGCATTTTCAAATACCTCAATCTCTCATCAACAATACCTCAGGTAGGTTGATTGGTTGGTTTTGGTTTTATAACATGTCAACTTTTGTGGGGATATTTAATGCCAAAGTCTGTCATTTTTTTACGAGCAACTATATGGTTCCAAGTTTGTGTTGATAATAATGGTTTGAAAGCAAATCTTTAAGTAACTATTCCTCACAGTTATAATTTGCACACAGATGTTTTTAACTATTCCTATCTAATAATGATAATTGTGATAATTTTCAAACTGATCTATTTGACCCATAGATAGGACCCTTACAGGTACTACAACTCCAGTCAATAATTATAGGGTTTCAAGTAACTAATAATAATAATCTGAATTACTAATGATAATCTTATGCAAATAACAAAATCTTCAAATAACAATTCCAATTATGAATTACTACCATGGCATGTTTAACTGGTACTACTTCTCCTATACCTTTAGCAAGAATTATGAAAAGTATATTACTTCACAAACACATATAGAAGTGGGAAGCATGAAATCTAAGTAGTGAAAGAGTACATCTACTTAGGAGGATGGATGAATGGTAAATATGTGCCAAGACATAAATACAGAAATCTCACTAAGAATAACATCATGGTGGAAGGCATTTACCTTAATAAAAGATGTGCTCAAGGCAAAGCTGGACAAAACTTTATATGACAATCTCTTCAATAGCACCACTTTGCCTGTATGTTATATGCAAGCAAAACATGGGCTACAACAAAGACTCAGAATAGAGATTGGTTACGGCACAGTATGATATGGAAAAATCCATGCTGGGAATATTGTTGCATGAGTACATCTGAAATGAGGTAATTTGAGAGTAGAGCAAAGTGAAGGGTGTGATTGCAGAGTACTAAAAGCAGAAGTTTTACTGGGCTGGACATATTGGAAGGTTCACAGACAACAGCTAGACCCATACAGTTGTCAAGTGACATTCAAGTGACTGGAAACAACCAATCAGTAGATGAAAATGTCAGACAATTTGGACTAATATAGAAGAGTGAGAGCAAGAATGAAATGGAAGAACATAGTTGTCAGAAGGTGTGGAAGACATTGAATGGCCTGGATAATAAAGGAATAAAGAATATTGCTTCAAAATTTAAGTTGTTAGAAAAATTGAAACAATTTTATTTTCTATTGAAAACATCCGGTAAAATGTTCTTCTTACTTCTAACCATAATAATCTGTGGACGTTCTCTTGAACTGATGGAGTATTAGGATTGGAAAGTACATTAAGATAATGGTGTTATTTCGTAAGCTACGCTTAGACTGATACGCAGACTCCAAATTGCTGTTTGTAAATATTTAACTTTGGTGATCTAGCAGTAAATGGTATGACATAACTGTAATGTTGGCTCATCAGTTGAAAAAGACATAGAGAACATGTTTTCGACATGTGCATCTGAAATAGCCCGGTGGAAAAATATTTGTGAATTTAATGAACAAGCCAAGATTGGAATGTGTCAAGAAAAGTTCATTAACATTCAAGCAGATAACAAAGCCTTACTGATAATAGAATGAACTATTGCCTTGGAGTTAAATCAGTGTGTTTACCTTTTTTCTTCCTTTTTCCTTTTTCATAATTGGTTACATACTAACAGGTTTTTACTGCAGGCTTTCAGTTAAATTTTGGCAGTTTTCTTTTATAGGAACAATATTTAAAGATTCTTTGTTTAAATCAATGCAAATAATAAGTCTTTATATGTTAAAGAAAATAAAAAAACACCACATATATTGCAAAATAAAGTTAACTCATGGAGTATGTTTTGTAAAAATATCTTTTTAGCTGATATTTCTCAACATGGAAGATATAGTACAAAAGAACAGAAATGTGCAAATCTGATATAGTGGTAGTAGTAAGACTTCTCCAATATTAGTGCCTAACTGTTTAATTAAAGATGTTAATCAGTAGGCTGCTTACACAGATGATTTGTCTATCATGGTGAAGGACTTTGTATGCATTTACCTGACCCCTGTGCATGATGTGACACAAGGTCAATTATTAAGTGTTAAGAAGAGAAGATGACTTAACTGTTGTGGCAAAGCTAGTGTGTATATGCCAGGCATGCAAAATGAGTGATAGGCTTGAAAGAAAAAGAAATATGGCCACCCAAACACCTCAATTTAAGAATTTGAGTGAAGAGAATTGGCAAAAGTGGTGTAGGCAAATTTTTCAAAGTGAGTGTACCAGCAAAGTATAAAACATGTGTGCAAAGAAACACTTTTTTGCAAACGGGATACTGATTATGGGAAGACTGTTAGGAAAGCAAATACTTGGATCTGTTTTACTAAGAGGAGTAAAGCTGATTTCAATTCAGAGTTTTGCTGAACTGGACTGGCTAAAGAACAAGACTAAAGAACCCCATCTACTCAAGTATTTTCCAATAGCTGTAGGGGATAATGAATTCATGTCTTTCCCAATGACATTTGAGTGAACTGAAATGGAAAGAGTTTCATTCAAGATTTTAACTCTCATCACCAATAATACTTCCAATCATTACACTAAAAGAGAAGGGATGTAGATACACACAAAATGCACGTGAATGCTCATTTTCTATGCATGCAGAATTAAGATTTAATAATTTTAACAGAATATACCAATATGAATTTATTGTATCTTGAGGCCACAGGCAGGATGTAACACAAGGTCAATTTTTAAGTGGAATAATTCTGGCTTAAATTCAGTTTCCTTCTCCTACACCAGTTCTCATACAAAGGTTAAAGAGCCCAGTCTCCCTAACTATTCTCCTTATAGTGGTGTGTAGAAGTGATGGATTCATACCTTTACCACTGTGAAGAGAAACTGAAACAGCCTTATCCAGGATTTGAACTTGAGTCACTAATTCCATTTTGCATATTGATAACTATGAAGGGTTACATAGGACTAGCAACTACTTTTTGGATGAGCTGATTGCTGAAGATGGTGCAGTAGTGTGTCACTGATTTTCTCAACAAATCATCAAAGGTTTTTGATTGAGTGTTTTTCCTTCTATTCTAGTTGCCCTATCAAGGTAAAACAGCTCAGTCTACTCTATTTTACCCATCGCTGGAGAGTAATAGGATTCATGCCTTTTCCAATGACATTAGCATAAAGTGAAATGCAAACAGTCTAATATAGAAATATTTATCAAGCATGATGAAAACTAGATTAAAACCAATCTAAACATAAAAAAAGAAAATATACTGTATTCCTTGGGTAAAAAAAGTCAGTATTTTATATAAGAGTGTATCCAAAGTGTTTTCATTTGTTATTTAACTGATAATTTACAAGGGGTCCTTTTAAACTTATATAAGTATCTATGTATAACCCACTTATATACTAGACTTGTGTTGAACTGACACTCATGGATGGATGGAAAATACTATCCTTGAAATACTGAAACAATTTCAGAACAGTACAGTCAGACGCAGTTTAATTTCCTCCCACTTCCTAATTTTGTATTGTAATTTATCGAACTTCAAACAATCTCTCTTGGTTAATATAAAGTGATTCTAAATATGTAGAGAATGAACAAATTGTGGCTTTAATATCCTTTTGAAATGATTGTTTACAGATTTTGTAAAAGAACTACAGCCAAAAATAAAGTAACTATATATGCTGTCTGTGTGGAAATGATTTAGCTGTTTAATATTAACAAATAAGTGACCTACCTTGGGCAATGGCACCTTAGTTCCTCTATATGAGAACTAAGGTGCCATTACAGTGTAACCACAACATCTACTTCTCTTGGTATAACAGTCTGTGTGGTCCTCTGGAGAGATGGCTGTCAGATGCCTCATCACATTCTCTTTAATCTCTTACATGGTTTGAAATCTTCTCTTCAGTGGTCATTTTAGCATCACACTGCACTGACAGATAGGAGGCTTGACAGACAAGAGTGATGGCATGTTTTGCAAGTTATGCTGGTTTTTGACATTCTTATTATACATGACATCAGATTAATCAGAATAGCTGAGTACTTTCCAAACTGTCTACATAATTCCCAAATGTTCAAATTCTCACACTAAACTCTCAATTTACTTTGATTGGGGCCTGTTCCTATTCATTTGCAGGTTATTGAAGGCATTTAAAAACATAAAACACATCTAATGGATCCCCAGGCCAAGTTTGTTTAAACTCCACTCATTAGATCACTCCCAAAAGCCTTTGAAATCATTCAAATAATTTCCCTGTCCTTATATCCAAGCTAAAAGGAAAACTGGTAATATGATGGGCATTCAATGCACAAGTTGACTCAGAGGCATCTTACTGTCAACTGAGTAACACCATGGGAGAGTATCTGTTCATACACAATCAATAAGATAGGGCTTAATGGGATGCCAAATTATATTGAATCTGCATGACTGGTTCCGAATATATTTAAAATTGCAGGATATTTTCTGTATGTACAGTGTGTACAGGCATCCTTAGAGTAATAATCATCATTGTAGGAAATGGGATTGGTGCTTCAAGTTCAAATCCAGTACTGAGCCATTTATGTTTCATTTTATGCTAATGCTCTTGACAAAAGCATGAATCTTTATGCTCTCCTTACAACTATGTATAAATAGTCAGGCAGACTTGCTTCTTTAGGTTTGGCTCGGCATCCAGTCTACCAGAAAGAAAACTCTGAATTCAAATCAGTAGAACTCCACATAAAAATTGACTTTGTGTCACATCCTACCCATGCAGTGGTGTTGTATTATTAAAACAATGTATAAACATTATTAACAATATACAAAACTCATTTTCATATTAAAAATACCTAGTTTTGCCAGAAAGGCTCAGATAAAATTTTAGTCAATATAAAGACCAAATGGAAGTCATAATTTGCCAATTTATAATTGGCAAATTTGCAAATTTTGCAAATTTATTTATTTTAGGTGTGTTTCCTATATACTTTCCAAATACTAATAACTAAAATATTACCCCATATTATTATAGTTATTACATTTACAAATATAGATTAATTGAAGAATGAATACACATGGAAATGAGATTTCAAGAATTTACTTGGAAACCTCCGATAAGTATAGATGAACCTATCATGAAAATTATTAGTAATCAACTAAACATCAAACTAGGACAGCTTACACAAGATCTCACCTTAGTACTAAGAAAAATTTAAAATTGGAAAGCTTTAGGGCTTGATGAAAAAACCCCAAAAGTATGGAAGACAAGAAAATTTGACAACATATTGCTCCAATCCTGCAACACCATATATAACCAGTTCACAATAGACAGATGGACAAAGGGTTGCATCCTCCCTTTAGAAGAAAGACCTTGAAATAGCCTGGAACTACTGAGGTATAACCCTTACTTCCATAGTGGCCAAGATCTACAATGCTCTGCTACGAACCTAAAATAGAGAAAATACTTAGGTAGAAACAAAATGGCTTTTTGAGAAATCAATCCATGACATCACAAATTTTGACTCTCTGTTGAATTCTAGAATGTGTTCGTGCAAAAACCTTTAGGTAGGACTATTATTTGTAGACTTCTCCAAGGCATTTGGCTCCATACACTGTGGGAAGATGGAGCAAATATTTCCCGCTGACGGTCTCCCCAAAGAAACCATTGCGGCTATAATGATGCTATTGAAAAACATGAGAATAAATTTCACTCTCCAGATGGAGACACAGACTACATTGGCATTGTAGCAGGTGTGCCGCAAGGAGATATATTAGCCCCATACCTGTTTATTATCTGCCTAGTCTATGTGCTTTGAACGTCTTCAGATTGAATGAAAGAAAAAAGCTTCAATGCTGACCAAGGAAAGAAGCAGAAGATACCTTGCACAAACTATAAAGGACATGGACTACACTGATGACATATTGCTTCTGGCAAATACACCTGCCCAAGCTGAATCTCTGCAACATACTCTGAAATGGGAAGCAGGTGGCATTGGCCTCCATGTCAATGCAGACAAAACAGAATATATGTGCTTTAATCAGAGAGGAGACAACTCTATACTAAATGGTGGTCTTCTAAAAATAGTAGACAAGTTCACCTACCTAGGAAGCAGCTTCTCATCAACCAAAAATGACATCAACACGTGACTAGCAAAGGCATGGACAGCTATCAATAGGCTATTGTTCATATAGAAGTTAGACCTGTCTCATAAAATAAAAGAGTTTTTTCCAAGCAGCGGTTGTATCTATACTGCTATATGGATGCACCATATGGATGCTAACTAAGCATATGGAGAAAAAGCTTGATGGCAATTACACAAGAATGCTGTAAGCTGTAATGAACAAGTCTTGGAGATAACAACCCATAAAACAGCAGCTGTATGGACACCTACCACCCATCACAAAAAACATCCAAATTAGACAAACCAGATATGTGGGACACTGCTGGAGAAGTAAAGATGAACTCATAAGCAATGTACTCTTATGGACTCCCTCACATGGATGAGAAAAGGTTGAACGACCAGCTAGAACCTATCTACAGCAGCTCTGTGCCAATACAGAATGTAGCCTGGAAAACCTGACGGGAGTGATGGACAATAGCAATGGGTGACGAGAGAGGGTCAGAGAAATCTATGCTAGCAGCATGACAGGATGATGATGATAATGATGATGGAACAGAGATTTTTATGCTGTCTTTATATTTCCTGTTGTTTCTAAAGAATCAGTATTCAATATCAGATATAGAACTAGGATTTTAAAGAGTGATTTTTAAGGCCATCAAACCTTTCCCACTTTGAGTATTGGTGTTGTAGGCACACAATTATTTATTGTCTCCATTATGGTCATATTACAGACAATCCAAGAATCTATTTCAGTCTCTTTTACCTCTGTTCTTGGAACACTATAGACAGACTCTTTACATGGTCATTATACAGTGAAGTCACCAAGAGCTTACCTTATAATAAACTTTCTGTCAATCTAAAGTAAACATTTTTTGGTTTTTGCACTCCTTTCATCAACTGCTTGTTCATGCATGTATATTATATTTCTCTATGTGTAAATGAGCTTGTTTTTCATTCTGTTTATTCACTATTTGTGTATCATGGATATATTAATGCTAATAATGGTTTTGTTGGGTGAGGATTTGACAAAATATCTTCCCTACTATAAAACAATCCATTTGTGTTGGCCTTAGAAATTGAAAAAAAACCCTTTTACTTCCAAAAATTCAGTGAAACAGTTGTTCTTAGAAGTATCAGTGAATAAGCTAACTAAGCTTACCTTAATATCAGTAAACATTTTTGTCCATTACTGTTGAACTGCATTTGATTTATTAACTTTACTTTAGGAAAGCATTAGAAATAATATTCAATTGAAGGATGTTTTGGGTTTCTATAAACAAATAGCATTTGTATATGTAAACAAAAATGAAACATTGGTTTATATTTTCAATTCTCACTTATTGAATAAAATAGCAGATAACATTTATTTTTATTTTATTTTTCAGGTAAGCATGTTCATTATTCCTTCTAAAAATGGAAAAGGAAATTTTCCGCACCAGGTAAGAAGACACTTCTTTACTAGTTTTGAAGCAGTAAAACTGATCACAACATTGACATTGTGTCCCTGCATTATAAACCAACCCACTTATTTCTTAATATTTACAGATAATTATGTTTTTATTATTTTAGTTTGAAACATCAGATAAAATAAGCTATTATTACTTTTGATGTGTATTATAAGTCATCTTTTAATTTTTACTTGCCTTTTTCTGCTTCACTTTATTCAGAAATCATTATAATAATAATAATAACAATAATAATAATAACAACAACAACAACACAAACTTGCACCCTCTTTAGCCTTTAGGAAAACTTTGTTATATATATAAGCATATTTGATTATGCCATGCTTTTAAAAAACAAAGCATGATAGGGAAATGAAAGAAAGGCTACATCTCATTCCCCAAGAAAGGTGACCTCAAAATCATCAATCCATAAGTAACTGCCTAAGAAATCAAAAAACCTTTTACTTCCAAAAATTCAGTGAAACAGTTGTTTTTAGAAGTATCAGTGAATAAGCTTACTAAGCTTACCTTAAAAACAAAACATGATAGGGAAATGGAAGCAAGTCTACATCCTCTTCTTCCCCAGGAAAGACGACCTCAAAATCACTAGCAATTACAAAAGCATAACTCTTACTACTATAACTGTTAAGCTTTATAACATTCTGCAGCTCAATCATGTCCAACTTGAGAAAATTCTCAGGAAAAATCAAAAGAGCTTTCAGAGAAATTAATCCACAACTTTACTGACTCAGACTATCCATCTAATCATCAAAGGAGTATAAGCAAAAAATATCTTGAGCTAAACAATTTGTAGTTTTCTCTAAGACACTTGAAACCATACTAGGAGGAAAGATAGAGCAGTTACTTCTTGCATATGATATCCCTAAAGAAACAGTTACTGCTATAATGATGCTCTACAAAAACACAAAAGTAATGGTTCACTTAATTGACTTTGACATTGTAACTGGAATCTTGTAAGGAGATACATTAACAACAAATCTGCTAATAAACTGTTTAGATTACATTCTACAAATATCAGTTGATCTAATCATTGAAGATAGTTTCACATTAAAAAAAAGTCAACCAGATGATATCCCATAGAAACTGTCAGATTCAAATAACTCAGATAATCTAGTGCTTCTTGCAAGCTGAATACCTGCTGCATTTCCCTGAGGAATCAGCAATAGACATTCAACAATCTATCCAACACATGGAAATCTGATCACTGTGTTAAAATAAAACAGGATTTCTTCTAATCTGTGGCAGTAATACTGTTTGGTTGCACTACCTGGACTCTAATGAAATGCTCTGAGAAAAGGCTAGATGGTAGCTATACAAGAATACTACATACTTTCTTGAACAAATTTTGAAAGCAGCACCTCACAAAATAGCTCCTGTATGACCACTTGCCTACCATCTCATAAACTATCGGAGTAAGATACACAGAACATGCTGGATACTGCAGGTGAAGTTAAAATGAACTCAACCAGCAAAGACTTGCTGACATCAGCTCTGTATGGACATAAGATGCAGTCTGGGGGACCAGCCAGGAATAATAAACGATTGGGACACTGATGATATAGATAGATAGATAGATAATTGCATCATAAATTAGTTTTTGCTATTTTTTGTAACATAATTTTCTTTCCATCTATTTCCTTCATTGGCCTTGTATCACTCTTAATATATATGTCTCCCATATTCTTTTTTCTCAGTCATATTCCCATGGCTTCGAATATGGGCTGGATATCTTTTTTAAACTCTATCTTGTGATTGCCCTTAAGAAAACATTCCCTCCCTAACCACAAATGACTGAATGCATTCAATAATCCTAAATATAAACCAATCCCAATGCTCTACTGAGAATTAGAATTACATTATCAAATATTTATGTAAACTAGTAAGGAAATAATGTATTTTCTATTTTTTATTAAAAATAATTCAATTTAAAAAATTCATTCAGCCTCTGTTATATTTGGATTTTGAAAATTTCATGCCTGCTTGAGACCAATATTTATGTAAACTAGTAAAGAAATAATGTATTTTTCAATCCCTATCAAAAATATTTCTAGTTTCTATTTTTAAAATTATTCAGCCTTTACACTTTTAAAATTTTATGTGTGCTTGAGACAGAAAAGAATAAAACTTACAAAAAGAAATTAAAATAAATAAGAAATGAAGCAAAAAGGTATTTTTTTTCAGATTTAATCAAGATTCTGTAGTTTACGTTAATTCTGTATTTGAAAACCTGAGATTGTATAAGGACAGCAACTCATACAATATTTGTTGATTTCGAAAAAAAAACAAACATTTTTTTTATAATCTTATGCTTTTGTAAGAACTGGGGCCACATTTTCAATTTCTTCTCATTTTGAATTGAAAATATTTTCCTACTTGTATGTCAACAAAAATAAGAACATCCCGACATGACAGATTATAAACATTAAAAAAAAAAGATGAAATGAATATGTATTCATTTTATAAGCTTTGCTTAGTTTGTTATATGCCCATACTGGAGCACCCAGTGAGAACTGAATTCACCTCTAATCTCCGTTGGCAGGGCTGAGAATATGTTTACTACATCCCCTGCAGAGGAGTAGGACACCAATAAAAAGGAGTATCCAGGGTATGAAATAAAAATCCATCTGGTAGTGAGGCTCCACTTCTGGATCTCTAAGAACTGTAGAATACACTTTTGTTGTCATTAATCCCAAGTCCATTTAGATGAAGAGAATGCAGGATCATTTTTTAACATCGACTTTGATTTTCTTTTTATCTTTGAATAAAATGATTACAATTCATTGAAAGTTTACAATTGGTTTAAAACATTTGACTTTGGCTAAAAAATAACTTTTTATTGGCAAAAATTTACTTTGGAACAAATATTGTGTGTGTTTGTATATATATATATAGGGTGTTTCAGAAAAAATAATATTTCATAATATAATAATTTGTCCAATTCTCATTCAAATTATCTTATATTTTAACTGTATGAGTAAAAAGAACAGAATATTTTACATTTCATGTTTGTTGTTTTCATGTATAAAATATCATTCACTGGAAAAGAAAAAGAATTTAAACATTAAACATAAAATGTTGCTTTAGTTCAACCCATGTCATCGAAATGTGAGATCATTTGAATGAGAATTGATCAAGTTATTGGATTATGAAATGGTATTAACATTTTTTAAATATCCTGTGCATCTCAAACGATATCACATTTTTTGAAAACACACACACACACACACACACACACACACATACATATATATATATATATATATATATATATATATATATATATATATATATATATATATTATAGATTTGGACTTTATTCTGAACAAATTAGAAATGGAAAAATGAAGTCACCCAAATTAGATTATTTCACTGGAGACAAGTTTCTTATCTATATACTATTTATATATCTATCAATTACTTGCACAATTCTAATCACCATTTATAAATTGAGAGGAGCAAAATCTTATCTGCATTGACTAGTTTTATCAGTTTATATGAAAAATAGCAATACAAAAATAATGAAATCAACTTAGACAATATTCTTGCTTGAAAACTTGCTTTATTTTACAGTTTCCTCACTGAGGAAAACTTCCAAGAGACTTTGACATCTATCTTTCTGAAAGTATTTCATAGAACATGATTAATGTATAATGTACATGGTTGTCTGAACAGCCAGCAAATTTCAATATCATTACTGACATTTTGAGTAGTCAATTTGGTATCAAGTAATATTTCCAGGTATTAAGCCTTAATCCAACTTGTAAGAGTTTGAAATGATGTCTACCTATTCACCACTTTGGTAAGCAATCACAGATTACCTTATGAATCGCTACAGTTTTAAACTTGTTATAAGAAGTAAAAGTTGAATATAGTCACATCAGATTAGGAAAGGGTGCTAAAGAATTAGAGGGCAACTTGAATAGTAAGCAAAACTAGTTATTTGCTAAGCTTAGCATAGTTGTGGCACAAGGCCTGAAGTATGGAGTACTCAGAGGGAATTCTTTACTTTTAATAATTGTTCTGTTACACATACAAGAATAGTCAAAAGATGAATTCTAAAAAGTTTACCTCCAAGAACAGTCGGTGTACTTCATGTAATTGTTATCATAGGAAATAGAATTGGTAACCTGAGATCAAATCCTGAACAAGACTGTATGGATTTGACTTTGCCTTTGGAAAAGGGTTTAATCTATTTGTTCTTCCTAGTTATGGGTAGGGCAGACTGGGATCTTTATCTTTGTTGAGCAACTAGGAAAACCCTGAATTCAACCCAGCTGTACTTAGCTTAAAAATTGGTTTTGTGTTGTATCTTGCTCTTGGAAGAAGATTTGAGTAAATATATACATCCCTCTTGCTCTGTTTTTCTCTCTCATATATATATATATATATATATATATATTTGTGTGTGTGTGTGTGTGTGTGTGTGTGTGTGTGTGTGTGTGTGTGTGTGGAGAACTCTAATTCAAACTATATATTGAATTTAACACTTTCATGCTTTCTCTGATATTAGGCTCTAATATATTCTGATGAACTGTCAATATTAAAAGGAAAGTGTTACCTGGACACACTTGAATATAGAATAAAATCAGTTTGATATTAAAGAAGTCTGTACAATAGACTTCATAAAGATATTTTCAGAAGGATATGAACACAAAATTTAACCTGTTTATTCACTTAATTACTAAATTAATTAATTCACTTAACAATTGAAAATACTCTAATTATTTTGGGATTGTAAATCACAGGGTTATGTTTTTTATACATTTATTGGCTAAATTTATTTCTCGATAAATGCATAAAAATATAACCCTGAATTATTTTGTATCATATGCAAAAGACCTAATGCTAAAGGTCATTTCAGTGGCTGATGCAAGCAAGGAATGCATACTCCTCTTAAAGATAACAGTTTCTTTTTTAATGAGATGTGATCTTGCATATAACTTGATTAGAGCTGAAAAAGGGAAAGAAGTAGTGATCTAAAATACTACCCTTTTAAAGCTTGTTATAACAATGCACCAACCCGCTTTAATATTGGGATGGGATTTTTTTTGTTGAATAGTTTTTACTCATCTAGATAACAGTTTCTGTAGCAAGCAAGATTTTATGAATGGAGTTGCTTGCCCAATGTCTCGTGGTTTTGAATTCTGAGTTTTTCATGCAATGTCTCAAAATAACTTTGTCATTTTGAGCTTTCAGAAACTGATTCTAACTGGGGTCATATAATCTTCCTGCAGCTTGCAGTTTTTCCCTTAGTAAGTGTTCCCCTTGTATGTATTAACTAACCCTTCCACTAGCATTATGATACACAAGGTCAATTTTTCAATGGAGTGCACTTGGTTTAATCTCAGATTTTTTCTTCTGTTATGAGGGAAAATCTGGTTAGTTTATGTGCTTCAGTTAATGCTACCTCTGTTTTTTTTTTGTGCTGGGCAATGAGAGGTAGTTTTCCTATCTCTGATTCATAGAAATTATGACCCATAATTGATGCTATTATTCAGTGTTGCAATGGATAAGTGAATGGTATTCTCTAAAAGACTTTGTACTCCCTGATAAAATTCATCTCAGACACCTGTCAAATCTCAATTTTTCAGCAAGACTTTTGTCTCAGTCTATTTTTGTAATGCAGAAAGAAAAAAGATAAATGAGTAACACAATATTGTAACTTAGAGATTTACAAAAGCAAATACAATGAACCTTTAATTAATAAGATTAATCAAGCAACAAAAATGTTTTTATTACCATTTTTCTTGTCATTGAAGGAGGCTTGGTTTTTTGGTTTTTTGCCAAAAAGTTTCTGAAGTTTCCTTTGGATTCTAAAGATTTTCAAAGTTTCACTTAATTCTTTCTTTTTTAATTTACAAATTAAAACTGGGCTGCATCCTTGAGGCAGGAGTGTCCAACATGCTGAGAAATGGAGTAATTAATTACATAACCATGAATTTTTTACAGTTGAATTTTTACTTGTTTCTTTTAAGTTACGGGTATTTCATAAAACTATATTAAATCAAACTTTAGAAAAACATTAATTAACTCAAAGAATAGAAACTTTACTCAGATAATAACTCAACAGAATTATATTAATCAAAATGTTACAAGAAAACTTGTAAATCAATCCGGAAATGCTCAAAAGAGAATAATGAAAAGAAACAATCTTTTTAAAATGAAATAATTCTTGGAGGAGTCCCTGTTGCATTGGAGCTAACATGCTGGTCAGTTACATTCTAGTAAGTGAGTTTGAATGCCAGTCATGCTATTACATCCACTTTCAGACTAATACACTCAGGAAAAGTATGAACCCCATTATCTCCTTTTGAGCTATCAGCTAAATAGTACCACAACCATTTTTCTACAATGTCTTTGGTATTAAATAACCCACTAAGGTTGATATGTCATTAAACAAAGAAAATGAAACCAAAACAATTCTAAGTAGTATTTTATAGATACAGAAACATGAATGTAAAAGAAATTCAAATTAGATAAAAGATTTGGTTTGTTTCTGAGAGCCTATTTGTACATAATGTTCTTGTATTTCAACAAATATTTTTATTCCTAATTATGGATCAATGACTTCCAGAGGTAAAGGCCACTTATAACTCTTTGACCTTGAACATCATCAGTCCTGTAACCTGGTTTGGTTATGGGGCATTACTTATGTCGTATGCTGGAATATCTTGGGAAAGCTCATCCCTCTCTAGCTCTACAACTGCTTTCTGAATTCAGAGTTTTCCTTCTCTTAGACAAGTGGCCAATCCAAGGTTAAAGAGCACAGTCTGTCAAACTGTTTACTTATAGCTGCAGGTAGAATAGTTGGATGTATATGTTTCCCAAGAGTATTAGCACTATATGAAATGCAAACTGCCTCGTTCAAGGTACGCTTTGAATGACAGTAACCATTATGCCATCAGCACTATCTTAGCCTTTGCTAATATGGGTTTTGATAATAAAGAGAAATACTTTCCATTTGCTTGTTTCTATTCTTTGCATCAAAAAGGAGGAAAGTTCATAACAGAAAAAATAGCCAATACTTTATGTGATTACACAGTCAGAATTAGTTAAATTTCAAACGTTGAATTTACTTTATAGTTGATTTAAGATAATATTAGAGTTAAATTTGCATTCAAATAAACAAGAGAATATTATAAGATAGTAGAATTCTGTGATTATTACAAATAATCAATAATTTCCAGTTTTTTTCCGATTAATTAAATATATAACTAGCTATGAGAACAAGAGGAATGTGACCTCATTTATCTCACCATTTATTATGTCAACAAATATATCTCTATCTCATAATAAAGTATCCATCTCATTCTGTTGGACCAGAAATAGCATATTATGCATTCTAGTGATCATCAGTGACCTTACAAGATGCAGGTAGCAAACTTAAATATCTGTGTTGGTGCCTGGAGTCAGATTAATACAAAAAATCAGGTCAATGGGGCTTCCTATTGGCCTTTATTCTCAAACCATCACATCCACACTGTAATAGTATTTTGTGATCTTGTAAGTTCATGATTAGGAATTTCAATTTGTGTCTATACCACAGGCACATTCCAATTTGGAAAGAGGTTGCCTCACAGGTAGATACTTTTCTGAGACAATATAAAACCATCATATGTTTGTAGCTGTATTTTAATGGTGAAAACAATGAGATCTATTTCCCGGAGCAGCCACCACATTGTTAAGAAACACAATCATGACTTTCTGTGAAATTGCTTTTAGGCAAATCCTCAATCAGGTCAATTGAGAGTTTACTATGCTCATATAGATAATTAATGTAATTAAATTAAAATCAAGAAAATCAGTGTTGGAAGTTTGAAACAGAAATTTAAGAGAAGAAAGAATTTGTGATTTTTAGCAAATAAGAGGCTGAAGACAAATTTTGTTTCACTAAGTATTCAATCATCAATGATATAATTATGTATTTCATTGCAATTGGTTTCTTTATATATTTTTAAATATTAGTGAAAAACAATTTTTGATAAAGTCATAGATGATCGACTCATGTTATTACAGCATGGATTAAAGCATGTCATTATTCTGAATTTACTGTTATAACAGATAGGCTTTACTTGATATCTATCATTTATAGTTATATTGAGTTTCTATTTTTTTCTAGGAATACACTAATGCATTTGGTTTCTCAAAATGTATACATATATATAATTGTGTGTGTGTGTGTGTGTGTGTGTGTGTGTGTGTGTGTGTGTGTGTAAAAAATTCAAAGGCTCAACCAGAAAACTATGAAGATAAAAAAAAAACAAAATAATGAACTGAACTATCAGTACAATGAGTGTGTGGTCATTGGAAAATAAATAGTTGATTAAAAATGTGGTTTGCCAAGAGGTAATAACAAACATGATATGGTCTATATAGGATCGATAAACGAAATAAACAATAATCACAAAGCTTCCTTCAGGAATGAACACTATGCCAATAGTATGAGAGTATGTACATCTGGAAATACAAAGAAAAGTAAAATCATGGTAAAGAACCAGAGGTTAATTGGTCCATTTAAAAAAAAGTGTATTCTTGTAATGAGTGATCAGAGGAGCACAAATGATTTTTTTGTTTTATTTTTAAAGTTTATTGCCTAATATATAATACAGTGCAGAATACAGTATGCTATATTCAGAAAATAATGACATTCTTCTTAATTCTTGTACCATATCCCTTATCATTCTAAGTTTAGCTTATGTAATCAAAATATTTCTCCTGAATTTCTTTTTAGATTTCTATATTTAATATGCATTATACTTAGGTTTTATTTATTTTAGTTTTAGAAATAATATACTGAAATTCTTGGGTACACTTGCTGCAAATTAATCTTCAACAGCAGTCTTTTGAGAATATCAAAACTGTTCAGTTAGAGTGGGTGTTTACTAAACTTGTTAAAATTTGTTTCTTTTCTTGACCCTTTCAACCTAAGCAGCTGGTATTTGTCTGCCAACTAGAAGTATATGAACCCGAGTGGCCAGATTTTTAGCTGAGGATTCCTCACTTCTACATTGCTATTGCTATAAAATGTTCCAATTTTATATTTTATATATAATTCTATTATTTTGTAGTATATTCTAAATTGTATATAGAATGTTATAACCTTTTATTTAACAGTAAACCAGTTAAATAACAAATTGCAACATTACACATTTTCATGGCCGGAGCCTTTAGTGAGAAATATAGTGTTGTTGTTATAAGGATATGGAATCAGAGTAAATTCATGTTTATTCATCTTACAAATAGTGCAAACTTATGAATCATTTTTTTAATTAGTAAATAAGCTCTAACTCATTTACAAAAAGCTTTTACTCATTTACAAAAAGCTCTTACTCATTTAGAAAAAGCTCTCACTCATTTACAAATAGGCTATTACTCATTTACAAAAAGCTCTCACTCTTTCACAAATCAGCTTTTACTCATTTACAAAAAACTCTTACTCATTTACAAAAAGCTCTTGCTCATTTACAAATAAGCTCTTACTTATTTACAAAAAGCTCTCACTCTTTTACAAATAAGCTCTTACTCATTTACAAAAAGCTCTCACTCTTTCACAAATCAGCTTTTACTCATTTACAAAAAACTCTTACTCATTTACAAAAAGCTCTTACTCATTTACAAAAAGCTCTTACTCTTTTACAAATCAGCTCTTACTCATTTACAAAAAGCTCTTACTCATTTAGAAAAAGCTCTTACTCTTTTACAAATCAGCTCTTACTCATTTACAAAAAGCTCTTACTCATTTACAAAAAGCTCTTACTCTTTTACAAATCGGCTCTTACTCATTTACAAAAAGCTCTTACTCATTTACAAAAAGCTCTTACTCATTTACAAAAAGCACTCACTCTTTTACAAATCAGCTCTTACTCATTTACAAAAAGCTCTTACTCATTTACAAAAGCTCTCACTCTTTTACAAATCAGCTCTTACTCATTTACAAAAAGCTCTTACTCATTTACAAAAAGCTCTTACTCATTTACAAAAAGCTCTTACTCATTTACAAAAGCTCTCACTCTTTTACAAATCAGCTCTTACTCATTTACAAAAAGCTCTTACTCATTTACAAATCAGCTCTTACTCATTTACAAATCAGCTCTTACTCATTTACAAAAAGCTCTTACTCATTTACAAATCAGCTCTTACCCATTTACAAAAAGCTCTTACTCATTTACAAAAAGCTCTTACTCTTTTACAAATCAGCTCTTACTCATTTACAAAAGCTCTCACTCTTTTACAAATAAGCTCTTACTCATTTACAAATAAAGTTAGCCATAAACTATTCCTTCACAAATCATACATATAATATCTATCTATCTATCTATTATCATCATCATCATGCTATGCTGCTAGCATGGATTTCCCTGATTTTCCCTCATGCCATTCACTTCCGGCAGGTCTTCAAGACTACATTCTGTGTCTATGCAGAGTTGCTGTAGATAAATTCTAGTTGGTCGTTCAACATTTGCACACCTGTGTAAGGGGTCAATAGAAGAATGTCGTTTATGAGTTTGTTCTTACTCCTCCAGCAGTGTGCCACATGTCTTGTCCATCTTATTTGGATGGTTTTAGAGATGGAAGGAAGGTGACCATAAGGTTACTGTTTTGTGGGATGTTGCTTCCAGGATTTGTTCAATATAACTTGCAGCATACTTGTGTAATTCCTGTCTAGCTTTTTCTCTATATGCTTAGTCAGCATCCATGTGGTACATTCATATAGTAGAATTGTGTATAAACAAAATTTGGCATTAAATAACCCTGAAGGGTTGATATGCCATTAAAACAAATGACCTAACTTGAGTGCATTTACATGTTCTTGCACAATCAATTGTCTTGCAACAATCTGTTCTTTTTGCTGCATTTCAAATCATTATGGTACAGATAATTCTCTTTCTATTTGGAAAATTGTTTGATGAAAAAATATTAAAATCTTTGATTCTGAAGAACTTTGAGAAAGCCATTTGTGAAAAACATTTTAAACCTTGGAATTTTTTTGATGTACTTGAATATAAATTAACAGGATTCGTACAAAAAATCCACAGAGTATTTTCACTATTTATGAATAAAATATGACTACTGCATGCACTGAAACTGTGTAAGTCAGTGCATATTTGGCAGACAAACTGATTTACTAAATCTGTGAAAAAAAAACCCCCAAAAAAACAGCATCTTAATCTAAAGCAGAAACCATCTAATTCAATCATGAAATGTTTCCAAACTTTATTTTGTCTTTTATACCCTATCCTGCACAGTCATATTTCTTTTACACTGCATACTCAGAAGTACCTAAAAACAGCCATTTTTCTCTAAAATTTCATGAGTGAAATAAAAAAAGAATTCGTGAAAAGGATGTACTTCTTTAGCTCATTTTACAGAACCTGCAGACTAAGAGACTTTCATTCATCACATGTAGCCAAAGTTATTTGCCTTGAATCATGTCAACAAATATATAGTTTTCTTCTTGTTATGAATAACATTTATAGCACAGAGTTCTGTTTTTGAGCCTTTTTCTTTTGTTTTACGGGGTATTTTGAAATAGAGTAAAATGAAATTATTTAGCTTGAAGTAAAGCAAAGTAAGTAAAGTTGGCGACTTTTGTCAAGGGTGACCCAAAGGCCTCCTTTTCAATAGCTACTACACCGAGGTGGAGGGAAGGGCACTACTCCATTCCCTGGATTGCTCTACTTTACCCTTGATCTTTACCTTATGATGCTGAGGCAGCATCAAGTACCATTTTGACTCTTTGTTATGACTTGACCAAGGATTGAACCCTGGTCTCCTGGACCATTGCAAAACACTCAACTCATTCAGCCAATGGCCCGGTTTGTTTGAAAGAAAATCTTTATTGTTAGTAATAGTGCTTTTTAGATGTGTGTGTAAGTTGTTGTTAGAACCTAACAGATTTGTTAAGTAAATATAGTAGAACTTTCATTCATTTTGATAATTATATAAAAAGTGACACAGCAAGTATTTAAAAGATATTTATAGGATCAGAGAATATACTTGTATGCAGTTATAGCCAACCCTACATCATTAATAGGTTCCAAAAACCGTGAAGTAACTAGGATTTTGATGTTAACCCCAAAAAAATTCCTTAACACTGTAACAAACACTGTAAACAAGATTAAATAGCCCACAAACAATTGGTAAACCTAAAAGATCACCAGAAACATATTTTTATCATATTTTTTATATGTATGCCTTTATGTTCGTCCACAGCAAGATAGTAGAAGTATGTAATGGTGTACATTTGTTTACCATATTTTGATGTAGATTTTTTATTTTATTTTTTATTTGAATGGATTTTTATAGTATTTTAAATTCATCTAAGTATCTTTTATTTTTTATGTTTTATTCCAAACATATTTATAAAGAAAACTGTGTTTATTTCATGTCCTTTTGTTATGACACAGGTGAATGACATAATATTGGATGGAATGATATTCACTGAACTGAAATTTAATCCTGAAAAGTGGCATAAAGGTGAATTTGATGTAAGCCTAGATGACGTAAAGTGGATTATTACTGTGCTTGATTTTTAAATAAATATAGCAGGTATGACTTGGTGTGTTGACAGCCATTTATCTCTAATGGATCTTTATCTGTGCAGCAAGTTTCCCTTCTTTGTACCATTGATGTTGTTCAAGAATAGGGCAAAACAGCAAATGTTGTTGCAGGAATTTCTAAAATAAGTTTCTCATTGGCTTAGTGGGTAGAGTGTTCACCAATGGTCATATTAAAGACTTTAAAAATGGTACTTGATACTTCTTGGTTAACACTTGGCAATATAAGGTATGTATCGAGGATAAAATGGAGCAATCCAGGAAAAGGAGTAGTGCCCTCCCTTACACCTTGCTGTAGTTGCTATCAAAAAGGGAGCCTTCTGGTCACCCTCGACTACTGTTGCTAACTTTACTTACAAAGTCAGACTGCCTTAGGAACTTCAGCTTCTGGTTATGAATTGTCACCCTTCTCCTAGACTGGTTGCCCAGCAAAGCTAGAGAGTCCTGAGAACTCTATCATTTTACCCATATTTGAGGAAAAAGATAGATTCATACCTTTCATCTAATTATAACAGCGGAAAAATGTTTTCTTAGAGATTTTAAAAAACAACAAATCAAGTAAACATTTATTGATGTCAAAACAGATATATTCTGAAATCAAAGTGTTAATTTAATATTTTGTTTTTTTTACTTGAAAACATAGAAAATATCAACTTCTGAAGTGTGTTCCAAGAGAACAGATTGTCTATTTTGGCTTCCCATCAAAGAATTTTTCAGCCACTCTAGTTGATCTTGGTTCAAGAACGTCAAAGTTGTTAACAGGTCTATCAAT
Source organism: Sepioteuthis lessoniana (assembly GCA_963585895.1). Taxonomy (NCBI): domain Eukaryota; kingdom Metazoa; phylum Mollusca; class Cephalopoda; order Myopsida; family Loliginidae; genus Sepioteuthis; species Sepioteuthis lessoniana. The sequence goes on from OY757924.1 coordinate 36,851,879, forward strand.
AAATAAAATAGAGGTATTAGAGTTTGAAATTAAATTTGGTAAATATTGACCGGAAGTTCCTCTGAATAAGCTTTAGCATTCAGTATGAATATTTCAGATTTAAAACAAGAATAAAAGTATTTTCTCTACTTGAGAATTAATACAAGTTTTATTGATAGACTAGTATCTTAATCATAGTGTAGATAAATAATCATTTCTCTAAGAGAATTGACATGTTCATTAGGGGATCACATGAGATGTTGCATGACAGTCCAGGAGTCCATTCTCATCCTCTTTTTTCCACTGTTCCTTAAACAGCCAGAACACTCTAAAGCCACATGGTGATATTAACTAGACTGGTCAAGTAAGCCTTCTTCTATTTCTTATATTCCTTTCACATAATGCTTTTTTATGGAACAATATGTGTATCATTTCACCTGTAGGAACACATTCCTGTATCCTTTCTTTTAAAACCACTGGTATGTATATTGTATATATTAAATGTTAAATGTTCTTATAGGTGTAAATGAGTTATTTTTGTCCTTCTTTCTGCAACGTTCAGCGTAATTATATCATGGATATACTAATGCTAATATTGGTCCCTGGTAAATGGGGACATGACTAAATATCTTCCTTGCCGCCAAGCATACCTATAATGACTTAGCTTTGTGTAAGATAATTTAGAAGGGTTTACAAAGTTTGTTGCAGGTCATACAATAGGTAGTGATATCCATATGGGACAGACAATTTTTCCTATAATATCTTCAGGACTTTGTGTGGATACGTCTCTTTCCATCTTACTTCCTAGAATAAAAGGCTAAAAGAAAAAAAAAATCTAAGTTTAGCAGTAAGCCATTGTTGAAGAATATAAAGTCAAGCTGATATAACCAAATGTAAGAACATACATTATTTTTGAAAGACTAATTAATATGTTATAACAATGAACTTTACTTTTTCCAAGTCCAGAAGCTGAAAAAAAATGTATGTATTAAAAAGTTATTTTATCGATCAATACTAGAAAGTCATTTGGTTTATATTTAATTAATAAAAAATCATTCATTAACAAAGGTTGACTTTATTCATATCCATCTGATTTGTAATTAATGATCATATTTTCTACCTTAAGAATATGTATTTTTTATTTAATAATTAAATGACAAATTGCAAGAGGTCATCTTATCCTTGTTTTTCTTTTTCAATGGCTAGCAGCTGATTTAATTTTATAGTTTAGTAATTAAAAATTCAATTAATTTATATAATACCTTCAGAAGTACCCTTCTCACACAGGTAAGAAGCCAAGGTATGGGTCATATGTGATTATTTTTATATCTTTGTTTTTTGATTAAAAATTTACACCAAATGGTTAAGAACATTGATTTTTTCAATGAAAATTAAATTCTCATAACAAAAAGTTTTGCAATAATATAGTAACATGAGGTACAATTCAGCAACTCTGGATGTTTTTGCCCAGACCTTTAAGGTAACAATTAAAAAGGACTGTGGGATGCAGAGCTCTCCTGGTACTCTCTGAATGCTACTCTCTGGATTTGCTTTAATGGCTCAGGAATCCATGGTTTTATGCTTGCCTGAACTTAACTAATCATTGATGTTCTTACAACTGGAAAAAAAATTTCTTTAACTATCTAATTACTGTACTGTAATTATCTGTTCCACCTTTCACGCAACAAAAGTTTTCAGTGTGAACTGGTGAAGCATAAGTTCTCAAATTTGACTACTTTGAATGTTTATCTGTATAGCTTTCAAATCACTTTTGGAGTCAAGCAATGAAAAATATGTCAGCCTACCAACTACTTTAATACTATCAACTGTGGCAGGAACCTTTGATGGCTTGAACTTCTTCAGGTTGGGTTGGTTTGTTTTAATGGCAGATCAACCCTTGTAGGTTATTTAATGCCACCTGTTAATGCATATATATGTATCAAACACATATGATTTGCAGTTGAATAGTTTGTAATATTTTCAGTAAGCCAAAGTTAACTTGTTTGCCAAGAGTTAAATGGTTCCAAGTATTGCTATTTAATGCTAATGATTCTATTCAATATCCATATTTACCAACTCCTCCGCTTGGGCAAGATATGACACAAGGTTAATTTTTAAGCGGAGTTTAACAGATTTGAATTCAGAGTTTTCTTTCTCCTAGACTGGTTGCCTCACCAAGGCTGAAGAACCTAGTCTGCCCTACTATTTACCCATAGCTGGAGGGAGAATTATTGGATTCATACCTTTCCCAAGGGTATTAATGCTATGTGAAATGCTATCAGTCTTGTCCAGGATTTGAACTCATGCCACCGTGTCCATTTCCTACGACAATAACCATTACACCACAGGCACCTCTATTCAATTTCAATCATTTGCTTATACACACAGTCAAGTGGTTTTAAGCATTGCTAACACTAATCATTTTATTTGCATACATTTAAATAGTTTCAAGTATTACAATGTAACACTAACAATTCACTATAATATTGGTTTAGTTTGGTTTGGTTTTATGGCATTGTTGGTAATTTAATGCCAAATCCATTTTTATACATATAAACAATACAACATTAATCATCTGTTTGCATTCAGTTAAATGGTTAAACAGTTTTATTTGACACAAAGATGGGACCCTAACAGGTACTACCACTCCCTGTTAAAGTGGGTATGAGAGTAATGGCAATGAAGGAGTACTCCACTTTCCCCAGAGCTTCACCATCAGATTTTGTGTCATATCAAGAAAACTCATTGGGGTGAGGTCTTACTCTTCTACAGAGACTCAGTCGGAATATTTTACTACTCCAACCACCTTGGTTTAACGTCTTCAGTCATGTGATATATGTGCAGCAAACAAGCACATACCAAAATATTGCAAAACTTTTGACTTACCCTAGTATTATGAAATAATCTTTTTTTTCTGAAAATGTTTTTACTGTAAGTGAGTGACACTTAAGTGAGTTAACAGTTGAAAAAGATTTTGTTTTAGTTCCTGATTATTAATCCTTATGATTCAATACTGTTATAACTGGTCAAGTAAAAGTAAAACCGGACATTGGTATAATGGTTAGAGTGTTCGCCAATGGCCCGGGAGACCTGGGTTCAATCCCAGGTCGAGTCATACCAAAGACTCAAAAATTGGTACTTGATGCCGCCTTGCTTAACACTCAGCATTATAAGGTACAGATCAAGGGTAAAGTGAAGCAATCCAGGGAAAGGAGTAGTGCCTTCCCCTACACCTCGGTGTAGTATCTATCAAAAAGGGAGACTTTGAGTCACCCTCGACTTAGATTGCCAACTTTACTTTTTACTTTTTTTTTATAACTGGTCATGTAACCTGTTTTGGTCATGGGGGCACTATTGATGTATGCCTTGAACAGAAATAGCCTGATATAACCAGCTCTCCAGCTCTGCAAATGGCTGTAATTCAAAGTTTTTCTTCTCCTTGACTAGTTGCCATACCAAGGTTAAAGAAATCAGTCTGCCCTACTGTTTACGCATAGCTGGAGGGAGAATAGTTGGATCCATATGTTTCCAAAGAGTATTAGCGAGATAAAGAAATGCAAATAGCCATGTTCAGGATTTGAAAAGGTAGCCAAGTCTACTTTCTCCAGCAATGATTGTTATGCCACCAGCACTTCAAATATTATTGTTTAATTATCTTATAACTCCAGCAATAAGAAATACTGTATTACAGTAATATTCAATTATATGTAAACAATTACTAAAGTAAAACAAATGAATTGTCTCTTCTATTATTTTTGATGTTCAGAAATTTAAGTTGTTAATGTTTTGCAACATATTGTTGTAACATTGCTTCCCACTGATTATTTTCAACAGCTAGAAAAGCCTTTTGAAGAAAATCAGTCTTTCCTGATGAAGTGTACAGTTTTTCTTTACATTAAAACCAATGAGTACATGTAGTAAATTTGTTATCCCGACATAAAACTGTTTAGCTGCCAATGGTGCAAGAATTAATTCTTCCCAGATATCAAAACAGCTTTACTCAATATGATTTTGCGTATAAAAAGCAAATGTGGAATGACTTGTTGTCATAGAAAATGGACCCGCTACAAATCAGAAGAAAGTCCAAGCCATCTGATTTTTTTTCACTAACACTGACTTGACCTCAAGCTATGACATAGACAATGTGAGTTTAACCTCAAAAAACATTTAAGATCACTAGATGCCATAAGTTCAATAAAATACATCATTTCTGACTTAAAAACAGAGTGAGTAAGATACTTTCATATGAAGAACAAAAGATGTTTTTTGACATCATGAATGGTGGGATGGATGATTCATCTTTTTCAAAAGACTAGCTGTATGTTGGATGTCCATGAGTATGTATTACCCATAAGGAATGCACACGATTCAATGGTTATCATCATTAGAAATGGACTTAATGAGCCTAGTTCAAAGCCTAAACAAGGCTGTTTGCCTTTCACTTTGCACAAATTCTCTTCAGAAAGGCATAAGTCCATCAATTCTTCCTTCAGCAAAGGCTAAATAGTAAGAAGGACCTGGTTCTTTAGTCTTGGTGAAGCAGTGAGTTTAGAAGTTAAAAACCTGTGAATTTAGAACCCAAGGAATGATATTCAAAGAATCTGTGTCAGGACTGTAGCACCATTCTTCTGCTCATTTAAAAATTATGGCAAATTCTTCACGAGCCTTCATCTCTATAAACAAATCAATTGTGTAAGCAGTCTAGTGGTTCATAACTTTAATTTAACTAAAAGGTACTCATATGTGGTGTGTAATGAAAAGGTACCACAATTATTTTCGAGAAAAAACATTTCTCCTTGACAATACTTTTAAATTCAGTCCTTGAGAAGCAGAAGTTGACTCTCACAAGTCTTGCGATCAATTATAATGGCAAATTTCTATAACTTATAATGATCTGAAACTGAGCAAAAAGGACACATTATAGAATTTTGTGAGTAGAATAACATAAAATGCACCAAGAGAATGAACCAACTTTCAGTTCAATAAAGAAAATTGTTGTTCAATGCTCACTCTCACCTTGATCATAATAATTACTCAAGAGAGCCAATTATAGATTTTTCCTCAATTTATTTTTGATGTATTGTAATATAAATTCTATGCTGTTTCATTTTTATCATAAAATAATGCAACAGAATTAATAAATGTATATAGATATCATTACATAATTATTTTGTTTGTGTTGATATATTATGTTTTCTGAGTATTTTTTCTGATAGTTTTGAAGAGGTCTCGATGTCAAATATTTCTGGAGACAGAACCAATTTAGTAGTTCTCACATATTTTTCTCTACTAAACACACATCCCACTTATCACTAAAGCTTACTCATGTAATAATTTTTTAACTGTTAATTATCTAGATGATAATCCAACAAGTTATCAACATTATATCTCCAATCTAGTGTGTGTCAAAGAAGTTATATAACTTTTAGATCCTGAAAGAGGGAAAGACAAGAAAAATTAAACGCTTTTCAAATGGTTGCTTTTAATTTTTAATTATTCCAAATACTCCAGTTTTTGGCCACTCTTGATGGAATAGAAAATAATGGCTAATCTCCAGGAAAATGACAAGTATTCATACAAATGAAGCATTTTTCCTTATTTGCTACTTGATAGAACCCATTATGTCATAACAGCAATTTGTATCCTGGATATTATACTAAACTTCATCCAGTAGTGAGGATCTCGTTCCCAAGATCCATTTGCGATGTTTACAATGATTTTGAACAACATTGGCTTCATTGATTTAAGAAAACATAGATATAGTAACCTAGTATGAAGTGTTTAAAATAATCATGAACTACACTTAATTGTTTGTAAATTATCATTATTAGATGGAAAAACTAGAAGCCATATAATTGTGTACAGATTATTTGTATTAGATAGGAACCTTTATCATATTTACAAACCTCATTGCTCAGGCAGGATATGACACAAGGTCAATTTTTAAGCGGAGTTTAACAGGTTTTAATTCAGAGTTTTCCTTCTCCTAGATTAGTTGCCTTACCAAGGCTGAAGAACCTAGTCTGCCCTACTATTTACCCATAGCTAGAAGGAGAATAATTTGATTCATACCTTTCCCAAGGGTATTAGTGCAATGGGAAATGCAATCAGTCTCGTCTAGGATTTGAACTCATGTCATTGTGTCCATTTCCTACGACAATAACCATTACACCATGGGGACCTCCTAAAGATAGGAATATTTATAGGTATATAAATGTTTGCAAATTATTATTAAATAGGAACTTTGCAAATAAACAGTATTAGATAGGAATACTTGAAACCATTTAAGTGTGTACAAATTATTTATTTTAAGACTAGTTACTTGAAATTTGTGAAGAAGCTTCCTCGAAGCTTCTTCACCAATTCATGTGTCGCTTCTCTGCGTACTACCACTGACTACTGCTTACTACAATTACTTGGCTTACTTCAATTACTACTGTATGTGATAAAACATGTGAATTAATTTATTTCCTCTACTGGGTCATGGATGGTGTTGGGTTGACTTAAAAAAGAACTGTCCACCTACCTCCAATTGGATTGTTTGGTGATGGTAAATTCCACCCAAATTCCTAATGCTAACTTTATACAAAAGGTAGCTTGAATACTTGTCAAATAACCTTGACATGTTAATGCTTTGTTTTCATGATTCCCTTTGTCATCAAAATAACTCAGTTTCCATAACCATTTGTCTTTTCATCAAAACAAATTTATAAATTCCTTTTCACAAAAACAAAACATAATTTTTTATCCTCCAAAAATCCATTATGCCATTACACATTCATAATGTATTTCTCTATTCTTCTAAAATCCCAAAAGATTTGTTTTTCTCAGTTTAATAAACCCCTTCTGATCAATCTCTGAACCCTACATAGGGTTACAATAACCTTTTAGACCAGAATTTTGAAAATTTATGTTAATTCATACCATTGAACCATAATAATTTCTGTTTGCATTGCTAAATTATTTATGTTGATGTCATCATACCAGAAAAATGGAAATAATTTCAACTGAAACAAAATAAAATAAATATTTACAGCATAAGACAAATCAAAAGAGATTATGCATATTGGATCTGTTTTTCTTTAATGAAACCAGCAGCAACTGGTGATTCTGAGTGCTCTGTATACTGACTGCCACAGATTCTGAATGTTTCCAAACATAAGTTTTACCAAAATTTACTCCACATGTTGTCAGGAAGTTTCATATCATTTTATCAAGGAAAGAGATCATTGCAAATGATTGCTTTGTTAGGTTTTAATGGTATATCAACCTTTATGGGTAATTCAATACCAAAGCTGTCCTTGTAGCAGAACAGTAATTTAACCCAGAGGGATAAGGAAATTCATTCCTTTTTCAAGGATATTAGATCAAAAGTGAAAGTAATAGCATGACTGGAGTTCGAACTCACAAAAATGTTGCTGTCCAATATACAATCCATGGTGGAATTCCGCACAGCAAATTGAATCTTGTATATTAGAAGTAGAGAATGTCAAAGGTAAATGTCTTCTTACAAGTCTTAAGTGTTCATTACAAAAGTTATAGATTCACTGCATCTCCCAAAATGGTATATGATACAACTGAAATAAATAACATATCAAATTCAATAAAGATATTTTAAATTTTGCAGGGAATAATTTTTATGTACCAAACAATCCATATCTTTCTTGTTAGGTATAAATACCATTGATCTTACTCGATAATAAACAAAATGTAAATAAGAGGAAATCCCTGTGATGTAATGACAAAAATACTGGACTGGAGTCTCAATGTGAGCAAGTTCCAACTCCAGTTGTGCTATTATGTTCACTTTCAGACTAATACTCTTGGGAAAAGTATGAACCCCTTTGTCCCCACCCCCAGTTATGGGTTAAATAATATTACTACTGTTCTACTAGGATGGCTTTGACATTAAATAACCAATGAAGGTTGATAAGCTTTTAAACAAAGAAAAACCAAAAATCTGAATAATGCTGATTAACTTGTCTTTAATTGGAATCATCTTGAGATGAGGCTTCTTAATCAGAGAATTAATTTTTTATTTATTGCGGACTTTTTGTCCTCATCTTGGTAGTTTTGGTGTTGTTTCTTCTTTCACAACGTTTTGGCCAAATTTCACCTCTGGCTTTCTTCTGGTGATTTACCGTGACCTCGGATAGGAATGCTGAGTCTTGTAACCATATCCCCAGTAATTACTGCCTTCCATAGTTGTTGTCTATCGCACAACTTTTTTGACCAAGTAAACCTCTGGCCGGCTTGGGTAGGATTTGAAACCGCTATCTTCTGACAATGCTCACCTGGAACCGTAGAGACTCAACGCCTCTATCCGCTGCACTATGTAGTGAAAGAAGAAACAACACAAAAACTACCAAGATGAGGACAAAAAGTCTGCAATAAATAAAAAATTAATGCTGATTAATGCTAGAAATAACAAAAATGATAATGATGATGCTAATAATCATAATTAGGTGGAGGATAGTGATGTTCTTCACACTAAATAATATTTGTTATAATTTTATCTTCATGACTGTCTTCTTTTTTCACTTTATCATCTTTCATTAACTCTCAGCATTAATTAATTAGTTTTTAAGCAAACAGTCTAATTCTTCAATTTTGACATTCTTTCAATTTAGCCAGATTTTTTCTTCGGTATTACTTTTTTAAAGAACCACTTGAAATTATTCTGTCATTCTTGAGTGGAAAAAAAAGAGAGGAAAGTGTAAAGCAAGCAGGAAACAGATCAGTTTAAACCAGCCGTCAACATATAATGTAAAACTCATGGCAAAGTTAACATTTTTATACCAGGAAGAAATCCTGACTAAGTTGATTTAATTTTTCTTGACTTAATCATCCAATTAACCTACTTGAATCACATGGTCAGTGAATTGAAATAGAAGTTGTAATATTACTTGTGCCTCAAAATAGTTATTATATTTAATGTGCCAATTTCATATGCAAATATAGCAACTCTTATGGGACAGAAGTAGTAAGAGTTTTCTGAGGAAGATATTAACCAATCAGAAAACAAATCAGTTCAAGCTAAATATTTTTATGTAAGGAATAAGATTAAATGATCTGAATATTTTACCCAATCATTAAATTAATATATTTAGATCACATGGTTGGCTCAGTAAAATGAAAGTAGAATTTGTAATACTACTTCTGTTCTATAATAGATTTTTGGCTGAATATGTGAAATTAATTGTCAGTAAATATGATTATCTTAGTGGCTTTTTAAAGAAGAAAAATATTTCAAATAGGAATAATTGCAAATTGTTTACAGTCTTGCATTAATTGTTAATATAAAACATTATAAAGCACTTATTTATTTGCATAACTGTATAAGAACCAGGGTGATATTCATGGCTGTTTTACAAAAAATAGACAAGATATGGATACTTGTTTTGCTAGAACTAAAATAAGGATATATCTTATCTGAGATTAAATGAAACCACTGAAAATGTCAATATAAACAATATATATCTGCACTCTTTTAAGCAATTGTGTAGGAAGCATTAATCAAATTATCAGCAAACTGTTTTGGATACTTTTGTGTATTCATCCTATGAACTCGTTCAGCAGTTTAAGTTTGTTATGCATTCCCTCAGATAAAATAGAATTGTTAGGCTGATATTAGAGGTGGGGACTCTAATTTAGACAAAATGAAAGAAATAGTGAGAGTGTTGTCTAACAGGAGAAAAAAGAGTGAGTTGATGTTAAAAAGGGAAAAGATTGGAAATGAAAGGAGCCAAAAACCACAGAGTAACCTTTTGAGTTTTATTACTTTATCATTATTTTACTGACTTTGATTTTCCTGTTTTTGTTTTTTTTTTTAGTATCTTTGATATTTTTGTGTCTTATTTTGTTTTCTTTTATTTATTGGTTTGGTTTCTTTGTTGAATCACATATCAACCTCTGTGGGTAATTTAATGCCAAAACATCCTTGTCAAAGAACGGCAGTGATACTATTTAACCCATAGTTAGAGGGATAAGGGAGTTCTTACCGTTCTGAAAGGATTTAATCTGAAAGTGAAGGTAGTTGAGTGACTGGAGTTTGAACTCTTTTACTAGATTGTCACAGTCGAGCATGTTAGCCACTACACCATGGAGACCCATGGGTAAAATAGTATCACAGGTAACATTATCAATGAATAGGAATAGTTACTTGAAACCATACATATAACTGTATACAAGTTATTAGTATTCATCCTCATCAAGTCATGCTGACAGCACAAAGTTTCTTTGACTCTCTCTCTCTCTCTCACCCTATGTCACTATCATCCATTTCTCTACTTAGTTCCTCAAGACGGTATCGAGTGTCCACACAGGGCTGATGTATATAAGTCTTTGCTTGTCAGCTAACATTGGTTGGTTCATGTGTTAAACTCTATTGGAGAATGTCACTTGAGAATCCATTCTTACTTTACCAGCAGTATCCAGCATGTCTTGTTCACCTTACTTGGATGATTTGTGAGATGGAAGGCAAGTGGCCATACTGTTGTTGTTTTGTAAGTTACTGCTTCCTGAATTTGCTAAAACCAGCACATGGCATTCTTGTGTGGCTTCCATCAAGCTTTTTTGCCAAGTGTTTTGTAAGGGTCCTGGTAGTGCAATCACACAGTAGTACCAATACAGCCTCTGCTTAGTAGAACTCACATCTTATTTTATCAGGGAGATCAGTATTCATATGACTGACAACCTGTCAATAGCAATCTATGCCTTCCCTATTTCAGTAGATAATCTTTAATTGTTTAGAAATCATTATTATCATTAGCTACTTCGAACCATTGAAGTAAGTTGGCCAATTGTGGTCGGGGGTGACCCAAAGGCACCCTTTTTAATAGCTACAACATTGATGTGTAAAAGAGAGTGCTACTCCTTTCCCTTGACTGCTCCACATACCCTTGATCCATACCTTATAATGCTAAGTATAAAGCAAGGAGGCATCAAGTACCATTTTTTGAGCCTGATATGACTTGGTCTGGGATTGAACCCCAGTCTTCCTGACCACTGGTGAACACTCCCACCATCATGCCATTAGGCTGGTTAAACCATATTATAGGCAGTAAATAAACAGAATGACTTCAACAATCAATAATATAACAAAGATTGACATCCCATAAAACCAACCAACATCCAAGCCTTAAATAAAGGCTTGGGTATCAAGAATATGAACACTGTTTTCTGATTATATGATTATTAAACTCATATGGCTTGTGCTGTGATAACACAAAAAATGTACATGCTTTTATATAAGTTGTCTATTTTTTTCTCTCTGAAATTCTGCATGATGGATGATATCAATTCATGAAGCTACAATTGTTTACAAAAGATTATCATTAGAAACTTGAAACCAGATAAATGCTTAAAAAAAAAAAAGGCATTTTGACATTCGATCACCAAACCAACTCCAATTCATTTTTAGCAATTGGGTTAGTGAGAGAGCTGAAACTGAAGAAAATGTTGAATATCAAATTCACCATAAACCAAATAAAGTCCAAAAAGCCTAATTGCTAAGCCAGTCATTCTTTAAATCTTTGAAATTTTAACCCTTTGATAAGTGAACTCTTGAAATATAACAAAAATAAGCATAAAACTCTTCAAATAGTAAGATTATTTTTTTCTAAAATTATCACATTTAATTAAAAATGTGAATATTCATTATATTAACTCTTATTCATAATATGTTATGATCTCCTTGAGCTGTACATATTAGGTTTAAGGTGTATTATAAAAAAGTACTAAAAAATGTATTTAATTATATATATGGTTTAATTGGTTCAAAGGTTTTAAAAGAAGCACATGGATACTTATTTTAGTTCATCTTGATAAGCTAAAAAGATTTAATGGGTTTCTAAACACAATGGCTGCTTTGCTGTATTTACGAATTCCTATTTCTTCTATCTAGATATCAGATATAAATTAGATTAAGTAACCACTTGCTTTTCCTTATATATATGCATACATAAAATGCACACACACACACACACACATATATATATATATATATATATATATATAAGTGTGTGTGTGTATGTGTGCAGGCATTTTTTTTTTCTTACATGAAGAATAAGGTTCTTGCTTAAGGCTACCTAAAGAAATATTTTTCGCATAAATTGCCTACTCCAGTTATTTTTATCATTGTATTTATAAAAGTTTGGAGTAAAGTCATGTGCAACCATCATATAACAATTGGTTTCAAGGAACTAAGCATGGAACATGATGTATCAACTAAAAAACATACTTTTGATTATGTCAGGAAAAAGATGAAAAGATTTATGTTTTTTGTCTTTTTCTTGTTACATTTTTCATTTTCATTTTCATTTATTGTGTGATTTGATTGTGTTTTTGGCACTCAGACAACCAGCAACAAATTTATGCTATTCTGTTCCCAGTTACTCTCTTTCTGCTTCTGACTTGTTATTCTTTAATTTATTAGTCTTTATATATATATATATATATATATATATATATATATATATACATATATATATATATAAAGGAATAGATCCACAAATGATTTAAAATTTAGTATTTAGGTTTTATTATTTCATATACTTGTGCTCTACACCTTTTTTGGACTTTATATCTTCTTCAGTTCAAACTGTTGTTTTTATAGTAAAGATTATTTTCAAGGTTGTTGTGGTCTCATTTAATTTCAGAGTTTCTGTCTGTAGAATGTCCCATTGGAGTTAATTGTCCAAAAAGACTGCTGGTGTATGTAGATGTTTTTTTTTTATATAGAAGTATGTATTCTCTATGTGTGTGTATGTTTGTTTATGTATATACATGTATACATACAATTGATAGGTTGTTGTGTCTTTATTTAATTCAAGATTTAGGTCTGTGAATGTCCTATTGGAATTAATTGTCTGTGAAGACATCTGATCTATGTGAATTTTTAAAATTTTACATTTTTCATATATAACTACGTATTCAATGCCTGTGTGTGTGTGTGTGCATGTGTGTGTGTGTGTGTGTGCACATACACTTATGTATAAACACACATACATATATTTTCAGGAGTGTTGTGTTGGTTTTTGCTTCACTTTGTTTTATCCTTTTACCACCTCTGTCTCTCTTAGTGTATACACATTTATACATTCACAGGTTTTTTCAAGGGCATTGGGTGGATTTAATGTGTGAGAATGCCTTTGACCTCACATGTCAATGTATTTTAAGCTCATCTGTGTGTGTATATGTTTGTCTGTATAGTTAGGCTTTTATGTAAAGAGACTCCATTGTTCAGTGCTTGAATGCAATCCATGTATATCTAGTAGCAATTAATACATTGATTATTTCACTTATTTCACTTATTTTAATTTCACTTATCATGAATGATTTTTTTTTTGAGTTTTTGAAGGTATAGGATTTTCCTTCCCTGATTTTATCAGATACTTCACATCTTTTATTTTTGCATTTTGAGACTTTGTGCTTTGTGTATTCTCCAGATTTAGATAAGGTTAGTGTGAGTTTAACATTTTTTGGTTGTTGTTTGCTTTTAATGATTTTTGCTGTGTCTACTATGTGTTTAATTCTATCATTGTTTTTAAGTTGATTTAGATTTCTAGATATTTCTTTGTATAGCTCTGGGCTATCATTGTTGTATGTTGAGACGTGTTAATGGTTGTTTGTTGCTATTTTTGGGGGTAGTTCATAGTTATTTTAATGATGTATTTTCAGACACAAATGTGGAATTTAAAAAATCACTGCAGCCTGTCAAGTGTATACACACATAAGTATGCATACGCTGTATATACAAACACACACATACACATACACACATGATTACATACTTATATATAAAAAAACAGAAAACATTTACATAGACCAGAGGTCTTCATGAACAATAAACTCATATGGGACATTCAAAGATGCAAATGTTGGAATTAAAAAAGATCATTTTCTATCAAAACAATCTTTACTATAAATACAACAGCCTATACTTAACTAAGCTATTTCAGATCTCCTGAAGAAGATATAGAGCAAAAATATACGAAATAATAAAAACCTAAACGCCAAATTTTTAATCATTTGCGGACCACATAATTTTAAAATATTTATTTTTCTGTCATTTAACCAACAACATTCTTCATATGCGTGTGTGTGTGTGTATGTGTGTGTGTGTGCATATTTAACCTCTTATTTATTATGAAAGTATCCCATTCTCTACATTGATACTTTCATTCAAAGAAATATGCATATATATGCTTACTAACATAATTATACTTTTAGAAAATATGTATTTCTGAAATTTTTTTCTAAAAGGAATATATATTGTCACATAGTCACACTTATTAATATTAGTCTCTGTGTGTATTTTCTCAATGTAAAAGTTTCCAGTGATTTTTAATTAAAAAAACAACTGTTTCCAACTGCACATTGATTCTCTAGTTTTCAAAAAAGGTGTCTGTATACTTATTCCCATGCCTAATATATAATAGAAAATAAAATTACAACCCGCTGAAGAATGATGCCAATTTGGACATGGATACAGCACAGGCACAATGTCTAAGTACAGTTGAAAGACCCCTTATTTTGGAACCTGTTCACATATTGATTTGTATATACAATCTTTTTCTACTACCCAACTATATTATCTGTACATTGTGTAAATTGAAGCTCATAGACATGGTGAGGCAGTTTTATTTTCTATCAGTAGGAATAGATAGATAGATAGATAGATAGATAGATAGAAAACAAAGTACCCAATTCTACATTTATATATATATATATATATATATATGTGTGTGCATTTTTATATTAAGAGGAAATATGAATATCTATTTGTGTGCTTATACACTATATATATATGCATCATAAAAATTTATATTTGAAGGAGCTTGCATGAGTACAACCTACATAGCTTTGTTTATTATAAGTTTCTGTGTGTATTCAATAGGTGAACATATTTCCAGCATTTTCTACTGTGCATAGAGTCTCTGGTTTCCAAAAATCATGTGCTGGAAATATTTGAATACAATGCCACCGATAGAATTAAGGATATGTTGATTGTGTTCCCTGCAGAGAGACAAATCCTCTGGAAAAAAGGTATCCTGATTATAACACTAAACTTCATATACTGGCCATTACTCTCAGATCCACTCTGACCTGGGTTGCCAGTACCTGCTGGGTCACATCTATGGGCAAAATAAATCTTTTGAGAAATTATTGATATTTGATAGGAATATTGATATGCTATAACTGTGTGCAAATTATTTGTATCAAGAAAAGTTACTTGAAACTATAATTGTTTACACATGATAATTATCTTTAATTACTTGAGCCATATAAGTGCTTGGACTACTTGGAACTATATAATTGCTGGCAAATTATTGGTATTTGATAGGAATACTTGAAACTGTTTACAAACAAACCATGATAATTAAATGGGAATAATTATTTGACATGGTATAATGGCTTGCTATAAAGACTGATTTTGGCATTAAAGAACCAAACAATGGTTGACATATCATAAAACTAACCAAACAATTTTTGCACACATCATTTATAATGATATGAATACAAATTCATAATTTTATCTTGCATTTGGGAAAGAAAAGAGAAAGTTTCAGTTAAAGTCGATGATTCATGTTTCAATAAATCCTGTTTCTCATCATGCAGGTAAAATAAGCAAACACTGATTTCATATTAATTAAAGTATGAACTTTACTAAACTAAAGATTGTAATTTTCTTTTGTTAAGTTGCTTTTTTTTTTTTCGAAAAGTGCACGTCTTGTACTTTTTTATAATTCTGTTTCTATTCATGCAAAAACTAAACTAATAATCAGAAAAACTTTTTCAAAGAAACAAGATGATCTAAGTTGGATTTATTAATAATAATTGATTAGGTTTATTTATTGGTTGAATTTATGTCATTATCTGATAATTTATAACAAAGTAAATTTCTTTCTCACTTGAATTTTTAAATAGAAATAATTATTTGAAACTATGTAATTATAGATATTAAATAGGTATACTTGATATAATACAAATGTGTAAAAAAAAAAAAACCCAGAAAGCAACTCTTAAAATAAATGTGAATATACTATGAAATCATAGCCCCCTTGATGGGTGCCATTAAAATCAATCACTCAGATAAATGATTGTCTGATAATGTTTCTGCTTTAATTAAAATTGTAATTAAAAGTTTAAAAATTTATTAATAACTAAGAACTAAGCTAACATATTATTACTAGGAATTAACTTTAACTGGTAGAGTTGATTCCCTTGCTTTAGAATTTTTCCTCTTAATACATGTTCAAACCCCATCTATATGTCAATTAGATGTTTGTAAATTCTTTATATTCAAAAGGACCATGGCCAAAAATTATTATCAAATTTAATCATGTCTTGCTTTACTTCTTAGCTGGCAAGCTCCATCTTGTTTTTTATTTATATTCTCTTAGGAACATGTTGGTTTTGTTTAAGAATTTAATGTTCTTGATTTATCTTATTCAAGTTGAAGTTGATAGTTTGTAATATCGGCACTGAATAAAATCATAGATAGATTAATACGAAAAGGAAACTGAAATGAATATTAATTTATAAAATTCTTTTCAAACCATCTTCAAATATTGATTCATCACTTTCAAAATTTTTAAAAGAAAATTAAGTAGATGTGGAAAATTAGGGTTGATTTTTATTCTTAATCAGTGCTGCGAGGTATGCTTTGCAAAATGGCTCTCATTGTAGGAAATGAAATCAACAACCCAGATTCAAATCCAGGACATAGCTGTTAATACTTCTCTTAACACTAATGTCTTTTTCTTCCCTCTAACTATGTGTAAATAGTTGGATAATCTGTGTTCTTTAGCCTTGGTAGGCAACCAGCCTAGGAAAAGGAAAATTCTGAATTCAAACCAGCTTTACTCTACTGAAAAATTGACTTTGTGTCCCATTCTGTCCTATATTTTTACCTAGCTTCAAATAAAATTGCAATCACTTTTCTCCATAATGTAATGACATATAATTCCCCAGAGAAATTTTGAAATGGTCTAATTTCTTGGTTATCACTTTATATGATCAGCTAGAAAAAAAAATTCATCAAGGTAACTCAAGCTTATCCTCTTGAGTAACAACCCTTTAACTTTCCTTAGAAACTTAACTTAGAATATGTTGACTGTATCCTCTGCAGATGAGTAAGACTCTCCCTCAACCCCCAAAAAATAAGGGTGTCCGGAGTATGACACTAAACTGCATCAAGTGGTGAATCTCCTTTTCTGGAACTCTGGAATAGGAAGTATCCTTTAGTTGTCATGACTTCCAGGTCCACTCTGACCTGGAGTGCTTGTAACTGGTAGAGTCCCAGCTATGAGTCATAGATCTATTAGCAAGTTATTTGTATCAAATAGGGATACTTGATATCATATAACCATGAGCAAAAAACTTGTTAGAAACTATATAAAAAATGTAAATATAAATATAAATGTATGCAATTCCTTAAGTTCAAGGAATAAAATAATCCCTGATAGCTTGATATGCCATTGAAATCAATCTATCAATCAATTTAAATTTTCTTTTTGGGTGATTCTACATTAGTTCAATATTTTTTGTATAAATCTTATTATCAATAAAGTTTTGGGCATATATTGTTATAGAATATTGATACAATATGACTTGTATAGGATGAGTGCTATTATATGCATATCAGTATAATGAAAAATTTCAGAATAGTTTTTGTTTTAATTCTTATTACATTTTTATATGAAGGTCAGGGGAAAAAAATAGAGGAATATTGTTGATAAAATCTTTGACACCGCATCAAAAATTAAACCCTATTTCCCACATTCACGAACAATTCTCAGACTTGTTGGTGTCTACATTCATTTATTCCTATTTTCTATTATTAAGATTTAAAGTTTTTGGTTTTATTACTTGAAACAATTTTCCTGCTTTGTCTTCCCATCAAATAGCCAAATAAATAAATTTGTATCCAACAAGATTAGGTATGTTTCAGTAATTTTTAAAGAAAATAAATTAGATATTTTCAAAAGTATATGTTGAATTATTGAAACTTATGAAATTTTGTCTGACTAATGATTTGTGAAATATAATGAAACAAGACTTTTGTGCTTCCAAAAGAAAATGTCAAATGAAGAGATTGATAATAGTGAAAAATGAAAATTCATTTTTTTATATAAAAAATTCTTAGATTTATGAATTTCTGATGCTAATTTTGTTTATCTGCTGAATTTTTATGTCATTGCCTATTGGTAAATATTTTGAAGTTACTGAGGCATATGTTATGATAAATGAATATAAGAATAAATTTGATAAAGGGTAAGCCTATATATATGTGCAAATACGGACACATAATGCATGTGAAAATGTAAATATCTTTATAGTTATCTATAATATTTCATAGCAACTTCCATGAATTATCAAAGTATTATGGAGTAAGGCTAAATACGAATTGTATTTGTCAACAATATTTAGGTGAACATTAGCTTACCAGAAACCTCAACATTATGTATGAGATGTGTCTAAAAAGTATTGGCACTGACGTTGCATTTAACAAGACAGAAATGAGCAAGGAAAGAAATTTTTATTTTCAAAAAACTAATCTCCTTACAGTTTATCCTTGGTTCAAGCATCAATAAAATTCCTTTTTGTACTTGCTGTGAAACTGTCCAGTAATATTTCTTTTTATGTTCTCCATGTCCTCCAATCAAACTCTTGAGATGAATTTGATTTCAAGAAAAGAAAACAATTCCAAGTAATAATGTATGTAGAATATGGAAGGAGCTGTACTAGTATAATCTTGTATATTGCAAAAAATGACTTTTTGAAAAAAATATTGAGAATAAGTACAAACTCATTTAGAAAGCAGTCTATGTCTTGACACCATCACTTGATTATATAAATTGTCATGCTGTGTACATGTCTTCATTTAAATATTAAATTGTAGAAAATTTGAGGCTTTAGTTTCTATATTTGTTATTCATACTTTATATGAGACTAGAAAAAATATTTTCATCAATTTTGGGTGGCAAAAATGAACAGTTTGATACCCTATCAAATACACTACTAACAAAATGCTTGAAGAATAATTAGTACTATAAGTTTTGAATTCTTTCATAAAAACTTAGCAATTCTAACTTTGGTGAAAGGAAAAAAGAGTACAGCATATCAGCAATTCTGCTTAACTGATTAATTCATCACATTTTTTAACTTACTACATTGTATGATTAGTGATTAATAACTCAAGAGCAAAAAAATAGATGATGATAAATGTATGTTGTAATTAGGTTCTTGAGTTTTAAAAAACTGTAAGTGTCAGTTTCACCATTGTTTAAGGAAAATTGATGTATCAGTTCTACCATTATTGTTTTCCAATGTAAAGGCGGAAGGAATCTTTCTAGGAACCTAAAATCTAATTGGAGTCTTGTGTTACATTTATTACACTTATATTCCTAACCGGCTCATTGGACTAGTGGGTAGAGTGTTCGCCAATCGTCTGGGAGACCTGAGTTCAATCCCAGGTCACGTCATGCCAAAGACTTTAAAAATGGTATTGGATACCTCCTTGCTTAACACTCAGCAATATAAGATACATATCAAGGATAAAGTGGAGCAATCCAGGGACAGGAGTAGCACCCTCCCCTACACCTCGGTGAAGTAGCTATTGAAACGGGAACCTTTTGGTCGCCCTTGACTACAGTCGTCAACTTACTATATAAAAGCAACAATTTGAATAAAACTTTAAAAGCAGTTACTTTATGAAACTTTGAAAATGTCACTTTTTTTATTTTACCTTTTCTTTAGAATCTTCTTTATTTGTTTAAATCATTATGTACTTCTCTCATTTTTTTTTTCTAATATTATCAAAAATCTTTGATAATGACTCTATCAGAGACGGAATGATGAAAATGTGCAAGAAAAGTTGGATATATGATTTCTTTTAATAGATAAATCAAGCAATTGTATATCAGTGGTTTGTAATCGTAAAAAGTAAGATACACATTGCTTATTCTATAAAAATTATAGGGTAGAAAATTAAAAATATATTTCAGTTAAATTATACTGTACTTTTAGGAGACTGAGTGAATTTATACTGATTTTCTTGAAGATCTAAAACTTGTAAGCCGAAATTTGTCTTTGGAAATCCCTAACTCTACAGTTAGTCAGTATGCTGAGCATTCTGTTGTTGATTTGATGAAAGAGAAAGTGAGCTAGTCTGCTTTACATCTTTTGATATCTTTAACCGCAATAAGAATTTTTATTTTATCTTTTTTTTATTTCACTTGAGTTCATAACTTATAATCATGAATAATGATATTAAACTAAATAATTTGCTTACGTAAATAGAAATTATTACAATCCAAGTTTATAATTTTTTTCAAGGCTGTTAAACTTTTCATTGGAAGTAACAATCAGAGGTTTATAAGTGTAAATGAATACAATTCTTTTATATGTTGATATATATATATATATATATATATGTGTGTGTGTGTAT
Organism: Sepioteuthis lessoniana; assembly: GCA_963585895.1. NCBI lineage: Eukaryota > Metazoa > Mollusca > Cephalopoda > Myopsida > Loliginidae > Sepioteuthis > Sepioteuthis lessoniana. The sequence continues at coordinate 36,872,313 of OY757924.1, forward strand.
ATTTACATATTGTCATCCACAGACAGATCTGTTTCGTTCTATCAGAACTCATCAGTGTGGCTAGACATACAAGATTCCTGTAGCTGGGATCGAAACCCGGTTGACTCAAACACCAATCCAAGATTCTACCCCTCAGCCATGAGGAAACCAGCAGCAGCAAAGTAAATTTTAAACGGTTATGAATAACAATTACTATTGTTTACATACATCCACTTAACGGCTACTGAGAGCTCAATTCATATGAAGAGCCTTACATATATGCTAATGGCAACGTGATTACTTCATTCGCTAGAGAGCTCAACCCTGCAGGGGTAGGGGAGCATATATATACATATATGTGTGTGTGTGTGTGTGTGTGTGTGTGTGTGTGTGTGTGTGTGTATTTAGTTCTGAATATTACCACTATTAAAATCCTTATTCATATCAAAAAGTACATTCCACTTTTAGATTATACAACTTTTGGAAATATCATCTTTGGATCTGTGTCTGTAGAGCAGCATAGGAGAATATTCTCAGATCCCTTGTATTTGTATTTGTCCAGTTCCTTTCCCAACATCTGTTCCATTTTATAGCAGTCATCACATATTGAGCATAGAAACATATATGAGTATATGAAAAGAAAGAATGTGGCTCTCAAAGTAGGCAGAGCTCATCAAAATAATGTTATCAGCCTTCAGTCCCCATGGGATATTAAATGTTACTAATTTCTGTTGTTCTAGACAATATATACTTAAGTGATTTTCCCATAATTATTGATCTACCTTCAAGGACACATTCCTATGGTATTCTGACTAATTTCTCATGAGTGTTTTTTGTTTTGTTTTTATTTTTGTTCATGAAACTCATCTGTGTAGATAGTAGCCTTAAAAAATATGAAACGCATATTCATCTTTCTAAGTATGTTTACTATCTGATATCTTTTTTCATGTTGCTTCAAAATTATAAGAATACTTAGGATGATGAATATAATTGTTATCATGAAAGATTTAGTCATGACACTCTCCTACCATAAAATATTTCTTAGATTTGTTGGTGTTCTAAAAGAGAGATGATTGCTTTCTGTTTCTACTGATGCCTGTAAACAGCTTCTTTTATTGTCTATAAAAGTCCACCTTATTGGTGGGGGCTAAAATATGCTGACTGCATTTCCTAAAGAGGGGTATGGCTCTCAATACCAAAAAGATATGCTGGGTATAACACGAATCTGCCTCTTAGATCTGTTTGAGACAATGAAATGTTGATCTGTTTTATATGAATGTGAAAATATATTTTGGTACCCTATATAATTGAAGACCATACTTGTTTGTCTTCAGTCTGATTCCATGTGATCATTTTTAACCTGTATCATTCCATTTCATATTTTTGCACAATGTCATTTCGTATCATCATTTTGAATTTATGTCATTCCATATGTTTTTACACCTGTGTCATTCCATATCATAATTTTGAACCTGTATCATTCCATATGATTTACACATGTGTCATTTCATATCATAATTTTGAACCTGTGTTATTCCATATCATAGATTCGAACCTGTGTCATTCCATATGTTTTTACACCTGCATCATTCCATATCATAATTTTACACCTGTGTCATTTCATATCATATTTTGAACTAGTGTCATTCCATATGTTTTTACACCAGTGTCATTCCTTATGTTATTTTTCTCTTGTTTCATTCTTTATCATAATTATGCACAAGTGTTATACTCTGTCATTTGTATGATTACACTGTACAATATAACACAGTTATTTTTCAAATCTACAAGAAAATTAACCTTGAATAACTTATGATTGCTTAAACTTAATTTCTGTTATTTGACAATTATTTTCATATTTTTAGAAAATAATGAGATCAACAAATCTAACTTAAAATGTGACAGTAAATTAAATAAATTTGAAATTTGGATATTTCTAAACTTGTTTCCTACTACATAATTTGTTAATATACTATGTTGTATATAACACTCTAAAAAATCAAAACTTTCCACCATAAATTTGTATTTGTTATTCGAAGAAACAATATTTGTATTAAGGGGGATATATGAAACAATCACAAATTCAGTATGCACACTATAAAAGTACGGACATATTCTATCACAAAATCCACAAAAAGAAAGAAAATGAAATCATACCTGTTGATTAGTTTGATTTTATTTTTTGGCATATCAACCATTGTTAGTTATATAATGCCTAATCCTGTTTTCATGCATATATTAAATATATAATATGTAAAAACATTTTTTGAATAAACACAATTAAATAATCAAACAGTTCTATTTCTAACAATTCAATTTAGCATAAATCAACAAAGTTAAATGGTTTCAAGTATTGCTATGTATCATTGACAATTTAATTAAACAATGGTCATTTGTTTACACACAGTTAACTAATCAAACTGTTCTATTTCAGACAATTCAATTTAGCATAATTTGTTTGCACTCAGTGAAAATCTCAAACAGTTCCATCTGACCTATATATAGGACCCTGTCAGGTGCAACCACTCTAGGTCAAGGAAGACCTGGGAGTGATGGCAATGAAAGGGTACTCCACATTCCCCAAAGCTTCAGTATTACTGGAATCTCTATGAGAATGTGAAATGTCATATCATTGTGGGTGTCTTACCTTTCTGCAGAGATGTATTTTACAACCCCCACCAGCTGGGCTCCAAAGCTCCAGAACTGAAGCTTAATCATCTGATGCAGTTCAGTGTCATATCCAGTACACCTGTTCTTTTTGACCAATAGATGGAATCATAACAGATGCTACCTCTTCAGGTCAGGGTAGACCTGGGAGTGATGGCAATGAAGGAGTACTCTACATTCTCCAATGTGTTGAGTAAAACTAATAAAATGTTCAAGAAAATACTTGATAGATTTTAAAATGGTTGTACAATTTTTAACACATATTTTATGGGCAGTTTTTTAAAGCCAGATTTCTTTTGGGAGAATTCTGGATATTCCTTTTTTTTCATAAATACTTCATCATCATCAAATCTTACTGCTAGCATAGATTTCCCAGACTTTTTGTTCTCATCCATCCCTATCTTCCATCATTATTCAATTTGTGAAAAAAAAAGGTTACAGTTTTTCCCTCGAATAATCCTACCCGGTATTAGGTTAAGATAAAGCGTTCTAACATTATTTAGCTGATACACATTCAATCAAGACAATAAGAAAAGAAGTAGTTTTTAATTGAATTTAAAAAGAATTAAATCCTATCCCATTAACATTGTAGTCAAATATGATAGGGCAGGATTTTGTCAGTCTGAGTTGATTGAAAATTAGTGAATAAAAGAATAATTTTTGTAATTATTTATTTATTCCTTTTTTTAGTTTTCTTAGATTTTAAGAAAGCAACTTTTAATACTTTAGATATAGCTGCCATATAAGTTTCTGTGGCAGTAAAACTGAATCATGATTTGGTTAGTGCTTTTGTCATAATTCTTAAAAAAAGGAGGAAAACAATATTGCAAGTCTTTTAAAGTATTGATGATGATAATATATTTGTCATTCTGACTGCTCTATTGTGTAAATCAATTTAAGCTTTATTTTAAGCTATGAATATTTAATTTTGACTTTGATTACTCTATCAATCAATTAGGATGTCAGTTTGACAAAATGATGTATAGTTGTGCTTCCAGTCTGTAAATAAACCAAGGAACAAAATTGTCATTTACACTCTGAATATTTGGAACAATTGAAATTTAGTTTAAGGAATGCATTAATATTCTCAAGACAGTACAAAAATTATTTGGTTAATGTTATTTATAACTATATCATGTAAACAGAATTGTGTTCAATATTTATTTATTTTTCTTTAGTTGTTTCTTAAGATTATGAAAAGTAGATTCTTTAAATTCTGTATTGTTCTTATTTTGAATCAATGGATTGTATTAAGAAATTAGTGTTTTCACACACACACACACACACACACACACACACACACACACACACACACACACACACACACACACACACACACACACACATATACATATATATATATATATATATATATATATATATATATATATATATATATATATACATATATATATATATATATATATAACATTCTTCTGTGAGGGTTTTTGTAAGAACACTTATAGTGGAATTAAAAGCATAAAATCATTGGCCATTTCTATTAGATCATGGACATCACCTTATTGTTAAACATTTTCATTAAAAGATAAATGCATGAACAATAGATATTTGACCTCTTATTCCATGCCTCCCCATTAGCCATGTTGATGCTCTCTTTTATTCAATATTGTATCATGAGATTGGGGAAAATAGTGAGATTTTTCTATTCACTTGCTTTTATTCATTTACTATATTCTTCTTATAAAGAGAAATAAATGCTTTTCTAGGAAAAAAAACTAACATTTACAGTTTCAGTAGATTATATTTTACAAGTGCATTGATTGAGAATATTAAGTACTTAGTTGTTAAAAAAAAAACAATGAAGATTTCACTACTGAAACTCTTTTAAAATGATTTAATTTTGTTTAATGCTCTAAAAACTATAGAAACTCAAAAAGGTAAATAAAAGTTTCATACCTGAATCAATTTCATGTTTTTGGATTCCTATATATGTTTATGAACATTTTATGAACATTATATCTATTTCACATATCCATATCATGGATATGTTACAATCAGAAAAGTCTAGGAGTAGCATCAAAATGGATGATAATGAATATTCTAAAATTGTGTTAAGATTTTTTATTACTTTTATGCTCATTTTAATTTTCAGGTTATTTTTTGTCTTTCATTTAAGATCACATTCAGAAGACATTTTATGCAGCATAGTATTTCTTGCTCATTAAACTAGCTTGTATCTTAAACAGTGAATTTCCAAAATTCCATATTTTCTTTAGTATGATTTTATATACAGGCCTAAATATCATTTTAAAGTTCCATAAACTTTGAAATTCTAGTGTAAATGAAAGCAAGAATATTTGCATGTATATGGTCATATCTCCCATAATTTTCAAAATACTACTTTGTAAGCCTCCAATCTCTACATTTCCTTTGAGGACATTTTGTTTAATCAGTACTGAAATATATAATAGAAATGGAGTTTATTCCCATAAATTACAAAACTTCTTGGAAAACTATTAATCATTTTATAAAGATGCTTGTTGGTACAATTGTTCGAGCCTCTTTAGGCTTATTATTATTACAACATTCTTTTGATTTCATTACTATGGGGGGCTGAAAAGGAATATATATATATATATATATATATTTGGTAATATCATTATAAACACAATAATGCAGAAAAATATTAGAATATTTTAAAAATAAAATACAACAATAATAAAAATTGGATAAAAACTCATGACTCGGTTTCATGTTGTTGATCCTCAGGTGAACTAGTATTTGTTGGTATATGCTTTTACTTTGTTGTGTTTTCCAAGACTTGATTTCAGTGAGAACAAATATCAAATATGAAATAAGGACTCCATGACACATTGCTTATTGTTGATAATAAACTGAAGGTGGAATGTTATGATATTTATTTTAAATAAGTCTGATTTTTATTAATCTCATTTTTCAGAAAATCTTTTGTCTTGTGCATATACTGTTTTTTGGCATGGTTAAATTTTAATCTTTTGCACTATTTCCAGTGGACCACTTTTCCCACCCAATCATACCTAGTTGTACATTCCTTTTGTGACAAATTGTTTTGTTTGCTTATAATTATAAATTAATTATAAACATTAAATGCCATAGAAAGTTTTGGAAAAGATTTAAATTTAAAGTCTCTTCTACTGAGAAAAATTAGATAATTTTAACATAGCAAAACATCCTAACAATGAGTATATTTCCTCTTAAAGGTACAGCCTGATTCAAGTGATGATATTTTGTCAAATGAATAACTATCAAACACAGCTACATTCCTCTAAAAACCATCTTGTCATGATCTTTTATATCAGAATCTGTTGAATATCAGTTTTCTTTTTTACGTAAAGATCAGAAAGACTAATTTGTCTAAAGATAACTTGTTAACTAGTGGATTATGATCCACTGGAATAGCAAAATCTACAAATTGACTAGTTCTTTTCATCTTCGGGCCGGGATTGATTCATCTATTTGTAACTTAATTCCCAGAGACTTTTATGAATCTCATTTTCCAGAACATCTTTTGTCTTGTGCATATACTGTTTGTTGGCATGGTTAAATTTTAATCTTTTGCACTATTTCCAGTGGACCCCTTTTCCCACCCAATCATGCCTAGTTGTTCATTCCTTTTGTGACAAATTGTTTTGTTTGCTTATAATATGTTAAAAACATTTCATCATAGTCCTCACATAACCTACACTTACTATTCTGTGTATTATCAATTTTTGCTTCAGTTATTACTATTATCAATAATAATAATAAAATAATGATCAAAGCCTGAAAACCATTCCAATGTTCCTGGAGACAAAGCAGAAAGAAGTGAATATTTAAGAATGTGTTGGAATTTCAAGACTTTGCGAGTGTAGGGGTCAACAAGATGCTGAAGATTTGGCAAGAAGCTTGACGCTGCTTTTTTGAGAACAACATCAGTTTTATTTTTACTACCCTGAATTCTGATTCATTTCATGTCAAGCACATTTTCTAAGTTTGAAAATTACATAAAAGAAGCAAAAATAAAAATAAAAACATCAAAACATGTCCAACATTTTAATCTTTTTGTAAAAAAGTTGTGCATAAGGTTTCTGTATAAAATGTATTTTAATTTCATTTCCTCTGAAAGTTAGGTTTGGTTAGGTTTCTTCATTTAATAGCATATCAATCTTTATGTCAAATAAGGCCAAAGGCATCCATATAAGACAGTTGTGGTACTATTTAACCCATAGCCAGTGGGGATTAGGGAGTTCATACTTTTACCAAAGGTATTAATCCAAAAGTGAATGTATTAGCACAAGTGGAGTTCTAACTTATTTCCTATGATGTCAAAGTCCAGCACATTAGAAGCTTTTCTACTGAGACAGCCACCTCCTGTAAAAGTAAAATAGTAAATAAATGTGCACTGGATAAGGTTCATTTTATCCGAGCAATGTTATCGCATATTACCAAGATTAAAATAACTTTTGGTATAATTAGTATGTCTAAACAAAAAACGTGTCATTGAGATGTAGTACATATCTCAATCAAAGGATAAAAGACCATGTACATTTGTCTTTAAAGGCAAATGTATTTTTTTCAAGGCAACATATTCACAGAAATGTTCTATGGGGGTTTCAGGTTTATCTTTCCATTCTACAATGTGTTACATGATAGAGTATCATAGATTTTAGAAGTCTTGTTTTTAGTACATTTGTTAGCAGTTGAGAAGAAAGATTTTAGTAATTATCATTTACAATATTATTGTTTTGGGAGATGTGTGTCAGAGAAATTGGTTGTATTGTAATGACAAGAGATGTCAAAACAGTGAAGCTGACAGTTGATAAAAGACAATAGTGTGGGTCACTTTGTATAAAGTGACGTATATTAATTTGATATCAATAAAAAATAGAAAAAGTTTGTAGAGTTGTAAGAGCTTTGTTGAGCGAGTTGACAGTGAAAAAACTGGATGTTGGGGAGGAGTCCATGAATCCTGCCTCTTTCAAAATAGTTTGACTCTCCAGTTTTGAAGACAAAATACAAAAAATTTAGTTTGTTAAGATTTTCCTCTCTTTCTCTGTATTAACCAAAATGAACTTTGCTACTAATCCCTTGTTTATAATCCAAAAGAAATTTTATTGACTTGATAATTGTTCTGTGACTTATTTATTTCCTCTATATTTTGTGTGGTTATTTTCATTGTGATCATAGCCGTTTATATCCATATAACTGATTTTGGGAATATGTCATCATTTCACAAAGCCAACTTCTCATAAAAACATTGCATAATGAATGACAGGATTAAGATCTCTTCATTCAGTGAAAGCTTTCATCTGATTGAAAATCTATAACATCAGAGTATCAATGCTAGCAACATTCTACAACAGTGAAGAATAATTCAGATTGGGGATAATAAGAAATAGATTACTGTATTACTTAAGCAGCAGCTGTATGGCCACTTACCACCCATCACAAAAATTATCCAAGTTAGACAAACCAGACATGCGGGACACTGCTGGAAAAGTAGGGACAAACTCATAAGTGACATACTCCTGTGGACCCCTTCACATGGATGAAAGGCAGAACAACCAGCTAGAACCTACTTACAACAGCTCCGTGTCAATACAGGATGTGGCCTCAAAGACCTGCCTGAAGCGATGGACAATAGAGAAGTGGGGCAGGACAGAGTCTGGGAGATCCAAGCTGGTGGTGCAACATGATGATGATGGTTACTTAAACTTATATCCTCTCTTGCAGGGAAGCATAGTTAAACACAACAGCTGTCTTACCAACTGACCCATTGGTTTGCAGAAGCTCAAATCAAACCTATAAACCCATCCTTTATTATATTTCTTAATCTCTATCAGTATCTTATTTGTTGTTGGTTATTTTTATACTAAAAGTATTTATATAATCAATTATAATTAAGATATAATAAATGTAATAAATACAATAAATGTTAACACAAGAAAAAAACAATTGATTTTAATGAAAATACATTTTAAATGTCTAAATTCCAGGAATTTAATTCTGATTCAAAATAACAGATCAAATAATTATTCTTTTCTAAAAACAACCAAGCAAAAAAACATGAAAAAAATGAATTATAAAAATTCTTTGTCTCAGTAGTCCAAAATGCTGAAGAGTATTAAAGTGCTTTGAAGCAGAGGAATTGATAGATATCCATTCTTTAAATGAGATAATTATTTATTATATCCCAAAAATAGGTTTTAAAATATAGCTATGTTCAAATACCTTTTATGTATATTAATCAGATGATTAGATCTGAATAACTATAATCAAAAGGTCTTATTAAGCTGAATGTTAAGGCAAGCAGAGCATTAGGACAAATTTTCTGAGGCAAAAATTTGAGTCTTCTCAACTGTATATTCTTTATTTCTGATCAGGATTGTTAAGTTTTTGACTGTAGGATGATAGTCACAATATAAAGCAACTAAAATTAAAAGGAAAAAAACTAGTTGAAAAACGAATAATAATTGACTATAATTTGTAGGGATGCTATAAATAATTATCTTCCTTAAAGAATAGGTATGTTCCATAGAGACCCTGTCAGGTGTTACATGACAATCATGGACTCTTTCTGATATGACCTCATTAGACACCATAATTTTGACCTGCAGAGACATCTTTGACCCTACCATGAATAAGCTGTTTGTGGAAGTTATCAACCAAACGCCTGTGTGACAGACTATGCAAAGCTTAGTAAATAACAAATAGAGCTACTGCATTTTCTGGCATAAAAGGCACGCATTTAACTTGGAAATAGATCTATGTCAATATCACACAGAATCCCATTTGCTTGTATCATGACTGGAAGGTTATCTACCAATGTTTGAAATTAACTGCTATGAGGCTTTGATGAGTTGAAGTAAGTGATAGTGCTCCAAATACCTTTTTAAATCATGGGTCTTATAAGCTAGAACATATGGTAATTACTGCTATGCTCCTGTTCTTAGCTCTAGCTTTATTCTACATCTAGCAAGATAGGTCCCTGCAACATGTGTCCTTGATATGACAGTAAACTATCTGATGGTGAGGCTCCAGTCCTGGAACTTTGGGGAATGTGGAGTATCCCTGCATTGCCATTACTCTCAGGTCCACTTTTTCCGAAAGTGGTGGTACCTGTTGGGGATCCTCTCCATGGATCAAATAGAACTGTTTAATCATCTTCTATACTTGAAGCTATTTGTTGGCAAACAAATGAAATCTGGTTTGATTTAAAATAATGTTGCCAATCAACTAATCATGTAAAAATCATATATTTGGCATTAAATAACCTACAAATGTTGATATATCATAAAACTCAATGAACCATCAACATTTAAATGAAATTAAAGTTTCTTCTGCAAATATAAGCCACACAATGTAGTTGATTTGATTTGAAATGTTAAAATAATGATGCATTCAGTTTACAGAGATTGTCTTTTTTATTCACTCAGTATTACTTTTGATAAAATCAATTCATCTTATCTTTGTATATATGTGTATGTAAACATAAGGGTGCATCTGCATGTGCAGTTTGTACCTATGCTTTTATAGATGCATCTATATGTGAGTGTGAGAATTTATTGCTTATGACTATATTAAAATATTGTCTTTAATATGTATTGACCAAATCCTTTCACCACTGAAATTCAAACAGCTTCATCCAAAATTTGAACTTGACACTCTCTACATTGATAACTATTATTTTTGAATGAGCTGACAATACAAGTTTGTGTGAAATATTTAAGACATTTATTTCTCTTAGATTCTTTAATTGCTCCAAGTAAATGAAAGCTAGCTAAGTAAATGCTTTGATTTAAAATAATCATATCTTCAATTTACAGAAATTTGCCTTGTTTATTTTCACTTCATTATTTTTAATAAGCAGAATTTCTTCTGTTTTTTTTTATATATGATTATGAAAATGTTGATGTGTATCTATGAGTACGATATGTATCTTCTTCTTTGTAAATGTATGTATGATATATACATGCATGAAAGAATTTATTGGTTTGCAGATGTGAAAATATTGTCTTTAGTATGGAATTCTGTCAATGGAGTCATTACAATTTTGAATGAAATATTTAAGACATTTATTTCTCTTAGATTCTTTAATTGCTCCAAGTTTTTTTTTTCTTTTAAAAGTCTCATCTTTATCCAAAATTGACATTTATAATTCCTGATATTTAATCCTTTGGCTAATGAAAATTTTAAGAGGAATTAAAAAACGTGACAGTCAAGAATTAAATATAAAAGCAAAGAAGGATAAGAGAGAAACAACAAAACAAGAAAGAAATTAATTTGTCCAAATATACTTTTTAGGAACAGCTGTAGACTTTCTCCCATAGAAACAAAACCATTAACAAGCATTAAGATTAAATTTATGGGTTTGACATTGCAAGTAATCAGTCTTTTGTTGAAAAGAAAGAATGACATTGAACTTATTTTAGAATTCAATAAAATTAAAACATTGTCAATACACAAGTTCCTTTATGCTTGAAATTCCTAATATGTAGATGTTTCATAAGAGATTTTGTACGCAGTTATATGATATCAAGTGAGTTTGGATTGGTTTCTTTGTTTTAATGGTATATCAACCTGAGTGTGTTATTTAATGCCAAAGCCATCCATATAGAAGAACACTATTAGTACTATATAAACCATAGTTGGAAGAATAAGACAATTCATACCTTTCCTAAGTGTATAAGCCCAAAAGTGAGTTGGATAGCGTGACAATGTCAATTTGTAATTATGTAGCATAGGACCAAAAAACGTTGTGTCTAAAAGAAATGAAATCACAGAAAAGAAACACTCAAGGAAGAAAATAGTAATCGCTTTTATTCTTGGGGACTACAGTGGACTGTTGTTAAAAAAGTTTGTTCAATAGCATTCTTCCTCGCCTTCTCTTTTTTTTGTCACTATCAAACGTCTCATTTCCCTCCGTGCACTTCAGCTAGCATGCGTAGAAAGGTTCACTCTCCTCTTCTTGGCGATGATGGCAGCGTCATTATCATTGGCCAGTTGATACTTTCATATCAGTCGAATTGCTGACAGGCTGGGTATGACATGGGTCGGAGTGTCATGGACTTCTGTTGAACGTGCCTGGAAACCTGTCTTGAACTGCCAAAATCTCGCTACTTGGTTTCTTTATATAGCTATTTGATGGATCAATTCGAAGATTCCCAAAGGCTCGATGATCACCTGTGAAAACAGTAGTGTAGCACGTGAAAGTTCACGCGTGATTACATTAAAATCACTCTACCTGCACGAGCGAGGTTTGTGACATTTTTGATCCTCAGACCTATGTACCCAATGACTGATGACAGCTGTTGTGCTCGCACGTTCTCCAACCTTGAGACCACCACAATTCAATGATGGCGCCCGTCCGTAATATTACAACTACACCATAGAGTCCCCCTTGTATCTAATAGGAATAATTTTCAAAAGATCTATTTTACTCATAAATGGGACCCTAAAAAGTACTACTCTGGGTCAAATAGGATCTGGAAATAATGGCAATTAAGGGGTACTCCACTATCCTTTGATCTCCAGAACTGGAGCCACACCATCAAATGCAGTTTAGTGTTATATCTAGGGTAGATCTTTTTTGGTGGGAGTGGCTGTCTTACAATTAGCAGATTCTAAGCCTGTTGACAGGGCAGAATTTAATTTTAAGGTATTTTACTGCTAAGTAATCTGTGTACCATAACATTGTTATTATTAATAATGATAATACTTTGTTTTAATCTTTTAATTTTTTGATAACAATACGATATAAACATAAATATAATAATTCCAAAAATTTTATGATTAACCATAAATGACATCATCTAAATGGTCAAGTTCTAATGAACAAAAAATGAACACAATTTGTTAACAATATTTTTAACAGTACATTTATTTAAAGTATATACAACAAATGAATAAGAAAAGGTTAATGAAGGTTATTGGTAGTAAATGAATGTGATACTTGTAACATAATAGTTACCATTGCAAATGGATTTGCTGAGCCAAGTTCAATTCTTAGACAAGACTATTTACATTTCTCTTTAAACTAATCCCCTTAGGAAAAGCATCAATTGATTTCTTCTTCTTTCAGCTATAAATAAATAGGGTGATATGGACACTGTAGCCTAGGTCTGGCAACCAGTAAAGGAGAAAGAAATGTCTTAATTCAAGCCTGCTATACTCTGCTTTAAAATGAACCCTTATCCTATTAGTTTCAAATTTTTCCAATCAATCACCATTTTGAGTTGTTTTGGGCAAAATGGGTGGTTTGTCTTCACATAATCTTAGATTCATTATTGCAACTCAGCTTGCTCAGAACTTGAAATGATACAGCCTTTAGACTTCATGTCTTTTGTGATTTTAAAAAAATCATAAATTTCCATGGTAAGATAAAGATTTACCATGTTTTAAATTCTGTCCATGAGAAAGAGGTTGGGAAAAAACACATAGAAAGATAAATGTTTGAGTTTAGAAGAGATAATACCTTTGGGAGATCAAGATGTCTGTGAGAGTTTAAAAAATAAGCTAGTAATTTAATATTTTGGTCATGGCAATTTGTTAACAGAGCTCTTCTTTTTGTGCATTATATTTTTGTTGCGATTTAATTGGATTGCATATTGTTAGTCACCTGTCGAAAAAATGGTAACTTAGTTTTATTTTTAAACTTGGCAGTCTTTACACTATGGCCTTTGGCAAGAGCCAAATTTTGTAGATCTTGTCACTCTGTGGAGCTGGTAGAAAAGAGACTATATTTGGTTGTATCTGCTTCTTATCTGATTTGGATATTTCCAATAGCAATGTAGCTCAGTTTGCCTTTGGTAACACCTTGCTTGGATAGAGTATATAATTGTGAATTTCCCCATACAAACATATTCTTTGCTACAATATTATATGAGTCACTCATAAGATCCACTTTATCTTATGACTATTTGAATGAATTATGCAACAAAGTCATTGTCTAACAGAAAAAAAATCTCTGTAACAAATCATTAAAATTAATGAAAGACAGCTTTTTAGATGAAAATTAAGTTGAAATTTTAATAATCTCTGAGATCATACCAAGTGTTTACTCGGTCTAATTTCTCATTTGGTTGTTAGAGTTGTAATGTTTCAGTTGTTATACCATCTAGACTTCTTCAGGTGTCTATCATTTTTGGTAGAGTGGTTAGGTAAATACAAACATTACTTTGGTGTCATACAAACTGAGATGGCTGAAAGACAAACCTGAAGTTATATTGTATCACCCTACAACACACATACAAAAAAATTCTAGTCAAAATGATGTTTGGACTGAGTGCTTGAATTAGTGTATCTCTAATTCAGTGTTATACTTAATGGTATCACTAATTTAGCTTTATACTTAATGGTATTGTTAGTTCTGTTGGAAGAGCTTTGAATACTCTGATGGTATCCCCTGTAGAGGGATAAGACCTGCAGAAAGGGCTGTCCAGGGTATGAAATTAAACTGGATCTGATGGAGAGGCTCCATTTCTTGGGAGGATGAAGTAGCTCTTCATTGCTGACTCTGACCTGAAGTGGTTGTCCTTGTTAAGGACCCATCTATAGGTTAATAAAATCTGTTGAAAAATTATTCTTATTCATAAGGATCATGAGCAAAAAAATTCTCTTAAGAAAGAATGACACTAAATATGTCAATGTATGATGAATGTGATTCCCTAATCTCTTAGCATAAAAAACCCTGAATCATTTGACAGGTTTTTAAAGTCAGTCAATCATTAATGGTATGAAGATAATATCCTTGCATTGTAAGAGACATAATACCAAAGATGTGCCTAGGTTATCAGTAAATATGCTGTCATGAGAAATATATACAGAGTTAAATGTTCTAACAGTGACCACACTTTTTATTTCATTGGATAAATGTAATTTTGAAGATAAGAATGAGAATTTTTTTTTTTGTTCTCCATAAATGAAACTGATCTGCATAAAACAGAATATATTAAAACCAAACCTAAACTTTGAAATTGATTAATTTATTCCTTTTTTTTCTTCCCAAGGTCCCTTTTTGTCTATGTGCATTTTTATAATATATTTCTTCAAATGCATAAGCATAACAAATCAGTCAGACATTAAGACAGTCTCGCAGTGAATAAGAATATCTAGAAGCTTGGTCTCTAGTGTGCCTTCTAAATAGTTTAGTCTGTGGCGCCAGTGCTTACTTTGATGCTAATTAAATTACTCATTCTTCTTGTGCATTCATGCTTCAATGGCAAAACCAAATAAGATTTCTTTTTGAATTCCTGCGAGATGCACTGAATTTGCAGACAGAGAATTCCATTTTAATCACAGAATCCAAATTTTTTATTCCAATTCTTACTTTTTTTGTGTTATATGGATTTTTGTATCACTTCTATTTTTTTTCAGTCGATCTTAAGAATATATTCTAAAATTGCACAATCAATAATACAATGTATAATACTGTTTCTACCATACTTTCAAAGAGTTTTATGTAAACACCTGTGCAAATTGAGTGAATGATTTGGATCATTTGTTGAGCTAGCACAAAGGATGCCTCAAATCTAAAGCTTCATGCTAATACAACTTAGAATCTTTGATGCTTTTTGGGGGTTTCTTTTTTACTTTACCTCATACTATGAACCACCAAAAAATTTAAAGACAAACATTGATATTTTTCTAGGTCTTGCAAACATATAGAAAGTGTAATGTCAAGAATGCATGAGACTGAAAAATAGTATTTATAACATAATTATCATTAGGTTTTATGAAAAAAATACTTTTAGCATAGAATGAGTTCTTTTTCATTTAAAAAAAATAAATTGTAAATATTAACACAAGTTTGTTCTCAAGTTAAAATGAAAAGTTTTGAATTATTTTATTTTATATTGAGACTAAAATCTTAGAAATTTCAAGCTATGGTAAATTTTTTTAGTCTCAATCATATCACATTTTTTTTTTAATGGTTTTAAGAAAGAAAAGATAAAAATGACAAAAAAAAATGTACCCACACTTGTAAGTAATGAATATTTTGATAAAGAAAATCTAAAAAAAATACTCTGAGGATTATATAAATAAACAGTGTACAGGGTGCGGAAGACAAATTAGGAATATTATAGGATAATAATAAACATCTCTATTTATAAAACCAGATTAATTATAATTTAAAAAATAAACACCAAAATAAGAACATAGACACAAAACAGTAAATTTACTCTTATTGCTGCCATTTTTTTCAATTATTGTATCAACATGCCTTTGAAACAAATTTGTTAGATATTTTATTCCATTTCTCCTCAATAGCATTCTTAAGTGAATCAATATTTGGATAGAAATTTGCATTTGTTTTGGTTTCTGAAATGCCCCATATAACGTAATCAAGCTGTCGACTTGAAAGAGGCCATAAAGAAACTTCAATTATTTCAGAAATTGTTATTGGCTTGGATTTGGCATTAAGCAAATAATAGATTCTTTGTTGTTTCTTTTCTTGCTCACTTATATTGGGCTGAATTTTAACAAAAAAGTGCTTGAATAATAGAGCTAATCATTAAAATTTAGGTTTATCGTGTTTTTTCAAAAATTGGACAAATCAGACTAAAAAAACATTTTAAAAATTATTCCATATTTTACTCCCGCACCTTGTAAATTTTGTATAACAATCCTGATATTAGGTACTCAGAATTTCATAAATTAGATATAATATTCTGAGGATGCTGTAAATAAACCTTGAAAAATTAGCAAAGCACCTGATAGGAAAAAGTGAAACTAATCTCCCTTGGATGAATAAAATGAATATTGAAACGTTATTGAAAAAAAACCTGACTCCGAGGTAATCAATTTTTGTATAGAACACAAAACCCATGTTATGAAGATGATGTTCAACAGGGCTTCTGAGAGTGACCCATATAGACCCTTTCAGTGAATAAAGTTTTAGAAATATGAATAAAAATTGGGAGTTCATAAGAGGGAATTTACTTATTTACATTTAAAAATGTAAGTAAAAAATCAGACATTGGCATGATGGTTATAGTATTTGCCAATGGTCCAGGAGACCAGGGTTCAATCCCAGATCAAGTCATACCAAAGACTCAAAAAATGGTTCTTGCTTAACACTCAGCATTATAAGGTGCGGATCAAGGGTAAAGTAGAGCAATCCAGGAAAAGGAGTCACGCCCTCCCCAACACCTCAGTGTAGTAGCTATTGAAAACGGAGCCTTAAGGTTGACCACAACTATGGTTGCCAACTTTACTTACTTTTTTTTTACATTTAAAAATAATTATTTGATTATCTCTAAAAACCACATTAAGAATTTTTTTAAAACTTTAAAATTTGTTTCAAGAATCTTTTAAGCATCAAAATTTCCAAATATATTATTTCCCCATGTACAAATTCATGAACATTTCTTATGAAAGAATTTATTGAAATAAATTTCAATCTTGAAGTAATGTGTTCACATTTAAAGGAATTGGATATTACTAGATGAACAAAAAACAAACAAAATATCCCAAACTTAATGCAACTTTTGAGCCCATTTCACTAGATTTTCCAAGTTCATTTATGGTAGAATCTGGGTTTCATCATTTGTCTTATTTAATATGCAAACAGAGAAGTTCATCAAACATAAAACATGGTGATTTGTAACTCAAACTAACAAACCTGTAGCCCAATATTCATGATCTCCCTAGTGCCCATTAAACCCATCATTCTTATTAAAAATAATTCAAGAATTAGATTTGCATTTATAGTTTACTGATTCTTTGCTCATATAAATTATATTAAATTCTAGTGAATTAATAAATTTTTCCTTGAATTTCTGGAATCAGATTTATTTTTCAAAGCATATTAAAGAGCTGCAATTGTTTTGAGTCAGAATAAAATAAATCAAATAGAAAATAAGTGGTTTTTGATAAAATTCCATTGCAAGCAGTTAAATGATTGGAAAGTTTTATCAGTTTTAAACTTTTCTTTTACAAATCTTAAAATATTAAATGTAATTAATAAAAAATCAAAAAATCAGAACAGTCAAAATAAGGAAAAAACCACTGATAAATGATTCAGGGAAAAGTTTATGATCATAAATGTGATAGACTGGTACTTGAACTAAGAGAAATGATATATTTGTTAAATTTGTATTTGCTTAAGGAAGAGGATAACAATTTATGTAGTGAGATTTTTAACTATCTTTACACCACAATTTTTCTATAATTTTTATTTCTTGAAAAAGTGTTTTCAACCATTATTTCTATTATTAATTTTAATAAGTATTTTCTGGCATCTTTTAATTTTACTTATTTTTTAATAACTGCCTGTTTGGTATTTGTTGCACACCCCACTGAACAGGCAAGTGTGGCACAGGGCCTTTTTTTGGTGGGTCCGGGCGCAGGGCCAGAGCCCACACACGCCCAGCATGGCCAAAAATACCTTTGGCTTCGTCGGCATTCACCTTATTAGGGGTGCCTCAGTGCCAGGCAATAAACCCAACCCCTCCAAAGGGAGATAAAAGCCTGGGGGACAGCCTTCTGAGGCTGGAGGAAATCTCCAGCTGCCGGGACTCACCAGGGCAGATCCGTGCCACAGCAAACACGGCTGGCCGAAATGCGACCCGACAATTGGAGAAGCGCAGTGTTACTACATATTCTTCAATTGTAAGAAGCAATGTAGATTGGAAATGATAAATGCTAACCTCTCACTGAAATAGAATCACATATTCTTTTACAACAAGTAAGCTTGATTAAAATCATCTTCTGCTCTTCTTGTTCATCTATAATAAACAGTTGGTTGGTACTACCTTAGATCAAATCTATAAACTCATCCTATTTATTCTTCTCTCTCAATCTAATTTTGCCTTTTTGTTTTTTACACTATTCATATTATTGGCATCTTTTATTTATTTTTAGTGAAAACATTGTCAATTATTAATTTTTACTGATATTTTCTTTCCTCACATCACTTGCTTTTTTCTATCATTCACTAACATTATAAATCTAATTAGGAATCGCATGACTCAAAATTATAAATGATCCGGTCTTCAATTCAAACTCATCTTTGCTTAGTGTCTGTGAAGTCTAATTAAATATACCAATTACTCTACCAATTGAGTTATGAAGAGCCATTGGTTTGCAGAAGCTCAAATCAAACCTATAAACTCATCTCTTATTTTAGTTTTTCATTTCTTCAATATGATATTTAATGATATTCTTTATTTACACTGATAGTATTGATTGTATATTTTCTTTACTTTTACATTCAATTTTACTTGTATTTTCTTTTCACTTACTCTTTTTTCCACAACTTACTCAGATCATCAAGTCTTATCTGAAATAGCATGGCTCAGAAAAATCAAGGATCAGATCTCAGATTCAAACCAATATTTTCTTTCCCCCAGGGAAGTTTGGTCAAATGCACTAGCTTCTCTACCAGCTTGGCAATAAAGAGCAAGTGTTTTTCTTTTTTTGCATTTTTAGTATCAATAGCATTTTTTTGATTTGTTATTGTTAGAGGAATTATTATTCATCATTATTCATTTTGACAAGTATTTTATTTTATGTGGCAATAAAATAGGTAATGAAAGATGAAAGAAAATATTAGTTAAAATGAACTACTATAATAATAATAATATTAATAATGGAAGAAGAGGACTTAGCAGCACTGAAGGCAATGTTGACACATCATTACAATGACTCAAAGACTACATACAAAAGTGCAGGGAAGACTGATTGCAGCCACCAGAAACAATACTAACATCACAAGGACCAGCAGAGAGACAATAACCAGAAAACAAAAGTGGAAGAAACCAATTCAATGGACGTTTTAAGTGACTAATAAGCAACATCTCACATGGATGTGGCAAAGAAAGGGTAAGAGAGAAACTGAATCTCTTCTAATAGCAGCACAAAACATCACCATAAGAACTAACTATAGCAAAGCAAGAATAGATAAGATGCCACAAAACTGCAGATGTAGGTTATGTGGTGATAGAGACGAAATGATCAATCACATAATAAGCAAATGCAGCAAATTAGCACAGAAAGAGTATAAGACTAGGCACAACTGGGTGGGCAAGGTGATCCACTGGGAATTGTGAAAGCAATTGAAGTTTGACAATGCGAACAAATGGTATTTGCACAAACCAGAATCTGTGCTGGAGAATGACACACACAAACTCCTCAGGGATTTTGAGATACAAATGGATCACCTAATTTTGGCCGGATGACATGACCTTATGATAATCAACAAAAAAAAGACAACTTGCAGGATTGTCGACTTTGCTGTCCCAGTTGTAGAGTTGAAAGAATGCGAAAAGAGGGATAAGTATCTGGACCTTGCTAGGGAATTGAAAACACTGTAGAATATGAAAGTGAGGATTATACCAATTGTAATTGGTGCTCTCGGTACAGTCACCAAAGGATTGGTACAAGGACTGGAGGACTTAGAAATAATGGGATAGGTGGAGACTGTTCTAACAACAGCATCAGTGAGATTGGCCAGAATTCTGAGAAGAGTCCTGGAGACTTAGGGAGACTTGCTGTCACTCAAACTCCAGTGGAAAACCATCAGCTAATACTGATGTGAAAAACTTTCAAGTAAATAACACAACTACTTGTGTCTTTTTAGTATGCCTTGCTTCTTTTCCATATTGTTCCTTCTCTTTTCTCCATGAAAGAAAAGCATACTTGTCAATAAGTTAAAGAATGTAGAGTGAATTTATTACTGGTATATATAAGTTATCCTAAGAATGTACACACACATCCAAAAATCACTCATGCTAGGTATTTTCAATTGCTTTATCTAATGACTTAAACAAAGTGCCAGATTGAAATAAACTGAGATTGTATTAAATTTAAAAGTTTCACTTGTTATGATGTTAAAGACAAAGTTTTGGCTATGGGCAACAGCATCTTTAAAGAGTTGCAATTGAATAAAATTACCATGTAAATCCTAAATACTTTTAATGATATTTAAACACTCAGTTCATGAATGACGTTGGCTCAGATTAAAAATATCATTTAAACATAAATTTACACTGCATAAAAAAGTGTAATTAACTCTCTTGTAACAACCATAATTAGAATTAACAACCAATATTTGTGAATTTCTGAGATGACAGTTTATCAGTATTACCAGATGTTTTCAGAGGCCACCCCTGCCCCACACATTATCAGCCCTCTCTTATGAAAGGGTTAAGGACTGAGTTTATTGCTTAATGCCTAAGATGTTCCCGAAGAGCAGTGCTGATAGAACTAAATCATTTTTGGTCCCAACCAATGTGAATCTCTGTTCCTGTGGAGTATTCTCACATGAAATCAATCTAGTGTGGTGTTTTGGCCTCGTGGGGAACCAAATACACACCAAAATATTAATACACTAATGTACTCAGGCTAGTGTTTTGGTTTTGTTTATTATATTCACAATGTTTCTGCCATTTGCAGGAATACATTGCATGTAAAATGAGTTAAGCATATACAGTAGAGAAATTATTTACTGGTTATGCAAACAGATCAATAGCAAACTTTGGTCTTCATTTGGTCTCTTCTTATTGAGGTCCTGGGACAAATATAAATTTATTATTTACACAATTATATGATGCAAACCAATGGTTAAAGAACAGAGCTGTAAATGGATTAATTTTAACTTCAATTACTTGTGCCAAATCAGTATCATTACTGATACCCATCTAAAAAAAGAAACTCTTTTAAACTTTGGATGAAAACCTCTTTTGAGCAACTACCATTACAAATGCTTTAAAGTTCACTACATGAAAGTGCTAACACCCTTCTCCTCAGACCTGTTGAGTTAAAAAATGTAATAAAAGGTTATGAATACCATACTTTTTGAAGATAAATATGGTCAATTGATCTTTTATGTGTGCCTGTTGAGATGGATCTGCATTATTAATGTGTATTTGTAGACTTCTTGGCGACTGGATACTAGGGAAAATTATAGAAACACTCCCTAACAAAGCTGTATCTCAATCAGCTAGGGAAAATTACATTGTTTAATATCATATAATAGTGTCATGAATTATTATTAAGATAGTTTGTGGTGTGTTTTCAGAGACAGTTTATATATAATAAATGAAATAATTCTATTTCAATCAAATACCTGTACTAGCCAAAGTAAAATTGACTATCCATTTAAGGCAGGAGGAACTGGATTTTATACTGCACTTTTTTTTTGGCTGAGTTGCCATTTTTGTTTGTAAGATATTATTCCAGTTTAAAGATAAAACTTTCAGTTTTATAACTATGTTTTATGCGGCTAACAATTTATACAAATATTAAATGTAGACAAGTATATACTTAAAAGTAGAAATATCTTATTTTCTGTGTCGTTAATTAATAAACCTTTGTGATTTTTTTAAATAAGAATGATTCAAGCATTTGTTAACTTAGAATAATATAAAATTTATGATATGCCTTTTTTATATTGATGATTGACTTTATTTAGACTTTTATTTTTATCTATATACATATTTGACAGCAGAAAGAAAAGCTGAAACCAAGCACATATATGCATCAATTACAATACTCATTGTTTTATAAAAGCTAAAATGTCAGTAAAAGATGAAAACAATTATATGATATATTGAATACGTAGATCTAGTATTGCAAAATTCTAAAAAATAAGAAGAAGATAAATATATCACTAATTCAGGATGATCAGTCATATGAAATTAAGAATAGTGAGTTTTATATATACTGTATTTGACATCATATAAGGCACACTTTTTTTAATAAGAAAACTTTTGAAATTCCCTTGGATCTTAAATGCCATATGTAAGTTTAAAATTCATGATAGCAGAGCAAATTGGCTCCTTGGCAACTGCTTGATATGTCTTTGAATAGACCATTCAAGCAAAATATGAAAAAGCTATGGAAAATGTGGATGGCAATGCTTGATCCTGACCTTACACTTACAAGAAGAATAAAAAGCATTACACAACTCTAGAAATGGGTGAAGCAAGTTTAGGATAATATTATACCAGAAATTGTTTTGAAAACTTTTAAAAAGTGTGGCATTAGCAATGCTCTCAATGAAACAGAAGATGACACATTATTTAACAACAATGATAGTAGTATTGAAAATGAGTATCAGAGTTTTGATTACGAAGATGACAAATTTTATGGATTTGAAGATGAATAAAATTTTAATGGTAACTGTACTGTATTACTCAATTGTAGTAATTACTTTAATTTCATTTTATTTTCTTACTTTTGGATATAATAAAGTTTTAATAGGTTTGTGTTGTTTTTTTTCAATAATTTTTAGTTTAATTCTAATCATGGCTTGTTTATCCAAAATCACACCAAATAAATATAGCATAGGTTGTACTATTTACTAATAATTTTACTAATTACTAATTTTTTTTTTATTTGCTCTGCTGAAATTGGGGTGCGTCTTATACACCCATGCATCTTATATTATGTCAAATAAGGTAACTCATGATTGAGTTTCAAGTGCCTGATCATCTGGTAGTGTCTGACTATGTATTTCATGATTTTTGAGAAATCTTAACTCTTAAGCGATTTCATTAATTTCTATTATATGTATATATATATATAATTGGAAGAAAATGTATATGTATATATATGTAAACAATATATTCAAAGATTTTATTATTTATATGGATAATATGCTAATGTTTACATTTCAGTTTTTTGTTAAATCATCTTCAGGGTGATGTTAGAATGTGATGCTATAATGCCTCATCTGAAAAAAAAATTTAAAGAATAAAGAATATTAGAAATTCTCAAAACTAATGTCTATGTGTGTAGTTTAAAAATCTTTTGAAATATTTTTCCATTCTTAAAGCACACACACATGTATATATATATATAAAACTGATGAAAAATTTCATGAAGAATCAGCATAATTTAAGTGACCATAAATATTTTGCAGACAAGATGTTCAACTAATTATATTTGATATTTCTGTATTATGGAGTTTGGTTAAGTATGAGTTGGCCTTATAAACATTACTCAACTTCACATAAAAGATCAGTCCTATCATAAGAGCTTAAAATACACTGGCTTCATTATTTGCAGAGAGGTAAGACTATCCCCAAAAAGAGGTGCATCTGGTTGTCGGGAAAGAGGTATTGAGCATGCTGCTAAGCCAGATCATTCATTAAGGCAAGAAAGGAAAAAGACACTTTTTTTTTATACCAGACCAAATTAATGTTGGGTTAAAATTTCAACAAAATTTTCATGGCATTAACATACATAGATAATAATTCAGAAACTGAATTAAGATTTAGTACATTGACTGCTAAGACCATGCATAAGTATTGTTCTTGTTAAAAGAGACCCCCTTTTATTGTTGAAGTTCAATATGTGCATCAAAATATTAGATGAAGTTTGCCTTTTTCCTTTGCATAGATGAAATAATGTCCTTCTTACATATTAACCTTTGGCGGGCCATGTGGGTTCATGGATTTCAAAACAGGATGTGTGCCTGTATCTTAAGGTAAACAATGGACAGCGGAAATGCCACACAAATTGCATCTGAAGAGTGCATAGATGTCTCAAAAATATATAATGACAAAAGTTTTCAAGCCCAGGCAGTCAGCAATCAGCTGAACGAAAGTGAGTTCTGAGTAGTGACACTAGACATCATACCATTTTTAGTGCTAGAATGGTGGGGCCAGACAGCCCTGGGTGGAGAGGCAACTCTTTATTAGTCTTCCATGAAAGAAGCACAAAGAAGAAATGAAGATGATTAAATGTTTTAAGTCAGCCTTGTGCCAGCAGAGCAAAGAAGTAAGGCTTTCTGAAGATATCATATCCTAGTTGTTTCTTGTCTATCAGACTCTCTCTCACATGCAAACATTTTACCACTTTCCATAATATACAAGAGAGATTATATTTTTTCTATGTGTTATTAACACTTTCTTCTGGGTATAAAACATTTGTTTAAAAGAGTTAACCCACTTTTGGTGTTTTGGAGTTAAAAAGTCTTTGAATAAACTTCTTGAAGTTTTGAAAAGAGCGAAGTCTTCTAAGATTTCAAGAAGGTGCCTTGATTTATTGGAATAACCTGATCTTGGTGGTCCAGTGGTGACTGCTTTGGATTTTTATGTTATGACAAGATCAGTCTTTATAAGAATTCAAATTTCTATTTCAAATAGATATTTGAAATATTGTTGATTAGTAAATAAGTGATTAAGTCAGGTGGTCTTTTTGCAACATTTGTGTAAACTAACCTTACTGGGTTCCAATACAAGTTTGCACAAAATTTTGATGTTTTATTTTCTTGTTGTTGTGGCAGTGCTACAGTACTTTATCAACCTATTCCATTGTTGTAAAAAAAAATTGTTTTGACATATAGATATAACCCTTCTTTTATCCTGTTATTACTCCTACCCAACACTGTAGGATAGATATTTTTATCAATTTATCATTATTAGCATCTTCCTTTCATGTTTTAATTTTAGTTGCTTTTTATTACAATTCAAAAGGGTTATTATTTCTACAACACAGAGAAACAACAATTAAGGATTAAATCCCATATGCTGGTAGGATAAAGTTTTCTGGAGTTAACTTTTAATTCTAACAAGAATATTCTGATATTATCTTGAATATTTCATTATTAGATGAAGCAAATTATAATCAGTTGTTATTAATTTTTGATTAGTATTTCTTTTCATCTTAATTTCAGTTACTTTTTATTACAGTAATTCAGATCATTATTCTATGCATGTTAGTAAATAGCATATATTGGAGACAGAGAATAAGCCATGGGTGAGGCTAAAATGTTATTTCTGAATAAGGGCTATAAAAAGCAATTGAAAATTAAGATGAAAAGAAACACTGGTCTAAAAAAGAAATAATATTGTACTATGGCTGAAATTTTCGTCTTTGATCTTATTCTTTTGTGACTGAATAGCGTAAACTTGTTTTTCTATTTCAACGGATCAATCTCATGCTAGATTGTAAAATTGTTAGAGTTTTAAAACCTATTTTTGTTTTCTTGGTTACAATTTAGAGGCTAATCTTTTAACTTAATGTTTTCTTCCGATAATGTTTTTCTTTATAAAAAGATGAGCTGTTTATAAATAAAGTAATAAAGTTGAACATGGTTCCATATTTATATTTACTATTGGCTGTTTACATATCACAATAAGATTTACCAAACAAATAATGTATATACTCTTGTATAAGTTGATCCTATGTCGAGATTAGCCTTAGATTTTTGGAAAAGAAATCAATAATTTGTAAAGTAAATGTTTTAAGCCAAAGGTGCTCTTGTCTTTTCTATTATGTTTGAATTTCAGTCAAACAAAATTAGTCCTCATGTAGTGATTGGTACCAATTTTTTGTCTAAAATCTTTGGTCTTTACTACTTGACTTATACATTACTATTGTATAGCATATAAATAAGCACATCTGAAACAATGTCTTGATTTTTTTTTTTAAATGTTAATTTTCCTCTAAACTGAGGATATCAGGAAATATCTATTAACAACCTTTGCAGCATTAAAAATCTGCAACCAAAAATATGAACATCCTTTATATATATATCTATGTACTTTTATTTTGGTTAGTGAGCTGTTGCAATTTTATTTTTATTCACAGAGTTTTAATGTTGTACTTAAGTAATATATAAAATCTAATAAAATCTATTTTGATTGTCTCATATTCAGTAAGAAAGAATAATAATTTGGCTTTGAAGAAAATTAACTTCTTTTTAAAGATTGTTATGGGTGTTTTTATTTATGGCTATACACTATTTAATAGTGCATACTCTTGCATAAAATTTATTCAACATTTGTTCTTGGTGAGGAAGAAGATGAGAGAAAAATAGAATGATGATGGGTAATCAGATAGTTAACCTGTGTGCAGTCTTTGAGGTAACTGAATAGTGATGTGTAGATTATTAAAGAGTTTTCATTTTTGCAGTCAGAAAAGTTAAGTTAAACAGAGGTCCAAAGAGTGAAGCTTAATATATACATTTTACAAAAAGAAATTTATTGAGGTTGATTTCTTTGCAGTATTCTATCATTTGGAGATGAGCTAAATTCTGACATTCAAAATAACCATATTAGCACTAAAATCTCTTAATATTCTGAATTCCTACTGTTCTCTTTACTTTTAGGAAACAGAACCTCCTCCACATGTCCTACTTACCCTGGGCTCCTGACTGAAAAATAACAGTAGAAATGTAGAAATAAGGATTCCACACTTGAAGAGATGCCCAGGTTTATGTACTTGGAGCTAAGTAGAAAATACCAGCCAAATGCACTGTGCCATGGCACAGATGTAAAGACAGACATGATTGGCTGTATTGTTGCTTGTCATCTGGAATGTAGAAATGGGCATTCAGGTCATCTTGGTATATATTTGTGGTTTTCCTTGAACTTTTATAATTTGATCTCATGAATCAATATCATAAAAGTTATTTGTTATGGATTGCTTGTTTCAGGGGTTTTGCAAAATGCACACATCCACTGGGGTTGCAAGACACTGAGAGAACCTGAGTTTTCTTTTGGAATTTAAAATTAAACTTTCAGCCGAAGGAAAACTATGGGATATTTTTTTTGTATTTCATTATTCATCTCATTAGTTTATTTTCATATTTTGTTATTAGTTCAATTTTTATTTTAACTTAATTGATTGAAACTTAATTAATCTATAAAATATACTTCTAGTAACTTGGCTTCCAAGGGTTAATATAATCCACTATATATGTTTAGACTAGAAATGAATAGCCTCATAGATTTCCCTAAATTTTTGTGTCATATGGCTGTAGAAACAAACATCTGATTAATATTGCACATATTCATATCGAATTGATTGTAGTGGGGAAAAGATTAAGAAGCCAATAATCTTTATTTGCCCAGAGGCTCTGTACACTCCTTTTAACAGCATAACTATACAGATATCTAACTTTGTAAAAATATCTTACAAATTTAGTTATGATATTTCTGTTGGTATTCTTTTGTAAAGCTCGGTAGCCATGAGTAAGTACTAATTTGCATAAAAGTGAT
This sequence comes from Sepioteuthis lessoniana, assembly GCA_963585895.1. Classification (NCBI taxonomy): domain Eukaryota; kingdom Metazoa; phylum Mollusca; class Cephalopoda; order Myopsida; family Loliginidae; genus Sepioteuthis; species Sepioteuthis lessoniana. The sequence continues at coordinate 36,899,891 of OY757924.1, forward strand.
GAGTTACGAGTTGAAGTGAGATTATATGGACATTGGGGCATTCCATTATTCTCAAGTGGCTAAGTCCATTCGCTGGACATTGATTGGTTGCAGGACCAGTGAATGTGCATATTAGTGTATATACATATACCAGCCTGCTTCAGTCATATCATGGGGTCAGTATTGAGTTACTGCCTGTTTTATTTTTTGTCTGCCAGCTGGACGATGACTGGGGCCGCTGAGCCAGCAAGTGTTCTTATTCTTGTTGTTTATTCTGCATGCTAGAGCAGTGACTTCTATATCTCCTCCTGCCCACTAGTTAGCAGGGTTGGATGAGGGCTGTACCCTTCTTTTTGTCCAGGCCTGTTATTTGGTAATAACCTGGACAGAGCTCAAGGAATTTGAGGATCAAAAGCATGGTGCTGTATATGTGGCTTGTTTGGGGGCTTTAATTGCTGTGCATATGCTATTACCAGAAGATGTTGGAGGATAGGGTTGCAAGATTGGAGCATTGCTTGCGGGATTTATTGGTCCTGGTGTTGCACTTGGTATTAGGGTTGGTGCAGGCTTGAGTTTGCACTTTCTGAGGAAATGGTGGTTCCTAAGTGTGATCCTTCTTGATCCATCAATCCTGATTCGGTTTTGGCAATCCGGTAATTTTTATGTGATGATTTTTCTCATTGTGTACCATTTGTGATTGAGTGGGCTTTAGATAGCTACAGTGTCACCAGTTTGTAATGGTGGAAGGTTGTGTGTATATTTGTTATAACTTTCTACTATTTTTGCATTGCGATAGTGGAAGATTTTCTTATGGCATTGCACCACCACTACTCATTCGGGGTGAGGCTTGTAGAAGATTGGCTGTGAAGGAATGGAATCATGGTGTTGGTGGTGGAGTAGGAGTTGCACTGGTGATTGGCCAATACTTTGGATTGGGTTGTTTCAGTACTGCAAGATGGCCTGGGCAACATTGTCATTGTCCAAGGAACCTTGGGGGCTTGTGTTTCCATTCACTACCCTCTTTGCAGTTTTCACCACAAGCTCTGCCAGGCCATTGCATTGGGGATATACGACGGAGGATAGTCTGTGCTTAACACAACATGTCCAAAGGAATTCTTGAAATATGCTAGAGGTGAAAGATAGTCTGCTGTTGGTACTGAGTTCATCTTCATGCTGTGACATTGATGTGAATGTGATCCGATGGACCATGGGATTTGATCTTTGAGTGACTAATTCCTCTATCATATTTAGCAGCCTGTCTGAGTCAGTGGTGAAGAATTTAGGGTAGGTGTTGATGATTGCATTTTGGACAGATTCATCAGCACAACTGTATAATTGGAAACTGGTCTGAGAAGTTGGCATATCTGTCATTCTGGTGAACACTTCCCAATTGATTCAAAATTTTCTGTCTTGTTAGGGAGGTCATTTTGAAGTGGAATTGGGGAGCTTGGTAGATGGTGCCTAAACATAGATGGTCTGAGTAGAGGGCTGTTTAGCTTGTTTAAGAATAAATAGAGTTTCTCCCATTGCTGTGATTCCCAACTCTTTTCACATGGCCCAATCCATTATTTGAAGGTTCTTTTTCCTCAGCTTTTCCTTTGAAAACATTGTATCAGAGATACAGAGCAGAGATACCCACTTTGATGAAGTAATTTACCCACTCTTCAGTCTCTTATCCTGTTTGTAGTGCCATGTTGGAGTTCTTTTGTAAAACTCAGTAGCCATGAGTAAGTACTTATTTGCATAGAATTTAGGAGTTACGAGTTGAAATGAGATTATATGGACATTGAGGCATTCCATTATTCTCAAGTGGCTAAGTCCATTCTCTGAACAGAGATTGGTTGTTGGCCCAGTGAATGGGTATATATATATATATATATATATATACTAGGTTGCTTCAGTCATGTTACTGGCTCGGTATTGAGTTACTGCTCATTTTATGTTTTGTCTGCCAGCTGAATGCTAGCTGGGGCTGCTGAGCTGGTAAGTGTTGTTATTCTTGTTGTTTATTCTGCACATTAAAGCAGTGACTTCTACAATTTCAACATCAGTTTTTCAATCTTATTTGTTCCTCCTGATTAGCTATGCTATGAACAGAGAAAATTAAGTTGTAAAAAAAGTTCGATTCTACAAGATTTCTATATAACAATAAATAGTAATGTTTACTTCAAAACATCTATTTATGATTTTTCTTTGTTATGCTAAGTCAACTTGAATTTCCAACATTGGACATACTTTGATATTTTTTGATGAAAGCAAAAATGAATCTCTTGTGAAATATATATAGTGAATGTCCAGAAACTGAATTTCCTTTTTTACTCCATTACTGTTAAGACAAATGTAAAAACAACCAAAGTTTTGTCTCATTACTAACTTATGACTTAATGACAGATGAGAACGCTGAATTAAAAAGTTACAATTATTTCTTTTTACACTTAGACCACAATATCTTTATCATAAAAGAAAAACAAAAATTACATAACTGAAGATAAAAAATCAAATCAAAAAAGAATAATTGTGTTCAAATATTCATTACAAAATGAAACAAGAAAAGATATTATCCTGAAAATGGTCATAAAGACTAAAACATTGGCAAATTTCATTTAAAGAATATATCGTCAGAATATTTTCTTTTTTCATATTTTATATGTCATCAGATTTCTTTCTTTCTCTCTCTCTCTCTCTCTCTCTCTATATATATATATATATATACCTTTTTCTTTTTTTAACACTTTGCTATATATGATAATAGCAACTGAAGCTAACAAGTCATTATTTCAAACTTTTCTCTTAACAGATGTTCATATTTATTCGTTTTATTACTGAATATGGAGAAAAGATGTAGTTAGAAAAGTAAGCTGGAACGAAGAATCTTCCACAAAGCCTAGACAGTAGAATTGTCATTGTATATCGATTTCCCGGGTTTATATTATCTACTTTAAAGGACAAATAGTGACTACAAGTGTATTTATGAGACCAATCTGCAGCAATTATATTCAATGTTATTAGTTTCTTATGATTCAAAAAGTAAACTTTTAAGGAGAAACCTTTTATCTGACTCAGTCCGATCAAAGAAACTTGTTATGAAAACTTGTTATTTGGCCATGAATTTTTATTCTTTTTTCTTTTTTATTCTATTCTATAATATAAGTTGAAATCAAAGCCAAGAATATCTGGAGAGTAACCAAATGGAAAAGACAAAGGTAGACAAGATGCTTTGATTTGAAGGAAACCCTTATTTGAAAACTAAAATGCAAATTTGTTTTTTGTTGTTTTCTTTTTACTAGTAGTGGCAAACATTGGACAGTTTCAGCCAGGAAATCATTTCTAAATTGTTGTATGCTTAATGCTTGTGTACTTAAAGACTTCAAAAAAATAACCGCACACAGTAAAAGCAGAACCAAAAAGAACTGCATAATAAGCAGCAGTTTATTCTGTTGAATAAGCTTTGCAAATATTAATAAAATAAATGGTATTAAGAGATCTGCAATTTCTATAATGAAATATTTATATAAAATATCCTCTTGCTATACCAATTTTATTTGTTTTCTGGGTGAATTCAAACTTTCTGATTGAATGGTCATGACATAATTGGCAATCACCATAGGAAATGGTATTAAAGACCGGAGTTCAAATCCAAAACAAGGGGGTTTACATTTCTCTTCTCACTAATGCACCTGGAAAAGGCATGAATCCATGTCTTTTCCCCCAACTCTGGGAAAACAGTTGTACAGAAAGAGTTCATTCGCCTTGTTTAGGCAACCAGTATAGGAGAAGAAAAGCTCTTTATTCAAACCAGTTGTAGACCTGGAGACAGATGGATTCCATGATGCTCCACCAACCAAAGACATATTGCATGAGTAGCACCTCTGTGATCAAAAACCAGGTTACTGGACATGAGTAGATTAGATTTTTAGTTGAAAGACTTTAACTACCTTCAGAAGAGGGAGTGGGTGAGGTTCTGCATCAGTCCTCAGGCAGACAGTTTTAAAACATGCTTTTGGAAGTTCACAGGATATATTTAATCAAGAATGACCAATTACTCAAGTCTATAGTTTGAATGTGAAATTTTCTGACCAAAAGATTTGGCCTTCCTGTGGGGATCTCTCTTCTGCATTGGCCAGTTTTATTTGCTTTCTACATGAAAAAGATATTCCTGCTCAGTTTTAAGCTAATATGTTCCTGGTACCTCCTTCATTATGCTGGTTGGTTGATTTTTAAGGTTTATAAAGGATATGTGATGACTCCAAGCAAACCCAAAGCTGCATTATGTCTACCACAGTTGATGTAAATAAACTTGTATATCATTCGTTTAATTTATTTGATTAATATTTTATATTGTGCATATGTAAATAAATATCGTGAAAAGTCCCCTCTGGTTACTCTCGACTAGAGTCACCAACTTACTTATAAAAGTAAAGTTGTCGAATGTTGTAAGGGAGGGCACTACTCCTTGACCTTGATTGCTCCTCTTTACCTTTGATACGTACCTTATAATACTGAGTGTTAAGCAAGGAAGTATCAAGTACCATTTTTTAAGTCTTTGGTTTGACTTGACCTGGGATTTAATCCCGGTCTCACTTGGCCATTGAGCCAGCTAACATACTCATACATATATACTAATATGCCCATGTATAGACCAGCAACTAATCATAATTCAGGGAATGGACTTGCCCACATATGTAAGATGGAATGCTCCAATGCTCTATAAATTACTCTCTTTCTTCAGAGTTCATTCTGAAATTGACCCAGCTTGTTATGCATCTGATTGCTGATTTTGATCAGTTACCAAACTCACAAACCACAACTCTAAGGTATTTAACAAAGATTGAACTCAATAATCAATTTTTATTGGTCTACAAAACAAGCTTGCTAATTGTTAAACCACAAGGGGAGCACTTAAGAAAAAAAAGCAAAGAGCAGCTTAGATTTAATATTAGCTTGCTATTATATAGCCCTTAGTGAAGACCAAACTCATTACTCAGTGATATCCATTACACCATGACAAGTTGCCTATATGATACTTTTGTCATTTTTATTGAATAACCCTTAAAATAGTGGGTGTCATACAATGTTCACAACCGATCATAAAGTAAGCTGTCACTGTTCACCTAGCTTTTTTTTTTTAAACTCTTCAGATGTATCCTCAAGGGGTTGAAATTTTATTATCAACATGTGATTTCATTTTCATTCACTACTTCAGCTAAAAACCAAAGTAAACAAGAGATTGTTTAAAGTGCATGATTTTTTTCCATTTCGGTTGCTTTTTTCTCCTTCTCCAGTTAGTTGTTATGATTTCTTTATTTAAGAAAAGTTTAAAATAAATACACTTACTTTCACTTTGAATTCGTTTGAACAGCTGAGTTTTATAAGGAAAAGGCTTACATAATTTTATTACCTTTGTTTCTAACGGCAAAAATTATTTTTTACAAGCACCGAGAGAGACTGAAAAACAAAAACAAGCTAAAGTTAATACATTTTCAGTGAACATTTATCTCTCCCTCCCCTCAAAACCAACAATTTTTCTCTAGGTGTAAGTAGAAAATCAAGTTTATATTTAAGGGTTTGATTGGAAATTTTTGGCAATTTTATCTCTGTTTAGTTTAGAAATTATTTAATTGTTCAATGCCAATGAAGAACTAGGTGAATAGAGATTATTTTATAAAATCGTTTAAAAAGATAAAGCATGTTTGTTTAATTAATACAAGATTGAATTTAAGAAAGAAGAAAAATACAATTGGAAATTTTATAAGGAAAAAGATTCTTTTTCGTCAAAGTATTCCCATACATAATTATATTTAATCCTTATAATACTTGATGTTAGATATCTTTGATCATGATAATAATTGCTTTTTGATTCTTATTATCAATGCTTACTGATCATTTTAATCATTATAATCACTGATATTTGATAGGTTTTTAAACAATTTTTCAATCAAATAACCATATTAGGTTACTACAAGTATCACCTATAAATAAATACACCTCAACCAATTTTTTGCTAATCAGTTGAATTTCTTCTAAACCAAAGATACTAGAATTTTATAAAATCAAAATGAATATTATCATGCATTATTTATCATTAAACTCTATAAGTAATGAAACTCTATAACTAAGAAAAAAAACTGTTTGAAAATGTACATACTTTATTGAATTTTAAAAAGTAGTGTACTTATTTTTTGATTGATACATATAGTTTTGGTTACAGACTGTCAGTGCCGTAACGTTTGGTAATAAATGATAGCAAATTGGCTTAGAAGAAAATAAACTTTTTTCATAAAATTTGGTAAAGTCTGCGTATTTATGAGCTATAACAATAATTTATAATGAAATCTGGTATATAAAACCTGTACAAAAGCACTAACTACAGTTTTCAATTACTTACATTACTTAGCATTTCATAAAATCTGATGAATTTCCACAAGTGATCTCTTTTCCTGCCTGTCTTTTTATAGACTTACCTTCACAGGGGAATATATGTGGTGCCGTCAATAAGTTTCCAGACTATTTTTGTACAGGCATTTAAAATTGTCGTAGACTCTTGAAAATTCACTATGTTATTGCTATACATCTTATGAGATGACTGACCTATTTTTATGATTTCAGGTTCAAATCAACAGTTACAGCACCGATTGGAATACACCCTACTAAAGCCTGATTATCACAGCTGGTGAATTTTAAAAATGCATTCTGGACATGAGGACACTTTATAAGAACTATATGCAATAAAATTTTGTTTTAAAGTTGGAAAATATGCCACAGAAATGTATGGAAGGCTTCAGACTACTTTTCGACCATCTTGCATGGATTGAGCGTCAGTTTGTGAGTGGCATAAGAGATTCAAGGAAAGCACAAAGTCTGTGAGGGATGATGAGAGGTGTGGGAGGAGTAAGGAAGTCAATACACCAGAGTTGATTGGCCAAAGGGTTAGGGTTAGGGTTACTATGTTGGAGTTTTAAGGGAGTTCAGGAAGAGATTTCGTCGGAAGAGGCCAGCATTTTTCAAATCAGGTCAGTGGCATTTCCAACAGGACAATGCACCAGTCCACAACTCCATCCTTGTCACAGACTATTTGACCAAGATGGGCATCAAAACAGTTCCTCACCCTCCCTATAGTCCAGACCTTGCTCCCTGTGACTTTAGGTTATTCCCTAAGCTCAGAGGCTGTCGTTATGAGACAATTGAGGAGATGAAAGAGGCTTTGACGAAGGTCATTGACATGCTCACACAAGAGGACTTCCATAGGGCCTTCCAGAAGTAGTTGAAATGGTACAACAAGTGCATTGTAGCTGAAGGAGATTACTTTGAAAGGGACTAGAGTTTAATGTGTATACTATCAATAAAAGTGCCCATACGAAAAAGTCTGGAAACTTATTTAATGATCCTCATAGTTTAGCAGACTGGGTTTTCTAGCCTTGGTCAGCAGGAAGGATAATGATATCTCTTAATTCCCTCCAGAAGTTTTCAACCTCTTTTTGGCTACTCCTTTGATCATTCTGGTTCCAAGCTCTATCAAATCTTAGCCTTCTTTTGGATAGCATTAATGAAGTTCAAAGAGGAAACTTGTTGCATGGGCATCTGTCTGTCTTCCAAACTAACTTACTCAGCCCTGTACCCAGATACCGTTCAACATATCTAAACTTCTTTCTTACTAACTTGCTTATATGTATTTACCTAACCCCTACGCATGAGCTAGATGTGACTCAAGGTCAGTTTCATAAGTGGAGTTTCACAGGTTTGAATTCAGAGTTTTCCTTCTTCTAGACCAGTTGCCATAATAAAGCCGAGTGGGCCAGTCTGCCCTACTATTTATTCATAGCTGGAAGTAGAATAGTTGGTGTCATACCTTTCTCAAGTGTATTAGTGCTACGTGAAATGCAGCATTTTCCAGGATTTGAACTCAGGTCAACATGTCTATTTCCTAGATTGATAATCATTACACCACAAGCACCTCTATAAGTTACTTATAAACCAAATTGATATTTAGTCAAGAAAAACCTGTTAAGAGAAATACCAATCAATTCAATCGACTACTTTAAACTACACTTAATTCAATCCAAATCATCATCAATTGTTTAATTATCCATCATAGTTATTAACTTTGCTATTCCAATTTTTCTCTTTATTTCTCATCAAGTATCATTTATTTCGGGAAGCATTATAAAATTTCATTAAATAAGATATTAAAAAAAAAGATTGCATGAAAAAACCTCTTCTCAGAAATGTACTGAATGAAAATTAATAAGAATTTTATAAATATATAATAAATAAGGAGGCGGATCTTAAGAAATCTCTCAGAAACTATTTCTGCTTGAAAAACCATGCCAAAGCACTAAGAGCTAACCTGAGGGAAACCCATAGAAGAACAATTATGTGAAAAGAAAATAAAGAATAAAAATAGCAATTAGAAATTAATTCTAAGAACGTAATTCATACATCAAACGCATCGATTAATATGTAAACAAAAAAAATCATTATTCCAAAATGAGGCATGAATCAATAGATTTATAAATAGTTGAAGTTTTTAGCTGAAAGCTTTATAAGATTTCATAAAAAGGCTGTGGAAATATAAAATTAGTTGCAAACATGGTTTAACATGTTAATTCTGTTACTAAATAAACTTGTGTAGAAATAAAATTTTAAGGGTTAAATTTTTAATTGGCATTAATTATCAAGGTGTTGAGAAATATAAGTTTCTTGTATTGGTCATCTGTAGAAGGCAATGGTGTTGGATTTGATTTATGATAGAAAGTTGTAAATCCAAACAAACCTCAAAGGGGTCATGGAGTGACATCATATATATATATATATATATATATATATATAATATAGTTTGCTATATTTATAAATAAAGGGAGGTATATTTCTTATCACCTTTTCAGATAAAGTAACTAAGCTTATCAATGGATAATAAATTAGCTGTTTTCTTCTTTTTATTCATTAATTTAACATCTGTTATTGGATATAAAAGCAGTGGCTTATGTCAGTACATTATAATTATACTCTTGATAAAAGTTTATGAATATACATAATTTCCAACTTATTTGATCTTGTTTATTCATTTTAAATTTTGAATTTTATATCAACTAAATCAAGCTTAAAAGTTCTCTACCTCTGAAGACAAATATATATATATATATATATATATATATATATATATATATATATATATATATATATATATATATATATATATGCATACATTTGTATATCATGTGATATTTTATTCCTAGATTTCCATGTTTTCTGATCTGCTCTTTAATTTGATTGGATTTGAGTGGGAATGAGCAAAATGTTACAACCTTACAAAAAAGACAGTCTTGTGAATGAAAAGATTATTTTACATCATACAAAATAAATCTCAAACTGCTATGTAAGAAAAAGATAAAACTAAATAACTTAGAATGATTCTCTTGCTCAGTGGGATTTTTGATAATAAAATGCTTTGTGTTTTTTTAAGATAATTACATTTGTTATGGCATTAAAATTTTAAATAAATTTTATTTCATTTCCTTTTTAACTAAATCTAAATCATATTATGTCAGAAAAGTGTGGCTAAATTTGTTGCCCTTGATCCGAAAAATAAATTTAATCTCAAATCAAAACATGAAAACTTAACAAAATGAAGTTATGTGAATTGATAAAAGATAAAATATAAGAAAACTTGAGCTTTAAAAAAAGAAAGTATCTTTACAGGTGTTTTTTGTAAATTTATCTGTGTCTTCTAATTTCATTGAAAGAATTTCTGAAAGAGATTTTCATAATGTAGATGTAAATAAATGACAAAAAAAAATGATTCTTTTTATTTTTTCTTTTGTCATATCTTGAATGGTAAGACAGTTTTACAAATGGCTGCAAAAATAGGCATATGCTTTCTTTAACTTAGAAATAACCCAGCTTTTAGCCTTTGTGTTTCTTGTTATTTTGTAAGTTTAGATGAGTATAAAACAAAGTAATTTTCCAAGATACAAGTTTATATCTCCCTTGAAGATCAGCATTCAAAATCCTAGCTTTTTCCTGGTATTGAACAGCAGTGTAGGGTTACAATAATTGTCTCCTTTGGATTTGGTGGGGGCATGTCCTTTAGACACCTTGTCCAATGAGAATCCAAGAGTCCTGTTCAGCCTTTTTTGTCTCTGTTCTTTTGAACAATAGATACACTCTTCTTTTGTTTCTGTCATTTCCATTGTCAAAATGTGTCTTTTTATCCCACTTGTCTCACCGCTTGTAGACAGACATTGTCTCTCCCCTCATCATTGAAATGTAAAGCCATTAAGGCTTTATTGTACATAGTATTTATCTTCAAGAAGACTTCTTATCGTTTTTGTCTGCCTTTCATATACTGCTTGTTCAAAGAACAACCTGTGCACATTTATCCGTTGTGTATTCTTGTTAATACTTCTGGTATGTATATTATGTATGTATTAAATCTTCCTGCATGTGTAAATGAGCTTATCTGGTCTTTCCTTCCGTTTGTTCAGTGTTGTGTATCATAAGATAAACTAATTCAAATATTGAACCTTGGAGAGTGGAGACTCAACTATATATCACCCCTACCACCAAACAGCCCATTTCCTCTATTAAAAATTCAGACAAAAGATATCAGGCTTCATCAATAGTTGTCCAAGGTTTTATCAGATAAACATAAATGCCATAAACCATATTTAGTACTTTTTTTTAAAAGATATATTTTCAACTGAATCATTTCTAAATTATTGGTTAGCCTCTATTAGTATGGTTGATGCTATGGAAGATATCTAGTTGAGTTCCTATTTCAAACTAAAAGAACTATATACATGTTGATCCATGAACAAGCAGTATTAGGAAGAAGTACAAAATGGAAAAAGCTAACTTTATGAAGGAAATTAAAATAGCCATGAAGCTTTACCATTCTCTGACAGGGTCCAAGACAATATATCTCCTGTTCAAAATGCTGAGGCAAAATAGTTTGAGAATTGTTTTCTGGATTTATTACATAATACTACACAAGGTACTCAACAGACATGTCCATTCTCTAAAAGAGTTGATTATTTGTTGTCTCTCTGCAGAAGTATATATTTGGATATTTTTCTTTGAATTTCAATATAGTTTATTTGTATTTTGATATAAATTTTTGCATCATTTTAAGATAAAACTCTATAATGTTGTATCATCAATTAACTTGCAACTTAAAGACCTGATTCTTGATATCAACATGAGGAAAAAACACTGAACATTGATGTTTTCTTCTTGAAAATCTGTAGAAGCATCAAACATCTTGGGAGTATTCGGTAGAGACTATTCCCTTAATATCCTATCTTCAAAGTGTCTCTTAAAGCTAACAGAAATGGATTTGGAATTTTTTATTTGAATTGCAGAATAACCATATTTATTCATGTATAATTTGACCCTCTATTTTATATGTAAAAGCATGAATATATTGTATTTTCATGTATAATTTAATCCCCATTTTACTATTCATGGAAGGTATGAACTTGCCACTTTTCAGTCTGCATAGTACATCATCTTATTTTAGAAGCTAGAGTTAACATTGGATTTGAATATTTTTGGCCACATAAGAGTAAGCAAAGATGAGGACTTCTGCCACAGAACCGTACCTGCCGGCTATATGTACAAGGTGCCTATTTATGGCAAATAAATGAACATTACAGGTCATTTTAGCCAAGTAAAAGTAGTATTATACCAAGATTAGCGATTTATATGCAGAAACATTTTCAAATGAGACATTGCAGTACCAATGTTGATTTAAGTAAACCAAATTGCCAAAGTATTAGATTTAGGTATAATGTAAACTCTACATCTTTAATCTGAGATTCAGACCATCCAGTTAACTGAGGTTGTAGAATATGTCAATCGCATCTCTGCAGAGGAGTAAAATAATCCCAAAAATGAGTGTTCTGGATATAACACTAAATAATCTGATAGTGAGGCTCAAGCTCTGTGACTTTGGGGAATGTGGAGTACCTCTTCATTATTATTACTCTATGATACACCCTGACTCAGAGTTGTAGTAACTGATAGGGTCCTATCAATGGGTCAAATGAAAATGTTTGACCATCTAACTGTGCGCAAACAAATGACTGATGTTGAATTGTTAGTGTTACCTAGCAATACTCGGAACCATTTAACTGTGTGCAAATAAAACTATTACAGTGGAATACTTGGAACCATTTAACTGTGTGCATATGAATGAGTAATGTTGAACATAATCATTTGTGTTGAATTGCAATACTTGAAACTATTTAACTGTTTGCCTAAATTGAATTATTGGTATTTCATAGTTATACTTGGAACCATTAACTGTGTGCAAATAAATGAATTGTATTGAATAGGATCATTATTGTTAAATAGCAATACTTATAACCACTACATTGAGTATAAACAAATGACTAATTTTAAATAGAATTATTAGTTTAATAGCATTACTTGAAACCTTTTAACTGAAAGTAAAAAGGATTAATAGTAAATAGGATTATTTGTATTAGATAGCAATACTTGCTGCCATTTAACTGTATGCAAAGAAATAAGCTTTGACTCATATGTAACTAAGAAACTATTTTTACAATTCATATAAAAACGTGCACTCGTGAAAACTGCCTCCAAAAGCTATCGGAAGAACCCAACAAACACAAATGCCCGAAAACTAGAAAAGGCACAATATCAATTAGCAGGAATATATCTAAAAGAACAGGCTGAATACATACAAAACCAGATAGATAAGATTAGAGCCTCAGTGGAAGATAGACAATCCAGAATAGCCTGGCAAACAATAAACGAAGTAAGTAGAAGGAAGAGCACAGCCAAAGCAAAATTGAAAGCTGCAAGCCAACAAGAAAGAGTAAAACTGTGGGAACAGCATTTCAAAAATCTACTAGGAAACCCGCCGAAAATAACAGATGAACCGATCACCAGAATTATCAGTAAGCAATTAGACATTAAACTAGGTCCTTTCACCTAAGAAGAACTCGACTCGGTTCTTAAAAAAATAAAAAATAGGAAAGCTGCAGGGCAGGACGAAATCCCCCCAGAAGTGTGGAAGACTAGACAATTCGACGATATACTGCTCCGGCAATGCAATGCAGTCTATAGTCAAAATAGGATAGAAAGATGGATGAAGGGATGCATCCTTCCTTTCCCTAAAAAAGGCGACCTTGGATTAGCCAAGAACTACCGAGGCATAACACTTACATCCATAGCAGCCAAAATTTACAATGACATTGGCCCAGCGGTTAGAGTGTTCGCCAATGGCCCGGGAGATCTGGGTTCAATCCCAGGTCGAGTCATACCAAAGACTTTAAAAATGGAACTTGATACCACCTTGCTTAACACTCAGCATTATAAGGTACGGTTCAAGGGTAAAGTGGAGCAATCCAGGGAATGGAGTAGCGCCCTCCCCTACACCTTGGTGTAGTAGCTATCGAAAAGGGAGCCTTCGGGTCACCCTCGACTATGGTCGCTAACTTACTTACTTACTTACTACGAAACTGCATAGAACCCAAAATAGACAACATCCTTAGGAAAAACCAAAATGGCTTCCGGAGAAATAGATCCACAACCTCACAAATATTGACCATCTGTAGAATCCTTGAAGGCGTTTGGGCAAAAGACCTTCAGGCGACATTACTATTTGTCGACTTTACCAAGGCCTTCGATTCCATCCACAGAGGGAAAATGGAACTAATCCTACTAGCATACGGCCTACCAAAAGAAACCGTAGCAGCAATAATGATTCTCTACAGAAACACAAAAGTGAAAGTACATTCACCAGATGGAGACACGGAATACTTCGACATTGTCGCAGGAGTACTACAAGGAGACACGCTAGCCCCCAACCTCTTTATCATCTGTCTAGACTACGTGCTTAGAACTTCGATCGACAAAATCAGAGAAAATGGCTTCGAGCTGACTAAGAAAAGAAGCAAAAGGTACCCTGCAAAAACAATCACAGACGCTGACTATGCTGATGACTTGGCGCTACTGGTGAATACGCCTAATCAAGTAGAGACACTACTGCATAGTTTGGAACGAGCCGCAGCAGGCATTGGCCTCCATGTCAATGCGCACAAAACTGAATATATGTGTTACAACCAAACGGGCAGCATTACCACACTAGACGGAGCCTCTCTGAAGCTGGTGGACAATTCACCTACCTAGGAAGCAGCGTCTCATCAACCGAAAACGACATCGACACACGACTGACGAAAGAATGGACGGCTATACATTGGCTCTCAATCGTATGGAAATCAGACCTGACCAATAAAATGAAACGCAGTTTCTTCCAGGCAGTGGTTGTATCGGTACTGCTATATGGATGCACTACATGGACGTTAACTAAACGGCTGGAGAAGAAACTTGACGGCAACTACACAAGAATGTTGAGAGCAATATTGAACAAGTCCTGGTGACAACACCCCACGATACACCAACTATACGGCCACTTGCCTCCCATCAAGAAAACTATACAGGTTAGACGAGCCAGACACGCCGGACACTGCTGGAGAAGCAAGGACAAGCTCGTAAGTGATGTACTCCTATGGACCCCCACATATGGCCAAGCAAAAGCAGGATGACCGGCCCGAACGTACATACAGCAGCTATGTGAGGACACAGGATGTAACTCAGAAGACCTGCCGGAGGCGATGAATGATAGGGAGAAGTGGCGAGAGATGGTCAGGGATATCCGTGCTGGCGGCATGACATGATGATGATGATGATATGTAAAACAGGATTTGGCCTGAAATAACCTAAAAGAGTTGATATGCCATAAAACCTAATCAAACAACCAGAAATTCTGATTAGGAATTTCTTCAACTATTTTGTAATAATTGCTTTGGAAGATTGCCGGAAGAATTAGATATATTCATTGATTATATACTAGACATGTATAAAAAGTAAGTTTGAAACATTTATTCATTATGTTTATTACAAAAAAACATTGTGTTTATTAGTATCACTATTATTAAAGTTTTTTTGATAGTCATTATTGAAATTAATACACCAGTCTAATCAGTAGACAAGCACATTAATACTTTCCTTTGAGAACATGTCCTTAAATCAACTGTTCTTCACTCACTTATTTTAGCACCCAATGAAGTTGTATGGATTAATAAGTAAACAAATTTCAAAAAATTAAACAAATGATAAAATTTAGAAATAAAAAATATAATAAAAAATAAAACAATGTTAAATAGAGAAATAAAAAACAAAATAATAAAATCAAGAAATAAGAAATAAAACAAATTTCGAAAGGGTATAAAGATCCCATAATTCCACCTGTGCCAAAGTTTACCTTTTAGTGTAAAAAAAAGGTGTCACTCTCTTTTGAGTGTCTGAAAGCCGTTTGGTTTGGTTTCTTTGTTTAATGGCATATCAACCTTTGTAGGTTATTTAATGCCAAAGCCATTCTCCTAGAAGAACAGTAGTGGTACTATTTAACCCATAGGTGGGAGGATAAGGGGGTTCATACCTTTCCCAAGGGTATTTGCCCGAAAGTGAACATAATAGCGTGACTGGAGTACAAACTTGCTTACTACGATTCCGCAGTCCATCGCTTTAACCATTACACCATGAGGACACCCCCTGAAAGCCTGTGAGACAAATGTGTATCTGTCGTCCTCTCAAAATGAAAGCTCTTCTCCTCACTTATAACAAAATGTATTGTTGACCAAGAGAATAAGAAATGATATTTTTTTACACAATTGTTGTCAAATCTTAGTTTTATTATATACCTTAGTTTCAGGAAACTATAGAAGAAAAAAGAAGCAGATAATGTATGGTCTGGACAACTCTATATTATGGCATACAATGATGAACAAGAAGCCCATAAGTTGATATCAAAACTTCTCTTGATTTCTTGGACTATTAACTTTGGAAGGTCAAGTTGCACAGCTCTGTAATGAATTTTGTATCAATTGAATCAAAGCTTCTGCATGTGCAATATTGTAAACAAAAAAGACATATAAACATGTTTGTTTTTTGTCTGAGATGTTATTTCTAACTAAGCAATAATAAAATAAAGTTGGTGACCGTAGTTGAGTGCAATCCAAAGGCTCCCTTTTCAATAGCTACTACACCAAGGTGTACGAGAAGGCACTACTCCTTCCCCCGGATTTCTTCACTTTACCCTTGATATGTACCTTATAAGGCTGAGTGTTAAGCAAGGACGTATCAAGTACCATTTTTTAAGTCTTTGGTATGACTTGACCTGGAATTGAACCCTGGTCTCTCGGGCCATTGGGAAACACGCTACCCACTAGCATCATCAGCTGGAGAAGAACTAATAAATCTATTAGTAATGTTTGATTAAAGGCAAATAATTATTTTAATCAGATAATTTGTGAATTTTGTTCTTTTGAATTTTGGAAATTTAAATTCTGAAGGATTAATCAAATGGCTTCTGAATGATATTGTTGGAAAAACAACCATTTCAGTGAGTACCCTTTTTACTAGTGAGGTAAACAAAATTAGTTTACACTAACATCTTCTCTTGTTTCCAATAAGCATACTAAATACTAACATACTAAATTTGGTACATCTACCTCAAAGGAAATACAATCTCTTGCAAATTATTTATTTCGCTTTGTTGTTTCAAGATCCTACTGCAGAAAGTGATGATTAAAAAGTCTGTTTCACAAGCAATTGCTAGTGCTTCCAGGGCTTACTACTGTGTCTTTGTACCAAATGTAACATTGCCTTACTGACATAGCACTATCTTGAATATCAATATGTTTTATATTTTTCAAATACAAGACAAACTTGTTGTTTCTTTTGATATGAAAAGTTTATTTTCCAACTGCAACATTTTACAGTAGTCAGCCATTGAAACACAAGAGAAACATAGAAAGAATTACTTATGTCATAGAAATGCTCTAAGATTCATGGGTGATAGACAAACAAAATA
The DNA here is from genome assembly GCA_963585895.1 of Sepioteuthis lessoniana. Lineage (NCBI taxonomy): Eukaryota > Metazoa > Mollusca > Cephalopoda > Myopsida > Loliginidae > Sepioteuthis > Sepioteuthis lessoniana. The sequence goes on from OY757924.1 coordinate 36,916,770, forward strand.
CCCAACTTCGATTTCTTCATCCTGTTCATCTGTAACCCAGCTGTTCACTCAACCACTTGACATCTGACCCTCCCAGGTGGAAGATCAAATCTCAGCTGATTCAGTCTTCAACTCACTTTGTGAATTTTTAGATCCAGACGAATGGATCCAGTGTTCACACTGAAAGATGAAATAACTGGACCAGCTGATCATTCGATAATAAAAAATAGAAGTCCAGAGAACGAAAAAAAACATGTTGAATAATAAAACGATACTGTTTTTAGTCAGAAAAAGAACAAGTAACAGTTGCAAAATAATTGTTATTTCGATGTTCTATTCCCCAAAAATATAAAGCAGAATGTCTTGGAATCTATCCCCTATCTTGCAGCAGTCAGTTTAAGTCTACGGTCAGTCTTTCTCACCTAGACTCACTAGGTCTCCCCAATGCATTTTGTTAATTCTTATCTTCAGCTTGTTGAAACAACAGAGATGTGAGAGGATCTGTTTATCTCCCAGTCTGGTTCAAGGATCTTTCTACAGCAGCCCCCTCCTGCTTCGAGTCAACTCCACAACAGTTTCTGACTGCACCACTGTCATTTTTCGTCTTACCTCAGTTTATATAATTGTTTCTTCTATTTTCTAGTGGGCATATTTCATCAATGGCCTTTAATAAATCTTCAACAAATTAATTTCATTCACTGTTGCTCTATTCTACCCCAACAGTGAATCCCTATGCCAGCTACCAGAGGAGGAAGTTGGTTGCCTCCATACAACTTCTGCTCCAACTGCTTCATTAGGGTTTTGCCTTCCTCTCTCTCATCATGTTTCTTTCAATCCTTCTCTCCGCAGGGGGTGGCCCTTTTCTCCTCACATGATTTATACATCATAAGATTACCCCTGGGTAATCAACTTGCATTAGGCTGACTCCATCCATAACCTCATTTCCTATTCAATGCTGTTTCGACTCGTAATCCCTATGACTTCAACCTTCATTTCTCTCTATCTTTCACTGGTTAGAAAAATCAATTTCATATGTTTTTGTAATTTTTCTGCTTGCCAAAAATTAAACAATATTCTCACTTCCTTTTCCTTGTGACAATATATTGCATCACTCTTTAAAAAAACTATGTACTGATTTTATTCTTCTAAAATCTGCACTGCTCATTGTTCTTTGCTTTATAAATATAAAACAATATCTCTAGCTTTTCATTTTCCCCATTTTCTATTCTTTCAAATAATAAAAACATTTCTTTTTGATTTGTCAGTATACTGCCCCAATCTTCTAAAATTCACGCTGTATATTTTTTTCTTGTAGGCTAGACTCTACTGCCCCAATCTGCTCTGTTACACATCCCTTCACCCCTAGAGGACATAAACCTTTGAAATCAACAGTCCCCAACTGAAGTAAATAACTCTGCTTATATAATATATCAGTTATATCATGGTAAGAACAAGTGCCATTAAATTTCTACAGTTATGTCATCTTATCCTAAGTCAGGTGACAAAATGTTTACTTTTTAAAACCTGGTCTCCTTCAACAATTTTAAACTAATCTCAATTATGATTTCCAAGACTGTTTGTCAACTTGATATTCTATCATTCTGTATGACATGTGCATGCAAATGATCTTTGTAACTTACACTTCCATTCAAAGTTTTTAGTTACAATTTAACACTACAAAATAAATTAATTAACTAATATAATTATCATTCTTAATTATATTACACAAGTGCCACTCCTAAAAATATCTAAAATTATGTATTATTGAAGATAACAATCCAAAAGTAAAACCCAATTTATTTCTTTATCCAAGGATAAGTGGATGAATTTTTCCAAAAACTTGGGTTCAGAATCATTGTAATGTAAAAACTTTACAACAAAGTTTAAAGCTGTCTTTTATGACAAATCTATTTGATTCTAATCCCTTAAACAATTAGATCACAGGGGTGTCATACCAAGTGATTCCTCTTCATGGAATATTTGAGGACAATTAGAGTTATTAGAGAGTATCCATTTCCTCTATTAGTAACATGCAGCAGGTTGCACTAACGTTCGTGTTAAAAGCAGCCAAGTAATCACTGATGTGATCATTTTTCATTCTCAGCTGTTTATCTGTTTCAAGGGAGAGTAGACTCATGCCTTTCTCAAGAGCATTAATGTAAAACAAACACCAACTGTTTCAACTATAATAATAAAGTCCCTCTACCATTAAACATTAAGCCCCATTTAACTCCTGTAATTAATCAATATATAAGTGTGAGTGAGAGTACTAACAATTTCTCATTCAGACCAACAATAGAATCATCCAAAGTTAGGAAATATACAAGCTATTTAACATATTCAACACCTTTGGTACAATGTCTGAAATTTATTTAACTCTTTAAAAAAAAACAATAAAATTTTATAAAAAAAGTTCATGCAGTTGGTTGGGCTGAGAACATTGCAGCTCAACCTTATATACATTTTATATTAATTTAATGATACTATTCAGTAATTTTCTTAGGGTTTGACATGTTACATAACTGTCAATCATCATCATATACAATTCTTCCGGCAATCTTCCAAAGCAATTATTACCATACTGCCCATAGATCTCTAATTAATCCAGACCTACATTATAACTGAAAGGCACACTCAGCATAATGGTTTTCATCAGAGGAAATAGAATAGGTGACCTGAGTTTAAATCTGAGATGAAATTGTCTTCATTGCCCTACATTGCTAATACCCTTTGAGAAAGGCATGAATCTATCTCTTCTTTTCTTACTATAAGCAAATAATAGAATGGACTGGGTTGTTTAGATTTGGTTTAGCAACCAGTGTGAGATGGAAAATTCTAAAAATCAAACTAACTGATACCTGCTTAAATTAACCTTGTGTCACATCCTGGCTTTGGTGGAGAGGTTGGGTAAATAGAAGCATCACATCTAGAAAAACTTTACGAGAAAATTTTCTCAAAATCTATTATACGGTTTAAGTTTCACAGACTGATAGACTACTTTTTAAAAGTGGATATTGCCCAGTTGGCTGGGGCTGTAGAATACACTGACTGCACCTCTGCAGAGGGGTAAAATCGCCCTAACGAGTGTCCTGGTTATGACACTAAACAATCTGATGGTGATGTTCTAGTAATGTTGGAGGTTTGGGGAATGTGGAGTACCCATTTATTGCCATCACTCCCAGGTCCACTCTGGCCTGGAATGGTAGCACCTGATAGGATCCTATCTATGGGTTAAATAGAACTAAACTGCATACTTATGCTGAACTGAATTGTTTGAATTGGAACTGTTTGACTAAACTGAATAGCTTGAAATAGATGTTTTTGAAAATTAAACTGCATATTTATGCTAAACTGAATTGTTTGAAATAGAACTAATTATTTGTTTAAAAATTGATTTGGCATTAAATAACCTACAAAGCTTGATATGCCATAAAATCCAACCAACCAACCAACCTACCAACCAACCAAAAATGGATATATGATTTCTCTTTTTGATGAATTAGGAAAATATAGGAAAAAAAGTCATGTTTTAAATTTGAGTGTGAAATGTCACACTGCAGAAATCTCACAGTTTTACAGTTAAACAATATCTCACAAAATTAATTACAGTTAAAATCTTGCTGATTTATTTCTGAGTTTTCTGTATAAAATAATAAAAACGAACCTGAAGCATGTTCATTTATCTTTGAGCTAAAATATAAAAATGTCTTACTTTTAAATAATTTACCTGAAGAGAAGACACATCTAATGGCAAGTAAAATGTTTAACATGTTCTACATTAATGAACTTATATATAGACACACCCAAAGCTCAGACTTAAATTGATACAAAAATATACTTTGAAATCTGCAATATTCTCTTCCTTAGTTATAATAATGCAGAACATGATTTTCTTGAGTTGTGTGAATATCTTAGGTCTATTTTTTGATAGGGAAATAAAGAAAACTATAATAACTTCAGATAAAAACTTATTCCAATGGCTGCCTGCAGTAATTTACCTGAAGGAATAATAATTTTTAATTTACCATAAATACATTTAACTTCTTAGCTATGAATCCTAAGTATCTTCACATTGGTGAATATTCTGATTGGTTGGTTGGTTTTACAACAAGTCAACTATTGTTTGATTATTTAATACCAGAATTTTTTTTTCTAATTATATAGTTTCAAATAACTACTACTTATAATAATACTTTGTAAAAATTATAGCTTCAAGTAATTATTTTTAATTCAAATAATTTTCATACAGTTTTAATTTCGAGTATCTCTAAGTCTGATAATTTTCAATCAGCTCTGTTTGATCAACTGACAAGACCCGAACACTGTGAGTAATGGCAATGAAGGCATGTCACATACTTCCCAGATCTCCAGAACTGAGGCCTCATCTAACTCAAGACACACTTAGCATAGCAGTTACCATTGTACAGATGGGAATTGTTGAGCTAAGTTCAAACCCTGGATGATGCTGTTGGTGTTTCTATTTGTGCTGATGCCTTTCAGAAAGGCATGACTCTATCAGTTCTCCTTCAGCTGTGGGTAAATATTTAGCCATAGTTTTGTTGTTATGCGGGGAAAATATTTGTTTGTGTTTAGCGAGGAAGATGGTTGCAACGTATGTGTGTGTTTACGTTGAGTTGTTTCCTCACTAGTTTGTGAGAAATAAAAGGAAGGAGGAAGAAGTAAGATACCGATAGTCGAAATGTGTTTTTAGGAATAGTTTTTATTTGCAGCATGGAAAATGTAGTTTGCTTTTGTGCTGCAAGTCTTGTAGTGAGTAAGGAGATGAAATGGAGTTATGAGAAAGTTGAGAAAGGCAGCGCGTGTTGTGGGACATGCGAGGGATTGTGTTCGCTGTACTTTTGCGAAAGCCATGCTGCTGTCGGAGGAAATGAACTTTGGAGTCACCGTGAGTTTTGTGTGTCTGGTGGAGAGGCATGCATTGTCTCTATTAAAGTGACCCAGAGGTGAATTGAGAGCTAGATGTCGAGAGCAGAATAAAGGCATCGCATTGACATAGCCAATTTTGGGGGTGACATAAAGTTGTTCCTGTGGTAGCGTATTGTATGTATCTAATTCATATTCAACTGGGATTCCTTGCAAGGAATCTATAAATTAGATAGGTTCCCACATGTGTCCATGCTACTGCTATTCAAGAGCAGCCAGTGGTACATCTGCACTGGCCGGCATTGTCAGCCGAAGAGACCGTGTTTGGCAGCTTACCCAATTTCTGCCGCCCGGGAAAGGAGGTCTGGATTGAATAGGATAGGTCATCCTGATTGGGTGAAATTATGCATTGAATTAAATTGCGTGCCAAACCAGAATACCCTCTGCTACAAATATTATGACCAAATGGGAATTCAGACTTAGTGATACATCCACTCTAGGAGAAGGAAAACTCTGCATTCAGACCAGCTTTACTCCACTTCAAAAATTTGATCTTCAGTCATATCCTACTCATGGCAAATGGGGTTGGAAAATGCATACCCAGAACACCCATGTTTTGCAGGTATTCTAAGCTCTGCCATCAGGGCAATAAAAGTTTGGTTGCAAAGTGATGTACAGTACCTATTTTAATAAAACTATCATTGTATTGTTTACAATTTAACATATTATGTTCCTAATGTTATGATGTGACATTGTCTTAGACAGATAGATTGATTAGTAAAAAGAATTCATTGAGGAAAATCATAAAAACAGAAAGAGTTAAAATACACTTTCTTTTAAGAGGGCAGTGTATTTGCCAACATGAGTGAAAAAAATATATGTATATCATTTTTGAAAAATGAGAAATGTAAAAATTTATATAATCAATTGTCCTGGAGTGTTTTATTTTGGCTGGGCTAAAAACTGGTCATGAGTCATTTCTGCAGAAGGGTCTGAAGGTCACAGATGACACCTGTGTTGGCCTGAAAATCAAATTTAGCCCGAGAACTTGAAAATATTTAAAAGTTAGCAAATTCTGTGATGTCAGGTGAAAGTAACCACCCCATGAGAGAAACGGGGTTAGGTATGATATAAAAGGTATATGAGAAACTGAAGATAGTACCTGTTCACTTAGCGTAAGTGTGAGAAACTAATTGATGTAGGTTGGAGTTGGAGAAAAGGGGTAGAACCATATAATACAATTTCTCATTTGGGAAGAAATTCATATTAGCGAACAGCAGAGGCCTAGAATTTGACATCACCACCACCACCCAGAAAATGGGAATAGAATTATATGTAAACTGAGACTTTTGGTCATTTAACAGAGAGGCAGATGAGAATCCACCAGATTGAGAAAACCTCTTGAGCCTAGACCTTGTACTAGACTCCCGATAGCTGAGAACTTAGCTTTTTGATAGATAAGCTGAGAAAGAAGAGAGTAAGGCATTGAGAAGCCAACAGAATCCACAATATTTTGAGACCTGCTGAGCTCAGACTTTGTGCCATCCTCTGATTGAGAGTCCCAATAGCTGAGAACTAAGCTTGCCGATAGATTAGGGGAGAAAAAAGTGAGAAAGGTAGGTAGAAACCACCAGACATGATATTTTGAGAAAACCTCCTGTGCCTAAACCTTGTATTAGACTCTTGATAGCTGACAACTTGGCTTTTTGGTAGATTATAATAGTAGACATCAGTGTCATGTCATTGAAGCAGATAAGGGAAAAATTATAATTGATGTAACATACAGAAATATAATTGATGAAACATACCAGAATATATAACTAAAGAAATCTTCACATTGAACCATGTTCCTTTCTTTGTTGAGGTTTTGTTTTTTATGTAACCTACTGGCAGCAAATGACAAGATGGAGCAACTTTGATCAACAGCTGGCTCGACTTCAAGATCAAAGAACACAATGTGGCCAGAGGATGCAAGTCAGACAATGAAGTCCAACTGCTCAGCCAGTGAGCAGAAACGTTTGTGAACAGGCCAGCTAGTGGGACAATATTAGTTGATTGCAGTGACTATAGAAGTGTGCAGTTGATTTTGGGGGTCAGTATTGAACACTTGTGTACACATTTAGTTGCTGTGGGTTATACTGGTATGTAAAGGATGCTCAGAATTGTTTGTATTGTACATGATAGTGTAAATGCATCTGACAGCCAAAATATTATATTATTCCCACTATTGTCTTCATTTTTATTGTTTTCTGATGGTTTGAGATTTTTCATAATTCCAAAAATTATTCAGATTATTGTAATGTATGGAATAATTAATTCAACTAATCTCAAAACTTTGGAAAACAATTTGTAGATTTGTGTTGCGTATATTTTTGCCACCGTTCACAAACAAAGAATCTGCCTTGTCAGCAAGATATAGAATACAATGGTTCTATCCTCTGGTAAAAGGGTAAAACTTTCCAAAAAGGGTGTCCTGGGTATGACATTAATTAGCATTTCTACTATGATAACCATTACACCGGTTCTGAAGCTTTTGTGAGTGTAGAGCACACTTTCATTGCCATTACTTCCAGATTCACTCTGAACTGAAGAAGTAATATCTGTTACGGTCCCATCTAATGGTCTAATAGATCTGTTTGCAAATTATTTGAATTAGATTGGAATACCTAATATATATACCCAATCCCTCCACCACAAGAAGAATGTGACAAAAGGTCAATTTTAAGCAGAGATTAACTGTTTGGAATTTAGAGTTTTCTTTCTTTAAGACTGTTTCCTATACCAAGGTTAAAGAGCCCAATCTATCCTTCTATTTACCCATAGCTGGAGGGAGAGAAGTTGTATTCATTCCTTTCTTAATGGTACAATATGAAATGCAAACAGTTTGTTCCGAATTTGAACTCTTGTAACTGTGTCAATTTCCTATGATAGAAACAACTACACCATAAGTACCTACACACCTGAATACCTATTATATAACTGTCTGCAAACTTAAACTATAAACTTAAAAAACTTAACCAAAAATGTAATTATAAGCATACGATGTATTCTAGGTTTAAAATAACCCCAAATTAGTAAGAATGCTATTAAGATCAATCAATCAACTGAATGAAGAATCCCTTCCTTGCATAATGTAGGAAAATGCGATCAAAGCAAGTGACTAAAGGGATGACATATTTTACATTTTAGCACATTTTCTCAATGATAAAAAACCGCAATACATTCACTTATAAAATTGCAGTGTGGCAAAATACTACTTGTGATGTAATCAAATTTGGAAAAAAAAATCAATTTAATAATAGTGTTCAGTAACTTTCTTTGGGTTTGATATTTTACATGGCTATTAATCACCTGTGGATGTATTTACCAACCCCTCCGCATCGGCAGGATGTGACACAAGATCAATTTTTTTGCAGTGTATAACTGGTTTGAATTCTGAATTTTCCTCCTTGACTGGTTTCCCAACCAAGGCAAAAGAACCCAGTCTGCTCTACACTTTACCCACAATTAATGGTAGAATAATTGGATTCATACTTTTCCCAAGGATGTTAGCACTATGGGAAATGCACACAGTCTCATCCAGAGTTTGAACTTATGTCACTGTGTGCATTTTCTACTATGATAACCTTTACATCACCGTGCATTCACAATGATCAATCTATGTAATTCTTCCAGCAATCTTCCAAAACAATTATTACCATACTGCCTATAGACCAATTATTACCATACTGCCTATAGCACTCTAACTAATCCAGACCTGCATTATGATTAAAAAGCACACTTCATAAAAAAATTTATTGTTGGAAATAGAATCAGGGAGCAAAGTTCAAATCCTAGATGTCGCTGTTTGCTAATGCCCATGGAAAAGGCATGAATCTACTTGTATCATTCCCATATATGGGTAAATAGTCCAACCTTATATATGATTTATATTAATTTAATGATATTATTCCTGTTACATACCTATCAATCAAGAATGCATGTAATGCTTCGTACCATTACTTAATTGTACTCTTTTTTTGTACTCTTAAAAAATCAATAAAAATTTTTCAAAAGATCAATTTCTTCTGGGTGTCATATAATGAGGCAGAATTTGGTATCTAGATGTTTTTGTCAAAATTTTGTGGATATGGCCCACTGGACTAGACTGAGAGATGCCAAGAGTTCTCTCCACTAGATTTGCCTCAATGGCTTTGAACACAGCCTTGGAATCTACAATTTTAGGCCTACCGCACCTTTCCTGATTGTTTAGTGAAATGTGATCAACAGTGTCTTCACCTTTCACACACCAAATGTTTTTTATATGTTTCTATAGTATATGGCACAGTTCAACTGCTAAAGCATAAGTTCCCAAATTAGACTACATTGCATATTTATCTTTGATTCACACAGAGTGAAGCAATGCACAATGTGTCAGTGCACCAACTATCCCGATACAATTAAATACAGCAATCCTCTTCCATGAACTTCAGTTATGTGACATACAAATGAACAAAAATATTACAAAACTTTTGAATCACCCTCGTATTTTGATAATATCACCAATTAATAAAATATCTGTAAGAAGTGTTTGAAAGCGAAAGCAAATGAATTCCTCGCAAGAAATAGAGAATACGCCTGTTGCATCCAAAGTAACAGATGATCCTTTCTGTGGCAGTCTGATTTAATGGAAAAACATTTACAGGAAAAAATGATTTGATAGTCTCTCATTCATTCTTCAAGAAAAAAAGAGAGAGGGGAAAAAACAATGTTGCTATTTGTTGGCAGTTAGCAGTTTCCTTGAGCAAATATGGGAAGCGCATAATAATTCATAGAAATTGTCATTGTCTTTTTTTTTATATCAAAACCACTTCTTGCTTCCAAACAGATATCTGCAGTTCTCAAATCAAGTAAATATTTATTATGCACTTGTCAATATGACATAGCCAGCAAAGAATAATACAAGAGAAAGGAGTGAATACGTGCATTTTCTTAGCATGAATTATTATTGATATTATCAGTGTTTATCCAACAAAATATTTTCTTTTTAAAAGGAAACAAGTCCCTTTAATATCCAAAATATTGCATCTTCATTTTCAAGTCAAACTTACTCTCTTCATTCAGCACAATCATCCTATCTGGCTTCTTCCTTTATTTTTAATATTCTCCATTGCTAGGGTTTAGAATACACTATCTGTATCCCTTGCAAGGGGGTAAGATCTCCAAAAAGGGGTGTCCTGGGTATGACACTAAACTTCATCATGGTGAGGTTCTAGTTCTGGAGATCTGGGGAGTGTAGTCTACCCCTTCATTGCTATTACTCCTAGGTGCTACCAAGAATGAAAGTACCTATTAGGATCTCATGTGTCAAATATATCTATTTAAAAATTATTTGTATTTGATGGGATCATGTACAATATACCCTTAAGAAACAACGACAAATATGAACATACAATGAGTGTGATTCCCTGACTTCTCATCATAAGATAGCCCTAGAAAAATTGACGTTCTAAAACAATCAATCAACAAATTATCTATTTTTTAAAAAATTTTATAGGTTATAGTTGTTACTCCCATGTCGCATGATTTTGAATTTGGAGTTTTCCTTCTTCTAGTTTGTTTGCTTTACCCGGGCAAAAGATACCAATCTGCTCTACTACACCTTTTACACCTTTTCCAAGGAAATCAATCGTGATGGATCAGAAGAAAGTTAGAATGAAATTCTTTATTGACTGCTGCTCTTAAAAACAATTTCAGAAAATCAGTGTTTCCACTTCATGGACTGCCTTTTTAACTCAGGCTCATAGTTGCAAACCCTTGTTTAGTCCATTTGAAAACATTTTTTTGACAAAAACAAGCTTCTCTGTACTCATCACACATATTTCTGTAAATTATACTACCACTAAAAATCTAATAACAAACTTCTGTTCAAGCCTAGAGCCCTCTGTTTGATTTGCCACCATTTTTGATAGCTTCATAACAAATATTTCTGTGAGATTAAAATAATTTTTGCTCTCAACCAATTCCAAAACTTGCAAAGTTTACATGTATAGAAAAAAATCTCTAAAAAGAAAATTTATTTTGCTTTTTTCAAAAATTTCCCAAAATTTCTTGAGTAACCCTCATATTGATTTACCAATGGCTGGGTTGAGAAGAGCAGGATTGATGCTTTTCCCAGGAGCTTTGGCATGAAGTAAAACACTAAGAAACTCATTTAAAATTTGAACTCGGCTCATTGAGTTTCTTTTCTATGATGTTAACCATGACAATATGCATGCTTCCTATTGTAGGACTAAATTTAGTAAAAATCTAAACTTGCATATATGGAAGGTGTGCATGAAAAAAGAATATTTAGATATTTTTTCTGTATTAATATTACAATATTAGATTATCTGCCAATAATATGAACATTTATTTCTTCTTTTCTTCACTCAAACTTTACTCATAAGTTTTTTCAATTTTGTTATATTGATTTACATGTTAGTATTCAAATCAGATATTAATATTCTTAGCTGAAATTCATACATGCATGGCAGTTTCATTTTATTAATGGAAGATAAGCAGACAATTCAGATTTATTACAAAATCCAATGAAATGTTCGGTAACAATTTTACATAATATTCTTTATGCATGATTATTAAAGATATTTACAAAGTTTAGCTTGGTTTGGCACAAGATTACAAGCACCAGATGCTCAATGAGGATTAAAACCACTACTCAGTACTGATGTCCTGACATACTAGCTTGTTAACCATGACTATATGCTGAGGCATAATCATAATAGACTAAGATAGCCCAGTTGGCTTGGGCTGCAGAATACACTGAGTCCATCTCTGCTGTAAAAATAATCTCCCAACCAAGGAGTGTTGTGGATATGACACTAAACAACCTGATGTTGAGGCTCCATTCCTAGAGCTCTGGGGAATGTAAGTACATCTTCATTGCCATTGCTCTCAGGTCCTCTCTGGCCTGGCGTAGTAGCACCTGATAGGATAGAACTGTTTGGCATTCAAACTGGGCAAACAAATGACTACAAAACTGAATTGTTAGATATAGAACTCTTTAACCAATTTACTGTGTAAACAAATGACTGATGTCTAATTGAATAGCTAGTGATACATAGCAATACTTGGAACGATTTAACTCAAAGGAAATAAATATTGAATAGAGTTTTAGTGTAAAATAGCAATAATAAAAACTCTTTAACTATGTGTTAAAATTGAATAATTGGTATTACATTGTAAAATTTGGAACAAATTCAATTGAATAATTAGTGTTAGATCGCAATACTTGTAACCACTTCACTGTCTACTAACAAATGATTAATATTGAATAGAATTATTAGTGTTAGATAGCAATAATTGAAGTCATTTAACTGTGTTGAAACAATAGCAATACTATTATGCAAGCAAAATTCTAACTCATTTAAAAATGAAATTGCCAATGAACTGTTCACTTACAAATCATATACGTATATTCATCTAAATATGTGCAAATAAATTATATCAAATTGTTACTGTTGCATAGCAGTACTTGGTACTGTATCCAAACAAAATGAGCTCTGGGTTGTTTAAAATTGTTATCAACAAAATATATTTTGGCTTTAAATAACCTACAAGGGTAGATATGCTATAAAACCAAAACAAACAAATAGGCAAATATATATTTTCTCTTTTGCACATAACATTCATGTAAATAAGATACGAGATAGTTATCCAACATATCACCAGGTCAGATTTGCCACAAGGTCATTTTATTGTGGTGGGGCCCACACACAAATCAAGACTCATTCACATCCATCACAAAAAATGCTTGATCCCATCGGCATTCCCCTTTTGCAGCACCTTGTGTTCCAAGCGATAAACTCATCCCTGCAAGAAGGTATTGCCTAATGTGAAGGCCTCTTGAGACCAGTCACTCTGCACATTAATACCCACCCAGCATGAAAGCCAGGCAAATCAGGATAGAAATCAGTATCATGTAAATGATTTTTATCCTCAACAGAGCTTTCAAACAGTGATAAAGTTTTATCATTACACATTTTTGTTGACACATATTTTTATCTTTCCATTAATTTTTTAGCTGATATTTTATCAAATCTTGAACTAGGTGTAATTTGAAATAAAGAATTAGTTTTGAAGAACTTTTGAACCTACCTTAAATTTAACAGCAACTTGCTGTGTTACATAGCAACATTTGTATTACAGTTATATTGAGGATGACATAAAAAATTTCCAAGTAGTAGGATGATTGCCAAGTTTTTTTAGGTCTGTTTTCCTTATAGAAATCAAGTAGGTGTTCATAATTTACCTTGTATGCTTCTTGTACACCCAAACTTTAGGTAAAAGACATGAAATAGGTACTTAAAAGCCTATAGATTGATCCTTTATAATCTCCAGGTTGGTTGATTTGGTTTCTTTGTTTAATAGCATATCAACCTTTGTGAGTTAGTTAATGCCAAAGTCATCATTAGAGAAGAACAGTAGTGGTTCTATTTAATCTATAGTGGGATGGATAAGAGGGTTTATACCTTTCTCAAGGGAATTAGTCCAAAAGTAAATGTAATAGTGCAACTGGAGTTTGAACTCGTTCACTCCAATGTTGCAGTCCAGCATGTTATCCACTATACAAATAAACTAGGGTGAGTTAAATATTTGGCCATATTCTATCAATGAGAGACACGATTCAGCAGCTCTGAATGCTTTTGTTGAAGTTGTGAAGGTGATGAATGACACTTGACAGTGAGATGCCAATCATGCCTAATAGTCTTCAAGTTCTACTAGCTAGACATGGCTTTTATGGTCAGGAGCCCAGCTTTGGAATCTATGATTTTTTGACTTCTTGACCTTGTCAGATTGTCAAGGTTCTTGCAACCCTTGCCAAAATTTCTTGAACCATCTGGTTACTGTACTGTGATCAACTGTACCTTTACATTCCATACAACAGATGTTTTTGGTTGATTCTGTGCCATTATGGTCCAGTTCACACCCAAGATGCATAAAATCTTGAATTAGACTATATTGCATATTCATCTATGTGACTTTCAAATCTCTGGTTTGGCTTGGTTTCATTATTTAATGGCATATCCACTTTTTTGGTTATGTAATGCCAAAGCTATCCTTCCAGAAAAACAGTAGTGGTACTATTTAACCCATAATTGGGAGAATAAGGGGGTTCATATCTTTCCTGAGGCTGTTTGCCCGAAAGTGGACGTAATAACACAACTGGATTTTGAACTTGCATACTACCATTCCACGGTCCATCGCTTTAACCATTACACCACGAGGACACCCCCTCAAATCTCTGAGTGTGAAGCGATGGACAACATGTCAGCACACCAACTACCACAACACAACCGATCGCAGTAAATACTTTCTGCAGCTTGAACAATTTTGGTTACATGCTAAATACACTGCAAATTAGTACATATCAAAAAATTTTCAAACTTTGACTCACTCTATATATGACTCAAAAGAGAGAAAAGGAAATTCACAAATAATCTTCCCTGAGGTATGCAAGTAATGTGTATATGGTTTAGCATAGTTCATGGTTCTGAGTCAAGGATTATTTGAGATGATAACAGAGAACTCTCACCTCCATTCAATGATGTTCTGATTTGCCTTGCATTTTTCACTTTATATATGTATCTTTTTGTAGGCTGCCCTTTGTATAGGTATTGTTTTGCCTTGTCTTGATTTCAATCTGACCTTTCTGATGTTGGCATTGTGACTATAAATGTTAGTCACATAGTACCTTTGTGGTCTGCCACAATATAAAACTATAGCAGCAAAGTTATTGCTTGTTTCATATTGCAATTTCTTGTAATGTCCTTTAAAGACTAAAGAATAGATTAGATAAAATTTAGAAATAAGAAGGCAATAAAAATTTGATGAAACAAGAACAAAAAATTATTCATAGCAATTTTTTTCCAAAATTTTATGCAGTTTCATATAAAACTGATATATATATATATATATATATATATATATATGTGTGTGTGTGTGTGTATGTGTGTGTATGTGTATATATATATATATATATATTGTCATCCACAGACAGACTGTGTGGCTAGACACGTAGGACACTCGAAGCCAGGATTGAAACCCATCCAACTTTACGTTTGACTAAGTCTTAGACCGCTCGGCCAACAAGCGTACCACGTTGGCTAAGGGAATTTTTTTTTCAAGGTATTATGTAGCAACAGCAGCAGCAGTGTCCGTTTGTTTACATTTTTATACCCTATCAGCTACCAAAGTGCTCAATTCTTTTGAAGAGCTTTGCATTATGTAAGCGGCGGCCGAAAATTCCTTCAAGTGAGGATAATGAAGACACAGAGTAAGCAGTGCTTGATGAGTGCCAGTTTTGTATTTCTTACGAATGCAATCATTAGACCAATTAATTCTTAGTCTAATGGTTGCATAGGGAAGGAACTGACAGTCACCAAATAATATTTACTCTGTGTCTACACTATTCTAACTTAGATAAATATATCAACGTTGCCAAATTGAGCACTCTTTATTAATAGATATTGCTAACTATATTCTTGTACCTCAACGGCAGTGTGTAATCCACTGAAAGTGAAATTAATATACATCAAGTGAAAGCGTGAACTACTATTGATAGGTTATCAATCTTATAGAAGTCTGATCTATCTGATTAAATAAGATGGGATTTATTCCAAGCTGTGGCTGTGTCAACATTACTGCATGGATGCACCACATGGACACTAACCAAATGTCTTGAGAAAAAGCTAGATTGGAACTACACAAGAATACTACAACCCCTTTTGAACAAATCCTGTAAGTAGCACTCCACAAAACAGTTGCTGTACAGACCCTGAGCTTCCATCTCACAAACCATCCGAGTAAGATGAACAAGGTATACAGGACACTGCTGGAGAAGCAAGGACAAACTCATAATTTACCTTCTTCTATGGACCCCAACACATAAATGTACCAGTGTTAACTGACCAGCTAGAACTTATTTACATCATCTCTATGCAGATGCAGGGTGTAGTTTGGAGGACCTGCTAGGAGTGATGGATGATGGGGACAGATGGGAAAAGAGAGTCTGGGTTGTCAGTGTGACTTGATGATGATGATGATGATGATGATGTATAAATGATGTTATTTGCCAAAATTATAGATGGAGTGCTCAATATATATATATATATATATATATATATATATATATATGTAATGTAATCTGCTATATTTATAAATAAAGTGTGTTCAATATGGGTTATACATACATACATATATATATATATATGTGTGTGTGTGTGTGTGTGTGTGTGATTTTGTGATGTCATTACGAAGAAATATTTTGATAATTGAATTCATTCTTCATCTTGTTTAGGTTATTGCTCCACTGTTGTGGTTGGTGCACTCTAAGGTCTTCTTTAGGACTGAAATCTTAAAGGAGAGAATTGTTTTGTTTTTAGTTATTTTTTGGTTTTGTCTTTTGAAAAAACTAGCTGTTGAAAAGTAAACAGTTTCTAATGTATCAATCACCTCAGTGCATTCCTAGCAAAGCCAGCCATGCAGACAATAGCATTCAAAACCATCCATGTAGTTACACTGATTTAAATTTATACACAGGGGTGCACTCCAAATCCTTTTTATCAGAAACAATTTACCAATCCTTTTTATAAAATGCCATTTTGGTTTGTTTTCATTTTTTACCAAAAAAATTCTGTATTATTGAATTGCTTTTTTTACCCTTGACTTAAAAAACAAATCTCGAAAGCTATTACTTTTTTTTACTTTTTAAAGAGAAGAAAAACGAATTCATGCCAGAGTGACCTCTTACTGACTTCAAATGCTTTTTTTCATTTTTAATGTTTATTTATTGTTGCTCTGATTATTGATTTTTTTTTCTGTTTTCATTGCTGTTGCTATTTTTGGGAACTTTTTCATTCCCGCCATATTCATTTTTTTGTTTATTCTTTTCTTTCTTGATTTATTGATAATATCCTTCAGGCAAATTCAGTTTTCTTTACCTCGCTAAATTTTTCTTTTCTTCTTACAATAAATAGAGAGTGAAACAGACGGTAAGGCAGAAACATAAAAACAAAGTGAGATAGATAAATAGACAGAAACAAAATGAGGTTGATTTTTCCTCATTTCTCTTTCTTTTTGTCCCTCAGATCTTTTTTCTCTGCTGGCACTTATTAAATACATTTAGTATGACATAAGATTATAAGTATGGAGTATTTAGTAAAGATCTACCTCATTACAGTAGTTATAGTCTGTAATTCTTGCTTACTAAACATTGCTTTATAAACAGACACACTAAATTGATATTTACTTAGTCTTGTTTATTATCACTGGTATCTTCTTAGGAAATGGAATAAGAACTCAAATTCAATTTCTATATGAAGTGTTTGTGTTTAACTTTGTGATAGTACTCTTATGAACGATATAAATCAATCTCTACTCTTAAAAGCTATAAGAGAATAGTTGGTCAAACAGGATTCTTTAGCATGGGTTAGGCAACCAGACCAGGAAAAGGAAAATTCTAAATTCAAACCAGCTTTATTCTGCTTAAAAAGTGACTTTGAGGTGGAGGTTTGAGTAAATACATAATCCTGATAAGTAAAGATTAAAACCACAAGTATAGAGTACCCAATGAGTATTGAACTCATTTCATTTATAATGTTTAAAATGCTGGCTTGCTAAACAGTTTGTTGGAATACAATTTATAATTATCTCTCTCAAATTATCTATGTATCTATGTAGCTTGACAATTTCCGAGACCCCTTCTCAACCTTTTTTTGTATTGTCTTTGTCCCTGCGAAGGAACAGTAAAGCCACATAGCTATGTTACCCACACTTATCAAGAAAGCCTTTTAATAGTTTGTACCCCTTCCACATACTATATACTCATGGAATAATATGTGCATAATTCTACCATGTGGCATGTTTTCTGTTTTATTTCTTTTAATACTACTTGTATGAATATTATGTGCATAAAATATTAAAAGTTTTTATGAGTGTAAATGATCTTTTCTTTTTTTCCTTCCATTGTGTTCTCTGTTACTATAGTATGAATATATTAATGCTACTCATGGTAAATGGTGAGTGGGGACTTGACTAAATATCTTCCCTATAACAAAGCATTTCAATAATTGCGTCAACTCAAAACTGTAAAAATCCTGGCTGTTAATGTTTTTTTCTCTCCTGGTTTGCTTTTTCAGATTTTATTTCTCTGATCTTCCTCTTCTTTTGGTTTTCCTCTTCCTTATTTTCCTCTTCTATCTTTTGCCTTTTCTGTCATTTCCATAACCTGATTTTCCCCTTCTATCTTTTGCCTTTTCTGTCATTTCTATCTTCCTGATTTTCCTCTTCTATCTTTTGCCTTTTCTGTCATTTCCATCTTCCTGATTTTCCCCTTCTAACTTTTGCCTTTTCTGTCATTTCCATCTTCCTGATTTTCCCCTTCTATCTTTTGCCTTTTCTGTCATTTCCATCTCCCTGATTTTCCCCTTCTATCTTTTGCCTTTTCTGTCATTTCTATCTTCCTTATTTTCTTTTTCTTCTGTTTTTCTATGTTTTTATCTCACACATTTTCCTCTTTTGTTTTCAGACTTTCTATCATTTCTGCCCTTCTTTTTCATATCTATCCTTTTTTCTATAATTACAGGAGTCATTTAATAAATAAACTGAATTTTGCCTCAGAAGTTGACAATAGGAAGAACTGTTTACAGTTGCCACTTTTTCAAGGAAATTAAAGATGATGGGTCCTTTCATATAACAGAAGAACGTCAGTATGACCTTCTTTAGTGACTGTTGCAATCAGAACTATTTTTTCACTAGAGAGTCAGTATATTTCCTCTCTATAAACTGTTTTTTAAATCAGGTTTGTTGTGGTAAACCCATGTTTAGCTCATCTGTAAATATTTTTTTATTAAAAAATACTCTTCTGTATACATCATACATTCTTCTGTAAACTTCACAGTGTTTGGACTTCATCATTATCATCATTAAGTCATGCCGCTAGCATGGATTTTCCTGACTCTCTCTTGACATCCATCCCTATGGTCCATCTCTCCTAGCAGGTCTTCTAAACTGCATTCTGTGTCTGCATAGAGCTGTTGTAGATAAATTCTTATTCGTTGACCAACTCTGGCCCATTCATATGAAGGGGTCCATAGGAGAACATCACTTACGAGTTCATCCTAGCTTTTCCAGCAGTGTCCCACATGTCTTGTTTATCTTACTTGCATGGTCTTAGAGATGGGAGGAAAGTGGCTGTACAGCTGTTATTTCATGAGGTATTGCTTCCAGGATTAGTTTAGTGAAACTCATAACATTCTTGTGCAGCAACCATCCAGCTTTTTCTCTACGTGTTTTGTCAGTGTCCATGTAGTGCAACCATATAGTAGTATTGACACAAGTACAGTTTAGAAAAAATCCCATCTTATTTTATCAGATACATCAGACTTCCATATAATTGATAGCCGATCAAAACCAGTCCACATCTTTGTTAGCTAAATATTTGCATCACTTTCAGTTGATGAGATGCTACTGCTAAGGTATGTGAACTTGTCTACTAATTTTAGGAGACCATCACTTTGAGTGCAGATGGCACTTTCTTGTTTAAAACACAGATACTCTGTTTTGTTTGCATCCAGACAGAGGCCAATGTTTTTTGCTACCTGCTTCAGGTTATGCACCAGGTATTTAGCTTGGGTAGGTGTGTTTGCTAGAAGTACAAAGTCATCTGCATAGACTGTGTCCATTATAGTTTCTGTGGGATATTGTCTGTTTCTTGGCTTTTTTAGTTTAAAACTATTTTCTTTAATAATATTTATAAATGTTCAAAGTAATATAGTATAGGCAGATTATTAACAAATAGGGTGCAAATGAATCTCCTAGCAGAACAGTATCTTTGGGGAGACCATAAGCTAGAAGTATTTTGCTCCATTTTTACCTCTGTGTATATATATACCAACCCCTTTGTACAGGCAGGTTGTGACAAAACGTCAATTTTTAAGCAAAGTTTAACAGGTTTACATTTAGAGTTTTCCTTCACTTAAACTGGCTGCCTGACCAAGGTTAAATACCCTAGTCTACCCTACTATTTACCCATAGCTGGTGGAAGAATAATTGGATTCATACCTTTCCCAAGGGGAGTAGTGCTTTCTGAAATGCATCAATCTCATCCCGGATTTATACTCGTGTCAGCATTTTCTTTTTCAACAATAGAAACAATTATATCACATGCACTTCCATCCTTACTCTGTGTATCAATGATTCTAAGAAACAAATGCCTTAGAGAAATCTCTAAACAATAGTGTTGCCTTGAGATTTTTTGCACAAACTCCTTTAATGATTTGACAGATTAAATTCTGCTTGCACAACTCATCAAACAGAAGTCGAGAATATCAAACAGACTTCTTGCTTGAAAACAGACTTACATACCTTAATACTAAATTTCAAAAATGGAAAGGAAAATCATGGCTCTACATCAATCCAAATAATGCTGAAACAGAGATATATTATATACTCATAAACAAGATGTGGATAAATAGCACTCTGAACAGTGAGCTGTTCACCTCTTTTGAAGGAGTATCTTCTGATCACAGAATTGTCAAAGAAAAGATACACCTAAGTCTATGCAGAAATAAGATAAAAACAGTCTAAACCACATGATACGACTGGGCCTCATTACTAATAGAGATACTTGTGATAAATATACGGTAACAGTAAGAAACAAATTTGATAATCTTTAGGTGATATCTGGAACACATACTCCAAATGAAGAACGCAAAAACTTCATCAATGCCCACATGGAAGCAGCAGCAGAATGCATACCAACCAAACCAAGAGCTAAACATAGAGTTTAATGGGAGACACTAGCAGTGAAGAAAAAACAAGATAATGAGAAAACAGTATCTTTATGTAATAAAAGAAACCCAACAAATGCCAATGTGCAGAAACTTAAGAAGGGAAAAAGAGAATTAACTAACACATACCAAAAGGAATAAAAGAATACATTCAAGGTCAGATCGATAAAATAAGAAACTCAGTTGAAGATACAAAATCACAAATAGCATGGCTGACAGTAAATAAAGTGAGCAAAAGGAAGAGCACCTTGAGAGCAAAACTTAAAGCTGCCAACCAGGAAGAACAAATACAGATATGGAAAGAACATTTCAAGAATCTTCTTGAAAACATCTTGAAAAGTCACAAATAAACCCACCACAAAATTAATTAATTGCCAACTAGACATCAGACTTGGACAATGAAGTACAATGAAGTACTTAGAAAAATTAAAGACAGAAAAACTGCAGGCCTCAACAAAATACCCCCAGAAGTATGGAAGGAAGAAGTAAGACAAGGAAATTTGATGAGTTACTGCTTTGATTATGCAATACCATTTAGAAACAGAATACTATAGAGTGGTGAAAAAAAGACTAATTTCAAACATTGCAGGATTTACATCTACTGAGAAAAATTCTAAGAAAAATTATACTGCTTTTTTAAAAAACTTCCCCTTATTTATTGAAATGACCCTTATATATTCTCTTTTTATTTCTTATTCTTTTTAATTCTTTCTTTGTTTTGTTTTTATTTTCTTGATTTTTCTTTAACATATTTGTTATACTGTGGTTTACATATATTGAGTTAGTTACTAGGAGAAATGTCTTTATCCTCCTCATTAAAAAAATTAAGAAAAAATAAAAAAAGCTACAGTATGTTTTCAAAATAGAGAACATGTATTTGTTGTTTTTTTATTTTCATTTCAATCAGAAATTCAGCATATCATTTTCTTTCCTTTTATTATGGTTAATAGTTTCAGAATTTTATAAAAAATTTGTTTTTATATTTTTCTTTGCTTCTTTGCTGAAAATGTTTCTCTTTATAGTTGTTATGAACATCAGAAATTATGTTTTATCAAAGTTGTTTATGCATTACCCATGCCTAAGCAATTAAAAAAAGGGTTTCTTTTTCATCATGGCAATTCCAAAAGCTATGTGTTTGTTAATGTTGAGAAAAAATTGATTATAATGTCAAAGCCAGGCTATTTTAGAGAAGCAATATGAAATTCCTATTCACAGGTGTTGGGTGGAAATAAAAGTGAAATATTTTACAATTATTTCCAAGGTCAGCTTAATGTTTTCTTCGCAGAATTGAACTTCCCAAAAATATACCAGGGATCGTATGTCTCCTTGCATCTCTTTGAAGCTATGTCTTATTATTATTATCGAAGGCAATTATACACAATTTTGTTTTCATTTTTGCCCTTTTGGTATGATTTCAATTACTTTTTAATTTATGAAACTACTATTCTTGAAAAGTGGTCGGTAAGATAAGCTTGTCGATTACAGTTCGACCATGAGGCATTTTCATAATCACATAGGTGAGAAACTGACATTCACTGTCTATGCTATCTTAACATATACATATATATTTTAGGGGTGCATACCATACAGGAGAACTAAATTACTAAATTTTTTTCATACCCAAGTTTGTTGCTATATTTCAGACCGCATGATTAGATATAAGTTATATTTATGGTCAGACTAACAAATGTATTATAAACATTTGTTTTATATCATTACATAGAAATATCCCAAGGAATATGTATTTCTTTATAATTTGTTCCTTCTATTGTGAACTTTTCTGGGCCATTGGCTTAATGAGAAGAGTGTTCACCTTTGGTCTGGGAGACCAGGGTTCAATCCCTGGTCGAGTCGTACCAAAGACTTAAAAATAGTACTTGTTGCCGCTTTGCTTTACACACAGTATTATAAGGTAAGGATCAAGGGTAGAGTGGAGCAATCCAGGGAATGGAGTAGCACCCTTCCCTACAACTCACTTTAGTAGCTATTGAAAAAGGAGCCTTCAGGTCACCCTCAACTAAGGTTGCCAACTTTACGAATTGTAAATTCATTTTCTCTTAAAGTAAGTCACATTTTTGTGCAAACATGTCCTTGCCTTTTCTTTAAATACTGTGTAAATTTGGTGTTTTGAAGCATTATTTAAAGTAGATAGATTCTTATTTTCAGCTGGATAAAAAGATGAGCATATGTTAAATTTAGTTTAAATTTAGCTCTTACAAACTCTGTGCCTATGCGATCATAACATATATATATATATATATATATATATATATATATATATATATATATATATATATATATATATATATATATATATAAAATGTAGTTTGGTATATGCAATGAAACTGACAATATCATTAAGCCCTACTGAATCTGTCCCTGCTATTCTAAATTATGCACACACAACACACACACACACACACACACACACACACACACATATATATATATATATATATATATATATATATATATATATATATATATATATATATATATATATATAAACTGGGTTGGATATTTTATTAGTAGAAACAAATACATATGTTTTGTTGGACATCCAAATTATCTTTTCATATAGTTTAATATGGTAAATATGAAGGAATTGTATTATACTTATTATCAATATGGGGTACTATGCTCGTCACAGTACTTTATTGTGTCCTTGGTTCTGTGACTACCACATGCAGTCCCAGGTAGTTGGTTAATCAACTCTCTCTGTGCCCATGCTGTGTTTGAAAGATCCACTGATGGTGGATGACACAATCTATCCAGAACTTCTTCTGATTGTCTATGTGGTTCGTTGGAGCAAGTTTGCCTGGGTGTTGGCAACTCAAAGACAAGAAAAACTATCACAATTAACAATTATTTATTGAAACACAATGGTGTAACAATGATTTATACAATATATTATAGAAAGAAATAGTTGCTGTTGTTGTGTTTGAGAGACAGACAATCGAGGTATTTGGCTGTTTCAGTTTTTCTATCTTATTCAAATTTTCCGCGAGTGAGGCTTTTGCTAGAGAGGCTTTAGTTCTTGGAGAGATTTCTTATCCTATTCTCTTGTCTCTGGTATGGAAATCACATCTCTTCTCTCCTCTAACCCTAAAAACATCTATTTTTATAGAGGATCCCCCTAGGAACAAACATTCCCAATTGACAAACCAATCATAGATTATTTTGTATACTTTTACTACTTTTTAACCGGTCAGCCAATCAAATGCATTGATCTATGTCTGTAGAAAGAGTATCCCTTCCACATATCAGATTTTGATTGATCATCCTATCAAATCACAATATAGGGGCTTGGTTAATTAAGGATCCCAGGTCATTATTTTGGGGGAGTGCCTCTTTTCACTTTAAACAAACCAAAAATCAAAGATCTGATCTTTTAACCCCAACAGGTAGGCATGAGATAGCATGATTTGAATTGGGTCAATGCACTGACCTTTTGTTTTGACAATCTGAAAGTTCAGTTAGTACTGACCATTTAAATTGACTTTACAGTTTCTTTCAAAGTTTTTTTTTTTAAAAGGAAAATTACATTTTCCTAAATAAAAAAATGTATCATATTCTCCATAAGTTTTAGCTCCAGTAAATACCTCATATTGTCATAAATATATAATATGTATTATCAATTTAAGATACCATACCAAGACTAAAGATCCCAGTCTGCCCTACAATTTACCTATTGATAAGAGGAAAAGATATGGATTCATAGCTTCCTCAAGGATGTTTCTGCAAAGTGAAATGGAAACAGCATTGTCCTAGAATTGAACTCGGGTCATTAAGTTCATTTTGGACAATGATAACTCTTGGGTCTATCTATCTATATATATATATATATATATATATATATATATATATATAAAGAAAGAGAGAAGTCTGTGTATGTATATGCGTGTCGTATAAGCATACGAGTAAATTAATGCTGGTAACTTTGAAGAGTACACGCGTAAACATTGTCAATAGTGGATCAAAAAAGAAGTAATGATTGATCTTGCTGATGGAAAGAAATCATTTAGTCAGTTAATATACAGATTAGAATAAGGATCATTACTGACCATTATTGATAATATAAGCAATCAAAAAATAGTATGGGTGTATAATGAATTCATATGTGGTCTTGTACCTGGCATGACAAACCAGAGTAAATTTGGTATATATTTCTGCAAAATTTTTTATGTATTCTTATAGGTGCAGATACTATCTATAGAATTTATCTATGCTTTTTTTAATTTCATTTTATGCACAAAATCTGTACCTGCCTTGATATTTGTCAGTATGATATATTTGGTGTACATCTCAGCTTGCAAAAGTATTGATCCATCTTAGAACAAATTTTTGTGACAAATACATTTTGACATGTTTATACCGATATATTTTATTACGTGGGTAAATGATTTCTACTTCTTGTAAATTAATGTTACATATTCAGTTTTGTTTTTTGTGTACATGTATATATATATAAATATATAAAAAAGAACTTAGTGCTTGTTTATTTAAACATGAAACTTGTTATATTTTTTTTATGACTATTCTTCAACTGTTATAAAATAAAGTCTTTTCCTCATCACAAAAACAATTTTTTTCAACTTTTTCACTAACTGAATTTACTTTTTTTGCCAATAGTGAAATACAATGGAAACAATTAAATGCCTTCCATTTACATCAGAGAATATTTTTTATTACCATAACTGGTCATGTATATCATGCACCCCTAACTTTTGGCTATGAAATTCTTGAAAAACATCTGTGCATAATTCACATTGAATTCAGGGAGTTTGTAAGAGCTAAATTTAAACTAATTTTAACATTTGTTCAACTTTTTATCCAGCTGAAAATAAGAATTTATATGGTTTAAATAATGTTTCAAAACACCAAATTTACACTGTATTTAGAGAAAAGGCAAAGACATGTTCACACAAAAATGTGACTTACCTTAAGAGAAAATAAGTTCACAAGTGAAGGAACAAATTATAAAGAAATACAGATTCCTTTGGATATTTCTATGATGTGGTATAAAATAAATGTTTATTATACATTTGTTTGTCTGACCATAAATATAACTTATATATCTAATCATGCTGTCAGAAATATAGCACCAAACTTGGACATGAAAAAAATTTAGTAATTTAGTTCTCTTGCATAGTATGCACTCCTAAAATTTGGGCTGATAAATCTGGAAAAATAGAGCATATTATACATAAGTAATCATAATATTCAGTAGAAGCATAGTGACAACCCCATCACCAAAAAAAAACAACAAAAAACAATGGTTTTATTGTGAAATAAGGCCAAACCTTTGTTATATTGTGTTCAATGTGTATTTTTCTCTTAAATTCTGCTTTCGTTCATCTGGTAATGAAATTTGTCTATTTTATCATCAAATTTTCCAATGATTTGATCAAAATCAATAATAGAATCTCTCATATTCAATAAAAGCCTTTGAACAGTAATTCAAATTCTCAGTAAATCTATTTCAATCTGTCTTTGCTTTGAGCAATTTACGTCTGTAAATGGTCATCTGAATTTCTAGATATACAATCAAATGTGTACCAATGTTTCAAGACCAAGCAATAATGAAGAAACAAATGTAACATACAAAGCATTGTGAATTTGAAGAAAATAACATATATATATATATATATATATATATATATATATATATATATATATATATATATATATATATATATATATATTAATTTACTTATGAATTAGCGTTAAAGTATAAAAACTAATGATAAAAGAGAAATATATTGAAAATAATGAGTCTTTGTGGTTGTATGATCTTTTATGTAATAGCTTATTTAGCTGAAAGGTAAGTCCAGTACTATCTCTGAATGATATCATCGATTAAACAATACAATATCTATCTATATTGCTAAATTAAACAGGTCTGATTAAATCCTGAATTCTTTATGATAATTAGTTATATCTATTTATTTAAGATGGATGAATTTAAGGCATTTACAGGGGAAAATGTGTACATATTCAATTGAGTTTTTTTAAATTTAGCATAAACTATACTTTATATCTGTGTTATATTTACATTAGATTTTGTCTGTCTGTTAAACATGAAATAAAATTTATATACCTGAAAAAACAAATAAGAATGAAATACAAAATGCAATTCAAGTTAAAAATCAAATGTCAAG
Source organism: Sepioteuthis lessoniana (assembly GCA_963585895.1). NCBI lineage: Eukaryota > Metazoa > Mollusca > Cephalopoda > Myopsida > Loliginidae > Sepioteuthis > Sepioteuthis lessoniana. Next base: position 36,943,624 of record OY757924.1, read on the forward strand.
ATTTCAGAGTTTAGAAGAAATAGCTTAATGAAGTGATTCATATAGAAGAGAAATTTTTCTTTTTTAAAGTGAATTTAATAAAAAATGAATGTACCAAAGTTTTCTGAGTTTGAAAAAGAAGATAATTTTATCAATGAAAAGTAACAAATATTTATCAAATCTGTCAAGTATTTAAGTGAACTTCCTCTCCTGGGTTAAATTTCTTTCTTTAAACTAAAAAATTTCCCTTGGGAGCTAGATGCTTCATGTTCTAGAATCACTGGTTGAAAGTTTTCAAGTAGTAAGTATTTTGTAAGGCCATTAACAGAGTTACTTGAACTGTTGAAATTTGAAGGAGCCATTGCTTTTAGTTTAAGATGTATTTTTCTTGTGCTTAGTTGTAAAACTTTTAAGCTTTTAGGGGATTTTTCCCATTAGGACATGAAATTAAATTCTAGAAAGACATTTTTTTTACAGTATATAATATATGTTGAATTATAAATCATTATTGATAATGAAGGTCAATTAGTAGGAGATTCTTCTATATCAGAAGGCTTATAGAAAGTAGATTGATTGATTTTAATGGCATGACAACCAATCCAGAGTTACTTTATGATTAGAGGCCAGGAAATTGCATTCCTTGTGCATTTTTTGTGCCATTGTTTCTTAAGAGATTTCTTTGGCACATCGGCCAGTCAGATAAAAATAACTTTCAAACAGTTGTATTTGACTAATAGATACTGCCACTTTGGGTTAGTGTGGACTTGGGAGTAATGGTATAAAAGAGATATTCCACACTCCCTAGAGCTCAAGAAGTGGACCCCTGCCATCAGACATATTTTAGTTTCATACCAGGATATGACTTTCGTGGGGGGGGATAACTCTCACAATGACAAGGCTGTACAGAAAGTAGATATGAACAAACATAGGCAAGATCAGAAATTACAAGTGACAGATAAAATTAAGTTAAACAAAATATTTTTTAAAAAATCTTCTAAAAAAACACTTGGCAATTCAAAAAATTTATAACTTTATGAGTATAAGTAAATAGTGAATTTCATTATTATTTTAGCTGTCTTCTGGGAAAGATGATTTTATAATTATCTGCAGAAAAAAGAATATAAGAAAAAAATTTGATTAAAGGAATGGATTTTTGGGATCAAGACAAGAGATCATTTGATAAAAACTAGATTATCTTTGGTTCATGATAGCCATTTAACATTGTTATTGAGGCTTACAAAGTGGAAAGTCCCCATAGCAGAGTTGTTAATGTGCTGAACTGCAACATTATAATTAGTGAGTTCAAATTCTACTCATGCTATCATGTTCATTTTCAAAAAAGGTATGAATGAACCCTCTTATTTCCCTTAATAATGGGTTAAATAGTACCACTACTGTTTTTCAACAAGGATGGCTTTAGCATTAAATGACCTACAAAGATTGAGATGCCATTAAACAAAGAAACCAAAACCAAAACCAAGACCAACAAAGTAAGGACTGAATTTTTATGGCAAGTAACACACTGTTTTTGCATTTAATATTAAGGACTTATAAAGTAAGTCTAGATGATAATCAATAGGTAAATAGTAGCAGAGCAAATATTTAAGCATTGTATATAAAAAAAATCAGCTCATTGGCTTAGTGGGTAGAGTGTTCACCAATGGTCCGGGAGGTCTGGGTTCAATCCCAGGTCATGACATACCAAAGACTTTAAAAATGGTACTTGATACCTCCTTGCTTAACACTCAGCAATATAAAGTACATATCAAGGGTAAAGTGGAGTAAACCTGGAAAAGGAGTAGCACCCTCCACTACACCTAGTTGCTATTGTAAAGGAACCTTCTGGTCGCCCCTGACTATGGTTGCCAACTTTACTTATATAAAAACAGGGAAATATTGTTGAGCCATTTTTTTTGAGAAAAACATTAGGGTCTAAAATAACATCAACTATAGTAAATAAAACAATGCGCTACTGTTTTGATGCAAAAAAATATGCCTTCATCTTAAAATCAATTATTTCTGTATGAAATTTTATCAGTTTATGTTTTACCATTAAAGGTAAAAAAGATAAATGAGCAGATCCCTTGAATTATGTAGGTTAATAGATAAAAGGGGAAAGTTTTTGCTAAATCATGATTGATAAAAATAACATCAAATAATAGAATTTTTATTAAAAGGATAATATTCGTTCAAACTCGGACACAATTTCAGTTATTGCATGATAAAGCCTATGTTTCATTTTATATAATGCTCACTGTTTATACAATGAAGTGATATATCTGAGAAAGGCTGGAGAATGTATAGATGAAATTTTGTGCTAAAAATAGTACTACTGGAAAACATTTATGGTGTATTGAAAATAGTTTATCTCTAAATTTTAGAAATCAAATAGTTTTGTTTTTTCTAATAATGCATCAGAAGGAGACACTGTGGTGTAAGGGCTAATGTGCTGGTCCACACCATTGTAGAAAGCAAGTTTGAACTTAAGTCACATTACATTCACTTTCAGACAAATGCCCTTGGGAAAGATATTAATTCCCATATCCTACAGCTATAGGCTAAAAAGTGCAACTACTTTCTTTCTACATTGAAGGATTTAGTATAATCCAAGAAGTTTGTTTTTCCATTAAAAGAAAAAAAACATGATGCATCAGGAATATACAAGTGGTATATTTATTTACTCAGCTACGAGCTGAATGTGACAGATGGTCAATTTTTAAGCAGAATAAAGCTGGTTTGAAATTAGGTTTTTCTTTCTCCTAGACTGGTTGCCCTATCAAGGCTAAATAACCCACTCTGACTTACTATTTACTCATAGCTTGGAATTGAATAGATGGATTCATACCTTTCCCAAGGTGATTAACATGAAGTGATATGTGAACAGTTGTTTAGGCAGCTATTTCCATTTTTTATGACAAAAACTATTATCCTAAATGAGCCTTTGAATACAAGTATAGTAACATTTATCAGTATAAAAAATAGATTCAGGCTGTTAAATTTAAAATCTTGGCCTAGGCAGTTTGCATTGACTTCACACTAATACTCTTGGGAAAAGGAAAGAATTCATCTCTTTCTCCTCTCAACCTTGGGTAAAACTAGGACTGAATGGGTTCTTTTTGGTCTGGTAAACAGTCTTGGAGGTGGACAACTCTGGATTCAAACTAACACACCAATGGTCATTCGGTCAAGTTTAGGTACATTACTCCCTATATCCAAAAAACCTTGGTGAAGGCCTGTTGAAGAGGACATATAAGAAAGTATTGGCTAACTACTTTTCAACATTAACCATCGTCAAGTTAAAATTGAAACAGATATGAAGATATAAATCTGCAAAGAAATAGCACTAAATAGTAGGGATAAATGTACAAATGTTCAATAGTTTTTGAGAAGAACTGTGCATATACTGAATGAAAAATAGTAATTCATGTGCTCATGGCCCTTAGATTTCTTCTGTTAAAATACTTTATAGGGTTATTGAACACATTATATACTTAAAGGCATTCACATGGTGAAAATAGAAGTATTTTATACATGATGACCTCTCATTACAGTGAGAGTTAACTTAACTATTTTCTGCATATAAACTCATTTAATATTCATGTGGTAATTTGATATTTGAACATCCACTTATAAGACACTTCTCAATATTCTTCATCAATATTTTTTAAGAGCTCTTAGTTGAGATCAAAAGTTGTTTATTTTTCTATTTTTTTATTTTTTGATATTCCTGATAATCAAAGATTTCAAAAAGATATTTGTTTGAAAGAAAATCTTAAAATCAGTAAGGCAGTGATCTTGATCATTGGTCATTTATAGCATAAAAATAGTATTTGAACAGCCTAGGTGCCTTCACTTGTTGCAGCTCTCCAAGGAGCCTTCCCAGTTGGTAGCATCTATCCATTACTTTAAGAGGGTCAGGATCAGGGTTAATCCTTGAGGTTTGAGGCATCTCAGAAGGAAAATGCAGGAGGAGCCAGACAATTTTTCGCCCTCGAGCATGCATACACATGGAGTTTCCATATTAAATAAAAGACTTTGTGGCATTTCTCACTCCTCTGGAAAGACAAATAAATGTTATCAGTTATACACATTATTCAGATCAAATTGTATATGGCACACTTACAAAGATGTCCCAGAGACTCTTACAGACAGTTTTTTCTTAATAGTTAATTGAACTCTTGTCTGTAGTAAAGGCCTTTTCTTTTTTCATTACAAAGGAAAATCTAAATTTCACTGTAGATTTACAAGAATAACCTTTAGTCTACAAGATCAATAGATAGTGTAATCATAAGGTAGGTTGAACCATGTCTTCAGCTATTAGCTTCACGCAGAATGTTTTTATCAGTTACTGCAATGTGTTTTTGGTGGCTTTTAGGTTGTTTTTTTCTTGTATTTGTAAATTCTGCTTTTGTTCTTAAAAAATTTTTAGACTTTTTTTTTAATGGTTCAGTTTTAAGGAAACACAAAAAAGAAAAATCCTGAAAGCATTTAACAGCATATAATATCTGTTACCATTTAAAATAGATCAAAGCATTTGTTTTTGTATTTTAGGGGTTTTTCTTTGTTTTTTATTATCTTGATCAATATTGCATGTGATTTTTATGCCAGTAAATTGATAAGTCTAAATTACTTATCCTATCAAATTGCAATAAATTTGATAGAAAAAATAAACTGGTTTTATAATTTCAAAAAAATGAGCTTTGATTGCAAAAAATTCTATTTGACTTGCCTAAAAATAACCTGTTATAAGCATAAAACTAAGAAATTTAACTAATGGCAATAAAACAAATCTCTGAATAAATCCAATGTGTTCATATTATAGCTGTTTTAATAGTGTTTACTGAACAAGTATTTCATTCAGTATTTATTTCCGTACATGGTCTAAATCATTGACTTAGAATTGATTTTGATATATAGTAATCATTTGTGTAACACCCATTCATGTATAATATGCACACCTATAACTTTGAACAACAAAATTCTGGAAAAAATTCTTGATTATAAAACATTGACTTCTTAGAATTTTTAGCAGCTAAATTTATCCTAAATCTAACATTTGTTTGACTTTTTATTAGTTTATACTGATTAAAAATAAGAATTCTTATAGTTTACATTATGTCTTAAAACACAAAATTTACTCAACATATACAGCAAATAGATGGACATGTTTACACAAAAATGCAACAAGGTTGAGGCAAAAATTGACTCATATTAGGAGAAAAAAACAAACAACACATATTCCAGTGGATATTTCTCTGTAATTGCACAAAACAAATTGGTTTTGATTATAGGTATAACATAATTTCAATCACTCTATCCTGAATATGGTGAGGTGTGTGGCAGGAAGAGAATAATTAGATAGTTTTTGTATATGATACACACCTCTAACTTTTAGGCTGAAAAATCAAGAAAAATAGTACATCTTATATATAAATCAAATAAGTTGACTTCCCTATGATCGATAACCAATCAATAGCAGTCTATGCCTTCACTAGTTGTATACTGATGACATTTTCTGTAGATAAGATGCTACTTCCAGGGCATGTGAACTTGACAACTGCTTTCAGAGAATCCCCATTTAGCGTGGAGATGTCTCCTTTTTGATTAAAACTCATGTATACCATTTTGTCTGCATTCACATCAAGGCCAATGCTACCTGCTCCAGACTATGTAGCAGGGATTCAGCTTGGGTAGGTGTATTTGCAAGAAACACTATGTCATCTCCATAGTCTGCATCCATAATAGTTTGTGAGGTGTATCATCTGCTTTTTGACTTTTTTAGTTTCAAGCCATTTTCTTTCAGAGAACGTATTCTAGGCAGATTATGAACAGATATGAGGCTAATGCATCCTCTTGCAGAACACCAGCAACAATATCAGAGATGTCTGTGTCTCTATCCTGTGACTGAATATTTACTTTTATGTTTTTACAGAGTATCATTATGGCTGTAACACTTTCTTTTGGGTGACTATACACTAGAAGTATTTGCTTCATCTTCCCTCAGTGTATGGAGTCAAATGCCTTGGAGAAATCTACAAACTACAAATCTAAAATTCAATGTATTGTCAGCATCTGTGACATTGTGGATCGGTTTCTCTGAAATCCATTTTGATTCTTTGTAAGAATTTTCTTAATTTTTGGTTTGGTATGGTTAAGTAGCAGAGAATTATAAATCTCAGCCACTATGGAAGTAGGGGATATGCCTAAGTAGTTCTTGACAATACTGAGGTCAACTTTCTTGGCGAAAGGGACAATTCAGTACATCTCTCAATCATGTGCTGGTTATTTACGGTGTTGCAGTATCAAAGCAGAAAGTCATTCAATTTCCTTGTCTTCTATACTTCTGGTGGTATTTAATCAAGACCAGCAGCTTTCCTGCTTGTAATTTTTGTTCCAACTACAAGTTCTTCTTGTGTAAACTGTTCTAGTATGATATCTTTTTGGTTGTTAATAATTTTTGTGATAGGTTTATCTGTAATTTTAGAAGATTTTCTGAGCTGTTTCTTGTAATGTTCTTTTCACGTCTGTATTCATTCTTCTTGGCTTTTAGCTTTTAGTTTAGCTCTAGAGGTGCTCTTCCTTTTATCTACTTCATTTACTGTCTGCCACACTATTCATGATTGTCTATCTTCTACCGAATGTCTAATTTTAAAGATCTGACCTTGAATGTATTCTATTTGTTCTTTTTGGTATGCGTTGATTAGTTCTCTTTGTGCCTTCTTAAGTTTCTGAGCATTGGCAATAGTTGGGTTTCTTTTATTACATAGGAATGCTGTTTTCACATTATCTTGTTTTTCCCTAACTGCTATTGTCTCCCATGGAATTCCATGTTTGACTCTTGGTTTGGCTGGTACGCATTCTGCTTCTGCTTCAAAGTGGGAATATTCATTATTCAGAGTAAGACTTCCTGAAGAGCATCACATTTTTTTCTTAGTGTTATCATATATTTATTGCTAATATCTCTACTGTTAAGCAAGGACCAGTCATATTGTGTGGTTTTGATTATTTATGTCATATTCCTACATAGGCTCAGGTGTATCTTTTCTATGACAATTCTGTGATAAGAAAACACTTATCTGATAAAATAAAATGCAGTTTCTTCCAAGCCATGGTTGAATCAATTCTACTCTATAGATTCACCACATGGATCCTGACTAAGCATATAGAGAAAAAGCTAGAGGCAATTAGACAAGAATGCTACAAGCTCTATTGAACAAGTGCCGGAAGCGATGTTCTCCTATGGACCCCTTCACACGAACGTGCAAGAGTTGACCAACCAACAAGAACTTATCTACAAAAGCTCTGGACAGATACAGGTTGTAGTCTAGAAGACCTGTCAGAAGCAAGGGATGATAGAAACGAATGGTGAGAGAGAATTAGAGAAATCCGTACTAGCTGTGTGATATGATGATGATTTATAAATAAATAAATACTTAGTCTAAGGCTTTTATCAGTTGCATAATTCAGCAATAATAAAAAATACACTGAAGAATATATTGCCCAAAACACTGAGTGAAATAGAGAAAAGATTAATACAAGAGTTTAAATGATATATAATTATTGCAAAACCAATAACTTATTATCTGCTCTGTCAGCTAAGCTTAGAATATTCAGACGGTATCCCTTGATGTGGCGTAAGATAACCCACCCCACAAAAGTAGAGACGTTCAGTGTATGACACTACTTTTCAAGAGCTTTGGAAAGTGAGGAGTAACCTTTTATTGCCATTACTCTCAGACCAACTCAGACCTGTGACAGTACTCTCTATGGGTCAAATAGATATGTTTAAAGTTATTTGTATCCAACAGTTCTGTGTGCAAAAATAAACAATCTTAAGAAATAACTACACAAAAATGTAAATAGGAATGTACATTGTATACAATCCCCAAACTTCTAGACAGAAGATAATCCTACACAGGTTAACATGCCATTAAAACCAATCAGTTGATCAATCAAGACATAGAATCATATTTACAATTTTCATTTTTTATTCCTCCAATTACTGAATGCAAAATTCTAATGCTGGTTATTAAACAGTCTTTTGAACTCATTCAGCAGTTGTTTTTTTCATAACTATAGGTCAACTACAAAAAATTTAAAATGTACTGCATACAATGGTCATCATTTATGAATTGGTACTTCATGTTGTTTATTAAATACTTCGTTATTGTTGTAAGAAATGTCTTAATTTGTTTTTGCCTATTCTCATCTTTCTCAATTAGACAGTAGTAGAGTTTGCTTCAATTGTCTCAATATAGTTTGAAATCATTCATTCATTTCGGAACATTAGACATCCACCTTTGTACTAAGAAAACAAGAAAAACATATTATGAAATACTAGTAAACGTATAAAACAGCTTTTATTCAGATATTTCACAGGAGTTTTTGTTGAAATTTTGATAAATTGAAGAATATATTGCCCAAAACACTGAGTGAAATAGAGAAAAGTTTAACACAGAAGTCTAAGTGATATATAAAAGTTGTTGGCAACTGTACTCGAGGGTGACCCCGAAGGCTCCCTTTTTGATAGCTACAACACCAAGGTGTGAGGGAGGGCGCTACCCCTTTCCCAGGATTGCTCCACTTTACCCTTGATGCATACCTTATAAAACTGGGTGTTAAGCAAAGAGGCATTAAGTACCATTTTTTGAGTCTTTGGTATGACTCGACCAGGGACTGAACTCAGGTTTCCCGGGCCATTGGCAAACACTCTAACCATCATGCTAATGTCCGGTTTGCAAGTGATATATCCTAACCATAAAATCCATCCTATTCAGTAATCTGCCCTGTCAAAAAAGGCTAGGATATACTAGCTGTATCTCCTGATGAGGCGTAATACCACCCTCCCTACAAAAAAAGAGGTGTTTTGGTTATAACACTACATTTCTGAAGCTCTGGAAAGTGTAGAGTACCATTTCATTGCCTTCACTCTCATGTCTTTATTGGACCAGATTAGTAGTATCTGTTAGAGTTGCTCAGAAAGATCTATTTGCAAAATATTTGTATTAGACAGGACTACTTGCAAAAAGTGCAAAAATCTCTTAAGAAATGATGCAAAAATGAAAATGTTCATATACAGTGGATGCAGTTCACAAAGCTCTCAGGATAAAATAACCCCAAAAGGTTTGACATGCCAATAAAAACAATCAATCCATCTGGGCATTTCTTAAGACCGTGAGTAGATTAATTGGAAGTGCTCATCATCTCTCAAAGTAATATGTGATATGTAACACTGGATTACATGGTACCAGAAGTAAAGAATGATCCCTGATCTAACTTGGTTTTGAATTAGTTTTTCCTTCTCCAAGACTGGTTGCCATGCTAAGGCTAAAGACCCCAATCTATCTTACTATCTATTCATAGCTGGAGGTTGGAGAATTTATACTTTTAACACTAAATGAAACACAAACAGCCTATTTCAGGATTTTGAACTTGACTAGCTGAGTTCATTTTCTGTGAAAAATTGTTGTTAGGCTACATTCACCTCTACAAATAATACGTGCATTATGAAAATATAATTTTGCTGGTAAATCTTTTCATTAACTTTTGCATCTCCAGTGTTCTGATTCTAAACGAATTCACTATTTCAAAAGAATTTGTATTTTTTATGGAACGTTATAACAAACTTCATGATCCTAATTCATTATAGATGCTTTGCTTTTTTTGTAGATATTTTTTTTATCTCTTCTGGAATTAATCAGTTTGTTAATCATAACTCTGGCACCAAAGAATTAATCAACCTTTCTTTTTAATCTCATGTTGTTAAATGTTGTAGGTCATCTTATCACATCTGGAGACAGTTTTTACACTTAATTGATCAGATTTTATTAGCAGCATAATGAAAATGTGAAGCTGATCAAATCTTCATTTATAATTGACAAAATCTAATGAACATGTAGTTTATGTGCACATTTGAAAGCTAAATTGATATTGGTTAATACTAATACAGCTTCTAATCATTTGAGTGAAAGAATGAAAGAATTGATATACATTTTGCTACCAATCTAAAAAAACAATCAAAAAAAAAAGAAATTTGTAAATTGTATAAAAATTGAAAATATGCATTGCTATTTTACCTATGGCAAAAATATGAAGAGAAATATAAAAAAAAAGGAAGGAGAATGATGTTTGATAAAAGAGAAAAGCTAATTACAGACAGTTTTCTTAAAAATTATAGATGAAGAAAGTAGAAAAATGTGTTTAATATGTGAGTATACAAATACTAAGTTACCACAGGTGAGAATTAAATGAGTACATATGTATATAAGATAGTCAAGGTAACTTTCACAATAACAAGTGGTTATCATGGGGAAAATGTTTTCTCTAACTATTTTGAATACATGGGACAAGAACTTAAAAAACAAAATCTTGTATTCCTTTACACAAAGAGTAAGGAAGCAGCAACTCATCAACCAGGACATCTTACAGACTGTTTGATAGCAGGGGAAGAAATATATGATAAAAAGACAACAAATAATTCCATGAGGTGAAACTTATTTGTGGCATGTACACGAGGGTTCCCTTTCCTTATATTAGTTGAGAGAACTTACAAAGAAAATATTGAATATCTGTTCTATTGTGCTGAGTTCTCAGTAAGTTTATGGATAACTTGTTTGGGCTACCCTTTGGTCTGCATTTGAGGTAAGGTGGCTTAATTCCAAAAGGATATGCCCTGAGTGTTATCCATACCTGGCAGTTGACACAAGCAAAGAACCTACTGTCGGTCAAAGTCATATGAGGTCTGTGATAATGAGAACTGACTTTAGTGGAATGTCGAAAAGTATTTAAATGTTTTTCGTAAGTCTAAGAATGCATCCACAGTTTCAGTCTTTGGTGCTTTCTGATTGGCCAAAAATGTCTTAATTCTTTGCCACACGAATTCTCATCACTATGTCCTCAAGTCAAACAGTGACCTCAAATGACATACAGGCCATTCTATTTTTTGACCATGATGAAGAGTTTATAAATCATAACAAGATTTGACTTGGAGTATAAAAAAGTTACTCACAACTTCTTTTTGTCAAATATATATAAATAGAGCCAAACAGTTATCAATAAAAACCTGTTTTTTAAAATCATTATGCAAATTAGATATCATATCACTGTGATAAATATACTGTATGGCCAAAATTTCAGAGGAAAAGAGAAAAGAAGTAGAACAGGAGTGATGACAAGTAAGATGAAGAAGATATCCAGGGCATTGCTGGAGACATAAGGACAAACTCAGAAGTAATGTTCTCTTATGGACTCCAACATATGGACCCACCATTGTTGGCTAACCAGCAAGGACTTACATACATCCATTCTGTGCGGACATTGGATGCAGTCTAGAAGACTTACCAGGAGTGATGGAGGATAGGACAAATGGTGAAAGTCAAGGAAATCCATGTTGACAGTATGATTTGATGATAATGATTAATGATTTATCATGATGTTGGACATTTTGACATTAGTATAGTTGTGGAACCATGAAGAGAAATTTACAGTTATTTATATCAATAACCTGTTTATGTGTTCCTTGAAAGCTTGAGTAAAAGAAGAAAGTCAGAGACACTAGCTTAAGTAATATACATAAAAGGGTGTTGGAAATTTTATGACCAGTTCAAGGAAGGATTCGATTTTTTTAGTAAAGTTAAAAAAGTAATGTAACATTATGCCAACTGTGCAGAACTGTAGAATAAGATATATATTACATAGCTCTGTCTCAATCTCTTTTTGGTTGGGCTGAGAACTTTTAAGAACACCTTGTATGTATGTATGAATATATATATAAGAGTGTGTGGGGTTTAGTTTAATTGTTTAAAAGCATATCATCTTTATATGGGTCATCTAATACTGGAATTTGATAAAAACAATTTCAAGTATTCCAATCTAATACTAATAAGTAAAAGTAAGTAAAGTTGGTAACCTTAGTTGATGGTGATCTGAAGGCTCCCTTTTCAATAGCTACTACACCGAGGTGTAAGGGAGGGCGCTACTCCATTCTCTGGATTGCTCCACTTTACCCTTGATCCTTACCTTTAATGTTGAGTATTAAACAAGGCGGCATTAAGTACCATTTTTTGAGTCTTTAGTATGACTCGATCTGGGATTGAACTCAGGTCTCCCGGACCATTTGCAAACACTACTCATTAGGCCAATGACCCGGTTGATTTCAAGTTACTATTCCTTTGATAATTTGTTTGCAGAGAGTTATATGGTTTCAAGTATTCCTATCTAATACAAATAATTTGCACAGTTATACAGTTTTAAGTTTTCCTGTTTAATATTAATAATTTTCAAACAGATCTATTTGACCCCATAGATGGGACCCTAACAGTTAAAACACTCAGGTTAAGAGTGGAAATGGAAGAAATAGGATGAAAGAGGTGTTCCACACTTCCCCATAGCTCTAGAACTGGAGTTCTCAGGACTTGATGCAGGTTAGTTTTATATGCTGGACATCACTTGGAGGTATCTTAACCTCTACAAGACATACACTCAGCATATTCTAAGCCCTATAAACAAGGATTTCTACCTCACTCTGCTTCTCTCATATATATATATATATATATATATATTTAAATGTACTTAGCCTATTGGACTTTTACAGCAATAATGGCAGCAACGTTATCCAGTCTTGAACCTCAGAAAATCTTTGCCTTATTGCAGGCTTTTCATTTTTGGCACCCATTAATCAAAATAGGATTAAAATTAAACAAAAAATTATCAGACAACACTGACTATGTTGATTTTTTTTTCTTTTTATATATTGATCAATGATTAGCATGTGAAAAAATCATGAAAATTAAGACAAAAGCACTTACTTGAAGGAGGTTGGAACTTAATTGAATTCTTTTCTTTTTTCAATGTCAAATCACAAATAAAACTAAGCAGCTTTAAGCTTAGCACCATTTTAAAGCCACCATTAGCAAATGCATTAGTAAATGCCCTTAATTAAAGAACTTTAAGAAAAACCAAAAAACTCACAACTACTTTTTGTTGAACATACATAAATAGATCATTTGATTGGCATTCAGGCAGAGTAGAACAACATCAAATATTTTTTTGTCATTCTATAATTTTGAGTAAAATGCTCCTGTAATTTGGGTAAGAAAATTGTTTTTCATTTACTTGTTTATTTGCAAAGATGTAAGCAATTTTTGTTTCTTTGCTTAAAAAATCTTATCTAAGAATTTTCTTTTTTTCTCAATATTTCTGTTTTTTCACATAGTATTCTTTATAAAGAATTAAGTGAACTGAATTTCAATGTGCTAGATACAAATTTTACAAAAAAAATATATGCAAAGCATTTGACGTATAAAGTATTCATTTTCAATAATTTAATTTGACAATTTTGATTTGAATAATGTCTTTTCTGTTTTATAATTGAAACCTAAAAATATGGCTTCCTTTCAGTTTGTTGAAAGTTTTTCGGGATTGTCAGGATACATTTATGAAATAAAATTATTAACTCAGTATGCTAAAGGTTATGTCAACAGGTTGTTCATGGGTTAAAGTATATTTTTCTCTCAATTTAAAAGCATATTATTTAGTATAATCTGGATACACATGATGGTTTCTTGATTTTTAGGGGATGTTTATGTCTGTGGAAAACTAAAATTTTGTTATAGAAGGATATTTTCAGAATTCTTTATCACAAGAATGGCTGAATATAAACCAGGACAAGGTTACCATTTTGAAAATAAATGCAGAATTTATGGAGATATTTGCATAAAAACACATCACAATTGTTATTCTAGATAAAAGCTATTTGAATATTTTGTCAGTTTTTAGATAGAGTGCCATTTAATTCTAAGGTGGTTTCCATTTTTGAAGACTTTTCTTTGAAAAACTTACATTTCTAACTTGGATTTTAATGTACTTTATCTAATCCTGAAGAGTTTTTCGGAGGAACATTAAAAACTTTTCATTTAAGAGCTGGTTAGTATAGAAAAATAACAATGAAATACTGACTTGAAATCATATAATTGTGTATACATTTTAGTATTAGTTTGGAATACTTGAAATCTTATAACTGTGTGCAAATTACCTTTATTAGATAGGAATATTTGATATCATATATCTGTCTGTAAAAATCTTATGAAAATAGACAAAAAAAATGTAAATATGACTGTGCAAGGAATGCAATTCCCTAGCTTCTTTGCATTAAGTAACCCGAGAGTTTACATGTTAAAATGAATCAATTAAACATGTTTCACTCCCTCCCTCATTAATAAAAAAAACAGACAACATTTTTAGAGTTTTAAAATTTTAAAAAAGTTTTATTGTTTATTCATTTTCCAAAAATTTTCTTTTTCTGAGCTTTAAAGGATAAAAAAAACCGAAACCCTTTTCATTATCCTCTTGAAAATGACCAATGATAGTGGAAAAGGCTTAGAGAAAAAATTTTGGACAGTTTTCATGAATAAAAAATCCCAAAACCTTCTCATTATCCTCTTGAAAATGACCAATGCTGGTGGAAAAGGGTTAGAGAGAAAATTTTGGACAGTTTTTTTATAAAAACTGAATCAAGCTTAAATCTTGTTATACAAAGAAAACTATTTAGATAAAATCTATATGAAGAGTTTTTTCTTTTCTTTTTGTTTTTTTCAATTTATTCAAAGATGATTTCAGCTCTTATTTTGATGACGTTTTTTTATTTTTATTATGCAAAACTTTGATATCTAACTTAAATTTTAACAAACTTTATTAAATCCCAAGGAATATCTCATAGGAACATTGTAAACTTTTCATTTAAAAGCTAGTGAGTATAAAGAATCATACAGATTGTTCCCTTTCAAAAAGAATATAACATTTGTTTTTATATTTGGAAGAAGAAAATATTTTCAAATAATATATTTTCAACATTCTGTGTCAGTCCACTGGGTGCAAACTCCCATGAATGTTACTCTCAACATAGTTTTAATGTCTTTTTTAAATCTTATATTCAGTCAAGATATAGAAATATTCTCTTAAAACAAATCCTTGAGATATTTTTTTTATATATTTATCAGAACTTGTATAAATGTATTTTTATTGTGAATAATATCTTTGATAAAGTGCTACAAGTATACAAAGTCACAAACTCTTGTCAATTGGCTTACAAACAAGGATAAGTTCTCTTCCTGATAACTCTTTCTAAAAAAAAAAAACAGGAGAAAAATAAAAATAAAAAGTAATATATTAAGTTTTGAGATTTTTTTGTCATCTTTTCCTAAGAGAAACAAATTTTTTTATAATTGCTAAGAAAATGCACTTAACATGATATACATATAATGATATGCATCTATGTATTTCACTGGTTGACTAGACAGATAATTTGTAGTATGTCAAGACATTTACCTTTGGAAATAAGAAAAATACAAGACATAAGTTATTTTCTTTATATATTAGAATATAAATGCTTATATGCGTGCATCTTTTTACAAAAGATCTTTACAAGTATACAGATTTATATCAGTATAAGGAGAACTTAAACAAAAATCTTGTATATATATATATATATATATATATATATATATATATATATATATATATATATATATATGTTTGAAAAGTTATATGTGAATGTGTGTGCACTTAGAGAGGTGTATATGTAAATGTATGTGAATCTTACAACTGATGCAAAAGTTTCCAGTATCTTTTCACAAATCTTTTAATCATATAAATTCATGCCACCCTCATTCATTCATCAAAGTATTTTTCCTGGTTTTCTATGTCTTTACACCACCAATCAAATAAATTACAGATTTCATCAAAAGAAGCATTCTGTTTTTCTTTTCTTTCTTTATTGGAAGCATCTTTTGATATCTTGAACTTGATAGAAGAGCTGACCAGACAAGAAATATTTTATGAAGTAAACCAAATGATAGGAAATGATTAATCTAGAGAAGATGGCACATGTAGGGTAAAAAGTAAACCAATTGATAGAAAGGGATGAATCTATAAAATACGCAACATGTGGCATAAAAAAAGGAAATCAAATGATAGAAAGGAATTAATCTAGTGATCATGCCACTTGCAGGGAAAGAAATCTTCCCATTCCACCTCTGTGATAGCTTGCCATTTAAAAAATATAACATTCATCTACTCCCTTGCCCAGAAAATATTTTGAAGGGAAAATAAATTTACTAAATTTTGTTTAGGCTGGCTGGGACACAGACCAAATTTTGCTTACCCACTGATCCTAAGTGTTCAGGTTCAGAACTGCTTAATTTTGAGTGGTCTAGCAGCAAGAACTGATGCTTTAAATTTTACCTAAGCAGAAGTAAAAAAAAAGGCAAACATTGCTTCGATTTGGCATAAATCCACATATATGTTACACTTAGTGGGAATCAAATTCATCTATTCAGTTGTATTTAGTCGGCAAACTGAAAGTACAACATATGGAAAGACTTGCACAAAAAGTATTTAAAAACATCTAAGGGATACAGTTTTATTTCTTGTCTCAGTGAATTAATTATTTTCATGCTTACCTAACAAAGCCAATTCTCTCCTTTACAGAGTGATGTATTATTTTTTTCAGTCCTGTGTGAAAATAAATCAACCAAAATGTTGTAGATAATAATTTTATTTATATACTAAAAATATTCGCACTGATTTTACGAATATTGTCAGTGATGATCTTTTGGTAATTTTCTTCAAGACAATTAAACAAAATATTTTGAATTCACTAATCTCCAAAATTTATTAAAGGGAGACAATTCTGTATTAACATGCATCTGTTAATCTGTAAAGACACTGAATGCAGGCTAAAGAACCTGCTAGGTGCAATGGGTGATCGGGACGGAAAGCAAGAAAGAGTCAAGGGATTCTCTGTGACATTTACACAACTTGATGATGATGATGATGATGATGATGATGATGATTATGATGATGATTTTGATATCTATTTTATTCTTATGTCATTGAAATGTCACACCATAACTATTGTTCAGGAAAGCATTAAAATGGTCCAATAAAATAATCTGATTTCCATTCCAATTTACAAGGTAATCAAAAGAATTTGGGATCTGTATTCAAGCTCTCTTAAATTATATTTTCTGAAGGTAATTAACTTTCACTGATTTATTTGCATTTAATTACAATATCTACATATTAAAATACTCATCATATATATATATATATATATATATATATATATATATATATATACACCAGGACCATTCAATAAATAAGGGGAAAATTCCCTAAGGTGTTAGCTTTCAGAAGAACTGTTTATAGTAGCACTTTTCTCAAGGAAATCAACTGTAATGGGTCTTTTCATATCCCAGAAGAATGTTAGCATGATTTTATTTCTGAATGCTGTATCCAGAACTTTTCCTTTACTGTGTGTTCCACTCTATGGACAGTCTTTTCAATACAGGTTCATAGTGGAAAACCTATATTCAGCCCGTTTGTAAAAGTTTTTTGGTCAAAATCTGCTTCTCTTTTAGCATATCAACTCCTTAGAAAACATTTTTGTTTTAAATGATTTTTTTCTTCAACAAAACCTTTTTCTTTTGATGATTACTTAAGATCAAAACTATTTGCGAACAATAAAAAGATAAACTGCATAAAAGAAATATTCCTGTTTGTTTTATCATTTTCATTCATCTTATATAAAGGATGAACATATTTTATTTTACTGTATGTAATTCCTACAAGAAAGGAGTGAAACAATTTGAATTATACAATGCATTAATATTTGACCATTTAAGAGTTGATAATAATGATGATTTTAATTGAGTAAAAGTATATACAAGAAACAATTCCTCTGATAATTCAAGTGAACAAAGTTAAATATCTATATCAAATACAAAACACTCCCATTTTGTCTTTAATTCAAAATTTCTAACATTGTACACTTGCCCAGTTGGCTGGGGCAGTAGAATACACTGACTGCATTTCTGCAGAGGGTAAGACCCTCCCAACAAGTATCCTGCATATGACACTAAACAATCTGATGGTGAGGTTCCAGCAATACAGGAGCTTTGAGGAATGTGGAGTATCCCTTCATTGTCATTGTTCCCGGGTCTACTTTGGCCCGGAGTCATAGCACTTAATAGGGTCCTAACTATGGGTCAAATAGAACTAAACTCTGTTAGTTAAGAAGGGACTGTTTTTGCTTTCATACTGCATATTTATACTAACCTGAATTATTTAAGATAGAACTGTTTTGACATTTAAACTGCGTACTTATGCTAAACTGAATTGCTTTAAATAGAACTGTTTAAACATTTAAACTGTGTACTTATGCTAAACTGAACTATCTGAAATAAAACTGTTTTTACATTTAACTCAGTGTATTGCCCAGTTGGCTGGGGCTGTTGAATGCACCAACTGCATCTCTGCAGAGATGTAAGACCCCTGCCCCAGTGAATGTCCTGCATATGACACTAAACAATCTGATGGTGAGGTTCCAGTAATGCTGGAGCTTTAGGGAATGTGAAGTACCCTTCATTGCCATCCCTCCCAGGTCATCTGTGGTCTGGAGTGGTAGCACCTGATAGGGTCCTATCTATGGGTAATTTTGTAATCAAATAACCAGTTTTCATTCAAATGATCTCAAATTTTTATGGCCTGTATTAAAACAACTCAAAATTTTACATTTAAATGTCTTTTCTTTTACAGTTAATGGCATTTCTTTACTGGAAAAGAAAAAATATAAAATATTAAATAGAACTATAAGTTGTTTCCACTACTCATAAAATTTTACATCCTTTGAACAAGACTTGGTCAAGTTATTTGATTATGAAATGGTATAAATTTTCTGAAACACCCTGTATATATATGAGACAAAATTTCATTGAACTTGATCATCAAGAATTATTACTTACCTAACAATGAGATTCCACCATCTTCTGAGAAGTAATCCCTTCGGAGGTGTAAACAATTATTTAATAAAATATATTGCTCACAATGGATAGTTGAACTAAATGGCTACTAAGAGTAACCTTTAAGTCAATGTACTTCTAATAGTCAGTTCTGTATGAAAGAATAATTTTTTTTTCTTATATTCCTTTTCTCTGGATTAAAAGTTTTACATTAGGCAAAGTAAAAACACAAATAAAGAATAGAATTGATTTGATAAAAAAAAAATTGACTGCCAACTTCGTAAATTGAACAAAAAAAAGATTTTAATGCAAAGAATAAAAAAATTAAGAATACCACTTTGTACATTCCGATTTTTAAAAAGTAGACATAGGAGTAAGGAAAGGTTTCTATCATCTAAAAAATGTTTAAGGGCTTAAAGTTGAGCAACTTAGAAAATTTTTTACTGTTTTAGAATAAAAAAATGATAAATAAATTTCTAAATTGCATTAGAGTTTGTAATGATCTGATAATTATGTGGATTTTAACAGATTTTGTTGCAAGTATATGGTAGGAGTGGTTGTGGTGATGATGCTTTTGCTTTCTTCAGTTTTAAATTTATTTTATCCTTTTCTTAAAAGAGAAATGCTCTTTAAGCCCTGTGGATAATTAAGATGAGAGGTTGTATTTACCCAACCCCTTTGCCATGAGCAGGATCTGACACAAGGTCAATTTTTAAGCATTGTGCAGCTGGTTTGAATCCCAAGTTTTCCTATTCCTAACTGGTTGCCATACCAAGGTTAAAGAGCCCAGAATGCCCTAATATTTTCCCAAGTTAGGGAAGAATAATTGGACAACTTTTCCAAAGGTATTACCTCTATGTGAAATGAAAAATCCTCATACAGGATTTGAACTCAGATTGCCAAGTCCTTTTCCAAGGATGATCACATACACCTGGAAAATGCAATATAAATGAATAAAAATTCCATTAAAAATGTTTATAAAAACAAAAGGTAAACAAAAACAAGAAGCCCTGTTGTTGGGAATTTGAATACACTGACTATATCCCCTGCAAAGGTTGATATGCCAACCTTTGCAGGCTACTCAATGCCAAATCCATTTTTATACAAATAATCAGTTCTATTTCAAACAATTGAGTTTAACATACAAAAGCAGTTTCATTTCAAACAATTCAGTTTAGAATAAGTATGCAATTTAAATATAAGTATACAGTTTAATTGTCAAAAACATTTCTATTTCAAGTTATTCAGTTTAGGCAAACAGTTCTAATTCAAGCAATTCCTTTTAGCATAAGTACACAGTTTAAATATCAAAACAGATCTATTTCAAGTAATTCAGTTTAGCATAAGTATGCAGTTTGGTTCTATTTGACCCATAGATAGGGCCCTATTAGGTGCTACCACTCTGGGCCAGAGTGGACCTTGGAGTGATGGCAATGAAACGATGCTTCACATTTCTCAAAGCTCCAACATCACTGAAACCTCACCATCATATTGTTTAGTAACATATCCAGGACACTCATTGAAGTGGGTCTTACCCCTCTGCAGAGGTGCAGTCAGTATATTTTACAGCCCCAAAGTGTTAAGATAGCTTCCCAAAAAGCAAAGGGTTAAGACAACTTCCCCAAAAAGTGTGTCCTTGGTATGACACAAGCTGTATCTGAAGATGAGGCTGCAGTTCTGAAGATCTGAGGAATGTGGAGTACCTTTTCATTACCCTTACTCTGAGATCTCCAAGCTCCAGAACTGGAGTCTCACAATCAGATGCAGCTTAGTCATAGAACATTTTGTTGCATATAACTAAATATTTTACCAAATTATTTATATATACTTATTAATTAATTAAAATGTTAAAAGGAGTCAGCAAATATCAAAAGTTATTGACAAGTTCTCAAGGTTTTTTGTTGTTTGAATTTGAAAATTCATTTTCAAACATTTCTCTTTCATTTCAAAACGCATGAAACAATAAGTAATACAATGAGCTAAATAAGGTGTGAATAAAATTATTTTAGTTTTTATGCATATAGATACTCTCTCTCTCTCTCTCTCTCACACACACACGCACACACACACAAGCACACACACACACATACACACACACACAAGCACACACACACACACACACACACACATATATATATATATATATATATATATATATATATATATGGAAATGGAAAATCAGTTGATTTCCATATTAAAAAAGCTGTACTTTTGTAAGTGTATTTTTGCATTCATCGACCAATCATATCATTTGCTCTAGTTTTAAGATTTTAAGATACTTTGTAGACAACAATATTGGAGTTGCTACAAAAAATTTGAATGATCAAAGCCTAAAACAATTTTTAAAATCTTTTCCCTCTAGAATTTTAAAAATACATTTTTTAAACAATTACAATCATTAGTAAATCATCAACTTTTTCATCTAATTTTGAGCTTACCTCATTTTTATAAGAAAGTGAAAAAATAAATATTTCTACAGTAAATATGGAATTATTTCATTCTTGCTCAACTACCTATTGGTTTATTTCTTTTGCATGAAAATCCAACATTCTTTTCTTTGGAGAAAATTGAACAAATTTGTTTGGTTACATTTTTATTGAGTTAAAAATATTCACACAGTTAATCCATCTATCCTCTGCTGATAAAATATTTCAGCAGCAGCAGCCACATGTACTATTAAAACTTAAACACATTTCTCTCTCTACAAAGAGATTCTATTATACAAGATCTATTACACACACAAAATTTATCAACTCTGGACAAACTACCACATTGAAAGTATTATCTGCTTTTTTAAAACAAAAATATTTGCCAATATTTATGCTCTGGCTAATATTATCTTTACTGATTTTGAAAAAAATTTTTCATTAAGTTTGAAGAAAATAAAAATTTCTTGATTTGTAGATTGGATTTGTGTTTTGTTCAATCATTGGTCCACTACACAAACACACACACACACACACACACACAGACATATATACATGCTTTTATGTATCACTGAATGAGTAGGTTTTTATTTTTGTCTCTTGTAGACTTGTATTTCCCATAAGTAAACATATTTATACAGACCTAAAAAAAAAAGGAGGTGCATGTGGTGTAATGGTTATCGTTGTAGGAAATGGACACGGCGACACTAGTTCAAATCCTGAACGAGACTGATTGCATTTCACATAGCACTAATACCCTTGGGAAAGGTATGAATCCAATTATTCTCCCTCCAGCTATGGGTAAATAGTAGGGCAGACTAGGTTCTTGAGCCTTGGTGAGGCAACTAGTCTAGGAGAAGGAAAACTCTGAATTCAAACCTGTTAAACTCTGCTTAAAAATTGACCTTTGATCATATCCTGCCCGAGCGGAGGGGTTGGGTAAATATGGTATACAGACCTACTTAGATACCCTCATGCATTTAAAAACATAATAGTCATTCTTATCCTAAAATCAGAAATTATTGTAATGCATTTTGATATAGTGAAAATAAATGTTCTGACACTATCATATGATTTTTCCTTACCATATTTATTTTATATCTGGTCTGAAATGTCATCCTGCATTTTCAAAATTTTTTAAAAGAAAATCCCAGTCCTTGTTTAAAATACCACCCGAAGGTTTATAAGCTGGTATCATTTAAAAAATTAATATCTTAGATGTTTAAGGTTTTTAAATGCCATGTTAATAAGAACATCTTTTCTTTATATGGATGCAGTCAAGTTGTTAGAGCTTATATGAATGTCCTTTGTGTCATGTTTCACTAGGTATGGTATCTGGATCTATATATAACCTGGAAAATGTTTTTTAATTCCTTTCTTCTATTGTTTGTTTTGGGAGTTGACCTTTTTTTAAGCCATATTTGACAGTTTTTATCTGCATTGAATTAAAAGAGCAGTTTTCTCCATTTGTTGGCTGGTTCATGTTTTTACAACATATCAATGCTTCTTGGCTTCTTTTATACCAAAGTCATTTTCTTTGCAAGCCATTATATAGTTTCAAGAAACAAATGGTAATAAACTTTGGTAAACAATCATAAATTCAAATAACTTGTCCAGCGCTTTGTGGTTTCACTTATTCTTATCTAATATAAATAATTTTCAATCTGGCCTATTTGACTCATAGATGGAACCCTATCTGATATTACCACTTTGTTACAGAATGAATCTAGATATATAGCACTGGAATGACGCCACACTCTCGAGAACTCCAGTACAGGAGACTCACCATGAGATGCAGTTGAGTGTCATAACCAGAACCTTAATTTGGTTGTTCTTATCCTTCTGAAAAGTTTGGTTGGTTGGTTGATTGTTTGGGTTTTATGGTATATCAACCGATGTAGGCTATTTCATGCCAAATCTATTTTCATACAAATAATCAGCTCTATTACAAACAATTCAATTTACCATGAGTACACAGTTTAATTGTCAAAAACATTTCTATTTCAAGCTATTCAGTTTAGTCAAATTGTTCTAATTCAAACAATTCAGTTTTGTATAAGTATATTTTTGGTCCACATACAGTTAAATGTCAAAACTGCTCTATTTCAAACAATTCCGTTTAGAATGGGTACTCAGTTTAGTCCTATTTGAATGGACCCTATCAGAAACTACCGCTCTGGGCCCAAGTAGACCAGGGAGCAATGGAAATGAAGGGATACTCTGCATTCCCCAATGCTCCAGCATTACTGAAACCTCACCATTAGATTGTTTAGTTTCATATCCAGGACACTTGTTGGGGGTGAGGTCTTACTCCTCTGCATAGATGCAGACGGTACATTCTATAAACCCAGCTGACCAGGCAACTCTGCAAAGGATGCCGCTGGCACATTCTCTGCCCTATCCACAGACCAACTACAGCTGTTTAACATGTTTTAGTGTGAATTTCATTAGTTTAACTAACCAAGAACTGAATTAAAAGTAGAAATGTCTTGTGTTAGAAAACTTTATCTTAATGAGCCTAATATTCTTCAAATTGTCAGTTGGATGATTTTTTTTTCAAGCTTCCAATTAATCTTTTATGGCTATGAATATGACACAAGAACAAAGATAAAGTCTTTAATTTTGGTATCTTTGTTTGTAAGCTCTCAACATTCCTTATGTTTTACTGCCTTTAAGCAATAAAATGTAGGGAACATTTTCTCGTCAAATGAATTCTGTAGCTTAAGCTATTTTTAGCTGAGAATAAAATCTATGCATGAAGATGATTGGACTGCAAGAAAACTAAAACTTCAATTTACACCTTTTATAACCAATCAAAATAGATATGATTAATCAATTAGCAAATAGCACATGAATATGTTCATTCATCACACCCAACCAAAAAAAATCCAATGCATATATATTCATATCGTCATGAAAATTCTGAGTCATTAGCTTATCTTTAGATCAGACACTGTGCATAGTGTGTCATCTTCTGTTTCATTGATTGTCTTCAAATAAGACAACACAGAATGTACATTGACTACATCATGGGAAAGCACCTTTAGTAGTCACTTCTATTTCTTTTGAGAAAACACTGTATTCTCAGCAAATTAAATTCAAATCTTAAATTTTCTCTGTTCTGAACTCCTAAAATGAGCATAAAACCTGACGCCATCATAATTTTTGCCACTGAATTGCCAGAAGACATCTATTTCTGTTAGTTTTCCTATTGTTACTATGACCCTACTCACATAGGTACACATTTATCTATCAAATGTGTCTGTTCAGCTTCACAGAAGTTGATATATTCTGTTCTTTTTTTTCACTAACTTCCTTAAGCACACAGAGAAAATAAACACAACTCTGAATTGTGAATTACTACCCACATAACAATTTAACAAACAACTTAATAAAAAAAATCTTTTTACCATTTATTTTATCTTTTTCAATTATTAAGGAGGTGTATTTAGCATAATAGTTATTGTTGAAGGAAATAGAATCAGTGACCTAAGTTCAAATCCTGGTTGAGGCTACTTGCATTTCACTTCATGCTAATGCTCTTGGGAAAGGCATGAATCCATCAGTTCTTGCCTCCAACTATGGTTGCCCAGTTGGCTTGAACTACAGAATACACCTACTGCATCTCTGCAGAGGGGTAAGACTCCTCCACCAACAGTCCTGGATATGACACTAAACAATCTGATGGCGAGGCTTCAATACTGATGTAACTTTGAAGAATGCTGTGTACCCCTTCAGTACCATCACTCCCAGGTCCACTCTGGCTCTAGAGTGGTAGCACCTGATAAGGTCAAATAGACCTAAACTGTGTACTTATGCTAAACTGAATTGCTTGAATTGCTGGCATTAAATAACCTACAATGGTTGATATGCCATAAAAACCAACAAAACCAAACCAATCAAACTATGGACAAATATTTAGGCAGACTGGGTTCTTTAGCTTTGGTTAGGCAACCAGTCTAGGAGAAAGAAGACTGAATTCAAACCAGCTTTTTTCCACTTGAAAAATTGATATTGTATCACATCCTACTTTTGGTTGTGAGGGAGGGTAACTACATTCTTTATCTTTTTCTTCATTTTTAGCTCTTTCATTTTTCTTTTTCATCTGCTTCTCCTTCCTCATATTAGATATCACTGGTCTATCCAACTCCTTCTTTTAATTCCCCTACATCTTTTAAAAGAACCATAATCTGTATTTCTGTAAGAATACAATTGTTATATACCAATGAAGTATGAATGAAGGAAGGATGAGACTGTAACATATTCTTTACAAAAATACATCTCTCTTTATCACTTGAAAGGTCCGAAATTCTGTAAGTCTGAGAGAGATGGGTAAACAAAGGATGTGTACAAAGACTTGGCAGAAGACAGCTCTATAGTCTTTTTTCTAAACCCATGTTGTGATTCCATATTCAGGGCCTTAAATCTTTGCTTCCTTGATGAGATTTTCTCAACCAGAGTCCCCTGCCTCTCACCGGGTGGTACCCAGGGCGGCTTCTGCCCTGATTTGGTTGTGACTTTGGCTGGCTGTGACTGACCATCACTGTGGGTACCTGTGTATATATAATTTCATAATGCTTATGCTTTCTGGTTGTTCTTCAAGCTGTCAATTCAAATAACCTACTTTCAGCTGCCAACCCATGTGAACTGTCCTCCTGTTTACACAGCTGGAATATCCTGTTTCAGAAATCCCAAACAGATGGCTCTGTCAAAGGTCAATATGCAACACAACAATATTTTCTCATCTTCCTACAAAAATATTAAAACAAATCCTTATCCTTCACCACCCAGTCAATAGAGCTTAGAACATGCTAACTGAATCCTCTCCAGAGGAGTAAGGCACCCCTCACAAAACAAAAAATTGGGTGTCCTTGGTAAACTGCATCTGATGTTGAGTTGCCAGTGTTGAAGATATAGAGTGGGTGGAATACCCCTTCATTGTCATAACTCCCTGGTGCACTATGCACTGGTGTGATGTAACTATCTATGGGTCAAATAGATATGTTAGATATGTTTAAAATTATTTGTATCCAGTTAGATTATATGCAGAAAAACACTTAAGTAACAACTGCCTACAAAAATGTAAATATAAATGTACAATGAATGATATTCCTTAACATCTAAGCAGAAGATAATTCTATACCAGTTGACATGCCATTAAAATCAATCAATTAATCAATCAAATCCTAGAATCATATTTACGACTTCCATTCTTTATTCCTACAATTACTGAATGCAAAATTCTTATGCTGGTTTTCAAACAGTCTTTTGAACTTACTCAGCAGTTATTTTTTTATAACTATAGGTCAACTACAAAAAATTCCAAATGTACTGCATACAATGGTCATCATTTATGTTGTTAATTAAATACTTTGTTATTGTTGTAAGAAATGTCTTTATTTATTTTTGTCAATTCTCATCTTTCTCTATTTGGCAATAGCAAAGTTTGCTTCAATTGTCTCAATATAGTTTGAAATCATTCATTCATTTCGGAACATTTGACATCCACCTCTGTATAAAGAAAACAAGAAAAACATGTTATGAAATACTAGTAAACATACAAAACAGCTTTGTTCAAAGAACACAGCTTTTATTTAAAGATTCCACAGGGGTTTTAGTTGAAATTTGATTATCATTAATAAAAACAAGAATTCTCCTTTCTGCCTCTCAGTCAGCTTCCGTTAAAAATGAAGGTGAAAGCAGATAGCCTTCAGCATCTTTTCAAAGTCTTTTTATTTATTTAATCAGCTGACATTAACAAATACATAAACTGAAAATTCTCCTATCTCAGATCCATGCTAAATTTGTGGGAGCTGAAAAAAGAAGTTAATAGGTTGAAAAAAGATGTCAGCTAAATTTCTCTGGCCAATGATAATTCCTAATACTGCACATACCCATGTATGGGCAGAACTTTAAAGACTTATTTTTCAGGCGAAAAATTGTTACAAACTCTACATTAATATACATTATACAATAATCAATTTATATACATATATACACTATAAATTTTTAAGGTTGGAATACAAACATAATATAAAGTCTAATGGCAGCCCTTGGCTTCAAAATCTTATTTTATAAGCTAATAATATCATGACCATAAACTACTTAGACTACTTTGAATCAACTTATAGATGAGTAAATTGATTATACACTGAACAGAAAGAGTAGGTTTTATGGTGACAGAGATGAAACAATCACTTTCGTGAGTGCAGCAAACTGGC
This sequence comes from Sepioteuthis lessoniana, assembly GCA_963585895.1. Taxonomy (NCBI): domain Eukaryota; kingdom Metazoa; phylum Mollusca; class Cephalopoda; order Myopsida; family Loliginidae; genus Sepioteuthis; species Sepioteuthis lessoniana. Next base: position 36,971,047 of record OY757924.1, read on the forward strand.
ACAACAGAAATACAATATTAGACATGACTGGGTGGGAAAGGTTATTCATTGAAAATTGTGTAAGAGATTAAAATCTGACCATGTTGACAAATAGTATACACCCAAATCAGAATCTTTTCTAGAAAACAAGATGGATAAAATTCTCTTGGACTCAGATCAAACCTAGTTTTTATTAACAAGAGAAGTACTTATTTATAGAATTTTATCTTTCGAGAAGACCACGGTGTGACAAGAAATGAAAGACAAATGATAAATAAATACCTGGATCATACCTGAGCACTGAAAAATGGTATAACATGAAGTCAGTTGTTATTGATGCCTGGCCTCAAAAAGAGACAGTGGAGAAATGAAGATAAGAAGAATTGAGACAACCTACACCAAAGCAATCTTAAATTAAACTAGAAGACTTTGAAAAGTTCTGGTAAAGAGACTTGGTAGAACTGAAGATCAGAGGAAAAACTGAGGTCACCTAAACCACAGCAATGTTAAATTAAACTAGAATACTTTGAAGAGTTATGGAAAAGAGACTGGGAGAAATCAGAGGAGGAATTGAGACATCCCAGACCATAACAATGTTAAATTAAACTAAAATACTTTCGAAAATCCTGGAAAAGAGACTGAGGGGAATCAGAGAAAGAATTGAGACCACCTAGTTCTGGAAAAGAGACTGGGAGGAACTGAAGATCAGAGGAAGAATTGAGACCACTTAGACCAAAGCAATGTTAAATTAAACTAGAATACTTTGAAGAGTTCTGGAAAAGAGACTGGGAGGAACTGAAAATCAGAGAAAGAATCCAAATCATTTAGACCACAGCATTGTTAAAATCAGCAAGAATACTTAGAAAGATCCAGACAATCTGAAGACACTTGTTTTCATTCAGACTAAAGAGAAAACCACTTGTTAAATCAGGTATGACAACTTGTATAATTATCTCTATTTGAATTACATGAATTATTAGAAAAAACATTTTATCATCAATGACATCAAAGAATGACCATTTAAAAATTTTAGTATATGTATCTATAACTTTCCATATATATCAAAGAACTTAAAAGTATTGTGATAAATATAAAAAGATAATTTGAAGTTGTGACATTTGAAGTATTGTTATTCTATAAATTATTCTGAGTCATCTTATTGTTATTTCTAAAACAATGTTAAATGTGTTTCTGGTCTTTTTATCTTTTTTGTTTTGTTTTGATTTATCTTAATGTCTCTGTTAGAAAAACTTACAGTTTTAGTCCAAGATATCTATTCGCAGAAAGTCATCACATAATGCATTGTGCCTGAATCTTTTAATTCCACACTGTAAAGCCAAAAATTCAACAAATCTCATGTATCTTTCAAAGAAACAAACATAATCTGATCTATCCAAGATACAAAACAAAATTCTAAGCAATTTTACCTTTATGAAAAATTAATCCCATACCTGCTTATACCAACACAGGTATAAATTTTAAGAATCATGTTTAAACTACAATTAAGCTTGACTTTAAAAAGAAATCTATGAAAATTCTGCTCACGGTTTCTTATAAGTGATTACAGAAGATTTTTATTGTATACAGTAGTACAAAATGTTTAGACTGTCATGCTAATTTTCAATTTGTAGAAGGCTGAAGAGTTAAGAGGTCTGATAAAAAAAGCTTAGAACAGTTATCAGAAAAATTAATAGAATCCAGTATCAGTTTATCACATTTGTCAAGTGGTTAATTGATGTAGTCCTTTCTCATCACTCTGTCACAGCATGCTATAATAATATGTAAATATATATGGGGTGTTAAAAATTTTCTTTAAAAAATTCAGCATTTGAGCAAAGAAATATTCCTTAGATCATGTGATCATTTTTTTTTGTGAATATGGAAAACAAGACACTAGAATCTTTATTTTTTATCTAACGATTATGATAACACATAAAGCTCTGAGTTTCTATTGTTTTAGAGTTCATAGACTGTCACACTTATTTTGCTTGGCATGGAAGTGTTTCTATTGACCTCTTCTGAAATTTATACCAAGTTTTGGAGTTTATAGATTGTCTCATTTAAAATGATAGAACATATTATATTCAATTTGTTCTGGATAAAGTTTCCCAGTGGTTTCTTTGCATGCAACTGTCTTCATATGATTTGAGATTGATTTCAAAATGTTTAAGTTCTTTTTCGATTGGCTGACAAACATAACAAAACATTCAAAATCTAATTGTGATATTGATGTCTCTTCAATTTGCCAGAAGGTATCATGATTATTTGACCATCCAGCCCATGGCATACAAGAATAGAAATTAATATTTCAAGGAGGCAAGCTTAGCATAACAGTTATCATCATAGGTAATGGAATTGGCACCCAAAGTTCAAATCCTGGATGAAGTTTCATCCATTGTCAAATATTTATGCAAAAACTCCAATTTGTTGCATTGAAACAGTTGCAAACAACTCTTTGAATTTTGGACACATTGTAGTTTTTGATCAAATGTGAGCAAACTCAGTACCCACTTTGAACACAGCTTTCTCATTGACAAATGTTCATGCAAAAGGGTGAATACACTGTCTTTTGATATCTTCAACTCTTCTGCTATCACACGCAACTTTAATTTACTATTGGCCAAAATGAGTTTGTGGAGTTTTTTTTATGTTTTCCAGACAACTGCCGATTTTGGGCAACCTGAGTGTTCTGCATTATTTGTGTCTGTACGACCATGTTTAAAATCAGCGTACCACCTCTTAAGCATTGTTTCTGATGTAGCAGAATCTGAATAGCAATTATCAAGCCATTTCTTTGATTGAAGAGTATTTTTTCCCATCAGAAAGCAATGCTTTATCAACACATGAAATTCAGATTTTTCTATTGTTTTGAAAATTTGCAACAGTAGGTTTACTTGAATAACTGTAATTTGTAAACTAATAATCCAACTGGGTTCAAATTTTGACACATGCCATTTGAAGGTTAGTACTTTATACAAATCATATGGATTTTTTATTTGTGGCACCATCTATATGTCAGGCCCAGGACTTATTGATTTATCAATCTTAAAAACTGTTTTAATATCAAACACACAGTGTGTAGTAATCCAAACCATGAATTCAACTTATCATGTTTGAAAGAAAATTATAGGACATTAGCTAGATTAAGCAACTATTACCACTTCTCTAATTCTACTTGCACCATACAGATGACAGTTTGAAAATTTGGAGGTATTTCTGCCACACACTGTATATAATTCATTCTGCCACACACTGTATATAATTCATTCAAAAATTAAGTTTGGTTTGTGCATCAAAGTGTGTCTTTCTGATTTGTTAACTGTATCAATTTGTGGTTTTACAATCTTCAAAACCGAATTCAGAGCCACCATATTAAGTTTCTATTGATTCACTCACCTATTTCTGCTATGCAAATGTAGCATTCATTTTAGAAATACATGTTTTCCTTAGCTTTTATTTGTGCTCTGTTTATATTTTCATGTTCACCATTTTCAAGGATCTCTATTTCCACTTTTATCAATCCTTATAATGATTATTTTCCTTTTCTAAACTGGATAAAAATGAATGCAAAACATATATTGGAAAGCAAACCACTTTAGTTTATTAAAAAGTAAAAAAATAAACCCTTTATATATTTGTAGACTAATTATAAAAAGGAGCACATATTTTACATGACAGATATTTTTTCATCACAATGTTATTCCTTTTAAATGCACTTAACCAAATGCTTCATCATCAATGACATAGATTGGTCATTATACAGTGAAGATTTCTGATCAAATTTCAGCCTGTAGATTTAACAATCCATCCCAGTATTTACCATTTCCATTTATCTTATCAGTAGGACAAATTTATAATATCATTTTCTCTGAAATTTTAACAAAAAAACTGCCCTTTGTGCCTTTTATAGTCTTGCAGGGAATTTAATTGTTTTCATTAAAAGGAAAGATTTGACAAAATATAATGGGAAAGTACAATATCTGGAAAATATGCCACTATTAACAAACACTTTATAATAGAAAAATGCACTGATTCATTTGTCATAATGCAATTAAATAAATGCAGTATTTAAAGTGATTTTAACTGAAATGAAATGACTAAATTTTACTCATAACTAACAACAAACTCAGAGAAAAAAAATGTATAATAATAATAATAACTTTACCGATAATAGATATAAGATGATATTATTGATTATAGATACAAAAGTAATAAGAGTGATAACAGATATAGAAATATTGGTAACAATGATAATAATAATAGCAACAATAAATTTCATATTAAGAATAAGTAAAAATAGTACTCAATTCTTTTATAAGAGCAAGTTAAAACCTAGAATTTTGGAATTATAATTCAGTGATCCTCCTTCCATTTGTCAGTTTCACAATAATCAACAAACAAATAATTTCCCATCAAATTATTGTGATGACACATAGAACTCAGAATAACAAGAGTCCCATGGAATTCTAATTTCAAAAGTATAATTTCAAAATTACAGAGTAAAGATAAGGAGCTTTAGTATATTCTATTATCTTGTAAGTTATATCAACTAACCCACAATAAAAATGATTAATCATTTTTCGTTAAAGATTTTTTTTATTGGAAGAATGAAATCGTTTCTTTCCTTTACTGGTTGCCAATCAAGTCTATAAAGCCCATTCTGTTTTACTGTTCATACTTTTTGTTGGATAATTAGTGCAAAGTGAATGTCAACGTAATTTGAACTCAGATTTTCTATTCTATTTTCTACACCAATAACAATTATGTCATCCAGGACATCTGAATTAATATATATTGAAATAAAAACAAGTAAATATATTTAACAGGAAATTGTTTGGGGAAATCTCTATGATCCAGTGTCAAGTAAATCATATATTCAATAATTTGTTGATCAGTTCATTAATAACTTAATGAGAAAAGTTTAGGAATAGGTAATTGGTCATTATCTTCTTGGAGCATTTATTACAGTGTTATTTAAATTGCTTTCATCATGATATTTTGCAGTTTCCTCACAAGAATCTTCTTTCTCAGAGTTCAGTCTTGTTGATTATAATTCAGAGGACAATTACTTTTAACTATTACTTTTTCATTTACAAGTCAATTCAATGAACGCAAGGCATGAAAAACTGATTGAAATAAACATTTTCACCACACACACACACACACACACACACACACACGCACTAGGATCATTGAAAAAAATAAGGGCAATTTTTCAAAAAAAAGCAAAATAATTTAGTGGTGGGGATTTTTTCCCATAAATATAAACTCTTGCATTGTTTGGAATTAGTCATGAGCAAAACTGATTTTGATCTTGAAAAGATATTTGTTTTGTGGTTATTCATAATGGAGACAAATGAAAAAGTGTACTCCAGGAATGTAATTGTTGCCAACCATAGTCGAGGGTGACCAGAAGGCTACCTTTTCAATAGCTACTGCACTGAGGTGTAGGGGAGGGTGCTACTCCTTTCCCAGGATTGCCCAACTTTACCTTTGATACATACCTTATATTGCTGAGTGTTAAGCCAGGAGGTATCAAGTACCATTTTTAAAGTCTTTGGTATGACGCGAACTGGGATTGAACCCCAGTCTCCCAGACGATTGGTGAACACTCTACCCTCTAGACCAATGAGCCAAATGGGGTCTAACATGGAAGTTTTGGCAGCTGAGAAGTGCAAACAATGTGGAATATGTCATATGTATAAAAAAGCACATTTTGGTAAAAAAATTACAAATGAGTAAAAGATGGATTTGCCATTATAAGCTTGAGTCTCTGGTAAAGAAAAGGTTACTTGCACCGTGGTTGGTAAAGGTTATGCTGACAGTCTTTTGGGATATGAAAGAACCCATCACCATTGATTTCCTTGAAAAAGGCGCTACTGCAAACCATGCTTAGTCATTGCCACTTTCTTTAAGAATATTCACCTTATCTTCTGAATAACCCTCACATGTCTATCTATCTATCAATAATCTGAGGAGGAAATCCAAGGGGTAGGAGTATCCAATTTGAGTGCTCAATGTCAATGACTATTGATGTGTCATTAATTTGGGATTAAAAATACATCAACACTTAACATGCAGAGCAAAATAATCTTTTTATATAAAAATAAAAAGAAAAAAATTCACTTCCTTGGTATCATTGTGAATTTATTTCTGGTCAGAATGACCATCATCAGATACAGTAGAAAAAAAATTACACCCAAATAATTTTTTTTTCTACTACATCTGATGATAGTCTTAACCAGAAATATACTTATAATAACAACAAGGAAGGTAATTTTTTATTTTTATTTTTGTATAATATATATATATATATATATATATATATATACACAGATAATGATATTGCAAATATTTTGTTATATTTTTAAATAAAGAGTGCTCAGCATCAGTGATACAGCACATATATATGTATTTACCCAACTCCTCCACAATAAACTGGATGTGACACAAGGTCAATTTTTAAGTGGTTTGAATTCAGTTCTCTTTTTCTTAGACAATGCTAAAGAAACAAGACTACCTGACTATTTACTCATTGCTGGGTGGAAAAAAGTTGAACTTGTACGATCTCACATAGTGCTATGTTAAATACAAACAATCTCGTCCATGATTTGAACTTGGGTTGCCTAGTTCATTTCCAAAGACAATAATTTTTACTCCATGAGAGGCTCCTAAGGAGTCTACATATATCTAAGTTGGAATAGTATAGATACAGAGTCACAGGTATTTGGTGAGTGACAGTTTCTTACCAATACAATCATCAGACTATGTGATCATCAGACCAACTCTTTGACTTTGTGTCTACATTATTCAAGCTTATATAAGCAATTCCCTGGACATATTTTTATTTTGAAAGCCTTATAAAAAAAGGATTCAATCTTTTAAGCTTACATGCAGTCACTACATGCAGCTAGAATATTTACATTGAGATTTGCTTAGAAATTTTGTATGTTTTAACATCTGGAATGTGTGATTAAAAACAAAAAAATTATTCTTCATGCAATTTCATAGATTCAACTCTACGATATTTTGTCTCAATGTCACAAGACAAATCCATATTCTCAGAGATGCACTCAAATTACTGAGTTTGTTAGAACATATCCAAAAGCTAGAAGAGTTTCAAGATAAAGTAGTTTTATTTTATATGATAATTATATTTAAACCATTTTCTACCCAAAGGCTAACTTCTGTTTATGTTGAATAAGTTAAAAATATACCTTGAAAAATTTTCATTGTTTCATCTGTTTATTCAAAATAACAAAGTGAGTTTTTTTCTTTTTTAATGTATTATTTTTATTTACTGAAATGTAATTCTGTTCTGCTGGTAAAAGTGCCTCAGCATACACAGTTCACAAGGGTTGGAATTTGAAAAATCCAAGGCTTAACCATAACTGAGATTAGAATCTATTTCTCATCTTGGTTATTGAGGAACAAAAATTACTCAGGCTGATAGTATATAATTAAAAATTTGAAATACCTACAAAATATCACAAAATACCTCCAATATCAAAAGAAAGACACATCCGTTATGAATATGTAACTGCCACAGATGTGTAAATGATTGAGATATCTGAATCCTATGCCTGCTTAGCAAAAGTACAAGTATATTTTCAATATTTACATAAAGAACTTTTATGTAATTTTAGTAATCCAAGTAATCATAATGGTAAAAATTCAAAAATTTATTTTGTTTTATTTTATTATATATTTCCTATTCATCCCTGATATATTAAAACTTGTGTCTTTCTATTGGCTGTTGAAGCCCCAGTTTGTGGCAGTTAAAATTCTCAGATTGTATCCTCAGCAGAGGGGTAAGACACTATTAAAGGAGTATCTTGAGTATAATAGTTAACTGCATCTGATAGATAGATTCCAGTCATGCAAGCTTCCATTGCCATAACCCCTTGGTCCACTTTGTCCTTCGGTGATGGGCCCAGTCCACTGGGGTCGTAGAACATGCCAAATGCATCTCTGCAGAGAGGTAAGACTTCCCCAATAAATGTCCTGATATGACACTAAAAAATCTTATGGTGAAGCTCCATTAAATCTGGAGCTTTGAGGAATACACAGTACTCCTTTATTGCCATTGATCCCAGGTCTACTCTGGCCCTGAGTGGTAGAGCCTGATAGGGTCCAATCTATGGGTCAAATAGAACTAAACTGTAATCATGCTAAACTGAACTGTTTGAAATTAAACTTTTTCCCATTTAACCTTGTGTAAATAAAACACTGTGTAAAGTAAAAGTAAAGTTGGCAACCTTAGTCGAGGGTGACCTGAAGGCTACCTTTTCTTTTACTTCAACACTGAGGTGTAGGGGAGGGTGCTACTCCTTTCCCTGGATTGCTCCACTTTACCCTTGATCCATACCTTATATTGCTGAGTGTTAATGCAAGAAGGCATCAAGTACCATTTTTTGAGTCTTTGATATGACTCGACCTGGGATTAAAACCAGATCTCCTGGGTCATTGGCAAACAATGCAAAACTGAATTGTTTGAAATAGAACTGTTTTTGACATTTAAACTGCGTACTTATGCTAAACTGAATTCTTCAAAATAAAACTGTTTTGACATTTAACAGTGTGTAAACAAAACTGTACTTATACTAAACTGACTAGTTTGAAACTTTTATCAAAATGACTTACTTCAGCGTTAAATGACCGAAAAAGGGTTGATACACCATAAAACAAAACAACCAATCAACCAACTAACCAACCAACCAACAACCAACCAACCAACCAACCAATCCTGCTGTGGGAGTACTAGTTAGGGTCCTATCTATGGGTCAAAAAATCTGTTTAAAAAAATAATTTTTTATATTTGATAGAACTGTGAGAAAACATTTTCCTAAGAAGCAACTACTCAAAGGTAAATATGAATATATAATGAATACAATTCTCTAAAATCCTATGCATAAACTAACCCTTAACAGGTTGACATGCTGTTACAAACAGTCAGTCATCTTGGTTGTAATTATTACCACCATGTTTCAACCATTGTGCCCTCTATCTGACTTCAGGTATCTTTGCTAATAGCTAGTAGCTTTCTAGGTATTTGAAATAGATTCTTTATTCAATCCAAGTGGGTAGATCATTCTTTTCCTGCTATCCATGCTTAGTAGATACATCATATCAGTTCACTATTTCTTAAGAAGATCCTTATTTTTTACAGATTATATGAAGTTCAGGCATGAACTGACTCAAGGACTGAACTCAGGATGACCAAGTAACAAACTACACTTTAACTGAGCCATTGTTTTCTTCACAGAGATTCAGATGAAAGAAAGTCTTTTATTCTTTATGATTTTTTTCTTTAGCTGTTCTGAGATATATTTCTTGGATTTTTTTTTTTACTTTACTCTTTTGTTAATTCAAGGTATAAACCCCCTTATCACTCACACAAGCAATGGGTTAAGTCATACCATGACTGTTATTTTACAAGGATGGCATTGGCATTAAATAATTTACAAAGGTTGATATGTCATTAAACAAAGAAATCAAATCATTTGTCAATTTAAGAGTTAAAAGTGAAGGCTCTCAGTGGAAAATGCTTACAAGTAGAGAAATTAACCTAAATCTCTGTTGAGTCATTGATCAATAACTGTCCCCAGTAATTTTTTACCTTTGTCTGGAATCTTTCATCTGTACCTGTATGTGTAAATTATATAATTGTCTATACATATTCATTAGTACAAATACATATAATATACATGAAGGTGCATTTCATATAATTGTTATTGTCGTAGAAAGTAGATTTGAAGTGCAAACACCTTTATTCATGATTTGAACTTAGATGACTGAATTCATTTCATAGGATGATAGCCATTAAACTAGACATACCTCCAGTGTAAATAAATAGCTATATTATGGACTTTCTATTCTCAAATGTTAACAAAAGGCTGATAATAGTTGTAGAAGTCATTGGCGGTGAAAAAAAATAATGTCATTTTTAATAGCATGAAAGAATCAAAATTAGAAAAGAGACTTGTTTCCCAAATCTTATTAAATGATTTCCTTCTCAATGCATATTTTTAATCAAATATATCAATTTTTTTAAGGAAATTTTCATTTTTATACTTTGCTCTTTTTCTTTGCCTTGTAAAACATCCTTCTGCTTCTAGTAAAAATGGCAAAATATATGTTTATTTTTGATAAAGTTTCCCTGTAGTATGCTTCTCATATAATTGGTTCAATATTGTCCAAGATTAATTTGAATATGATCAAATTCAGTCCTCATCTCTTGGGAATACCAACTGATATAATTCTATAAATGGTTTTATTGTTCCTTAAAAATATTCATCCACCCTATATGCTGGGGCTGTAGAATATGCTACCACAACTCTGCAGAGGGGTAAGACCTACCCACTCTTAATGAGGCCAGCCATTGGTCATGTGTGGTGACCCAAAATTCTTGAGGGCAGGATCCTTGTGGCTGAGCAATCCATGACTCAGCAACCAACATAGTATTATTAAATAGGATTATTTCCCTAGATACTATGTAACTTTGTGTAGTATTTGTATTAGATAAGAATATTCGATACTTTGTAACTATGTGTAAACAAAAAATTATTATTATTATAGACAAAAAATGTGATTGAATTAACATTTCTAATGAAAAATTGAAAATGTTTTTTATTGTTACCATCAAACCTTGGTTTATATGCAGTTAAACAGATAAAACATATTATGGTCTAATGTCTAAGTACAGGACTGAGGCCTCAAAGTAAGCAAGTTCAAATTCCAGTCATGCCATTGTGTTAACTTTCAGAATCAAAAAATTTGAACCCTTTTATCTCTCCAGCTATTGGTTAAATTATATTATGACTGTTCTTCTATAAGGAAGGCTTTGGTTGATATGCAGTTCAATAGAAAAATCTTCAAGCCTTAATTTTGGTGGGCAGCATGTCTTGCCTTTGTATACTTTCAGCATATATATTAGGCTACAGTGACCTGTTGAGTAGACCAAGTATAGAGATGAATACAATATGGGAACCAATAATCAGAAAGGTTAGATAATAAAAAAAGATTTAAAAATTTGACTGTAGGCAAGTAACAATACAGAAATACTTAGCAATTATATCCGGTTATGGTTAATGGAATCAGAACAAGCGACTCCTGTGGATTAAATAAAAGACATGGTTCAAAGTTCTATGTAGACTCCCAAGTTTGACAAAAACCTGAAGAAGGCCAGAGGAATATAACAATAAAGATGAAGACAATAGTCCGAAAACCCTGAATGATAAATATTTTCAACCCAGTTGGCTGGGGCTGTAGAATACACAGACTGCATCTCTACAAAGGGGTAACCCCCCACCCCTGACAAGTGTCCTGGAGTACCCCTTCTTTGCCATTACTCTCACGTCCACTCTGACATAGGGTGGTAGCACCTGATAGGTTCCTATCTGAGGGCCAAATAGAACAAACTGTGTGCAAATAAATGACTGATGTTAAATTGTGACTTATATAAAAATACTTGAAACTATTAATCTGTGTGCAAAAAAGAGCTCAGGCTTGTTTAAGAATGTTATCTAAAAAATGTGTTTACAAATCATATTTATATTTGATATATAAATGGATGTATTTGGCATTAAATAACCTACAATGGCAAACAAAACCAAACCAAACCATCTTGCTCCTTTATGTTTAATACCTTTTTGTGGAATGTTCTATTGAGTCGTTTTCATCCAAACATATTCTGATGTTTTCTGCAGATAAAACTCTTTTCATTAAGGGTTTGATAAAATCCTTTTCATAAAGGATTTTCTTGGAGGAAAATACTAAGCAGGTTTCCTATTACATTGGTCAGGTTTTGAATTCAGACATTTACTTCTACTTGACCAGTTTCCCTATCAAGGCTTTAGAAACTAGTTTTCACGGTAGTGTGAAGTGAAATGCAAACTACATTGTCCAGAATTTGAACTTGGTTCATCAAATTTCTTTTCTATTATAATAATCACAATACTACCTATGATTTCTGTTTATTAAACTAAAATAAAATAAGAATAAAAATTCTTCTTATAATATTTCTAATTGCTACAAAGGATTTGTTGTAAATGAAAATAATTTTGAATATATATATGTAGTTAATTAAATGTATATACATATATTGGTTTTTAGGATAAAAACATCACACTCAATTTAATTTATATATATATATATATATATATATATATATATATGTGTGTGTGTGTGTATGTGTGTGTGTGTGTGTGTGTGTGTGTGTGTGTGTGTGTGTGTGTGTGTGTGTGTGTGTGTGTGTGTGTGTGCGTGAGTATGGGTAAATAACTAAGTCTAATGTTATCATTTTATAAAGCATGTGTTCTCCTGGAAGATGAATACCTGTTTTATAAATAACAAAATTAAAAGAAAATGAGAAAGGATAATTCTATAATATGGCTGGTGCATCTTAGTGCAAATGGTTATCTGTTACTGGTTACATATTAGATCCCCTCTGTTTTCCTTTTTTGAACAATATCTCTCAGAAGACTATCAGTAATATCTGCATGACACCTCATAAAATTACTAAGCCAATACTTTTTATCTCCCTAAGCGCTGCATTCAGAAGGATCTCATTTTCTATTCGGTCGTATAATGCATTCACATCCTAGGTAATTGTTTCTGAGAACATATTCTACCTATTAAAGAAGATATTATTGTAGGTCAAAGTCAATGCTCTATCTGTCAAGAGAATGAAGAGAATTTATTGCCTCAGACCACTGATGATAAATTTAATCTGTGAAGACTAGAATCTAATGTTTGGAATACAAATAATTATGTCTGATTGTAATAATTAGTCTACTGCTCTTGGGTATGTCTGTCATTCCAATCATCTCCATTTCTGCCTTCATTTCTTCAAGTATTCTCCTCTTCATCCATCAACCATTTCCTTAGTTATTTTTTCCAGACAAGTTGAGAGTTAGTGGCCAATTGTGCTTTATAAAATAATTTGATGTCACGTTTGTGACTCATTCATTCAAAAACCCTATTGGAAATAGTTTTATCATTGCATTAATAATTAATTTCACAAAAAAGAGTTCAGTGATATTAATTTTATCTCTATTGTTTATTAGGTTTGTATCCACTGGGAAAGTGTGATGAGGTGTATAGCTTTGTAACCTTAAAAGTGCAAGTTGACTTACAAAGAGATACAGAAGGGCATATCTCAGTAAATGTAAGTGTATATAACACTACAATGGTATGTTATTCATCTGTATATGTTAGTGAATATTTATTGATATTCATGTATACATATTTGCAGGTGAAATATATGTTATGAGAAAAACATCTCTACAACTTATTGCAGACTTTTGAACATTATATAAGTCTCTAAATATATGTTATTATATATCCTTCAGACAAATCCTTAAAATCTATCTCATTAAAGAGACACTCTCCAAGATATATTCTAAACAAAAGTTATGTTTACAAGAAAGTTCTATTCTTCTGCTATAAAATTTTGGTGGAATAAAAGAGAAAGTTAATGAAAAAATTATTTTGCACTTAAGTTTCTTTTGCTCAGCTGATTATTTTACATGATTCAAAATATTACTCTTCATTTTGCTTGTTATATTCGTATTCTTTGCTTTACCCTCTAATCTTCCATCCCTCTTCAGTAAGCTTTAGGAAATTTCAAACTGAACTGTTTATTCACTTTACAGAGCTAGAATGTTCTCACCTAATTGTCTATACTTTGTAATAACCCATTTTGTTTTTGCAATACCACTTTTTCTTTTGGATGAACCTGAACCCAGGAATTGAACCAATGACTTCAAGGGAAATTTTAACTAGAAGTTCATAAACAATTCACTCATCCATTGTCTCATAAAACAAATCAGATATCATTTTTAATAGCCTTAAACCAAATGTCCTTTTTGTCTGAGTCTTCAACCAAAGCATGTCTGCTTTTATTTTTTTAAACATTCATTTATGGTTGTCCTTATTGATTCTTGGGTTCATTGGTCTCTCTTTCTTAATTAACAGCTCCCATGTTGTGTTCATGTCTATGACTGGCTTATTTAGAAGATCGCAAGTGCCTAGCAGATGCACTGATTCTTTTTGTCGTCTAATCTTTCAGTGTTATTCTCTGTCTATTATGTTATCTTCATTGTGAGTATAACAATAAACATATTGGGTCAAGAAATGAATGAGTTATATCATCTTTTAGCCTTTATAAGGAATATTATATAATCAATGAACTGTATGACTCAAAAATATTATTTTTCAATTCTCTTCATTAATGGGATTGACACAAGGCCAGCTTTATGTAGGAACACTCCCAGAAATGGAGCCTACTTGCTGGCAAAATAGTCCAAGTCCCATGAGATATCCTCTTTAGGGAAGCATCTTAGGTATTAGAAAATGAACCTGACACTTACCTCTTTTGGATGATTGGAACATGTGCTACCTGAGGAATGACTTTCAGAGACAAGACTGATTTATTTTAAAAAATACATGCCAAAGTTTTGTTTTTTTTTCATATAGACATAGAAGAAGAATGTCTGGAGATTAATGCTGGGTAATATTGTTTTTAATGTGTCTGTGTAAGAAAGAATTGGATAGAAAATTCTGCCCAATGAAACATCCAACCATTTTATTAGGAATTCCTGTCAGAGAGGAAAAGATTTAAATTTGGTGCTATACCATTTTTATATGTGAATATCACATCATTATTTTTATGCTGACTTTATTAGTTGCCATAGACAGCTTGAAGCTAATAGGAGAAAGGAAAGGTAACCTCACTAGATATGTATATGTACAAATTTATAGTCTTAAATTAATTTTTTTGTTTTTTTCATTTTTCCCTCGTGTTTCTTTTATCTTTATGTTGCACCAACCAAAATAAATATAAGTCACCACATTCTATGACCATTTTCTACATATATTATGTAAATAAAAAATACTTCACCAATTAAATGAAGAAAATTTAAGGACTATCATATCTATTACTATTACTAGTTTGTAAACAAACAATACAGAGAAAATGAACTGAGAAGCAAAGGAGAGTTTTATGACAGGAAATTTATTTTGATACCAATTAGTAAATATCTCTACTTGTGGAGGCACTTGTTCTGCAATGGTTATCTCTGTCGGAAATGAATGTAGCAACTTGAGTTCAAATCTTAGATGATGCTGTTTGCATTTCCCTTCATGCTTATTGATATATCTTGAGGTGACACTAATATAAGGATAATCAAGAGATAGTATTCCGTGAAAGGAAATAATATGTACAATAGGTTTGAATAAATAAAGAAGAAGTTTATTGTAATATTTACAGAGAGAGAATGTGTAGTTCTTCACGTGTTCTGTCCAGGGTGTCTCTCCGTGTTTCTCTATCCGGTGACCAGTGACATGGTCCCTTATTTAAACTGTTCCAGTGGTGATTACATATCTCACCACAACACTTATGCCTTTGGGAAAGGCATGAATCCATCTCTTCTCACTCAGTCTATGAGTAAGTAGTAAGGTAGACTAGACTCTAATCTTTGTATGGCAACCAGTATAGGAAAAGTAAAGCTATGAATTTAAGCCAGTGTTGTATAATTATATGAATAGAAACATTTTTGGTGAAAAAAAAATACCTTCATATGAACATACCAAAAATAAATCAATTGAGGGATTTAAATGAAATCAAATAAAGAATATTAATATGATGTTTAATGATGTTTTTGCACAAATATTCATTCCTAGTTTTGAAAAAAAAAAAAAATTTTTTATGTGATTATACTCTCTTAATTCAAACAACTTATGTGTCAATCTAGCTGCATTATCAAGTAAAAAATGATTATGCTTTTCCAGAAAAGAGGAGTCTAAAACCTTTATAGTCCTTTCCCATCATCTCTCAACAAAAATACAGTACATTGCTTGTGCTATTAGAAGAGATATATAACAGTCTATATTTTAACTGTGTTGTCATATTTTAAGTTATTTTTCCAGAGCATTACCAGTTATCCTTGCTAGTAGAATTTTAAAAATCCATGCAAGCATCTCTCTGCTTGTAGTGAAATATATACGTGTATTAATGTGTGAGTTTTCGTAACAATCTGAGATACATTTTAGAGGAGAATTCTTTTATTTAATCAGCAAATTTTAGTAACACCTGACTCAACAAAACTAATCACATTTAAAGATTCAAACAATGAATAGGGTAACATCTCAAAACTTATCTTTCAAACCTTGATATATTATTTTCATTGATATCAAACGGATTCTCAGAGGAGACTCTCAAACACCTTCATCATGGTAATGCTGACAGAACTGCTTTGAGAATTCTTCACAGATAACACAGAAAAATAGTTTGATTTCTCATTACCATATTTGGTGATTAACATACTGTTTGTCTGCAGAGAATTCCAAGATAAGAGACTGTGATTCACAGTTTACTCTCTAATTTCCTCCTTTGGATTGTTTCAAATTTCATGGAACATTAATTGTAGTCATTTCTCCATGAAAATTTATTATCAGCTTTTCCACACACAACTGAGTGCTACTCTCTATAAAAAAAGACAAAAAATGAAAAACCTCAGTGAAGGTGTTAATAAAATTTGTCCATTAGCTTATTTATCCTTGTGTTGTAATCATAGCATTACTGAGGCTTTGAATGGAAGCAGTGTGGAAAGAAAGGTTTAAGACAAGTCATGAAATAAATTTGATTAATCTTATTGGAAAATAGGCACATAAAAGTACCCAAAAGTGAAGTAGACATTAGTTAGGTTCATTAGTGTAAGCTCCATATTTACCAGCTTGTAAGAGATATTTGGGAAGAGGTTTAGTTTTGGTTTCTTTTGTTTAATGAAATATTAACCTTTGTAGGTTATTTAATGCTAAAGCCATCATTGTAGAATGACAGTAGTTATACTGTTTAACCCATAGCTAGGAGTTAATGGAGTACATATCTTTCCTGAGAGTATGAGTCCAAAAGAAAATATAATAATGTGACTGGATTTTGAACTCACTCACTATGACATTGCAGTCCAGCATGTCATGGGGACTCCTTCAATTAGGAAGAGGATTTAGGAACAGTTATTCATGTGTGAACAAGTACTCTGTCCTTTTAGATATACAATACAGTCAGAAACTTGAGTAAGTGACTTTACAAACTCAGCAACATATGATGTTTCATATTTGAGGAGTTGTATCAAACTAGACCCATGTATTGAGAGATATAGGTATACAACCAGTTTTAAATTTCTCAATCACTGAAATTCTTTCCTCTTCTCTTAGATGACAGATCTCACAAATTGCTTTTTTCTATATAAGGAAATGGCACTTTAATCACTTTTTTAACCTGATTGAACTTGAATAATTTTTTGTACGACTTTTCTGTTTTGTTCTTGTAATCTTACTTAAATAACAATGTAAGATTAATTTTTTTTTTTAAAGTGAGGCCAGTGATATTTTAAATCATAGCTATAGTATTGGATAAAAAAAATCTTCAGAGAAAAAAAAAGGAACCACTTTTTATTGCCACAAATTTTAATGAAACTTCAATAGCTTAGACACACATAGAAAATAACTATTTTTCTTGATTATTGTAGTCAAAATTCCTTTAGTTGTAGAGAAAAGTAATTTGCAAATTAGGATATCAAACCTATCAAATTGCCTAATTTTTGTATTTCTAAGGATTTCTTTTTCATAGAATAATGACTTTTTTCTACCACTAAGGGTATTTGGACAACATGATCAAGGAAAATAATCACTCCCAATGTGTGTCTAAGCCAGTGAAATGTCATTATGATTTGTGGCAAAAATAAAAAATGGCTCTGATTTTCAACGTCTATTTTTAGTCTAATAGAGTATCTGGATAATGTTTTCATGAAAATGAGTGGACAAGTTCTGAACCCAACCAAGAAGGAATTTATTTTGAGCCTTGAAACATAAAAATTATTTCACATATTCATCCAACAGTTCAAAAGTCCATGTATAACATTTTTCAAGTTTAATAGAATTTTTTTAAAAAGAGTCTTTTCCTTTCTTGGTTAGTCTGAAAATTTTCCTTCATCACCTTATAATACTTATGGACAATGAAATAATTCTATATGTAAATTTGAAAATGCTAATAAAAATAATTTGATTGATAAAAATTGATAGATATACATAAACTGAGAGAGAAACTTATATAAATTTATAAATTTATATTGATCAATAAAATGTTAAAGGTATTTTCAAATATTATAATTATTTTATGCATAAATTATGTTCTGAATAAATGTTGAAAATAGTGGATAAAGTGAAAAGAAGAAGATTAAAGTGGACTGAATTGATATAGGAAGTGTTTTCACTCCAGATGAAAAATTTGATAAGTCTAGAAAAAAATAGTTTGAGATATAATGTAAGAATTAAAATCGTTCTTTTACATTGGCTAATTAATTATTGCAAAAAAAAATGTTTAAAAGTCAATTATTTTGATGCCATAAAAACACCATATTGTTAAAAAAAATAGTGAGCGAAATCATATTTCATTTGAAGTTTATTTTACCAAACTTCAGATGAAACCAAGACTATAAAAATATCAAATAATAACATTGATCTTCAAACTTTTTAGAAATAAATATTAAAAATAGATATTAAAGAAAACTTTTTTAAATATTGGCATTTAGAATTTAAGTTTGTTACATCAAAGAACTATCAAAAAGGGAATTCAACAGGAGAGAAAAATTTAGTTTTCTCTATTGATATGTAAATGACAGTTTTATACACTCAGTATAAAAGACTGCTTAAATTTGGACTTCTGGGCAATGGTTAAATTGGAAGAGAAAAAAGAAATGAGAAAAACTGAAGAAATTTCTTCTGTCAAACTGAATTATTTCTTCTTGTCCATATCAAATTTTATCTCATCCAAATTTCATATTAATGAAATCCACTCATCAATCAAAGTTTAGTCAAAATTCCCATGCTTTTTTATTTTGTCTCACATCAATTTAAATTAATTCCTTTAAATGCCTCATTCAGATAATCTTCATTTGTCTAAAATGAGACTTCTCACTTCTTCAGATTCTGTGAATTACTCTTTTCTCAGGGATAATTCTAGCAAACACATAACCATTTTTAGAATCATACTAATTATTAATTGTTCTATTTCCTTTAGAAACTGGAGAGTGATCAAGAATAACTATTTTCTTAGTTGATGGATAGTCAAAATGGTGGCCAAGGAAAAATAACAAAAAAAATTTTCCTAATTACTCATGTGTATTTTGCTAATGTTAAATCTGTTCAAAGATGTATAAATGTCAAGCCGTATATATATATATATATATATATATATATATACTTTATATTTTGGCAATATATATCTATAGGCTTGGATTTTAAGTAAATGTGTGTAATGTATATATATATATATATATATATATATATATATATATATATATATATATATGTGGTGCATTCAATAAGTTTCCAGACTTTTTTGTACAGGCATTTAAAATTGTTGTAAACTCTTGAAAATTCACTATGTTTGTGCTATACATCTTATGAGATGACTGACCGATTTTTAGGATTTCCGCTTCAAATGAATAGCTACAGCAGGAAATGCAATACACCCTACTAAAGCCTGATTGTCACAGCTGGTGAATTTCAAAAATGCAATCTGGACGTGAGGACACTTTAGAAGAATGATATGCAACAAAATTCTATCTTAAACTTGGAAAAAATGCCACAGAAACGTATGGAATGCTTCAAACTGCTTTTCGGCTATCTTGCATGAATTGAGCATTAGTTTTTGAGTGGCATAAGAGATTCAAGGAAGGCAGGGAGTCTTTGAGGAATGATAAGAGGTGTGGGAGGAGTAAGAAAGTTAGAACACCAGAGTTGATTGGTCAAAGGGTTAGGCTTAGGCTTAGGGTTACTATGTTGAGGTTTTCAGGGAGTTCAGGAAGAGATTCTGTCGGAAGAGGCCAGCACTCTTCTAATCGGGTCAGTGGCATTTTGACCAGGACAATGAAACAGTCCACCACTCCAGCCTTGTCACAGACTATTTGACCAAGATGGGCATCAAGACAGTTTCTCAGCCTCCCTATAGTCCTTGCTCCCAGTGACTTTTGCTTATTCCCTAAGCTCAGAGGCTGTCATTATGAGAAAATTGAGGAGATGAAAGAGGCTGTGACAAAGGTCATTGACATGCTCACACAAGAGGACTTCCATGGGGCATTCCAGAAATTGTTGGAACGGTACAAGTGGATTGCAACCGGAGGAGATTACTTCGAAGGGGACTAGAGTTTCATACGTGTACTATCAATAAAAGTGCCTATACGAAAAAAAATCTTGAACAAGTCCTGGCGGCAACACCCCACAAGACACCAACTATACGGCCACCTGCCTCCTATCACGAAAAGTATTCAAGTTTGACGAACCAGACATGCAGGACACTGCTGGAGCAGCAGGGACAAACTCATAAGTGATGTACTCTTATGGACCCCCACATATGGCCTGATCAAAAGCAGGACAACCAGCATGAACATACATTCAGCAACTATGTGAGGATATGGGATGTAGTCCAGAAGACCTGCCAGAGGCGATGAACGATAGGGAAAAGTGGCGAGAGAGGGTCAGGGATATCCGTGTTACCAGTACGACATGATGATGATGATATGTACTCATGCATTTTTATATCTAAGTTATAAAACTTATTCAAAATTAGTATGCATGCATATATATATATATATATATATATATATATATATATATATATATATATATATTTGTATTTTGCCAACTTCTCCACCACAGGAGAGGTTGGCTAAAAAAGAGATATGGCAAAAGGTCAATTTTTAAAGTGCAGAACAGATAGTTTGGATTCAGAGATTCCTTTTTCTAGATGGGTTGCTTTACTAAGCCTAAATAACCCAGTCCACCCTACTATTTGCTCATAGCTGGTGGGTAGAAGAGATGGATTTGTATCTTTTTAAGCACATTAGCAGAAATTGAATTGGAAACAGCCTCACCCAGGTTTTGAACTTGGGTCTCTGATTCAATTTACTACAATGATAAGTGCACATCAAAGTAAATAGTTGCATGTATGTATATGTATGCTTTAATAGCTCAATGTATAGATTTTGCTAAATACATTTACTAACCTATGTATATGTTTGTATATACTATATTGTAACATGACTAGAACAAAAGGGAAAATTCTATTTTTTGATATTCAGTGTATATATTTTTCTATAGAGACTTTTTGTTTGAGATATATATATCAAGTAATTTTTTTGATTCAAAACAAGAAATATCATTTTGAATATTTGATTAGTTAATGTTTTTACAGTGAAATCAAATTGTGTTTCCTTAAGAAATGTTTGATTTAACTCGATGAATGTTAATATAAATACATTTTAAATACTATTTAAATGTAAAGGTCCAATTCTAAGTAAATCATGTTGAATTATAATATATTCAAACATATTCAATTAGGTTTAAGTTTTATGTTTAACTCCTTTCACTTTAAAACCATACCCCAGGAACTAAATGATAATACCATTTATGCACTCCTTACATATGAAGGTCCACTTCTATGTGTGGAATTAAATTCTTGTTAGCATTTATTATTGTAATGGTGATTAATATTAATTTTCCCTAAATATGATTTTTATGAGATTGACATCATATAACAATGTTGCGTATATCAGGATTAGGTCAATTTTCATGGTATGAAACTAATAAATCTTTTAGAGAATTCAAATGATCATGTGGGACTCCATCTTATAAAATATTGACAATTTTAAACAAAAGGATAATGTAAGGTTTATGATTTAATTTACTATAAACAAAAATTCAAAGAACAAAATTTGTTTAAAATAGAAAGTTTTAAAAGAGTACAAGATATTCCAGAGGAGTTTGATTGAAACAGTTTCTTTTGAAGGGAAAATGTTCTGGCAGAAATAACTGTTTTTTTTTATCAGTTAATCAATTAATAATAATAGTTATTATGGTGTTAATAAAATAAGCATTTAGGTATTGTAAAGAGATCAATTTTAGTATAGTATAATTTTCAATATCCCTTAATCATCTGGAATGCTACTTAAATTTTACTTGATCAAGAGAAAAATTGAATATTAAATACTTTGAAAACTAAAATTAAAACAAAAAGCCAAAATGGAAAAAAGGAAAACAAAAATTAAAGACAAAATATTTCATTTAAATAAAGAAAAATATTTAAACCAAGTAGAAAGTACAAAAACATTTACAAAAATATCAATGCAAAGTGTGTTATAAATAAGAAAGAATTAAAAATAAAACACTAATCAGATTTAAAAAACTTGGTTTATTTGGGATTAAAAGAAAACAGAAGATTTTTGAAAAGAATAGTTTATATAAAAAAATACATTAAAGTATATCAGTGGTCCAATGTAAATGTATATTTTATACATCAATTATTATCAGGGCCAACTTTAAGAAGTGGAGGACCCAATTGGTAATCTACATATTGCAACACGCTGTTAAGTGTACTTAATGAGCTGAGAGTAGATGATATGCTAGAGCAGGGCCCCCTTAGGCAGGGGGCTCAATTGAGAGCAATTGATCAAATTGGCTTATGGCCAGCCTTGATTATAAAGTTCCAACAGAAAAGCAGAATAAAATCTTTAAATTAGAAAGACTTGATACAACATTTTATTATAACTGATGGCCAATTAACCAGAGTTTTGAAAAATTAGTTTATTGAAATGGCAGAGAAGCATACTGAAGTCTTTTATTGACATATAACACTATTTATACAAAGATATTTATATGTAACAATGACTACACAAATAGTAGTAACTGGAGAACATGTTTAAACTTGTTAAATTATTATAAATATCTCAACATTTTTTTACATCTTTTTCTTGCTTTTTAGCACCAGCCTCTTTTTTCTTATACATTCATCAGCAATCAAGCAAAATTTGAGAAACTAGGAATGAAAAAGTGGCTTTAAATAAGATTCAAATTCCCACCTGATACTTTGGGGAGTTTGTTTTTCATTAAAGGGTTGTGCTATTCATGAAAGATGATAGCAAAAGATTTTACAATATAAGGTGTCCATTTATTTTTTAAAGCTACTTATTTATTCTGAACTCCCACACATTTTGTTCAAAGGCCAAAGAATAAGAAGTAGCAAAATCAAATGAAAAGAACTAGTGAAACTGTTCTTAATACTTAAATTTCACTATTTCAGAATCAATATAAGAGTCACTTTTACAAGAAAAATAAGCCATGAACATAAAACAGGTAAAAAGAAACTATGAAAATATAATCTTTCCTATTAACAATTTTCTTGAAACATGAGAAGCTAAACTATAAATAAATTTTTGATAAAGAAAAAATATTCTAAGTGAAAATTAAATTTCTTTAGAAATATTTCTAAAATGATATTTGTTGATATGATTTTGTCTAGTATCTGCATTTGCCCCCTCGTTTTGAATAGAAATGGATGTGTCAAAAGTCAATTTTATTCTGTCAGAAGTGGAATACCCCCTTCTATTCAAAGCAACTCCCCAAACTGTACGTGCCATGTCAAGTTTGGTTTTAACTTGAATTGAAAAACCATGCATGAAGCTGTCAACATTGTCAGCAACCATATTCAGGACTTTCTAAGAATTTTCTTCCTCCAACTAAACTCCTCGTTTGACCTGCACAAAAGTGTAATGACAAGCCTCAACTTGTAATGTTGTTGTTGGTTTACAGAAGAGAACTGTTAGGGAAAAATTTCAGAGGAAGAGTATTTGAACGTTTATAAAAGAATAGCATAAATGCATCTCTCAGCATTGAGAAAGTGAAAAGTAAGATTCTTAAGAGTTTCTGGTTTATAACTAGCACACTTAAACGTAGACATATTGAATTTGTAAGTTCTTTGAATTGCAAACAATGCCTTCATTCTGTTTACTTTGTAAAATATATATTTCTCTCAAAATAAATATCAATCTCTATTTCTCTGCATAAAGTTCCCATTAATCTATCCATATATATCTGTATATTAGTATTGATAGAATAAAGTTTTATAGCACTGGCTTTAGTTTCATGCCTGATCCTCAGATCATTAGCTCTTGGTCTGATGATTATGTAGGCAAGAAAATAATTATCACCAAGTGCCATTGACTCTATGCTCTGCCAACTTAGATCTCTCTCTCTCTCTCTCCCTCTCTCTCTCTCTCTCTAAATAAATAAATAAATATATATATATATATATACATATATATATATATATATATATATATATATATATATATACTCCTCTATTGAGCTCTCTAACGAATGAAGTAATTGTGTTACCATTAGCGTATATGAATCGAGCTCTCGGTAGCCGTAAAGCGGAAATATGTAAACAATAACAATTGTGATTCATAACCATTTAAATTTACTTCACTGGTGCTGGCTTCCTCGTGGCTGAGTGGTAGAATCTTGGATTGGCGTTTGAGTCAACTGGGTTTTGATCCCAGCTTTGGGAATCTAGCCCGTCTAGCCACACTGATGAGTTCTGATAGAACAAAACAGATCTGTCAGTGGATGACAATATATATATATATACATATATATATAGATAGATAGATAGATAGAGATTGAGAGACAGAAAGTGGTGATTTAAGTTATTTGGTATGGGTGAGTTCATGCTATAGTTGTCCACTTTGGAAGAGCCAAAATCAGTTGCTTTCAAGTAGATGGCATTGCTAGGGAAGAGAATTGATATTTTGACAAATTTACTTATCTGATTCAGGTTTCCGATAGCGAGAAGATTTCGTTCTCCACTGGTATCAACTCTCTTGACAAAGGGGAGATAATCGTACATTTTCCCAGATTAATCATTTTTAAGATTATGTTGTTTTATATAGTTTTGATCTTTTTGTTCACCAGTATTTTATGAATATAATGCTGTAAAGTATTCATTTAATTCATATCGTAAATGTTCTTGTTTTATTTGTTAACTTCTTTTTTCCAGTAATATTAATGAAATTTTTTTCATTATTTTTCAGTTTGTTCTCATAGAAAATGATTCCTGCTGGGTAGAACTATAGCATTTCAGAAAGAGGGTTGTAAGAGAAACAAAAGATTAAAATATTTCAAGGTAAGTGGTCTTTACTTATTTGATTGCAAGGCATATATAATCAGAGTAATCAATTTTTCAAATTATTTCCTTGTTTAATTATGCATCATGGGAAGCATTGCACAAAATGACTAATTAAACAGACTTATTTCAATCAACACATAGCACCATACTCTCACTCAGTCTTTCTCTTGATTTTTCTTCATCTTTATTTCTCTTAGACAGTTTCTCAGTCAATAAATAATATCGCTCAGGTTTCTTTTACTTTGTTTCATTTCCTCTTTCTTTCTACATGACCATACTTGTATGTATATGTATATGAATACACACACACACACACACACACACACACACACACACACACACACACATATATATATATATATATATATATATATATATATATATATATATATATATATACACACAATCATACATAGGCATAAATATACATATGAACACATACCCACAATCACAAGATACATATCTATATAATCATATATGTACACAAGCACATATATATCTAATCAACCATATATATATATATATATATATATATGTGTGTGTGTGTGTGTGTGGTTGTATATTTGTCTATATTTGTGAAACTTTAAAATAGATAAAAAAACTTACCTATAAACACATTAGAGATTTCAGGAATGGTGATGAAACACATTTGTGAAACACAATTTAAAAACATAACATTAACAGTGTTAATTATAAAGATTCTAAAACATTTGTCAATAAGCATATTAAACAATAGAAAAAGATTATTGAAACTAGTATAATTTCTAATTATAATGCTATCAAACAAAGGTGTGATTTCTTCAACTTAGCTCCTTATTTAATTGGATTAGTTGTAAATAGTGACAATATTTTTTTTAAGTTAGTTTATATTATTTATTAAACATACTTAATTTTAATAGTTTTGATAGGATTTCTAATCAAAATATTTTTTCTACTAGATTTTTTATTGTCAACAACAAAAAATGCACTATTTGCTTTACATTAAATAAAATAGTGTGCTTGATGTTGTTGACAATGATTATGTTTTTTAATGAAAAATTCTTAAAACTTTTTAACTACAGACATCGACATTATGTTTGAAAAATTTTGATGATTTAAAGATTTTTATAAGATTTCTAAAAATGGCCATTTGCCTAGTGGGTAGATTGTTTGCCAGTGGCAAGTAAAAACAGAGTTCTCTTGCAGGTTGAGTTATATCAAAGACTTGATGTTGCCTTACTTAATACTCAGCATTATAAGGTATGGATCAAGGGCAAAGTGGATGAATCCAGGGAAAGGAGTAGTTCCCTACCCTACATCTTGGTGTCGTAGGTATTGAAAAGGGAGCCTTTTGTCATTCATGACAATGATCACCAACTTTACTTACTTTCATCATATAAATTGCCCATTTTCTTTTTTATTTAAATGAAAATAAATAAAATAAAATGAAAATAAGAAATTTCAAACACTAATTACATCATATACATTTTCAACAGATTGCTATTAACAATAACAGAACATTTTTGTTTCATTCTTTAATTTAAGAATAATTTTTCACATGAGACATAAGATCACATGTTAACATTACTTTAAAGATGTTTCAAAAAACCAAAACGTTAAACATTGTCATATTATTCATATATAGATAAATACATCCTCTGAATATCTTATTTTTTGATATTTCATATCTATATATATATATATATATATATATATATATATATATATAATTACACAATCACCCATAGACATGTATATGTATAATTATATATATATATATATATATATATATAACAAGTTTTGAATACATAGAGATTCATTTTTTAGATACCTACATTTAAAGTAAGGTAGATCAACACATGTACATATATTTGCAAATTGATAGACACACACACACACACACACACACACACACACACACACACACACACACACA
The DNA here is from genome assembly GCA_963585895.1 of Sepioteuthis lessoniana. Classification (NCBI taxonomy): domain Eukaryota; kingdom Metazoa; phylum Mollusca; class Cephalopoda; order Myopsida; family Loliginidae; genus Sepioteuthis; species Sepioteuthis lessoniana. Next base: position 36,997,968 of record OY757924.1, read on the forward strand.
CACACACATCTTCTGTAAACTTGTGCTCATGTATATATATATATATATATATATATGAGCACAAGTGTATAGAAAATATGTGTGTACTATAAATTGATTACCCAGCACTACTTGAATAGATATGTAGACATTTTTTCTAGAATTATCTTACAGAATATGAGATCAACTTAACATAGCTTACAGTAATCAACCATAATTTATTTTCAGAAAAATAAATTTCATCAACTCTTGGTTGATGATAATATTGAAACAGACTATCTATGCCTCTGTCTGCTCATAGTAACTTTGAATACTAGAACTTTGGAAATGCATGAATCTATCTTTCTTTCCTGTCTTATCATTATATATGTTGACAAAAAATAGTGTCATCAGTGATATGCCACACTGTTTGAAAGAGAAGAGTGTAGGTGAGTGACCATTTCAGATTTCCTGTAACAACATTACCATCTTAGCAGAAGTAAAAATAAAATGCTCTTACATTCATTGTCAGCCTTAAAAGGAACCAGACATATTATTACTTTTGTTGTACTGATAAGCTAATTCTGACTGGTAGTCACATCACAGTATATTTTTTTGTCTCTCAGTCTCTTCCTTTTCCTTGCTTGAAGAACTTTTTGTCTTGGGCAATACATTTTACATGTTGGTAATGTTTTTGGTGACAATTATTGTTTCTTTTGTTAGCAGTGTATCAAAAATACATTTTTGCAATTTTTCTTTTGTTTCTGTTTTTTTTTTTTTTTTTCAAATAGAGGAAGTTTTATGTTGGATATCACCCACCTTTCTACACAATGAACTAGTCCACCTGTCATATATAGCAGTAGCTACTCATACCAGGGCAGACTAAAAGGTGAAGAGCAGCTTCTTATAGGAATAGTATTAGAGCGTTGGAAACTGGACATTGCACTAGATCACCTTACTTGCTACTGTAATAACAGAAGCCAATATTATCATTGGACTATATCTTTATTCTGTATTCATTAATCCTATGTTCTTGTCTACTAATAGTCTCTCTATTGTATATACTTTTTCCTGAGAATATATCTCTTTTTTCTCTCATATCGTGATTTGTCCTTTATTTAATAGTACAAGCGTTCACTAACCAGAATGCAACATTTTATTTTTTAATTTTTCTGTATGCACATAAATTTTAACTTAAATCTTTTATGTTGGAAGATGTTAGTTTAAATGAATTCAATAATTTCATACAATCATATAAAACAAACATGCCATCATTATTTTGATATATAGTTTAAAAGTTTGTAACTCATGTTGGACGAATTGATCTCTTAAGTCTTTGTAAGGCAAAATATCTAGAAAAAGACAAAAGTGTTATTCAGAGACTCTGTGGTACACTAGTGCATGATCCACTTATTAGTAACTCATCCAGAAAGTGTACTTAGTCCAACACAAGCCTTTAGTAAACTACCATACCACCACTAAAAACAAATGACCTGTGTTGGTACTATTTACCCAACCCCTCCGCTCGGGCAGGATATGACACAAGGTCAATTTTTAAGCGGAGTTTAACAGGTTTGAATTCAGAGTTTTCCTTCTCCTAGACTAGTTGCCTTACCAAGGCTGAAGAACCTAGTCCGTCCTACTATTTACCCATAGCTGGAGGGAGAATAAGGGGGTTCATACCTTTCCCAAGGGTATTTGCCCGAAAGTGAATATAATAGCGCGACTGGAGTACGAACTCGCGTACTACGATTCCGCAGTTCATCGCTTTAACCATTACACCACGAGGACACCAAATGACCTGTGTTGGTAGACCAAATGGGTTTTATCTTTAAATGAACTTTTAGGCCCTCATATATTGAGATTGACAGGAGAGTCCATTATATATATTGGTTGCAAAACCCTTGAAAGTTTGTGTTCTCTTTATTATTGCAATTTTTACATCTACTCCCTAAGACACTTACTTCCTATTGGAAACCCTCACATTAAACTGACCTTCTGTCACATCCCAATACATACAATAATTGCATGTATGTGGAGTAGTATTTATCAGTATAGACGATGAGCCAATTTCAGATCCTGCTATTTGCATTTCACTTTGTGATAATACTTTTAGGAAAAGCATGAGTCCAACTCTTCTTCTCCAACCCTGAACTATGGTTTAAATAGTATGGTAAACTTGGCTCTCTAGTCTTGGTAAGACAACTAGTCCAGGAGAAGTAAAATCTCTGAATTCAAAACTTTAGCTATGTTCTTCAGGAAAATCTATGGCAAATTGCAGCACCATTTTCTGTTATTAGCTTATACAAAATGTCTGACTGGTCTTGAACAATTCTTCATCACTGTAAACAAAATTATATAATCTGTCTAATGGCTCATATCTTCAACTGAATTGTTATGCACTTGTATGCTGTGCACAATGGAGAGCTATTACAACTATTTATGCATAGAGAACTGGTCCATGCAACACATGCATTTGCCTAAACTTCCAAATCTGAGAGGGTAAGATTTAAAATATAAATGAAAGAATTAATGACACAAAATAAAAAGGCAAAATAATAAAATTCTCTAATGTAATTTCAGAATGCCCACAATTGCCAGCGTCTGGAAGGGAATGTTAGTTAGCTGATGTGTATCACAAGAAAATTTCAGAACTATGGTGTTCATTTAACGATACACAGTCACTATAATTACTATGCTTTTCTCTCCCCCTTTTTACCCTTTTTGTTCAGAACCTATTTACTACCCTCTTGTACATTGTAGCAACTAGGAACTTTCAATTTCTAATGCATAAGGGGCATAATCTGATTAAATATACTGTGGTTTGGTTGACCAGTTTTACATGGTAACCTTTAATGGGTTATTTGATTGCAAAGTCGGGAATTTTTTTCCAAGCAATTATTTAGATTTCCCTTTTTGCTGTTCATAAGAATCAATTGTAAAGAATCACAACTTCAAATAACTATTCTTAATACGAATAATTTTCCCACAGTTATGTAGTTTCAAGTATTCCTAATACAAATAATTTTTAACAGATCTATTTGACTCATAGATGGGAGCATAACTGTTGTTACCAGTCAGGGTTTGAGTGAACCTTGGAATCATGGCAATGAAAAGCTTATTCCACACTGTTTCATAAGAGTAACTTCACAATATGATTCAGAATTATATTCTGGACTGGAGAAAAGGTGCCCGTGGTGTAATGGTTATTGTCATAGGAAATGGACACGACAACACAAGTTCAAATCCTGGACAAGACTGATTGCATTTCACATAGCATTAATACCCTTGGGAAAGGTATGAATCCAATTATTCTCTCCCTCCAGCTATGGGTAAATAGTAGGGCAGACTGGGTTCTTCAGCCTTGGTGAGGCAACTAGTCTAGGAGAAGGAAAACTCTGAATTCAAACCTGTTAAACTCCGCTTATAAAAATTGACCTTGTGTCATATCTTGCCTGAGCGGAGGGGGTGGTAAATATGATATTCTGGAGAGTTCTGTATCAGCACTGTTTTGTTTAATAGACTTGTATTTAACTTTTTATTTTGTTTATTTCTCTCAGTGTAAAATATTAATAGAGGATATACTTTATACTTCCCTGAGATGACAGGAATGCTAAGACAATACTTGTAAGCATGCAAATATGTATTAACACAATCCCTCCAACATAGGCAGATTGTGACATGAGATCAATTTTAAAGTGGAGTTAGGCTGGTTGGAATTTGAAGTTTACCTTCTCTTAGAGAGTGGTTGCTGTCCTAAAGTTAAAGATCCCAGTCTGCCTTACTATTTACCCATTTCTGAAGGGAGAAGAGACAGCTTCTTGTCTTTCCCAAAGACATTCATGTCAAAGGAAATGCAAACAGCCTCATCCCAAATTCGAGCTTTACTGGTTAAGTCCATTTTCTGTAAAGATAAGCATTACACCACATGAATCTCCAGTGAGTAAAATATATAGAGCATACTGTATTCTGTAGTTTTAGTAGACTAACCAATCAAGTTGAAGAACAACTTTAAATTCAAACTTTATGTTAACATGTCATAAGACAAGCACAAGTCTGTGTCCATATAAATACCTGTATATATATTTTTAAATGTCTATAGAATAGAATATATGTTTAGCTATTATTTAACTTAAATTCTGTAGCCTTTTAACTCCATAAGGATAAAAATCAGCCTATGCTCTGATCATGATATAGCTTTGAAATTTGCTTGATGAGATACAGTGAAAAATTTAAAATGAAAAGGCAAATCTCTGGAGCAAGCAAAAAGCTGAGAAGGTTTTACAGCACCAATTCATTGCAGTAGTAACAGAAGAAAAAGATAATTTAATGATTAGAAGAGGAAAAAAGAAGAAAAACGTGAGAGAAAGCCTTTAATTATTCTCCAAGTGGGTCAACCATTTGCATTGTCACGTCTCAAAGCAGTGGAGCCATTTCTATTAATTGCAAGATTCAGTAAAGTGACACAGAATTCTAATGTCACGTATGCATGAGGAACTAATAATATGGAAGATGTTCAAGAAAATTTTCTCCTTCTTTAAAAAATACTTTGAAAATAAAAGTACAATTTATTTTTTTTTAGTTATATAGCTTTCCATATTTTCTTTTTCAAAATGACTGACTAGTTTTTCAAAATTTGTTTAAAAACAGAAAACATGAATAGATTGTAGGGAGGGATTCAATTACATTTTTTGAGAAAGTTTATTGAGTACCTTAAAAAGTAAACGGTGTATTTACTGTTATGAGGCATGATGAAAAATATTGATACAAATCTTTAATCTTTGAAAATTTAAAATTTAAATGTAGACATGTTCCCAGCGGAGCAACTTTAATAATTGCCAATTTTTTTATACTATTTGATTTGCAGTTTGGATGAGTGTAGTATCCGCCTTATCCACCAAAACTCTATGAGACTTATTTTTGTTAGTCAAAAGAAAAATTAATCTCAAGTGGGGTGGACATAATTAGTTTTCTAATATATAAAAATAGGATTTCAGAGGTCTTTTAGTTATGGATAAAAAGTTTGTTGAATGTCAAGAGGAATATTTAAAAGAAAATATACATCAACTGCATTCCCAGCAGAGGCATAACCCAACCTGAACAAAGTGGGATCCTGGGTATGATATCAAAAAGCTTCCAGTATGTGAGGCTCCAGTTCTTGAGCTTGGGGGAATTTGGGGTACCCCTTCATTGTCATTACTCCCAGGTCCACTCTAACTGAAAGTGGTAGTCGATCAGTTTGAAAATTTTTCAGATCATGTATGAATACTTGAAACAAGATAACGGGTACAAATTATTTGTATCTGATATGAATTCTTGAAACCATTGTAAAAAAAAATGATTATTATTTAATAAGAATAATTAGTTGAAACTATATAATTGCGTATTAATTATAAGTATTTAGTGTAGTTACTTTAATCTATAATTATTCACAAATGGTTATCATTAGATACTGTCTTCAAATAAAAGTTGATATGCCATAAAACCAACCAACAAACCAACCAACCATATGGAATGGATATAACAAACTGAGTTCAAATCATGGATAAAAGTTTTTGCATTTTACCTCTTGCTAATGCCTTCAGAAAAGTATGAATTGTTCACTTCTCACAGTTATGGCTAAATAGTAAGGCAGACTGGGCTCATTAGCCCTGGTAAGGCAACCAGTCTTGAAAAAAGAAAAAAACAGAGGAGATAGGTATCCTGTCTCTGTCTTCCTCCACAAGCATTCTCTATCAACAGACAGCATAAATAGGCATTGGCAATCTAATGTCACAAGGGATCAGAAGTGTAACCTTTATATCTAGACATTGAGAATCAATATAATATGAGCTTTGTCTATGAACAGTCAATGATGGTGATTCATTAGACTAAAATTCACATGTCAAAAGCTGAAAAGATAAAGAGATTTCAAGAATAAACAGCTTCACTTTTAAGTGTTACTTGTGTCAGAGACAATGCAGCAGTTTCCCATTTGTTTAAATGTTTGATACATTAGCATGAAATCGCTCAGTTTTGGAGTTATATATGTATGTGTATGAGGGCATATTCATACTATATATATTAATAGGAGAACAAAAAGATAAAATAGAAACTTAGAATTGATATGTTTAGCTATAAGGTTAGTATCATCCCCTATTCTTACCAAATTAATATTCAGGGAATGTGAGATACTAAAGGACATAAACAACAAAAAAAATGAAACACATTAATTCATATAATATGGTCCAGAAGGATTTCTATTAAAAAGAAAAAGTGGTTGCATTCTCTGCCCACTTATCATGTGTAGACTTTATTGTAGCGAAATAAAATGTCATTTTGATGAAGTTGTTCTTTTAGTAAAACATACCAGTTAAATTTTCTTTTTGGTTCTTTCTTTTCTTATACAGTTAAATTTTAATCCAAACCTTACCTATATATTTATATGTAAGTTTCAGTGGTAGATTCATGGCATTGACTTTTTTAAAATCTTATTTTAGCTTCAGACTTTGATCCATATATAAATCATTGTTACTTTTTATGACTCTTCTTGGCAACATTAATTTGCACAAACTGTGATTACAAACAAGTGTTGGAAATCAAGGATTTTACTCTCTGAAATAACATTTAAGTTTTATTAAATAAATTAACTAATTTATGATAACAGTATGGGTATCAACATTGAGAAGTTTAACGTTTTGTGAATAAAGAAGTCATTCAAAAACCTTTTTTTTTTTAAATAAAGAGAGTGTTAAAATACAGGCCAGGTGAGCAGGATCAAACCTAAAAGAAACTGTTATCTCACCTCCTCATATTGACATTATTACTTAAAGTTTCTGTATTAAAAATTTAGTCATCAGATCAAACAGAAGAGATATGTATGTATGTTGTGAGTGGCATGATGGTTATCGGCAGGAAAGATGGGATTGGCAAGAGGTGTTCAAATTCCTTCTCAGGCTTTTTGAATTCACTAGGAAAGATACAAATTTACCACTTCTTCCTCCAACTGGGAGTTTATATCTACCTACCCCTTATACCACATGGAAGATACAAGAAAATGTCAGTATTTTAGTAGAATACAGATGGTTTGAATTCAGAGTTTTCAGATTGTTGCCAAGTAAAGAGCCAAGTCTGCCCTGCTATTTACCTATAGCGAGGAAAGAAATGATGGAGTCAGGCATTCACAAGGGTACTAACATGAACTCATTTGTAAAGAGTCCTGTCCAGTATTTGACCTTACTTCACCAAGTTAATTTCCTACAACAGTAACTGTTATATGATGCACACCTCCAATGTGTAAAATTGTATGGAGTACTGGTTTCTCTAGCCTGCTTTGAGCGATCCATCTAGGTGAAGGAAAACTTTGAATTCAATATTTCATTGGCCATTAATCCCCATGTTATACAAACTTTGAGGAAGCTAGAAAATTATAAATAATAATGAAACGGTGTTTACTTTTTATTAATCAAAAATATCTATTGGATTTTTGATAATTTTTCTTTGAGAATTAAGAGAAAATCTTTAGGTTTTTAATCTTGAATGATAGTTAAAATGAGTGAGATTTTTTTTTGTCAAAGTTCAGAATTAAAGATTTCTCTTGGTTGAATCTTAATCACAGCCTCCAGTCAGAGAAAATTACTTGTTTTTCTTATCGTTCAACCTTGCAAAATTTTGGAAATTAATTTATATATCAGATGAATAAAAACATCAATTCAAATTGCTGGCATTAAAGAAGGTAAGATAATTCTATAATATTAAAATAACTGAAGATATTATAAATCTGATTTTCTTTATTTTCAAATAATTTAAAAACTTCAGTCATTGTCAGAAAATTCTATGAGTACTTGTATGTAATGATTTGGAAATAAAGTTCTTTGAGATTGCAAGGTAGAATTTGACCTGAGTGAGAAAAAGGGATCATAAATACATGGAGAAATATTCTAAATATTCATAAAATATTCTTATCATATTGTTTCTTTTTACAATTTGAACATTATAAAGATAAAAATCAAATTGAGATACCAAATTTATTTGTATAATATGCACCCCTAACTTTGGACAATGAAATTTCTGGGAAAAAAAAGGTTGGGTATTATACACTGTGACCTTTTAGAATTTGTCACAGGTAAATTTATCATTTGTTTAACTTTTTAGCAGTTTAGCAGACTAAAGATAATAATATATATAACTTAAATTATGTCTAAAAAGACAAAATTTACACAAAATTTAGAGGAATCTCATGAATATGTTCACACAAAAATGCGACAAGTTCATAGTGAAAATAAGCTCATATTAAGAGAAACAATATTATAAACAAGCAAACATTCCAGTAAATATTTTGCTGTAATCGTGTAAATCACAATAGTTATAATTTTATTTCAGTAATCCCATCCTGGATATCGTGAGGCATTAGGTTGGAAAAAACGAAATAGTTCTTGTCTATAATATAATAAATCTGGAAAAATTGTGCATCTTGTAAACATATGATTATAGTAATTACTAAGTGTTTGGCTGTGGTTTTATAAATGCACTCTCATTTACATAGCTTTACATTGCACAAAGCTAAAGAGGCCATATCTTTTACAATACTATCATGCAACAAATTTTGCAGATACTATCTGCTGCCAGCCTAAAATTGTCATATTTAAAGGTTGACTTTAACTTGGACACTTACAGAAAGTAGTTTAATCAATTTTTTGTTTTGGTTAGATATGGTTTATAAGTATTGCTACTAGAGAGGAAGTGGGTTATTATGGTCTTTAATCAAATTACCTGAAATATTTTAAATATTAAACAGAGTCTGAGAAAATGTGGGGAATAAAAACTTACATATAGTAACAACGAGAAAATTGATTTATTTTACATAACAATACAAATATCTATTATACAAATTAAGTAAATGTTCTGGTTTTATATTTTAGTTATATATGTTACTCCTTGTTGAAAAGTGGTTGCTTTCATTGTGGTTTGTAGATGTCTTTAGTTTCCCAGCAGGCTTTTCCTGACAGGGGTCAAAACCGAAAGGAGGCAGGAACTTAAGACCTTTTGTCTTTTATAACTCCAGGCTGTTGCTATTAAGTATTTGTTGATACATGACAGTAGGAATACATTTATTGTAGATTGCTATGTATACAACACACTTTCTTTTTATCTAAAAGTTCTTGTATTTTTCTCATTTTTCATAATTTCTAATGAACTTACATCTCTGACAGAAAGTAATGATTTTCTAAGCTGTTGTATTTCTTCAGATGAAACCAACTATACAGCATCCAAAATAGTAATCCAGGCTCATATTTGCCAGTAAATTGCAATTCACCAATGTAAACTTTCTCCTTCAGAATATTCCACAAGATTTCAACCAGGCTTAGTTTGGGTAGACAAACTGACTACTTCAATAAGTGAGTGTTATGAGGGTAGCATGCATGTTGTAGTAAATTATGTAGCACAAATTTGTAACAAAGTGTCGCTTAATATTATACGAAAGGATTTTTCTGTTATGAAAAAGGCTAATGCTAAAATGAATTATAAACAAAACAAAACAAAGCAAAATAAATGACAGAAGGTTGGGTTTTATGCATTATTTTTGGTAATGCACAATAGATTACAAAAGATATGTTATTCATTAATTTTCGCATGTGTACGTAAATGTTTTAGTATTTTTTAAATGCTAACTTGCATTTAGGCCTGAAATTCCTCAGAGGATAAAACTTATTTACCATTGTGAAATTTGTGACTGATATTTTTGGTCTGTCTCTTTTTGAAATGTGTTGGTTCGCTACTGACTATATCCAAGCAAGACGAACCAGACATGCAGGACACTGCTGGAGAAGCAAGGACGAGCTCATAAGTGATGTACTCCTATGGACCCCCGCATATGGCCAAACAAAAGTAGGACAACCAGCTCAAACATACATACAGCAGCTTTGTGAGGATATGGGATTTAGCCCTGAAGACCTGCCAGAGGTGATGAATGATAGGGAGAAGTGGCGAGAGAAGGTCAGGGATATCTGTGCAAGTGACACGACATAATAATGATGATGATGCTGATGATGATGATAGTAGAATTTGTAATAGTTATTTTTAGAAACCATGACACGTGAATATTTTTCTACTTTTAGATTTGATGACACACATGGGTTAGTGATCATTACATCATATTTACCTAACCCCTCCGCTCGGGCAGGATATGACACAAGGTCAATTTTGTAAGCGGAGTTTGACAGGTTTGAATTCAGAGTTTTCCTTCTCCTAGACTAGTTGCCTCATCAAGGCTGAAGAACCTAGTCTGCTCTACTATTTACCCATAGCTGGAGGGAATATAATTGGATTCATACCTTTCCCAAGGGTATTAGTGCTATGTGAAATGTAATGAATCTTGTCCAGGATTTGAACTCGTGTTGCCGTGTCCACTTCCTGCGACGATAACCATTACACCACGGGCACCGCCATAACTTAGTGACCATTACATGATTGACCATTACATGATTGTATCATGTATTCCATATACTTATTTAATTCATTTTTCATCATATCTGTTGACCTTTTATCACAGATGGAAAATTTTGCTTAGTGTACAAGAGAACATTTTTCTTGATATTTTCATCTGAAATTGTGGATTCAAATTATATATACATGGTATAAATATGAATCTCTGATACAATTTATCTCTAATAGAAATATACCATCTCAAGTCTGAGAAAATGGTCAATGAGTCCACTCATTTATTGAATGGACAGTATTTCTCTATTTTGAAAAATCTATGATTTGATATATATGTATATATATATATATATATATATATATATATATATGTATATATATATATTCAATGATATGTTGAATTTTAATGTAGAAGCCATCAAAAACAAAAATTACCAGAATAAATATTCCTGTTTTCAATGCACAGCCTTGAATATCAAAGAAACTTAGGAAGCCAAACATTTTACTTGGAAAATAATGAGAAGCATATTTTAGCAATTCCTGGAAAAGTTTCTTCCTAAATTATCCTCTGAATTAGAAAAATTAATCCTAGTATTTACTTCATTGAAATAATTATACATAGTAATTCAAAGCAGTATACATTTTTAAATTTCTCCTGAAGTTTAGAAGATATAATTAGGTTTGCAATTTTTCTAATAATATGTATGCGGAGACCATATTTAAATAGAAGCTTAGGGTAGAGCTATTCTCTCCTTCAATTTTGGAATAAAATTAACAAGTGTATTTTTGAACAAAACATAGTTTAATGAGAAATTCAACGTTTCCATCTCATGATTTTCACAAGAAGTTTAAAATTGTTTTGTTGCAATTTGGAGATCAGAAACAGTAAATAATTTTTTTTCTTAATTTTCAGTGGAAAAATTGTACATTTTTATCAAGTGAATGAACAAATTAAATAAAGCAAATTTGCTTTAAGAATTTGTTCTTAGAACCAAGACATTAATTTTTTTCTAAAATATACTGCTCTGTTTTAAACTCAAAGCATATGACACTTTGGATTGATATAACTGAAGGTTGTTTTATTCAAGCAGTCCTAATTACCACTAGTGGTGGTAGCATGTTCACAACATAGTATGTAATTGCCCAACTTCTCTGCCATGAGTACAATGTGATACGAGTAATTTTTTTAAGTGGAGAACTACTAGTTTCAATTCAGCATTTTCATTCTGCAGGGTCCTATCTCTGGGTCAACTAGAACTAGTGTTCTGAGTAAGACACTAAACTGAATCTGATTGTAGTACCTGTAAGGGTTCCATCTATGGGTCAAATAGAACAGTTCAGTGTTTTATTTGAGATTATCATAAATATTAAATAGAATTACTGGTGTCAAATAGCAATACTTGAAACCATTTAACTGTTTGCCCATTTGGCTGGGGCTTAAGTATAAACCAACTGCACCTCTACAACAAGTGTCCTGGATATTACACTAAATGATCTGATGATGAAGTTTCAGTTATTTTGGAGCTTTGGCAAATGCAGAGTAACCTTTCATTGCCATTGCTCCCAGGTTCACTCTGGCCTGGAGTGGTAGCACCTGATAGTGTCCAATCTATGGGTCAAATAGAACTAAAATTATGCTAAACTGAATTACTCGAAATAGAACTGTTTTGACATGTAAACTATGTACTTATGCTAAACTGAATTGTTTGAAATAAAACTCTTTTTGACATTGAACCAAAACTATACTAAAACTAAACTGAATTGTTTGAATTAGAACTGTTTGACCAAACTGAATATCTTGAAATAGAAATGTTTTTGATAATTAAATTGTGTTCTAACATTTTAATTGTGTACTTATGCTAAACTGAATTGTCTGAAATGGAACTGTTTTTGACATTGAAACTGTTCTTATGCTAAACTGAATTGTTTGAAATAGAATTGATTATTTGTATAAAATGGGATTTGGCATCAAATAACCTTGACAGGTTGATATGCCATAAAACCCAACAAACCAACATTTAACTGTAAGCAAGTTAGATAGCAATACTTGAAACAATTGAGAATTATAAGAGGTAGCCACACTTAATCCTTTAACTGTGTGCAAACTAATTATCAGTTTGAAATAGAATTATTAGTATTAGTTAGGAACACTTGAAAGGATCTGGACTCAGGTCACTAATTCTTGTGATATCAAAATGATATTTCTCTTTATCCCTCAAGTTGGCTGCCATATTTAACTAATTCATTTTTTTTTTAATGAAAATGATGTAAATCAGCACAAATTGAAGGTAAATTGAAAATATATATTAAACAACATACATTCATATTCATACTAAATATATACTAAACAACATACATTCATACTAAATATAAACTAAACAACATACATTCATATTCATACTAAACAACATACATTCATACTAAATATATACTAAACAACATACATTCATACTAAATATATACTAAACAACATACATTCATACTAAATATATACTAAACAACATACATTCATATTCATACTAAACAACATACATTCATATGATATCATAACAAAATTGTAATAATAGACAGCTTATGAACAGTATGATTTACGAAAGTTTTGGGAGGGGGATATTATTGCAAAGGTATGTATTTCCCCAAACCTTCTTCTACAAGTAGGATACAATACAACATCATTTTTTTTTTGTGGAGTACAACTATTTTCCAATCAGTTTTCTTTTTCCTGTCTTACCAATGCCAAAGAACCCAGTCTGCCCAACTATTTACCTATAGTTGAGAGGAGAGTTGATGCTTTTCCCAAGGGTATTTATGTGAAGGGATATGAAAACACTTTTGTCCAGGATTTGAACTAAAGTTGCTGGTTCCATTTTCTATAAACAGTTACACAAGGAGCATCTCCTTCGTAATATAAGCTTTAATCTAATGGTGAGTACAACTGATATAAACATGCCTCCACTGGTTTGTCAATCCAAGTCTCTACCTTTTAAGCATTCATGGCTCAAACATCTGCACCGTTACATTACACCTCCACATTACATCAATGATAATATGAATATGATAATAGTTCACTTTTTTTTTGGATGAAGCATAGCCTCTTTCATAGCTTTGAATTGGTTCCTATAATAATTTATGTCACCATAAATTTCAGGTTCTGTGCACTCTTCCAAATTAAGTGCATTGACAAGGAAAAATATTTTTCTGAAAAATAAATGAGTTTAATGTAAAATAAAAGCTTTATTCATTTATCAGTAACTTAGAGACATCAATGTATCTACATGTACAGATACATTTATTTTTGCTTTTTTTGTCTTTTGTGATTAATAATATGATATTTATCAATTTGTAATTTGTTTTTGATTATAAAAAATATGTTGAATTTACTTCAGTTATGGGTAATATTCACAAGGTTTGCTAAATGATGTATTTTGAATTCACTCTGTGAAATAGAAAGATATAGATTATCTTTTTCCTTGATCACACTGAAAAGATTTGTCCTCACTACAACAACAACAACACTGTTTTTTTTAAATTATGAGGCAGAAGATTTACAGTTGGATGCTCTTTCTGATGCCAATTCAACTGTGAATCAGCTTGGGCACTGAACTGTTCATGTTTTTCTTGATGGCTTTTATGACAGTGTAACCTTTTATATCATGGGGAGGGTTCACTTAACTGAAATATTCATTCATTCAAAGCATTTTATATCTATCTATCTATCTATCTATCTATCTCATTATGTTTATATGCAACCAAAATCTAACAAAAATGACATATCGCAGCAAGATTTTTATCAAAGCAATACACCAATGTACTTAAGATATTTTATGAGTAGGAGGTGGATTTAGCATAACAGTTGTAGTTGTAAGAAATGGAATCACTGACACAAGATCAAATTCTGAACAAGTCTGTTTGCACTGAAAGCATGGATCCAACTGTTCTCTCCCCTGCAGTGTGTAAGATAGGGTATATTTCGCCTTGGTTAGGTTACTAGTCTCAGAGAAGAAAAGCTCTGAATTGAAACCAACTCTACTTCGCTTAAAAAATGACCAGGTGTTACATCCTGTCTGTGACAGAGAGGATGAATAAATACATAGAATATTTCAAGAAATTAAAACACTTTCCAATTTAATTTGTGACTAGATAATCATTTTGTGGAGTCTGCTTTTATGCTGAATGTCATTTTTTTATCATCTAAATGTTTTTAGATAAAGACAATAACTCAGAAATGCAAAATAGAATCTTTACACCTTTCTGAATACAAGCATGCATTTCGTCATGAACTACTATTCATGGTTCACAGGGGGTCTAATATATATACATATATATATATATATATATATATATATATATATATATATATATATATATATATACAGTGAAATAATATATACTGAAAGCATAAATAAAAAGTAAGCAGATGCCAAAATTTCCATAGTAAACTTAGCATGTTAACAGATGGAGTGAATATAATAATAAAAGTTGAATTTTTTGGTGTTAATTATAGCCTCTTTGGTTGCTTTAAATTGGTTTCTAAAATTATTTTTGTCACCATAAATTTTAGGTTCTGTGCACTCCTCTAATTAACTTATGCTTGAAGTTACCAACTGTTGTTGATGGCAACTTTAAATAACAACATAATGCAACACACTTGAAATATCTGGCTTGACAATGAAACAAAAATAAAAATGAGAAATAAAAACTTAATTTCAAGTAAAACCAAAATCAGTTTAGCGTGTAAGCAACTGAAAAAAAAAAAATGGTAAATTTCCATGTAAAATGTTTTGTTAAAGACAAAAACAAAATCACTGAAAAACAGAATTGATAAATGTGACTTATTTAACTGACCTGAGCATTATTATTCACCTGAAAGTTGATTGAAACTTGAACTAAAATATATCTATAAAAAGCATTAAATTGAAAAAGTAATAAATTTATAAAATTATGATTGTTTTAATATATCTGTAAACCTTAAATTAAAGAACATTTTTCTGCAGATAGAGAAACAAATTCAAATTGAATTTGTTTTCAGTGATTGTAACATTATTTTTGAGTCTAAATTATCAATTTTGAAGCTGTATATAGAGTATTTTGCAACATGTTAAGAACTTAGTTGTACTACTGAGTAAGAAGAAATTATTAAGTGGTAACATAAGACAGTGTAGCACAGTAATACCTCAAGTTATAAGTAACAATTGAAGCTGTCATTACTCTACTTTGAAGTCAAGTTGTATGATGAAATCTTTATATAAAATATTATAATTCAAAATCTGAATTTGGTACTCAGTTTTCACTAATACTTTTTATCTTGCTTTGGAATTGCTAGACTGACTGGAACATATAGCCTAGTTTAAATGGAAACAATCTGAATTCAAAACTGATAATTTTATGGTGGTTGCTTTCATTTGAAGACATTATGTCTGATTTACTAGAAAAATTTGGAACTAATTAATGATATAGGCCAAGATTTGACCATATATCTATATGTATATATGTATATGCAGAAATCTTAGAAGTAATATAAGGCAGGGTCTTGTAATTTTAAAAACACTTTGAAATAAATCACAGGAATATATAAACATTTGTTTTGGGTAAGATTCTGAAGGAGGTGAAAGAATTGGCTCATACACGAGTTTCGAACACTCTAAATGATTTTCTTTTGCATATTTCTTTACTGTGTTTTATAGATTTGCAAAGGAAAGGTTTTCCATGGTTATCAAAAATTCTTAAAAGAAGAAGAAAATCTGAATATAGCAATAAAGATGAAGACAATAGTCAAAATACTCTAAATGACAGACATTCTCAAGAACATTATAATTATTTTCTCTTAATTTTGCTTATTCTAGTCAAGTTTATTTGACTTTCATCTTTGTATATTCATCTCTCTCATATATATATATATATATATATATATATATATATATATATGCATACAACAGAGAGAAAGACAGATTTGTTTTATCCTGCAAAAAACTAAAAGAGGTAAGAAATTAAGGTAAAAATAACCAAAGTGCATTCATCTTTCACATTTCATACAAAGCAGCCTGTCATACAAAGCAGTATTTAAAATTCTGGATTTTATTCATAATTAATGGAAACAGAGATCTATTTCTGCTATACCCTTTTCTCTCTGGATATATATATATATATATATATATATATATATATATATATATATATATATATATATTGAAGTGTGTATATTTTAGGCAGGAAGTTATTATTCAAGACGATGGAACACTGTTTATTATTTTCAATTTTATTTTTTCAAGACTCCTTGTTAGTTTTCTTGTGTCAGGATCTAGGTGGTAAAGGAATTGTATATATATACATATATACCTCAATTTCACTCTTGGATTTTAATTATGATAATTTTTCCTCTCCCTCTCTCTCAAACATGTGTGAGAATATATGCAGTTTATAACTTCATATCAAACCAATGATACTTCTTTTGAAGGTGTTTTTTATATATATATATATATATATATATATATATATATATATATATATATATATATATATATATATATATATACACAAGATGCAGACTTTTTTCGTGTGGGCATTTGAAATTGTCGTAGACTCTTGAAAATTCAGTATGTTATTGCTATACATCTTATGAGATGACTGACCAATTTTTTATAATTTCAGGTTCAAATCAACAGCTACAGCAGCAATTGGAATACACCCTACTAAAGCCTGATTGTCACAGCTGGAGAATTTCAAAAATACAATCTGACACTTTCGAAGAACGATATGCAATAAAATTCTGTTTTAAACTTGGAAAAAAATGCCACAGAAACATATGAAAACCTTCAGACTGCTTTACGACCATCTTGCATGGATCAAGCATCAGTTTTTGAGTGGCCTTAGAGATTCAAGGAAGGCAGGGAGTCTGTTAGGGATGATGAGAGGTATGGGAGGAGTAAGGAAGTTAATACACTAAAGTTGATTGGCTAAAGGGTTAGGCTTAGGGTTACTATGTTGAGGTTTTAAGGGAGTTCAGGAAGAGATTCCGTCGCAAGAGTCCAGCACTCTTCAAATCGGGTCAGTGGGATTTCCAGCAGGACATTACACCAGTTGACAACTCCATCCTTGTCACAGACTATTTGACCATGATGGGCATCAAGACAGTTCCTCACCCTTCCTATAGTCCAGGCCTTGCTCCCTGAGACTTTTGCTTATTCCCTAAGCTCAGAGGCTGTTGTTATGAGACAATTGAGGAGATGAAATAAGCTGTGACGAAGGTCATTGATATGCTCACACAAGAAGACTTCCATGGGGCCTTCCAGAAGTAGTTGGAACGGTACAACAAGTCCATTGCCGCCAAAGGAGATTACTTCGAAGGGGACTAGAGTTTCATGAGTGTACTGTCAATAAAAGTGGTCATATGAAAAAAAGTCTGGAAACTTATTGTATGCAACTCGTATATATATTGTTTCTCTTTGACTTTATCT
Organism: Sepioteuthis lessoniana; assembly: GCA_963585895.1. Lineage (NCBI taxonomy): Eukaryota > Metazoa > Mollusca > Cephalopoda > Myopsida > Loliginidae > Sepioteuthis > Sepioteuthis lessoniana. Next base: position 37,015,799 of record OY757924.1, read on the forward strand.
CTCTGTTGCTGCCTGCAGATATCATTGTATTAATCATATGGATTTTCATAGATACTGATATATCTAACATCTACACTTGTTTCTGTTTATAAATACATACCAGTCCTGTATCTACATTTATCAATATCTATACACGCATTATAAATAAAAAGAGAGTAAATTTCTGTACCTGAAGATATCACACTAAGAGAATATAACTTTGGATACATAGATACTAATAGATGTTTTCGTTTGTTATCATATATCAGCTTATATCTATGATATCTCTCCACACACAGACACACATATCTATCTATCTATCTATATATATATATATATATATATATATATGTATAATATAAGAGTAAGTATACAACATTAATAAATTTCTTAAAGAAGGACAAAAGACAAACCAAATGAAAAGCTAGGAATAATAACTTTTCACAAGATTGGAAATTACAAAGATGTATACAAGGAAACATTTCCAGCAGCAAAATCTTTCATACTTTATATGCTATCTATTTGGCAACAAAGAAATAACTATTTCAATAAAAGAATCAATAAATTCAACAGAACCATGACAGTTTCATTGTATGACAGATGCAGACTAATAGAGAAACAACATATTAACTCTTAAGATATATTATTCGCAGGCAGCATCAGAAAGACTTATGCATAAAGGATAAAAGTAACTGCATAAAACATGATTTTGCTTAATCTGTATTTCCTTAACAAATAATAATGAGTATTTCATTTTCTATGTAAATATTTCAATATTTATTTGCTTTTCCTCAGAGTGTTAACTTATTTTACAGTATATTTTATTAATTACAGCGCACATTGTAAAATAAGGGAAATGTGATGAATGAAACTTGACAGTCATCTGAAAAGCTATAATTATAACTTGATCTACACAAACTACTTTCCTCGTCTTCAAAGAATTCACGTCCGAACAGATCAGTGTATAATACTGATAATTACTCATCTCAGAAATATTGGAAGAAAATTAAAGTAAGTTTTCTCTTTTGGAAAGAAACCTCTGAAACTGTTTAAAACATCCCATTAAACAGAAGATGATTTTAAACAAAAATATTTTTGTGGTTTGAATGTCTTCAGTAAAAATAATAGTCTTCTGCCAAAGAGAAAGGTAAATTTTAGCCTGACAAATATTGATACAAGCTTCTCATACTCTGTGTATGCATGTGTACTTTTATACAGATACAAAATAAAACAGTAAAACACTGAATTTGTTTCTATTTACTGAGGATTATGTAGATGAGTGTTGGCTGAAAAGTTCATATGATGAAATTATACCTGCTGTTGATGACTTTTTTGTCCAAGCACTGCAACACTGATAGAAGAATTGTGTGCACTGAATGGGAGTTTATGTTGAAAAATAAAACTTTTTTAGTCACATTTCATGAGAGTATCTTGGACAGTTGATGAACTTTTAAGCCGGCCCTTGTACAAGTAATTTTGCCGGATTACTGTAAATTATCTTATGAACAGATGAATATGTGCACAGGTTCCAGAATAAGGAGATTTTATAACAGTTTTAAGATAAATAAAGTTACTGTACACAGATCAAAAGTGGCATTGAAAATTTAGTATTAAATAGAAATACTTTAAATCATAAAACTGTGTGCAAATTATTTCTGAGTAGCACCCTTCCCTACACATTGGTGTAGTAGTTATTGAAAAGGGAGCCTTCCAGTTACCCTCGACTACAGTCGCCAACTTTACTTACTTACTTAAAACTATAATTGCTTACAAATCATCATCATAGGTTACTTGACACTACACAATTGCTTAAAGGAAAATGACTCCAGCAATAAGTAACCCAAGAAAAGTTGACATGCCTTAAAAACAACCAAACAGACATTTCTCTAAGAAGTAAGATATCACATTAATTCTATAAGGAAACTAGAATAATTATCAGATTTCAGTAAATTTTTCTTTCTATTTTTCAATAAATTTGTGGAAATAATGTTTAAGCTAATCAACTACTTCTTTATCTAATTTAATGAAATCTTTATAAAATATAATTTGGTTGCTAAACATATTGACTTTTCCATATCAATATGTCCCTAATGATTACCTTCATCCTAATTAAAATGAAAATAATAAAATAACCAATCACTCATTTTTTGTCATGTTTTAATTTAACCAAAGGGTTTTTATTGTACTTAGTGGGTGTTTTATAGTGTGATTGCTTTTTGTCTCAACCTCATATGCATTGTTCCTTTTGTCAGTGTTTTCCACATTTTTTTATAATGGAAACAAATACATGACAAAATATTTATGCACAGAGGAATTTGAAGACACTCGTTATTGTAATATCATTGCAAAAAGCTGCTCGGTAGCAATAGTTTGTCTCTCATGCAGCAAATTCTTATCATCTGTGAGAGTAAGGCTTCTATTGTTGTGATTAACATTATTCACACTTTTGTTGAATTGGATTAACTTTGTCTTTTTTTTTTTGTCAAATCCAAATTACTGATTGTTTATTTACATTATAAAAAGCTTTGCAATGAATCTCTATTCAAGGCTTCTGATCATCTCTAGTGCTAGAAGAAAGGAGGAATAGATCCTCCTTAATGGTTAGCTATCATTGAAACAATAAACACTTTTAAAAACATGGTAAAAAATTAATAATCTTAATAGTGCTCAAGTTAGAAAGAAATGTCTTAATCTAATTCCATCTACATTTACACTATTGCATTGAAATATCTAAATTAAGTTTAGATATCATCATCATCATCATCATCATCATGTCTTGCTGGTAGCACGGATATCCCTGACCCTCTCTCGCCACTTTTCCCTATCATTCATCGCCTCATGCAGGTCTTCTGGACAACATCCCTTATCCTCACATAGTTGCTGAATGTATGTTCATGCTGGTCGTGCTGCTTTTGCATGGCCATGTGTAGGGGTGCTGATTTTTTAATAGATTAATCTATGCTTAGAGTATTTATCAAAGTCAAGGCATAAATTTATTTGCAGAAATATGAAGAGATGTATCAATTCCTGATAATTCACTCTCCCTTAATTTTTTCTTGCATTTGTTTTGAATTTGTTTGAGATGTTTTGTTGTTATTTCATGTATTTGTAAGAACATGTATGAATGAATATTGAAGAACTGACTCGTAACATTAATACTGCTATAATAATAAGTATTGTTATCTGATAATTGGATAATTATTTTAGTGATACAATTTGGATAATTGTTTTAGAAATTCAATTTTTTAAGTTAAGAAATTTAAATTCTACTTCATCTTGCAGCAACATAACTTCCAATTAATTATCATTTACTGCAAGAGACCCCTTCTTGATGAGCACCCATTTTTCTTGATGAGGTCATTTTTTAATTATCTATTGATATAGTCAGACTAGTGTCCTTATCCTGGCTCTTGTTACCTTGCAGCCTTCATTTAATATAATGGTTATCATCTTAGGAAATGGAATGGTTTAAATCCCAGATGAAGTTGATTGTTTCCCTTCACACAAACATGGAAAAGATATGAATACATCTGTTTTCCCTCAAGCTAAGGGAAAATAGTAGAGTTTTTTAAGATTTGTTTAGCAACCAGTCTAGAAGATCATCAAACCAGCTTTTCTCTGCTCAAAAATTGACCTTGTATTACACCCTGTCTGTAGTGGAGGGGGTGGGCAAATACATATCTCCAAACTTCTTCATATATTCAGTAACATTTGGGGGATTTTGAAATGAACCATTGAATTACCCGAATATTATTGACTATGACAGACACTCAAAGGGTATAATGGTTGAAATATGGTGATTGTGATATTAAAAAAAAAAAACTTCATATTGTACTCATTCTGATGGTTCTAAAACAACCAAAATAAGTGAGATGGTAGGTTTTTAATCTCTAGGATAAAATCTCTGTTACAACAAGTAACATAGATACTGGAATAGAATAGAATGTACAAAAACATGGTTTTATTTTACTTGTGTTTTGAAGTCAGACTTAAAAGGTTAAAGATTTGTTTTTATCTTGGTGACATGACACATGCCCAACATTACACATCTGATACTTTGAGGAATGAGGATTAATATACATCAATAAGGGCCGAAACTCCAGGTCGGGATGGTCAAAGATTTTGTTGTAAATGTGCAGCAAACCTCGTACTAACAAATGGCTATATCTTCAATGTATAATCACAATGAAATAACCACAGACAGGTTGACATACTGCTAAAACTACTTAATCAAACATCAATTAATCAAAATTACATTTGTTGCATTATCTAAAAATCCCTCATTTCTTAAATGAGTCTGAGGAGACTAAGAATACGGACAGGAAGCCAGGAGAAGAGCCACATCCCCCAAAAAACATTTAGAAATAAGGGATTTTTAGATAATGCAACAAATTTAATTTTGATTAATTGATGTTTGATTAAGTAGTTTTAACAGTATGTCAACCTGTCTGTGGTTATTTCATTCCAAGAGGTTAAGGAATTGCATAAATTGAATGTTTATATTTACCTTTTTTGTGTAGTTTCTAATGAGATTTTTGCCCACTGGAATATAATATCAAATATTCCTATCTCATACAAATAATTTGCAAACTGTTATATTTGACCGATAGATGTGAGCACAACATATACTATAACATTGGGTCAAAGACTTGGGAGTAATAAAAGGCTACTCCACACTCCCCAGAGCTCCAAAACTTGAGCCTTACAACCTGGTGCTATTTAGTGACATACCCAGGATACAATTTAATTTTTATTATTTCTTACATAGCATGATAAATGTATCTGTAAACAAGATTTCAACTATTTTAAATAGAATTCTCTCTTGAAAATTATTATACATACATATATATATATATATATGCGTGTGTGTGTGTGTGTGTGTGTGTGTGTCTCTCTCTCTCTCTCTCTCTCTCTCTCTCTCTCTCTCTCTCTCTCTCTCTGTTCCAGCTAAATTTTATTTACAGCATTTCTTCCTGAATGTCTATCAACCTGTATGTGTACCTATTTTTCAAACAAAGTTCTGATACCCTTATGTGACAATGAACAAGATAGCATAGTAATATCATCAATTTGAAACCAAAGTACTGGAATGTTATTTCAAAGTGGCCTTTTTATAATGAATTCCCAAGTGGTCCTTCTATAATAAGAAGGATTAAATCACAATTAGCCTTGTAAAAGATTTCCATTATTTTCTGTAGCTGAAACTGCAGCTCAGCTTATTTTCTAAGACATTTAGTTTTCATGTTGATAAAAATTTGTCTTTGACAAGGAATTTCTGATTTAGACAATATAGATCATATAGATTATTATGTATTCATCGATGGGCAAATTTAGTGCATAAAATAAAATAAAATATAAAAGAGAATATATTCATAAAAAAGATGGAGGTATTGGTCTCAGTATACACAATACCATCTGAAGAAAAAAATCATTTGCTAATTCATTTTCTGTTCTTTTCTCCAAATCTATTTTTCTTTAATTGACCAATGTTCCCAGCAAGTGTGACTTGGAAAGTGTAAATTAACAAATTTTCCGTCGGAATAAAAAGAAAATGGCTCTCCAGTAATTCAGCTTTTAAATATGGTCTAATTAGATTTAACTGGCACTATTAATAAGATTAAAAGATCAGAACATTTCCCAAGTGTCAAAGCATGCCATTTTTCCTCAGACTTTATCAGGTTTACTCAGTCCCATAATATGGATTTATCCAAGACGTGGAACTATTCATTTACCAGAAAGCTGGACAAGTTATTCCAAGTCTTAAATCTTGATTCTGTCTCACTTATCATTGCTCAGTTATAAGGGCAAAAATGTATTTAAAAATGTGTCGGAGAAAAATCTTCTTTTGTTTTTGTATATATTAATCCAACCTCTTTACCATGGCAGGATATAATACAAAGTCATTTATTGAGTGGAGTACAGTGAGTTTTTATTTAGAGTTTTCCTTCTCCAAGGCTGGTTGTCTAACATTTTCATTTCAATATTTTTACACAAAGTAATTTACAATAATGAATAATGCAAATCCATACATAAAATCACCAATTATTTTTAACTGATACAATGCTAATAGTGATACACATATCTGTATATAAATACAGGTATGAGTGATTTGGATATAATCTTTTGTATTTATAATACTTTGTTGTTTGTTTGTGTACAGTCACTTATATGGGGTTGTTCACATTTATCTATATTTCTATTTTTCTCCATATATTTCTGATGAAACCTGTCTGCCTTACTATATATTCATAGCTTGGAGGAGGCAGATAGATTCATGCCTTTCCCAAAGGGATTAGCATGAACTGAAAGACAAACAGCCTTGTCCAGGTTTTGAACTCGAGTTACCAATTTCCTTTTCTATGAAAATAACCATTATGCAAAGTGCACGTTCATTGTTTTGTTTTTGTAACTCTAAATATCATACGTGAAGTAAGCCAGTCATAAGCTCAATCTGCCACAAGGCCAAAAGTAAGGGTCACCTAATGAGAAACTGTTGTATTTTGACCTTTGGCCTGAACAAACATGCCATTACAAAGTGATGCACCGGAAGGAAGTGACACATTCCAATGGCCAGTATTTGAAAGAGATCACGTGGGTGGATTTGGCTGATGAAATGGGACAAGGTAAAGCCCATGATACACCCATAGACTGATGCACCGGAAGAGAGTGACCTGTGAACTGCACGACAGTTATTTCCGCTGGATGACGATCAATCATGCCATTCCAAAGATCGAGTGGACGATCGAGTGGGCGTTGAACTATTATACAACTAGGTCAAGACAGAAGTCAAGTGACAATTGCAGCCAGTTGGAGACGGAGTTATAGACGAGATGTAGTAGGGAAAGCCACATCAAGCCGAAGGGGCCTTGGGAACCCCGATGGAGTTTGGGGACCTGAGAAGTTGCTGATAAGATGTAGCAGATCACCCAGCAGAGTGGGCCAAGAGCCTCCGGTTGAGCATCAGGAGAACAAGAAAGACACAACGTTGACGGCCATAAGAGTTGGGGTCAAAATATTGCAGTTTCTGTTCAGTCTCCAACTCCCTCTCACATGCAAACCTTGAATAACCTTTTCAAACCCTTGCAATAAACTGAGAGGTAAATACTTTTTTAAAGAAGTCTTCGCTTTTCCTTTATCTTTGTGTCATTGTGATTCATTCTGCATGAATCTGCATATGACCATATAGCAAAACTCTCTGATCAATAATGATCCTCTTGGTAAGCTTATTTATTATTTTCTCATGATTAAGAATCTAAATGTTTTTTAGGCAATCAGTATTGAATAAAAAATAATATACGAAAGATGATTGAGATAATTGAATCTCTTTTTTGTATAAATGATGAGATAATTCTGCCTGTCCATTCCACAGTTGTTGTCAGGTGTATAAACGTATGATGTAAGAGAAACTTATTTTCCCATGATAAAAAATCAAATGGCAACAGAAAGTAGAAACTAATGTACCAATCAGACCAATTATTCCAGCTGCACTTAGTTCATAAAATTCTCCAATAACTCTATTTGTAAGGAAAGAAAACCATTTATTGTTAAAAATCTGTATTTACATGACTTATGTACCTGGTTTACAAGCTATGCTAACTCCTTTACTCCATCTCTGCTCTTTGTCATTTATCTGGACTTCATCAGATTTATACTCCTCTCTTTCCAGATAACATTAACCATACCAGATTTTTGTACTTAACATTTTGTTGCAGCTTTCTTATGTTGCTTGAGTTTGACTTAAAATGGATGACTAGATTCATCTTACATAACTGCACAATCTGGTTCATCAAAATTGCTGAGGATCATTTTTTAATTCTTAATTTTGCTTCTACTTTAGTATCTACTTTCTCCAATTTGAAGATGGTTCTTTATTCAGCAAAAAAAAAAATCTTGAACTAGAAACAATAAAAGGATATTAGCCACACTATACAGGATATTTCATCTATTGTCTAAATTAGATTTGCTCAATTAAAGAAACTATAACATTTTGTCAATGTAACTGTTTTGACACAAAGGGTGATTGTAGAATCATTTCTTATTAGTGAATGATTAAAGACTCATGTAAGTTCCTAAATTAATATTCTTGATAGGAAAATCAAAATTAGTTTCAAAACAATAAAGGTTGAAGTTTGTATTTATTTATGTAAATTAGGTGTGTAATTCCTTGCCATAAAAATGTGCTAATGTGCTAAAATATAATTACTGGAAACATTAGCTATTCTGGCCTGTTTAACTTATTAAGTAGAGCTTGTTTTGGGAAATGATTTCTTCAGAAAATTTACACTGTCAGCGATTAAGATAAAGTATCATGGAATCATACCGCTCACATTTCTTTTCCCATTTATGATCTTTGTTTATATACGGATTCAGATTGCTTTCCTCAGAACATGATTCACTTAAACAGAGAAGAAATCTAATGGAATATGACAAGGTGATTTTGTAAAATTTAGTGATAATTCAATCTTAGCAATATATTTAATATCTTGAGAAATCTTTGAGTAAAAAAACAAAAAAGTTTTGAGTAAATAAAGCTTGACATTTCAAATAAACAAATCTGATCATAAATCAAGTGGTGTGTATTCTCACTAGGTTAAAAGTAAACTAATTATTAGTAGAAATATCATGTCAGCTGAAAGTGTTTTCAACATATGCATAGGATAACTATAGACATATTATCAACCCTTTGGAAAACTAATCTATAAAGATAATATAGTCATTGTTCCTTATGGTAACTGTGTTAATACAACTGTATGACTGCACCACCAGGACTTTAACAAAGTGCTTGGGAGAAAAAATTTACATTAGAACAACACAAGAATGCTGCATACTATTTTGAATTAATCCTTGAAGCAGCACCCCACATAAAAGTAACCATACAGCCCCTTGCCTCTTATCTTACAAACCATCCAATGAAGGCAAACAAGACATGTTGGTATAAAACATTAAAGTATTTGCAAAGAAAAAAATTATGTTTAGACTGATCAAAAATCATAAGCCTTAATATCAACTGAGGTGGAGTTTCAAAAGTCAGCTATCTTTGATTTTTCTTGTAAAGAAGAAAAAGTTGAAAAATCTGCTGGGTTTGCTAGTCTTGTTCATGGTCACTAATTACAATTTATCTCCACCCCTGTTAGAAAAGTTTAGAATTCACAGACTGTATCTCCCTGCAGTGAGGTAAACCCCCTTCCCCACAAAAAGTGCCATCCTGGGTATGATACTAAACTGCATCTAGTTTCAGTTTCAGTTCTGAAGCACTGATGAGAGAGGGGTATCCCTTCATTGCCATTGCTCCCAGTTCCACTCAGACCTAAGTGGTCATACCATCTATGGGTAAAAAAGATGTCTTTGAAAATTATCAGTATTAGACAGGAATACTTGAAACCATATAACTGTGAGAAATAGGAATAGTTACTTGAAACTATATCATTGTGTATGAATTATAAGCATTACTACCCTTGGCAAAGTTTTATGGAAGTAGCACGCTAAGAGGATACTGATTAAGCAATAAACTAATAACAGATGAGATATAAAACATTTTTCTTTTGTACCTAAATATTCTGGCTTTTTTAGAATATTCGTTAAATAATCTAGATTAAATTATTTAAATTAATGGTATAATTTTTTTACAAGTCATGCAGAGGAAAATATCATAGAATAACCCAATTTTGAGGAAAACATTATGGAATGCATAAAAGACAAAAACGTTTCATAGCCTCTCCTTGGGCTTTTATGACAGCATTAATTCTTCAGGTAAAGCATATGACTTCAAGGACATGGCCAGCAAATAGTCCAGATCTAAATCCAATTATATATTTATAGTGGGATTTTAAAAAATTGTTTATGAGAAGGTTTCATCCATTAAAAATGATTTATTTTGCCATTCAGGAAAGTTCAGGCCACTTTAATAAAGAATTTTGTTTTAACTTAATAAACACTATACCATGTAATGATGTGCAAAGAATTATTATAAAGAAGGAATTGTTACTTAAAACCATGTAATTATTTATAAATTATTGGGATAAAATAAAAATACTTGAAATTATGCAAAAATTTTGTATTAGATCGGAATACTAAATACCAAATGATATGCAAAAAAATAAAATAGGAATAGTTACCTGAAAATGTTACAATTTTGAGACCATTAGCCTAGTGTGACGGCAAATTGACTAAAATCCCATAACGGGACTTTATTTTCGCATGTGTGAAGACGGGGCAGGTTGGCACTTGATTCCCTATAGAATATGTCTTCGTTCAGAGTTTTTCTCTCGGGCATATAAGAACTGGCATATTATGTGAGGGATCAATTTAAGACCAGACTGACCGCCGCTGGCAAGGGGTTCCAAATTTCACACTATCACACACCCACCAGGCCGCTTTCTTCCTTCCCCGAGACAATGGAAGATAATGAGCCTATAGGTTTTAGTCGTAATAATAATGATATTGTAGTAGTCGGCAACTCCAGTTTCCCGTATGATATTTTAGGAATTAATAGGACAATTCTAAGCAAGATAACATAAGGCGAATAGAAGCTAAAAAGGAAATGTGACAACAACAAATTCGTAATAGAACGGCAAAGAACAACTTAGACCAGGTGGTAACATAAAAATACATGAATTCCTTTACTACAGTTATATACACCTTTCAAGGTGTCAAAACATATAATAATTGGACAGTCCACGAATATAAATGTCTTTTCTTGACTTTTATCTTTCTTCAAATTGAGAGAGAGAGTGGTAAACGAAATTTGGGTATAAAGGAAAATGGCCCCAAACTTACTTATCTTATATTTTTTCGACGGGGTTCCACTGGAGAATCTTTTCTTCTTTCACGGGCTAATAGACTTTGTTCTATTTTTTTACACTGGCTTGAAGAGCCTGGGGTCCTTCGTGTCTCAGTAATTCTTTTGTCTTCCACCCAGAGTAAAATGGCTATGGTTCGTCTGTCCGCTACGGACCCTGCTCAAAAACTAATCTTTCTTCCTATTTACTTCCGCTGAGGGGAAGGGGTCCCCACTTCCGTTTGAGGTCCCAGCCAATCATTTGGCTTCTCTCTTCTCCCCTTGGTGTCCGGCGACCTGAGGTCACTAAGTACCAACATCTGTTTATCCCCTCTGTGACCCACATTCTCTCTTAACGGTCACTTTTTTGACTGCTAGATACTGCTAATTCAACGGGAGGATAATATTAATCTTATCTCCCCCCTCTCAGTGGGATATCACGTGACACTAGTGAGTAGAGAGTTCGCCAATGATCTGGGGGATTGGGGTTCAATCCCAGGTCAAGTCATACCAAAGACTCAAAAAATGGTACTTGATGCTGCCTTGCTTAACTGCATTATAAGGTAAGGATCAAGGGTAAAGTGGAGCAATTCAGGGAAGGAGTACTGCCCTCTCCTACACCCCACTGTAGTAGCTATTGAAAAGGGAGCTTTCGGGTCTCCCTCGACTAAGGTCACTGACTTTACTTTATTAGAATTCAATAGGAATACTTGGAAACATATGATAGAGTGTAAATTATTTGTATCAAATTTCAGGATTAATTAATTGATATGCCACAAAATGAATAGAACAAACCAATCAAATTTATTTTTAAGGATCATTTCATGGAACAGTTTTCAATCCTTCTGACAAATTATTAAAATCACTTTGAAAAGGATTCGCTACTGTTTGAGGAGCAGACTGGATTTTATTATACAAAGGAACCACAGAACCAATTCATACCTCTGTGGCTACTTTTTTAAAAAAATTACCAAGGTGATTTCAAATGTAAATTATTTTACCTTTCTTTGTTACTGTATTTATTCATCAGATTCAATTCATCCAACTTGTAACTTATTCTCCATCATTTGTGCAACTGATTTACTGATTTTGAATACTGACTTAAAAAATTAGTTGCTGTCAGAGTAATTTCATTAGATAGTTACTTGAAGGACAAAATCAACATTGTCTGTAGTCAGATAAAAGTCTGCTTTCATAATTGGATGATGGCAGCCTTTTCTTACTCTCACAGATCACCAATTTCACTTTCATTTCATGGAACAAAAGCCAATATTCTAAGTACTTTCAAACATTTATGAGTGATTGTCAGGCTTAGCAGATAAAAAGTAACCAATGCAACTCTGTATTACCATGATAATTTCTGCCATCTCATAGATTTGTATTCAGAACATTTTTGGAGGTTTCAGATAAGTGACAATAAACAAAGACTTTAAGCATTTAGAAACCATGTCTTTCTCTAAAACAAAGGAACATCCTGCAATAGAAAAGTCATAAAACATTTTGTTTTATCAGATTCTTGGGTGAATCCAAACTGACATCAGATCTTTTTCTCTCTTTTTTGTTATTCGTCAGGTCTATATTTGAACCATCTGAGACAATTGTCATTATGATATGTGTCCATGATGTTATTAGTTCTTCTATTTAGGAAAGAGTGAAGCTGTCTGATTAGTATTTCATAGTTATCTCCTTTACACTTAGAAGTTGAATGGTTAAAAAATTACATTCATCACAAAAGCTGACACCTAAAATTAACATTGAGTTGCAAATTGAACTGGAAATTCGTTTATTTTCTCAAATCCTTTTAATCATATTGCTTCAATAAAAATCAAGATATAATATGGTGTTTTTTTAGTCAGAGCTATATTGATACATGCATAAATAGGATATAATATAATAGAAAAGAAATGCAAATAAAATGCATGCATATATATAATATTAAAGAAATGCAATTAAGAAAAGCTTTTGCATTAAAAAGCAGAAAATGTTGTTATAGTTGGAAGGTATAAAACCTGTGTAAATATGAAACATCAAGTCATGAACTTCTGGTGCTTATAATTATTATATCATTTAGGTTATATATATATATATATATATATATATATATATATATAAAATATTGATTGAAATTTAATCCTAAAATCATTTTTGATCAGTAAAATATTCACAGTGCTCAATGACCAACAATGCAGAGAAATATTCAAATAATTCAATCATAAAATCAGGTGAAGTAGTATTCAACAGCTCAAATACTAGTCTAAGTTTTTATCCTATTTTTACCGATATCTCATTTTATAGTTGAAATATTATATATATATATATATATATATATATATATATATATATATTTATATGTGTGTGTGTGTGTGTGTGTGTGTGTGTGTGATAAGAAAATTACAATATAAGACAGCTTATCAAGTACATTTCTTACAAAAATATTTTCTATTTTGAGGAAATACTATTCCATGTGTATCTAATTGGAGGTTTCTTGGCATAATACTAATGCATTGGATGTAATGTAATATTTACAGAGTGTTTCAGTATATAATGAAAACTGTAGAATATTAGTGTTTGAAATACATGGGTAAAATCTGAGTAACATATGTCAGTCCAACAGTTGCAGTCTTATTCGTATTTCTATGAAAATGCACCTGGCTCTATATTTATGAAATCTGAACCAAGGGAGATAATTCTCTTTTTTTGCTAAATCTCTCCTTTCCACAAGACCCTATAAGAGCCAGACAGTACTTTAGGGCCTGGAATGTTATGTGGGAGTAGTTTGGATCTGGCTACAGGAATTGTCAATAGTATGTGTTGTGTATAGCAAGAGTATGATAATGTGTAATAGCCTCTTGTCAGGTCTCCAACAGTTACATAGGTGTCATTACTGTCATGGTTGCAGAACTGGAATGCATGACTTGAACATCACTGGCAGAGCCAGTGGACTCATGCAGTACATTTGGTATGGGAGTGGACTTAGTTTGAATTTTTTTCTTCCTAAAAAAAAACGGCGATTTCTAAAAGTAGTCCTACCTTATCCATCAATTATGATTAAATATTTGGCCATAATATTCTACGAGTAGTTGAGCTGATTTTGTATTGATTCTGTGTCATGCTGCTGAAGAGAGTGGAGATTATGAGTTTATCTGTTATACCATTTTTTCATCTAAGCTTTGTATAAATGAAGACTTGCTTCACAATGTTGGGCTGCAGTTATCCATTCAAGGTGTGGCCAATGGAGAATAGGTTGTGATGGAAGGAAGTCATTTAGTCAAGAGTAAAGCAAAAGTTATATAGGACTAGTACCTTGGATAGGAATGTTGCAGTATCACAGGATAGCTGTTACTGCTTTGTCATTGTCCATTTAACTCAGACGATCTGTTTGCCATTTACTCTCCTCTTTGCAGTTTTTACAGCAAGCTTTGCCTTATGATTGGAAATATGCAACTGATGACAGTCTGTACTTCCCGCACAATGTTTTTTGGAGATTCTGAAATAGGCTGGATGTGAAAAGTGGGCCACTATTGCTACTAAGTTTCTTTTAGGCACCATTTGTATGGAATAGTTTCAGACAAATCAATGATAATTTGGAGGTGGTAGCATGATCTGGTTCTAGATGTTACAAAATAAGCCAACAAGTGAGTCTATCTATTTACTAATAAGTAAACAAACTCTGTAAGTAGAAATATGAATTGAAAGCCGTCATCCAAAGAATAAAATAGATACCTGTTGAACAGAAAATGCAGAGGCATGCTTTGTATAACAGTTATCATTATACATATCAGGGACCTGAGTTCAAATCGGGAGAAGGCTGTTTGTGTTTCACTTTGGGAAAGGTATGTACCCATCTATTCTCCTCCCTAACTATGGATAATAATAGGGTATACTGAGATATTTAGCCTTAGTTAAATAACCAGTTTAAGAGAAAATAAACTCTGCTTTACTCTGTTTAGAAATGGAACTTGTCTTACATTCTACTCATGGTGAAAAGGATGAGTAAATACATACCTATCTCCATCACAACAATTTTTTTAAACCATGCACTTGATAAGCAGTCCAGTATCATAATTTTGTCATGATATCACAAAGCAAATTTCATAAACAGTTTTATGAATCTATATTGCTTAGTATATATTTTAAATTTGCCTTCGTTTTGTACTGATTTTGATCAGTACCTTGAAAAAAAAATGAATTAAATATGGCAGCCAAACATTTACACAAGAAAAAATATTCCTCTAAATTTACTCTCCCAGCTGAGTAAATTTGACTGTTTATCAAGCAATGTTTTTTGTACTTGAGCCAGGTAAGTGAGTAAAAATGAAGAAATTTATCTGATCACCACAAAAATAAGAACACCATGTTTTAGCAGTTCTTGTCTAAAATTGATTTTTGGTTAGTTTTGTCCCTTCAACTTTTTCTTAGTAGATTTATTTTCATTCTATTCTGCCTAATCCAGATCTATCTACATGTGCTTTTTTAGACTTAAAACCACCACTCTTTGCTCTCTTATGATACTCTTTCTCTCTGTTGATGCCCACTTCATCAGTTAGAGAATATAACATTTTCATGGCATTTGTCTCAAATGTTAAAACAGATCCCCTTTTAACCTAGACCAACCAATTCTTTCCTCATCATCAAAAATGAGAGTATTTTCCTTGATATTTTTTGAAAACATGACCCTAACCCTAAACTTCAAAATGGATTACAATTTGTAAAGAAACTTTAAAAAATGTCTCTATTAACTACCAGCAAACTCTCATCAGGTTAATGCTCTGAAAAAAAAATTACTGGAATTGGTATTTGCACTGTCTAAAAAAACAAAAAATACAAGAACAGCATCCGATTCTACACCTGGCGCCAGACAATATAAGTAACAATGTTAGAGATGTGACCATGTAATACCTCTGCTTTAAATAACTTACCAATAACCATTGTTAAAAACATTTCCTGGATCCTAATTTTCTTCTTTTATACACTCTGTTAGATTCCATTATCTGACTTGACAGTGCAAAGGAAAAATCTTTACCAGCAGCTGAGTAAGAGATGTGACTGCAGAAAGGCTGCTTGCTGCTTAGCTTTTGTCAGAAGCAGGTGCTGTTGAGGATACAAGGCATCACTGACATTCATGGATACATTCAAAGTGATATTTTGGCATTTTGGTTTGATTAATGTGCAATACAAGGGGTGCAGAAAAGTTCATAGCCTAACTAAGAGGAGAATGACCTTTTTTTTAGTGTAATAGAAGGGTTAAAAAAATTCAGTAAACTGTGTGCCAAATATATTGAACCGTGGGATGAATATGTGGAATAGCATATTCATGACTATAAATAGTTTTCAAGTTGGTCAGACTGACAACATTTTGACACCCTTTAGTATCATCATCATCATAAAGCGTCAACAGCACAGAGTTCTCTGTCTCCCTCTTGCCATCCATCCCAATCATCCAGTATTCTTGGCAGTTCCTTAGACTGCATCCAGTGTCCTCACAGAGTTGAGTAAATCTTTGCTGGATGGCCAACACTGGTGTGTTCATATGTAGGAGTTTTTTTAGAGTGTCATTTATGAATTTGTTCTCCTGAATGTTTTGTTCATCTTACTTGGATGGTTTGTGAGATGAGAGGTAAGTGGTCGTACAACTGCTGTTTTGTAGGATACTGCTCCCAACATTTATTCAAAACAACATACAGCATTCTTACGTAGTTTCCGTCGAGCTTTTTTTTCAGGCATTTTGTTAAATTATACTCTTGTACTGACATGACTACAGTGTGGAAGAATTGTAGAATGAGGATATTATTTTTATTATTCAGGTGAAAAGCTGATTATCCTCCTTCAAGTAATTTTACCAAGGGTTACTCATAAATTGATTCATAAGATAAAAAAATTAAAACACTCTATAACTAAATATACACATAACGGTAACAGAAAGAAAAGATACTTATAAAAAATAGGTAAGTTTAACCGGCTCATTGATCTAGTGGGTAGAGTGTTCACCTAATGGTCCAGGAGACATGGGTTCAATCCCAGGTTGCGTCATATGAAAGACTTTAAAAATGGTACTTGATACCTCCTTGCTTAACACTCGGCAATATAAGGTACATACCAAGGATAAAGTGGAGCAATCCAGGGAAAGGAGTAGCACCCTCCCCACACTTCAGTGTAGTAGCTATTGAAAAGGGAGCCTTCTGGTCACCTTCAACTAGGGTCGCCAACTTTATTTACTACTCTAACTTTTGTAATATAGAAGAATCCTCTTTATTACAACTTGACTATCTCAGTAATTTTTGATTTGCATGAAACCAGTTCAAAGTTATTTCCCCAGAGTAAGATAATATTCTCTAACATTTTTGATAATGTAATTTTGACCTCTAGAAGAATAAAAAGGTCGGGACAATTTTGTCGAGGTAGCTCCTGGTACTATAATGTGCTTGAAGAACAGTCTTTCAAAAACTAATGACAATGAAATGGTATAGGAAGGATGCCTTATCTTTATTTATTCATTAATTTTTTTTTTAACTAGAGCAAGATGTTAGATTTAATGCATATCAGTTAAATTAATTAGAGCTTGTCACCTGAATGACTGTAAAGAAATCCATTTAGCATAATGAGTATAACCTGGTGTGTCTCAGTTGAAATTATTTAAAAGAGCTAAGATTAAAAGACTTATCTTATTCATTGATAAATTTGGATCATAGATAATGGATTATTATTTAAATAAATGATTTTTAGTGATTTATCTTCCCTGCAATATTTGCTCTTCATAAGATTGTTTCGAATATTGTAGAAACATTTTCTGTGATTTATTGATGCATGTCATAAAGAAACTAAAAAAAGTTATGCTCATCATTATCAGATTAATTATGTATTCACTTAGAATTTCTAATTAACAACCATAATCATTAAGTCAGTTTCTTTTCAAAATTTCTATTCTGCTATCTATCTTAACTTTGAGAATAATAGCTTTTTGCTGTTACAGCGTATTGTATATTGGATATTTTCATAGGAAATGGACTCAGCAAGCTAAGTTCAAATTCTGGATGAGGTTGTTTAGTCCAATGTCCTAGGGAAAGGCATGAATCTATCTATTCTCAACCCAGCAATTGAGTATTGTAGAGAAGACAAGGAATGTCTTGCATGTTTTCCAACAAAATGCAAATAATTATGAAAGAGAAAGAGAAACTCCAATGAATATGTAATATTTCTTTACTCAAATGTCTATCCCAAGTCAGGATCAAGTCAAGTCCCAAAACAGATCAAAGATGGAATACAATTAATATAATACAATTAAAAGAATTTGGTGGCACACTAGAACTGTATAAATATAAATAAATAAAAGATGTATAAAACTAGATTTTGAAGAAAGTGGTTGGTGTTGCCAAAATAGTACAAAAACAAAAAAAGAACAATTAGCACAGAAATCTAACAGAATCTGATTGAAATTGTCCATCACTTGAAATAAAACATCATTTATTATTCTGAGTTGATAGCAGTTGGAAACAGTATTAGTTAATTGTTATTCAGAAGCAGCTTATGGAACAGCATTCTTTAGAGTTATGGAATAGAATTGGTTAATCAAGATTTTTTCTTTATAAGAGTTCAAAGTTTGATCAGTAAAGGCATAGTAAAATTAAATGTCATCAGTAAGTATCATCAGCTTAATTTTGAATTTGTGATTAGTTTTATTGGCAATATCATGTACAAATTTTGTAGAATATTGGTTGGACAGAAATTTGCATATAAACAGTTGCATAAGATGTTTATATATAATAATTTATGTAACATTTCTCTCTCTCTCTCTCTCTATATATATATATATATATACATATATATAGGGTCAGGCAAAATGATCTGACACATTTGTAGGTTTAATAAAAGACAAATAAAGTAAAGATACAAAAAAGTGTTTTTATTTTCGAAAAGTACATATAATGCCATTCTGTTTCAT
This sequence comes from Sepioteuthis lessoniana, assembly GCA_963585895.1. Taxonomy (NCBI): domain Eukaryota; kingdom Metazoa; phylum Mollusca; class Cephalopoda; order Myopsida; family Loliginidae; genus Sepioteuthis; species Sepioteuthis lessoniana. Next base: position 37,034,494 of record OY757924.1, read on the forward strand.
TAGATTTTAAAAATTAAATCAGTCAAATGGGATCCATTATTGTCTACACACTGTCGAAAGAGATCATGAAAGTTGTCTATAACTCAGTGGGTCATTTCATGTGGAATGGCAGTATTTTCTTGAAGAATTCCATCTTTAAGTTGTTCAATAGATTGGGGGTGATTACTGTTTACCTTTGACGTGAGGTGTCCCCAGAGATAAAAATCGCACGGATTTAAATCAGGTATGTCAGATCATTTTTCCTGACCCTATATATATATATATATATATAACCCTATATATATATATATATATATATATATATAAGAAAAACTGAGACACTCATCATTTGAAATAAATCTAAAACTACAGAAAAATCAGTAAAACTATATCAGTGTTTGATAGACAAAAGTTGTTCTAATTTGATGAAAATGCAGACCAACAATCAAAATATAATAAGAAATAAAAATAAAACAAGACTCATTTTTAGGTTCTAAATAATCATGTCAGTTTTCTTTTAACCATATATATTCTGCTATAATGATGCTTACAAAAACATAAAAGTTATGGTTCACTCACCTGATGGAGACACTTCAACAACGGCTAGAATCTTACAAGGAGGTACATTAGCATCATATTTGCTCATACTCTGCCTAAACTATGTACTTTGAATATCTATAGATCAAATAAAAGAAAATGGTTTCTCATTAAAAAAAAGGCAAGAAGCAGTCAATATCCTGTAGAAACTATGACAGATGCAGACCACATAGATGACCTAGCACTTCTCACAAATGCACCACCCCAAGCAGAATCCTTATTGCATAGCCTAGAGCAAGAAGCAGGTGGTATTGGCCTCAACATGAATGCAAATAAAACAGAGCTTATGTGTTTAAAACAAAAAAGAGATAGCTCTTCTCAACGTGGCAAACCTCTAAAATTAGTTGACCAGTTCACATTCTTTGGCCGCAACATCTCATCTCCTGAAAGTGAAGTCAACATACACCTAAAAAAGGCATAGAATAGTATTGACAGGTTATAAATCCCATGGAAGTCTGATCTATTTGATGAGATAAAATGGAATTTTTTCCAAGCTGTAGCAGCATCCATGCTGCTATATGGATGAACCACATGAGATGGATGATGAGAGAAAGAGAGACAGGGAACTGTGTGCTGTCAGCATGAATTGATGATGAAGATATATATATACATATATACATATATTTATGTATCAGTTAGTTAAGTTGGCCGACCATAGTTGACAGCGATCAGAAGGCTCTCTTTTCAATAGCTACTACAGCAAGATGTAGCAGAGGGCACTACTCCTTTTCCTAGATTACTCCACTTACCCTTGATCTATACATTATAATGCTGAGTGTTAAGCAAGGGGGCATCAAGTACCATTTTTGGAGTCTTTGATATGGCTTGACCTGGGATTGAATCCCTGTCTCCTGGGTTATTGGCAAATACTCTAGTCATTATGCCAATGGGTTGGTATATATATAATGGTGCAAAAGATGCATCAGTAGTCTTTTCCCTGAATAATGTTTCATCTCTTATGATCAATAGAAAAGTGTTACTTGTTACTTTAAATGTATCAACAAGGAAGACACTAATGGTGAAAAATAAAGGATTGTTTTTCATTCATAAGCTATGTATTTAGAGATCTGACTATGCACTTCCCTCCCACATACATGAATATACATATTATCCTTACTCGAGGGTAACTCACAAGCTCCCTTTTCAATAGCTACAACCCAAAGGTGTAGGGGAGGGTGTTACTCTATTCCCTGGATTGCTCCACTTTATCCTTGATCTATACCTTATAATGCTGAGTGTTAAGCAAGGCGGCATCAAGTACCAGTTTTTGAGTCTTTGGTATGATTCAGCCTGGCATTGAACCCCGGTCTCTTTGACCATTGGCAAACACTCTACTCATTAGGCCAATGAGCCAGTGATTATAAATATAAAAAATCTTATACATTAGTTATTATCAAATGAACATGTATATATTGGTACATATTTTTGAAATGAAAGAAAAGGAAGAATATGAAAGATGTGGAGAGGATTTTTATATAACTGCTGAAAATCTGCACGTGTACAAAAAGATATCAAGTGAATTTCTGTTTGGAAACATAGTAAAAATGACTAGAATTTTCTTCTTTTTTTTTCTTGTATTATCTTTTCATTCTGGAACCATTAAAAATCAAGTGCCAGACAAAGTGGTACAAGTTTTTAAGAATTCAAGGGCAATAAATACGTATGAAATAGAAAATCAAAAAAGATCAAGCACAAAAGCTGATCTTATCACTTCCTTTTACATTCATGTTCAATGATCCCATCGTGTCTGCTCTTCATACTCAACACTTTATCATCCTACTTCTTTTGCTCTTCAAGAAAATTCTCCTATAAAATCAGTCAGAATATTTCGACCAAAAATTGATCTGGTCACAACGTCGGCTAGATTACTGGGAGTAATCAATTTGGTCAAAAGAGAAGGTCTGTATATCGATATCTGTATTTCTCTTGGGCAGAAAAGAATCATTCAGTTTTAGCAGCATACCCCCCCCCCACTTCATCCATACATGTGACCTACAAGTGATATTGTAAATGAAGAACCAGCTGAGGTTATTCATTGCTGCCTTTTGCTTTTTCAAAAACATCTGCTTTTTCTAGAACCTTCCATCAGAATTTGTTCCTTCATTGCTTTTCTTTCTTTGTAAAGGCAGACCAGTGGAACCAACCGGAATTTTCTTTAATACTTTTGAATTGAAGAAAATATCTTGGGCAATTTCTTCGATTAGTATTTTTCAAAGAGGATAATGCATATTTTTGGTTGTGCTTATCAAATTTTATTTTTTGTTTAAGAATGTGTGTTGCAATTGTTATCTGCAATTAATATTGTTTGAAATACCAAGTTGTATTTTTCAGTTGGATGTTCTTTTTCATTTATATTTCCAATGGCGCTGAGCCAAGTAGAAGAAATATGAAGGAATTGCCTGCTTTGAATATCAGCATTGGAAATCCTGGTGTTTTTCATGTTCTTGAACAATAACTATGAGCACCATATGTGACTAACATTGCAAGTTTTTATCTGGTGTTTTCCCACTTTATATAATACAATCCTCTTTCTCCATATTTGTAAGTTTAGTAAATATGAATAATTCAAGATTGACTGATCCCTGTTAGGTATAATATATAATACCAGGTCAGTTTTATAAGAGGTTTCATGTACATATGATGTGTCATAAAAAAATTAACACTGAATCTTTTAAGCTTTTTAATTATAACATTTAAATTTGAAATGATGACATGAAAAGCTGAGGAATTTATATAATAAAGAGATTATGTCTAGAAAAGTTAGTATAAATGTAAGAACGCCTAAAAAATGTGGGTGTGTAATTGAGGGAAATGTTATCCCTATTTTTTCATTATTTTTGTTTGTGTTTATATGTACATATTAAACAAAAACAAACAATACCTACTTAGAAAATAATAACTCTGAAAACTATCAATGGATATGATCTTGGGAGCAGAACCTAGGACACCTCCTCTTTTAAATGGATGATGATACAAAGAAACTCACAAGAAAGCGAGAGAAAAAGCAAAACATATTATAAAAAAGAAAAGTTCTGTAGTCTTTACCAAAACATGACTAAACAATGTATATATATATATATATATATATATATATATATATATATATATATATATATATATATATATATATATATATATATATTCAATGAATTTTTGTGGTTTATCTTTGTTATGAAAATATTACATATATATATATATATATATATATATATATATATATACAATCTTATAATAGAAAGTATGTGTCTGTCTGTAACCAAAACTACATCAATATGATAACTCAATAATCTTCATTATTTACATCACATTCTTCATGATTTCATTTTTATTAAAATCTCAGTCATTAAGAAAATGTTTGTTATAATTAATACTGGTGACCTTATATACATACTAACAACAATTAAATTTTATATACAACCAAATAACAGTTTACAGTATGAGTGGGAAGGTTAATTTATCACATTAATCTTTAAAAATTGAATTCAATAAATATTTACTATGTACTTTTAATTTCTTATTGTTTGGTTTTATTTTTATAAATATGAGTAAAACTCCCGTCAATAAATTTTACAAGAAAATTCATAAAAAAACATCTAATTTTATTATTTCTGTCTAATTTAGTTAAATTATGAACATTTGATTTGATAAGAAGCGTAGGGATCTAAGCTGTTCTTTTCTTTAATTATATCCCCTCTGTTTCAAATAAATTTAAAGCAATAATTTAATTTTAAATTATATCAAATGCTATTTTTTGATTTCTTTTTCTTTCTATTTTTGCTTGGCCCAATATTTATATTTCTTTATATATTTACAAGGATACTCAGAAAATAATTAGTCATTGAAAAAAAGAATTAATTGTAACTGTTTCATTAGTCTTTCTAATTTGATATAATATTTTATTACATTAAAACGTAAATACTTGCCAATGGAGAGCTCATATTTTTGGTTGTATTATAATATATATTTTTTGGTTGTATTATATATATATATATATATATATATATATATATATATATATATGTATATGTATATGTATATGTATATGTATATATATATATATTTATATATAACCGGCTCATTGGTCAAGTGGGTAGAGTGTTTGTCAATGGTCCGGGGGACCTGGGTTCTATTCCAGGTCGCGTCATACCAAAGATTTTTAAAATGGTACTTGAGACCTCCTTGCTTAACACTTAGCAATATAAGGTACGTATCAAGGGTAAAGTGGAGCAATCCAGGGAAAGGAGTAGTACCCTCCCCTACACCTTGATGTAGTAGCTATTGAAAAGGGAACCTTTTGGTTGCCCTCAACTACAGTCGATAACTTTTCTTAGTATGCATATATATATATATATATATATATATATATATATATATATATTTATTATAATACTATGTATATATATATTTACTATAATACTATATACATGTACAATAATACTATATATATATATATATATATATATAATGAAGCAATGTTTTTTAAAGAAAATGTTTTGGGGAAAAACACAAGATTATACAAGTACAGCCTTTTCCATATTCAGACCTGTGTGACTTTTTCTTGTTTTCTAAACTGAAAATTCATCTCAAGGGTAATATTTGAGAACATTCAGAATATTAAAAGAAATATATTGGCATGGCTTTACACCAGATCACTGGATCAAATTCCGCATAAATGATCTTTGTCCACTCCATATCCAATTCTTATATCTGTCGATATCACATGTCGGATGATTACTTTCTGTTTAAATGCTACCTGCATTGTCATCATTTTATGCTATGGAGGTCAAGAGCGACAGTGCACTCAGAAATATCAACAATAGATAATATACAAGGTGTGATCAAAAAGTGTTAAGGGTGAATCTTTAAACCTTTTGAATTTTGAATTTGAATGATGATGTGTGCTCAGCTGTGCAACTTGCCTAATAAAATGACAATATCTAAAAATCAAGATGTGAGTTAGTGTCAATTTTTAATACTTTTGATCAATAGTTAAATACCTTTTGATTGGAAATGTTCACATAAAACATGGGGTTTTGCAAGTGCAAGTCCCTTTATACTCATCAGATCTTACTCCATGATTTTTTTTCCATTTTACCAAACTGAAAATTTATCTCAACAGTACAAATTGAGGATCTTTGAAAATGAAAAAAAATATGGCTGTGAAGCTTCACACTATATTGAAAGAGAGGTTAGGAGAGGTACTTTAACTAATAGAAAACTTGTAGGAATAAGTGTGTTGAAAACTAAAAGGACAATGTGGCTAAACGTCAATGTTTCATTCATTGTTAATTTTCGTCACGGTAAACACAGCTTCAGTCATGTTATTTTTTAACATATACAACACACTCAGGCAAGACCAAAAATACATCCTTTTCTCAAGATAAGTTTTGCACAGGTGTACACTACCATAATTATTTGTATATAAAATGCAATTTTTTCTCACATTTTTAAGCCTAAAAGTCAGAGGTGTATATTATACACAATCTAAATATCAACTTTTATCCAGTAACTTGCATCAGCATATTGAGACATATAATGAAATGTTAGTTATATCTATGATCCAAACAAACTAAATGGTAAAAAATACTGCTGTATTATGTCATAACAAATAAATAGCGACTGAAATGCGTATTTATAATTTTATTTCTCCTAGGAGACCATATTTTTGCAACAAGCTTGTTGTATTTTTGTGTGAACATGTCTGTCCGTGTGTTTGCTCTAAATACAGAGTAGATGTTCTGTTTCAAAACATTAGTAAATTATGTAAATTTTCATTTTTGGTCAATTCAAACTGGATAAAAAGTTGAATAAATATTAAATTTTCTGACAAATTCTTAAAATTCAGAGCCTCTTATGTACAACATACATTTTTTTTCAGAAGTTTGTGGCCAAAATTTAGGGATACACATTATACAGAGATAATTACTCTACATAAAATAGTTAAAGAGGCATTGCTGCTAGATTATAATATTTGAACAGGATTTGAAAATCAGCTTTAAGATTATTAGTTTTTGCATTGGCTTTCGCTCTTGTCTTTTGTGCCAATGGCAAATGTACAAATATCTCTGTCTAAAGTTATATCACCAGTTGTTTTTATACAACAATGTAAAGAACAAATTCATAAGTATATGCTGATTTGAGTGTGCAGTACAAATATTGGTTCTCTTTATTATCTAGCATACCAGCTCTTATTGAATGTACAGTCTAGCCCATAAATGAGTTTATTTAAATGTTAGTGTTTTTGCTCAACTTCAGTCTCGTAGCTATTTCTGTAGCTATTGTTCCGTTTGTGGAAATAAATAACACATTCCTTCAAGTCAGAAGAGAGTTCTTTCCCATGTGGAGACATTACGGAACTAAATGTCTGTACATTGACAACTATAGCTTGATAAGAACTGTTTTTAACATTGTGTACTCTATTTATATTTAAACCCCCTATAAGAAAAAAATAATCAATAATGGCTTAAAAGTATACTTTATTGAATTAAATAAACTGTTTTTTGTTGTTGTGTACTCATTTTCAGATTGAAAAATATTTCTAACTTTGGCACCAGCATTTTGTTGCTGTAGATTTTAATCATAAATAATACCTGATAATATCCGTTATGCCTTTGTAATGCTCAAATAGAAATAATGTCTGGTTGAGAAAAAAATTAACTTCGAATAATATAAAAAGAAAACAAATGGTTGCTGTTAGTTGGTTTTATAGCATATCAACATCTTGTTGGGTTATTTAATGCTAAAATCAGTCTTGTTTTTTTTTCTATCAGTTAATGACAATAACTATTTTAGAATGATAATGATTTCAAATGATTATTTTGACAAATAATTCAAAAATGATTATATGGTTACAAGTATTCATATCTAATATTGATAATTTGGAAGCAATTATGAAATTTCAAGTGTTCCTCATACAAGTCATATTCAAGCAGTTATCAAATATTCCAAAGGAATACTAATTGTTTGTACGCAATTACATATATGGTTTTAAGTATTTGTATCAAATACTAATAAGGTTAAGTCCTATGGTGGAATGGCTAAAGAGCTTGACTGTGACCTTAAACTCCATGTTACTTTTGGACTAATACCTTTGGGAAAGGTATGAACCCCTTTATCTCCCAGCTGTGAGTTAAATAGTATTACTGCTGTTTTTCTGCAAGGGTAGCTTTGGCAATCCATGTTGGATGATATTCCATTAAAAATAGAAACCAAACCAAATTCTAATTATTTGCAAGGAATTATATGGTTTCAAGAATTCCTATCAAATACAAATAATTTTCAAACAATTTCTATTCCTAACAAGACCAGACCTTATAATAATCAACAAAAAAAAAAAAAGAATTTGCAAAATTGTCGACTTTGCTGTCATGGCTGACTACAGAATAAAACTGAAAGAATGTGAAAAGAAGGATAAGTACCTCGACCTTGCTAGAGAATTGAAAAAAACTATGGAACATGAGAGTGCCGATTGTACCAATTGTGATTGGTGCTTTTGGCACAATAACTAAAGGATTATTAAAAGGCCTGGAGGATTTAGAAGTTGGCAGATGAGTGGAGACTATCCAAACGACACCATTATTGAAGAGGGCAAGAATACTGAGAAGAGTCCTTGAGGAGACTTGCTGTCACTCAAGCTCCAGTGAAAAGCCATCAGCTAACACTGATGTGAAAAACTCTAAAAGAGTATATTATAATAATAATAATAATAATAATAATAATAATAATAATAATAATTTGCAAGCAATTGTATGGTTTAAATAAACTATTCCTATTTACTGATAATAATTTGACCAAAAAAGGTTTTAAACATTTATAGGTGTCACTATGTGCACCAATTTATTTTGTACCAAAATTAATAACTTTTCATTTCCTGAAAGGTTTACAGTTGATCAATATCTATAAACAACATAATATAAGATATAAGATAATATAAGAATTAGATCAATAACTAGGTTTTGAAAATAGACTCAAGAGTTTACCGTTAATGAAATATTATTTACATGTTTATGTTGGTTGAACTTTTTAGATAAAGCAATGTCAGTTATTAATAATTTTTTACTCATATTTCTTTTGATTGCAACTCCCAGATTTTCATCCCACAATTGTTAATAAGCAGCATGGATCATGTAGAAAGAATAAAGTTTGAATGCCTGCAGGCAGAAACCATCATTGCTTAATCAGTGGGATAGCTGTCACATTAGCATGGGCTTCCCAAGGATACAGGATGCCAGTTTGAGTCTAGCTGGAGGCTTGATCTTCATTTCACTTCCAAACAACTTGCTAATAATCATGAAATGTCTAACTGGGAGCTGCAATAAAAAATAAGTGAAATTAAGATGATAGAAAATTTAGAGGAAAATTGATAATGATTATCTACAAATTTCTTAGGCAGATTTCCCTTCATCTTCAATATTCTAAACTTTAGAATATCTTGCAATAGAATTTTTGATCTTTTTTATTTTACATATTTATCCAGTTTAATCTGGTGCAAGATTATAAGTATAGAGCCCTCAATGACGATAAAATATTATGGAAGTAATGGTCAAGTGAGATTAGCCTCCTAGCCATGATTCAATTGCGAGGTATCAGTTGGCATCTTGTAAGCTTTGATTAATCTGGTACAAGCTTTCAAGATTTGGAAGTGGGCTGAGTAAACTGGAAATTGAATAGGAATAGAAATGTCATAGGAAATGAAATTGACAACCCAATTTCAAATCCAGGATGAGGCTGTTTGCATTTTACTTCATGCTAATTGTCTTGGAAAAGACATAAATCCATTTGTTCTTCTAGCTATATATAAATACTAGTGTAGGTTTGGTTCTTTAGTCTTGGTTAGGCAACCAATCAAGGCAAGGGAAAACTTTGAATTCAAAACTGTTTTACTCAGATTAAAAATTGATCTTGTGTTATATTCTGTCTGTAGTTAAAGGTTAGAGTAAATACATACTCAAGTTTATCTTCTAATCTAGGAGAAAATTTGTTACAGTAGTAATCTTAAAGTGAAAACATCTTGTTAAATTAAATACTACCATAAATTATTGATCAGAATTCTAATTATAGCAAAGCATAAAGGTTATCTTTCAAGGAATAGGTAAATTGTATTTGCCTGCTTCCCCATCATTCAATGTAACAGATGGTCAAGCTTAATGTTGGACCTTTCAAGAGAACAAGAGGATGTTGATAAAAATATAAACCATTGTAAAATAATTAGGGCTTTTAGTTAATTATTTTAGTAATAAATTGTTTTCTAGTTAAACTTTGTGTTCAAAGTTGGAATGGGAGGGGCTGTAAATTGGAATGTTTGCCTCTTCACATATAAAGTTCAACCAGGGGACTGTCAGAAGAACTGGGTCAGTTGGCCATTATTATGGGAAAGGGAAATCATAGAAGTCAACCAGGGGAAAGTGAAAAAGGAGAGAATCTGCTACTGTAAAGGGGGAGATAACGAAGGAGGAGAGAAGCAGAGGGGCTAGTTGACCATTGAGTAAGGAGAATATCAGCAGTCGGAGAAAGAGCAGCAGAAGAAGCTGAGAGGTGAGAGAGAGGAGACAAATACATGAAGGAGGTAGTGGCCGGGTCAGAGGAGAAGAAGGACTAAGTCTGTGGCTATCCCTTTCACCTCGCACAACTTGTTTTCTTTATCTAAATTAGTTGACGCATTTCCTACTCTCTCTGTTTTTGCTGAGTACTGTGAAAAGGCAGTGACAATAAACTTTCATATTCAGCGAGCCAACAGTGTTTTGTGTTCATTACTTTTGATCACAGTGACGTTACCACAGGATCCAACTGAAATCTAAGGGATAGTGATCCACCTATAGTCTGTTTGGGGGTGTGGTGTTACACTCTGCTTCTAATATCAGGGATTGACACTAACCCTACAAACTTTAAATGTAATGAAATAGGTGCAATGTGAGGAGATGACCCCTGGGAGATGACTTTATGTAAATTTACAACTTCTAGCCAAAAATTATCAAATTAAATAGATTAATGTCTTTACTGCCATTACAGGAAAAGAGAGCTGTGGATAAATTCTTGACTTCCATGTCAGACACATTGGTGCCCTTGTTATATGAAAGTGACAACAACACTTACGTACAAAAATATACTCTCTCTTTAGGTGGCAAAATTGTTTAGGTGAGAAAGAGAGAAAAGACTGCTAGGTAAACACTAGGTTGCCATATCTTCACATTTACTCTAGGAGGAGATACATCTCCAGAGAGCCTTGCTCCATCATGCATCTTTCATAAGCGACTGTACAGGACAGTTCTCAATCTGGGGTCACTGCCTCCCTGAGCTACCACCCAAAACAGCATGACTGTTTACTGCTTACTGCTGAATCTGCTGACTAATTCCTCTCTCTGACTACCGACTCCTCAGGGTTGAAAACTTCTGTTGTTATATATTTTTCAGACGCCCACACATTCTTCCAATGCAATTCACATGGCATTTCTGCTGTCTCCTGTTAACCTTAAGACACAGCAGCACATCCTGTTTTGAATCCATAAACTAAGTGGCCTGTCAAAGGTCAATTTGTAATAACCTGCTGTAAAATAATCCAGGAATTGTGTATATATTGTTTACATTTATGTAGATTTCATTTTTTTATTGAATAATTTCGACAAAAAGTGCTCTTTATGACTGAGTAAACTTGTAATATATCCAATAAATCATGATACAGTGAATAGTTGATAGAAGTTATTCATTTGATTCAAATGAAGCATTTCTAAAAGAGTAAAATCTTTGTCTCATTCTCTTTAATATTTACTCTTCAATGGCCATTAAGTTAAATGATGCATTACTTCCTATTTATACACTATAATTAATAGCAAATAATTGAATAAAGCCTCTTTGTTGACAGGGTTAAGATTACTCTGACTATACTTGATGTAAAAGGGAAAGATCCCCACCCACTATAAAAAAGTGGTTTTCTAGGGATGGCACTAAACTGTATCAGGTTGTGAGGCTCGAATTCTGGATCTCTGGGAAGTGTGGAGTCACCTTTCATTGTCATACTTCTGAGTCCACTATGACCTGGAGTGGTAGTATCTCTTAGTATGATATCTATAGTTCTGATAAATTTGTTTCAAAGTTATTAGCATTAGATAAGAATATTTGAAAACATATATCTGTAAAAATCATTTATATCAAAACAGTTTCTTAAAGCTAAATTGTTTACAAATTATTGGTTACTTGAAATGATATAATTTTTTGAAAAAAATTACTTCAGTATTAAGTAACCCAACAAGGAAGCCAACCTACCAGTCATTTCAAGGAATGTTTAAAATAATATTACTGCATGCAAACTATCTGTTTTAAGAACAATTACTTAATACTATGATCATTTTTGATAGTTTATTAAAATTAGGTGGGGGTGTCCTCATGGTGTAATGGTTAAAGCGATGGACTGCGGAATCATAGTATGCGAGTTTGTACTCCAGTCGCGCTATTACGTTCACTTTCGGGCAAATACCCTTGGGAAAGGTATGAACCCCCTTATCCTCCCAGCTATGGGTTAAATAGTACCACAACTGTTCTTCTAGGAGAATGGCTTAGGCATTAAATAACCTACAAAGGTTGATATGCCATTAAACAAAGAAACCAAACCTAAAATTAGGTACATTAAAGCATATTATATGAAGTCACATAGTTTTGTATATTCGGATTAGATAGGATTATTTGAAACTATATAACAGCATGCAAGAAAATTACTATTATTACTAAATAGGAATACTCACTTGAAACCATATAATTGCTTGATTGAAGCTGTATAACAGTGGGAAAATTATTTGTATTAAATATAGTTACTTAAAACTATGATTGTTTACATATAGTGATAATTAGTTATTTGAAACCATAGAATTGCTTACAAAAACTGTCTTTGATATTAGATAAATCAGTAAGGCTTGACAAGTAATAAAACCAATCAAACTAAATGATGATGGGGAAGTATACTATAATTAAGTGCTAGTAGCCATCTCCCAAATAAAATTATAATGATTGGGGTGATTATCAATGCAGACTTTACACTTACATTTAAGTTGCAAATCATTTAGAAATTGCTGTATTCTTTGAATTAAAGATTTTTAAACCTATTTAAATCACAAAAATCTCTCTCTGATATACCATTTTTTTTGTGTTTCAATAACATACACAAAAAAAACAGATCTTTATAATATAGATTTTGCGTAAGAAATCTGTGTTTATACTTATTTTTCTTTGTTGCTTTGACACAAGTCATTCCAATAATGTTCTACAGTGATTCTTATAGTCATAAATAATTTTGAATTTTGTATAAGTAGATATGAATAAGCAACCTTTTTTTTCTTATTCAGTGTCTAGACAGAGTCAGAATGAAAAGAAAATTACTCATGATTTATCTTTCTCGATGGATATTCTCCAGTCTTATTAATTTTTTCTCATCTTGAAGGGTTCATTTTTTCTTGCATTGTTGGCTTACTGCAAACAGAAAATTTTTAATGTTGAATGAACTTTAGAAGCAGAATGCATGAGATTACTTCCTTTAAAAACATTCTGTTGTGCATGAACAACTTTATTTGTTTTCTTTTTTAAACATTTAGTTAAATGCATTTACAGTCCTAATATATATATTTATATTTAGTTTGACTGGCACTAAATGTTGAATTAGAGTAGCCTTGTACCTAGCAATATTAAGCTCAACTAATATATGCATAGCATACAGTATTTGGCTTAGTAAAGCTTAGTATTAAAAATTTTCATTGCAAAGTGATAGTTCACAAGCTAGCATTGTAATCTTTGTAGAGTGAGATTGATCACTTTGAGCATTCTAATATTTTGGCCATGTAACAGACTATGTTTTGTTTCCATGACAACTACATATTCCCCTGTGAGAAAGCATTTGCCCAAGAGTGTCTGTGGCAAGTGTATTAAATTAGATTTTCATCCACACAAGAATAAACAAAGCATAGTAAATTTTAGCGGAAATGTTTGAAACTGATTTACTTCGACTAATGTTCCAATTTTGGTTGTAATAAAATTTCAATCTCTGTATTCTCCGATCTTCTTCCAGTGTTTGTTTTTGTAGTTTTCTTCCAGGAATTTCCTGAAATGAAAAAATGGCTCAGGTTGAAAATGATTAGTTTTGCTTTTTGTTTCAAAGATATAGGCAATATATTATGAGTTTTAACCCTGAAATGTCTTATAAATGATACCTGATAATAACAGCTTTTATTGTATAATTTTCATAAGAGATTATAATATCCTATTTTGCTTTCAAAGAAAAATTACTTACAAAATGTATTAGAGTGTACTTATTCATTGACAATACTGTACAAATTAACACCAGGTCATTATAAGTTATTGAGAACACAAAAAACAGTTTTCTGTAAACTTTGAGTTTATGGGATTCAATATTACCAAGAAGCTAAATAAGTTTAATCTGATAAAATCTAAGTTCCTCTCCTTTCTTCATCTAATAGCAATTAAGACCATCATTTTCACATTTTAAAATCATCAAGTTTCAAGATTACCAGCATAAGATAGCAAAGTTTTAGATTTGAGATTTTTAATAGCAAGGTATGTATTCATGAAGAGATTGCACTGTTTGAACTTTTGTAGATCACAGATTTCCTATGATTATCCAGGATTAATACTTCAAACTGAAATCACACAACTAGCTTTCAGGTTTGCTATCATATTTTTAATCATTACATTTATCAATAACCAGTCTAAATCCTTAATGTATTCTGTGAAGAATATAATGCAGAATTCTGAACATGTGTGTGTCATGTTTCTAGCATATCCCATTTTTGTGGTTTGATGTTACTTGGGGTAGCTGACACCTATTCATAGACAGACTTGTCTGTGAGTAAGAGCGATAAGGTGTTGTCAGCTGTATTTGACAGTGACAGATCCTATTTCCTGAGTTTCCTTATAAACATATGCACACAAGCACACGCACACACACATATGCGGGTATATATATATACATATATATATATATATATATATATATATATATATATATATATATATATATATCTTTCTCTCTTTGGATGTGTAAGAAAATGAGAGGGAGAGAGAATAATCAGATACATTGCTTGTAAGAGTGATAGAAATCTTCATGAGCAAAAATGGCTGAGACAACAACAGATGGAGTATGCATAATTAATTTACTTTCATATTTCAATCCAAACCAGAAATTTATCTGTCCAATTTCAAATTCACTGAATTCATCTTGCAAATGGAATTCTAGAAAACTTGCCTGGGAATTTAAAGATGATGACTGTTGTCTTGATGCTGATGGCTTTGTTGTGATGATGATAATGATGGTTGTATTGCTAATTACTTTTATGATGATAATTATTATAGTTATGTTTGATCTAATGATGGTTGCATTAGTTATAACTGCATCTATGTGGTTGATTACTGTCATGATCACTGTGATGATGATGATGATGACGCCTGTATTGATGGTTACTGTTGAGGTGATGATTATTATGATGATGTTAATTATTATTTTGGTGATGAATACAATCATCATTATTTTGCTTATAATAACTAGGGTTAAACTCTATGATATTTTTTTATTTTCTGTTTTGCTGTTGCTCTGGTTTTAAATGCATGATTTACTAAATAATGTAACAGGAAAATCTTGTAGAGTGTTCTCTTAGGAATAGACACATTAACAATGCCCATGGTGTAATGGTTATCGTCGTAGGAAATGGACACGGTGACACAAGTTCAAATTCTGGACGAGGCTGATTGCATTTCACATAGCATTAATACCCTTGGGAAAGGTATGAATCCAATTATCCTCCCTCCAGCTATGGGTAAATAGTAGGGCAGACTAGGTTCTTCAGCCTTGGTGAGGCAACTAGTCTAGGAGAAGGAAAACTCTGAATTCAAACCTGTTGAACTCTGCTTAAAAATTGACCTTGTGTCATATCCTACCCGAGCAGAGGGGTTGGGTAAATAGGATTAACAATGTCTTGTAAGATCTCCACAGTATTTGTTCCTCTATTGGCTTTTGTAAGTATATCCGAACAAGTATAATAAAGATTCATTGCAATAGATTTCTTAATTAGGAAAAATTATCAGAGTAAAGATTTTACTGAATACAGAAGAAATCTTCTTGTAAATATTCAATCTTTTCAAGAATGTTTAAGATTCTAATATGATATTTATCTCTTTTGGTTCAGGGATATTTATTCCTGTTTATCTATCTCTACCTTATTCAATTTGTCTTGGTCGAAATCTGTATCTTCTTGTCCCTCTGTTCATCTCTGTCCAAGTCTGTTTGTCTCTCTCTTCAAGTCCCTTCCTTTTTTTGTGTCTGAATCTCTTTGATTTTATCTCTATGTCAAAGTCTCTTTGGGTTAGTTTCTTTATCCAAGTCATTTTTGTTTGTTCATTTTTTTATTAGGATTTCTATCCATTTGTCACTCCATCAAAGTCTCTTTGTATTTGTTTCTTCATCTAAGTCTCTTTCTGTGTCTCTCTGTCTAAGTCTCTTTCCACTTGTTTTTCTTAGTCACTTTCCATTTGTCAGCTCATTTGTGTCTCTTTACATTTTTCTATAAATCCGAATCTCTATCTGAAACTCCTTCTGTTTGTCTCTCTGTCTGAGTTTCTTTCTATTTGTCTTTCCATCTGAATCTCTTTTGATTTGTCTCTAATCTGTGTGAGATTATTTTTGTCTCTTCATTTGATTTTCTTTCCAATTCTCTCTCTTCATCGAACTCTCTCTCTCTCTCTCTCTCTCTCTATCTCTCACTCTGTCCACATTTTTTCAATGTGTCTCTCAGTCCAAATCTCTCTCCATTTATTTCTTTATTCAAGTATCTTTCAATTTTTCTCTCTGTTTGAATCTCTTTTCATTTATCTCCCTCAAACAATCTCTCTAATCTGAAATCACTGCATGTTGTCCACTGGTTCTTGGAGTAAGAGATCGAAATTCTCAAAGTTCAGTGTCACAGGATTTTGCTTCCATTCTTCATATCACTACTTTATAAAATTTCCATTTTCAACTCATAAATATCTTCGTCTATTTCTATCCTTACCTATTTAAATCTTTTCCTATCTATATACATATCTATTGATATGAGTGTATCTATTCATTTTAATCAGGAACTCTGAAATTGTATTGAAATTGGAAAATAATGGACTCACTCAAGTTTGAAAATTGTTTTTCTGATATTAAGAAAAAAAGAATCATTCTTCTTATTATTATTCTATTTGTTTATTTATTGCAAAACAAAAATGTCTTATGAATTAGCAAGAATAATACAACTCTGGAGAATAATATTATCAACAGCAGTAATTCTGAGATCGCTGTTGGACGAAAATCTTTTCAGCAATCTTTCTATGATGACTGAGTCTCTACCCTATTTAACCAGCAACCTCAACTATCTCTTCTCCATCTCCCTTCTGGTCTTTATCAACTATGACCACCTTTTTGACTGGGGCAGTAGAACATGTCAACTGCACCTCAGAAGAGGAGTAACATCTCCTGAATGCATGTCCTGGGTATGACTATAAACTGGATTTAATGGTGAGGCTCCAGTTATAGAGCTTTAGAGCACATCTTTATTTCCATGACTCCTAGGTTCATTGTTACCTGGATTGGGATCTTAGGATCCCAATTATGGATCAAATAGGACTGTTCAATCATTTTCTAAGGATTATTATTAGTTATTGAAACTATACAGCTGTGTAAAAATTATGAATTTTATATTGGAATACTTGTTAAGTAGAATCACTAAAGTAAAATAGCAAAACTTGAAACCAGTTAACTGTTTCAATCATTTACAAAAGATTATTATTTGTTATTTGAAACTTAACTGCTCTGTGCAAATTGCTCATATTACATAGGAATACTTGATAAATAAAATCATTAATGTTAAATTGGAATACTTGAAACCATTTAACTGAATGCAAATAAATGAATAATATTAAATAGTATAATTAATATTAGATAAGAATACTTGAAACTAACTGTATGCAAAAAAAATGAGTTCTAAGAATTTGTTTACTTAGTAACTAATCACTGACAAATCATATATATATATATATATATATATATATATATATATATACAAACAGGATTTGGTTGGAAGTAAGCAACAAGAGTTGATATGCCATAAAATACCAACCAATCTATTATAACTCTATTCTATTAATTATTTTAATCCTACTAGCATTTTTCACCATCTGTTATTCTCTCTTAGGGCTATATGACCTAACCACTTCCATTTTTGTGGTTTTATTTCCGTAATATCAATTACTTGGGCCTGAACTCTGATTTATATAGATCTCTTTTTAATTCTTAGACTTAATCCTTGTACTACCCCTCCAATTGATTTTTTGTGTGATTTTATTTTCTTGTGAATTTTATAGGGAACAAGTCATTATAAAATCAAATGAAAATATGCAACAGTATAAAAATGTTTTCTATAAAAACAAAAGAAAAACAAGAAAGGTATTTCGCAATTACCCCAACATGTCTACATTAGAGTGTTATACCTGGATGTTTGGGAAGAAAATAATGTTTGAAACATTTTTTAAAAAATTTAAAGAAGTCTAACTTGTACAAAACAATTTGAATCAGCAGTTAATTTACCCCTTTTCCCCAGATACTGTTGTAAACAGATTTAATCATTATTTGCTTATTAAAATATTAAATGGAAGGCAAATGAGTTATACTCCCATAAGTAATCAGTATTGATCTACTTACCCTTCACCTCAAAATAGAAAAATCACTCTCTAATCATGACTTAGAAAATGCTAACTGCATTTGTTCCACGGTAGTAAAACCTCACTCATCCATTAAAAATGTTTTTTTCTGGATATCCGGGAGTGAGGTTTTGGGTATCTGGTGGTGAGCCTCTGAAGAGTGTGGAATCACCACTTAATTGCTATTACTCCCATATTTACTCTGACCCACAGCAATAGTAGCTAATCGGATCCCATTTATGGGTCAAACAGGTCAGTTTGTAAATTATTTGAATTAGACAGGAGTACTTGAAACGATATAAATGTATACATATCATTTGTATTAAGAATAGTTACTTGAGAATTATCATTTACAAAGGATTATCATCATTAGTTACTTAAAAATATATAATTACCTGAAATATTTGAAACCATATAATTATGTGCAAATTATTTGTATTATAAATAAATAATAGAAACTATATAACTGTATTCAAGTTACTTGTCTTGATACAAGTAACTTGAAGGTATAATTAAATACAAATAATTAGTGTCATTAATTACTTGAAACCTCAAAAAACAAAAAGATTGACTTCACTAGTAAGTAACTCAACAAGCGTTGACAGGCTAAAAAAACTAACCAATCAACAAGCAAAATTACAAAGACAATCATTAAAAAACTTGGTGAGCATCATACTATATACACTAAAAAAGATTAAAGTAGAACTCAACAATATATTGTGACAAAGTTGCTATTAGATTCATCAATTGGCAATGTAGATTTGCTTAAATAAAAGTTAGGTGGGGTGAAATGTTAGAGACTTTCACATTTGCTGACGAGAGATCACTAATAAACTTTGTCATGATCTCTGATATCAACTAATTTATTCAAGCTGATGCCAAGAGAAAATTAACTTAGATTTCTGCATATTTTTGATGAATGTATTTATGCAAATCATGTCCAGTTAATTAAAAGTGTTTCATTCTGTACACTAATTTAAAGATGAAGATTTTTTCAAAAAAAGTAATCAATACATCCACATGTAAACAAAAGAAAATATACAAACACATAAATATATATGTTATATATTATATTAGTATGATTTTTGTATGCATATTACTATAACCCAGAACAAAATGGCTAATCATAGTGGGTTTTTATCTAGTGCAATAGTGTTCAAATATTTTAAATTAGCAAATAAATAAACTATTAGTTGAAACTGCAATTCAATTGTCTGAGGCCTGGATTTGTGCTTACCCCAGAAAGTATGATTTATCAATATGTGAAGAGAATGTGAAAGAAAACAATATCATCTTGATAATTTACAGTGAATTATGATCCGAACTGAAGTACAAACAGGTTTTATACTTTTAGTCCTTTATTATCAAAAATAAAATATTTGAGTTCTAAGGTATCTTCATTCTGTATGATGATTTTAAGTTTTAGAGAACTAACAGCATCATAGAATTTTTATCTTAAAAGATTAATGTTAACAACTATTTCTTGAAAAAGAAGCTGGATTGCAGAGAGAGTGATTTAAAAAACAATCTTAACACCTAGTATTCTTAATAGCTAACCTGATAAAAATGTCTTCTTTTCAGAAATGAACATAAAAAGATATGAAACCTGTAATCTCATTATTTCATATTCAGCAAAGTTCTACTATATTCTATTAGCTTCATATTTTAGGAGCCAAATCTTTTAGATTCTAGTAATCAAATGACATCAAAGAAACCATTTATACAACAGGAAAACCTTTTGTTCCCAGTTGCTGATTGCTTCAGAACTGACCAGATAAAAAATATCTTCATTTTGGAAATGAAGATAGAAAATTTCTTCCCTCCTTTCAACCCATAAACATTATTTCCTTTTTTGCTGAGCAGTATTTTATTATACATTGTAAGCCCAATTATTGGGCTGATGAAAATAGCATCCAACACTAATTGTACAAGGCTTTTGATATAGTAACCATTAACAGCATTCTTTTAATGGAATGATATCAGTGTGGAACTTGTTCTTTTGGTGGGACCTAGAATATGCTGAATGCATCCCATGTAGAGGGGTAAGACCCCCTCCATAAAGAGTGTCCTAGGGATGAGTTTCCAGTTCTGGAGCTTTGGGGAATATAGAGTCACCACTTTGTTGCCATTACTCCTTGATAGTACTTTTTAGGGTCCCATCAGTCGATCAAATAGATCTTTGAGATAATGAAAGATTTATCTGTTTAAAAGGATTTTCCTTACATCTTAATTCTGTTCACGAATCTCCTGATTACTAGGGGTGCTTAAGCCTTCTGAGTTTTAGAAATAATACTTGATAATGTCTGCTTTGATTGTATAATTTTCATAAGAGATTTTAACATCCTATCTTTGGTTTCAAAGAAAAATTACTTTAAAAAAAAGTTGAAAGGGAAAGTTTTCATCAGCACCCAGGATCCTCAACCACATTAATCGACATTTCCTTTTCTGCCTATCTTGCAGTTCATCATATAGAATGTTTTTTGAACAGAAGAATGGTGGGGTTTTTTTTAGCAAAGATACCAGAGCATCACTCAGAATCACTAAAGAGTCACTTCTTGTGAGTATTTCCTAAGAAAAAATAGGAGTTGGTTCACTCAACTGAAACCATCCAAAAATAATTATTGTAGTAC
Source organism: Sepioteuthis lessoniana (assembly GCA_963585895.1). Classification (NCBI taxonomy): domain Eukaryota; kingdom Metazoa; phylum Mollusca; class Cephalopoda; order Myopsida; family Loliginidae; genus Sepioteuthis; species Sepioteuthis lessoniana. The sequence continues at coordinate 37,055,412 of OY757924.1, forward strand.
ATAGTAATATGTCATTAAAATTTCCATCCTTTATTAATCAAAATTGATATAGAGTAGAATTGGGCCCCCTAAAGCATGAATCCTAGTGCTGGCTCTGGTTATATGGATGTATAATTGAACTTATTTAGTATTTGTACTCATTTGATGTAAATTTTTATTCAGAACAAAGATTGTAAAACTAGCCATGAGATAAGTTTTGACCTGTTAGCCAGACATGTAATTCATGAAAAATAATTCAATTAATGATGATAGACACAGCATAATCTCTGTCTATATTTAAAGACAGAACTTTGGTATGCTGCAGAGAGTGTTCATATAACCTCTATTTTTGAGAAGGCAGTAGCTAATGGCTATATTTTGAGGCAGAAATAAATTTTAACACATGAAAGATTACTTTTGTATTAAGCATGACATTGTTGAAAATGTATTTTCAGCCAGAAATGTATTCATATGAACTGACCACAACTTAGCTACTAAATAATTCATTACTTTGTTCATTGACCCAAATAATTAAGAACAATTTCAGCAGGGATTTTTTTCTTTTTCTTTATTTACTGAGTGACATTTATATTAGAGAGGGTTATTTATTAATATTAAGAACAAAAACTGCTTACCAAAAAATATTTGTTGGATTTATCTTTTTAAGAAGGACAATGATTTTATTTCTCATTCATAAGAAGACATCATCATCGTCATCATCATCATCATCATCATGTTGTGCCGCAAGCATGGATATCCCTGACCCTCTCTCATCACTTCTCCCTATCGTTCATCTCCTCCGGCAGGTCTTCAGGGCTACATCCCGCATCCTCACATAGCTGTTGTATGTATGTTCAAGCTGGTCATCCTGCTTTTGCCCAGCTATATGTGGGGGTCCATTGGAGTACATCACTTATGAGTTTGTCCCTGCTTCTCCAGCAGTGTCCTGCATATCTGGTTCATCTGACTTGGATAGTTTTCGGGATGGGAGACAGGTGGCCGTATAGCTGGTGCCTTGTGGGGTGTTGCTGCCAGGACTTGTTCAATATTGCTTTCAACATTCTTGTGTAATTGCCGTCTAGCTTCTTCTCCAGCCGTTTACCGTAAATCCAAATTGAATATATGACTCTGGTCAAATGTGTCAGCGTACATGGCAAATGGTTTCAAATCTTTTCTAAAAGCTTAGAATTCTCACAGCTTACCCCCCCATAGTAGTAAGAAGATATAGTCTCTCGTATTTTTTGACAAAATCTTTCACTAATACAAATTCATCGCATCATTATTCAGTCATTAATCTATTTTATTTGATCTTTTATGACCTACAGCTATTTTTCACAAAAATTGAGTATTTCATGAGGCTGATTCTGGTTTTAATTCTTAGAAAAAATCTTTTGATATCTTGAATTTATTGAAATCACTGGAATTTTTATAAAGTAAAAGAAATGATCTTTTGAAATGATATATTTCAATAATATGCCATATATCAAAGAATTCCCCATTCAGTTTTCATCAGCATTCACTACATGAGAATTGATGTTGTCATACATCAAAATTACATGTTCCTCTCTCAGAAGAAAAGGATCTTTGTTATTCTAATGCATTATTTAAATTATCTAATAATTCACTGAACATTTGTACAATAACAGTTTGTCAAGATTTCTATTTTTAATTATGAATTCCCTTTGAATACCATCAAACACAAGGAATAACTTTTTCCTCTTGCTGAAATTTATTTGGGTTGAGATCTTTAAGGCTATTCTGGATCAAGGATTTTTTTTTGTCTTGTATTCTCATCATAAATCTTTCTTTTATCTCTAGTAATTATTGTATGCAAAAATACTTTTGTTCTATATCAAACATTTTGAGCAAGACAAATTTTTAAATACTGAATAATGTTCTTTTCCATAAGCTTACATGGAAGCCATTTTATTGTGTCACAATTATTCTTTGGTTTGTATATGACATTCTACAATTGACAGATTGCACATGCAATAAAGAGCTAAGAAAATTTTATACAAGTCTACTTTACCTCTAATATTGTTCAAGTATTTTAATCAAGATGGTGCCATTCTACTTGGTAAATAACTTGCCCAGTCTAGTGGGTCAGTAGAATATGCCAACTGAACATCTGCAGAGGAGTAAGACCTTTCCAAAAAGTGTCCTGGATATGAACCATTTGATAGAGAGGCTCCAGTCTTGGAGCTTTGGAGAATGAGGAGTACACTTTTATTGCCATTACTCCTAGGTCCACTTTGATCTAGAGTTGTAGTCCCTGTTAGGATCCTATCAATAAGTTAAATTGAAATATTTAATCATTTTCTATACTTCATAAAATCATTTAACTGTTTGCAAACAAATGACTTATGTTAAATTTAATAATTAGTTTTATATGACAATACTTGGAACCATTCAACTCTGTTAAAATGAATGAATGATCTTGAATAGAATTACTAGAGTTAAATAGCAATACTTGAAACCGTTTAACTGTGTGCAAACAAATGAGGTCTGGTTCATTTAAAGATAATGTTACCAACAAACTATTCATTTACAAATTATACATGTGTGTGTACAGGTATAATTTGACATTAAGTAAATAAATAGAAGGGTTATTATGCCATAAAATACAATCAACTAACCAATCACTATATGACAAACCTCTTTAAATTAGTAGACCAGTTCTCTTAGCTCAGTAGCACTATCTCATCTACGGAATGTGATGTCAACATATACATAAGTTAGCCATGGAGTGATTTCAACATGTTAATGACCATATGGAAATCTGATTTCTCTGATAAAACATAATGGGAATTCTTCCAAACTGTAGTAACCGTGTCAGTACTATGATAATGTGGCACCAGTTTGACTTTGACAAAACAGCTGACGAAAAAGCTTAATGGAAACTAAACAAGGATGCTAGATGCGGTTTTGAACAAATCTTGGAAGCAACACTCTACATCAGCTGTAGAGCCACTTACCTCCTATCTTGCAAATAATTAATCTGCTTTTTGCATACACTGCATGCCATCTAGAGGATTTACTAAGAGTGATGACTGATACGGTAAGATAGCAAGAGAGAGTCAATGGAATTCATGCTATCAGCATATCTTGATGATGATGATGATGATGATAATTGTGATTGTGCTAAAGCAAATCTTTGCATCAACTTTATAAATGCATACTTTGTATTGCGTCTCTAAAATGTCATTTTTCTTCCAGCATGTCTTAAAAAATTCTCATTCTACCATTGCATATTAAGTTTTGATCAAGATACTTGTAGAATATTTTCCATTTCTCCCCAATACAGACAAGAATATTTTGTAACCAGTGGATTTGATTTAGGCTGACATCTTAAAGATTATCCTGGATCTAAACATGATTTCTTTGTTTCATATTCTCATAATAAATCTTTTTTTTTCATTACTTATGATCATCTTGTCCAAGATTTTTTTCTTTTGAACGAAAAAAGGAAAACACTTCTTTTAAATACTGATTGATATTCCTTATCAAAAGTTCACGTAGAAAACTATTTTTGTACCATCTAAATTTTTCAATTTTGGCCTTTTTTGTGGTACTATAATGTTCATTTACAAGATTGCGGTCAGATTTGCACAATGTTAAAAGAATGAATGCCCTGTGGTGGGGCTTAGAATTCACTGACTGTATACCCTGCAGAAGCAAAAGACAACCCTAACTACCAAAAAAGGGGTGTCCTCAGTATGACACTAAACTATATCTGGTGGAGAGGCTCCAGTTCTCAAAATCTGGGTATTGTTGAATACACTTCATTACCATAACTTTCAGGTTCACTCTAACCTGGAGTGGTAAGTCAGGGTCCCATCTATGGGTCAAATAGGTTTATTTAAAAATTATTTGTATTTTATAGTACCATGTAAAAAAAACTCTCAAGAAAGAACAACCCAAAAATGTTAATATGAATGTATAATGAATGCAATTTCCTAACCTCTTAGCATGAAATTACATTAGATGGATTGACATACCATTAAAATCAATCAATCAATTAATCAAAAGTATGAGACACCCCATGAAAATCAAACTCAGTGACAATGACGTGCAGGCCTAATTCAATATCAATTACACAAGAAATGCCTTTCTGGTGTATCATATTTGACTGATTCATCTCATCTATAATTTTTCTGCTTGTTCACATGTTTGTGCTTCATCTTCCTTTAAAGTTTTTTCCACTTTATCAGTTTTCATGTTCTGATCTTTTCCAGAGAGTTCTTTGTGTCCCTGAGCCCAAATTCTAAAATCTTTTTTTTCATTTTTTAAATTTCATATAACATTTGCCAATATATGCTCATGCTTTCTTTATCAGTACCGTAATCTTCAGTGATCTATTACTGAGAATGCACTGCCTTTTTGTTTAGATCAAATATGAAAAGTAAAGTGTCAAATGAATATTTCACATTCAGTTATGATATTCACCAAAATAAAGTAGAAACATTACTTTGACTTGAACAATTTTTAAAGATTTTGCACACAAAAAACAAAACTCCAAGTAATTGAAAAAAAAAAAACACTTTTAAGATTTCATTCTGATTAGAAAATATGGTGCAAGAGATTTTAAAACCAGACTAATAACAGTATGTCCATATTTTGTTTTTCTATAATAAAATTTCAAATTAGAAGAAAAAATATAATTGACAAAAAATGTAATTCTTCAAAAAATTATGAACAAACATTACAATATTTTGAGCATATAGTTTTCTAAAAGAAACTGTTAAGGCTATAATGATACTTTACAAGGAAACAAAGATCATGGTCCCCGAGAAATTTGACATTGTCTCTTGAGCCCTGCAAGGAGATATATTGGCATTATTTCTATTCATAGTCTGCTAACTACAAATATCAGCAGATCTAATGAAAGAAAATGGTCTCACACTAAAAAAGGCAAGAAGCAAATGATATCCAGCAGAAACTGGTGCAGACTATGTTGATGATCTTGTGCCCTTAACAAATTCACTTGCTGAAACTAAATCTCAAGCCTGAATCAAGCAGCAAGAGGCATTGGTCTCTATATGAATTTGGATTAAACAAAGGTCATGTATTTTCATCAAGATGACATCATCTCATTAAATGGTAAGCCTATGAAATCAGTAAACCAATTCACATTTCCTGGTAGCAATATCTCATCTACTGAAAGCAGTGTAGTCTGCTGGGAAAGTCAGAATGAATGCAAGTAACATGTTCCTCTAGGATACTACATATGGACGCACTAGTGTTGTCTAACCAGTAAAAACTTACATTAACCAGCTCTAAGGATACACTGGATGCCATTTACAGGGCTTACCTAGAGTAATAGCAAATAGGGATTGATGGCAAGAGAGAGACAAAGACATTTGTGATGTTGGTATGCAATGATGATAATGATAATGATTTAACTAAAGTTATCAAAAGAAATTCCAATTAGGAATTTGTATCTATTTTGTCAAGCATGTTTCTAAGTATTTCCATAAACTATTGGTTATAGTGGTAGGCTGCTGATCCATCAGTCCTAATTCAAATAATACCAGTTTTAAGTCAATGATTTTATATAAATCTATGTTTCCATGTGAAACTGTCTTTTTATAGTGTATTTAAGTAATACAATAGTGGTTAGTTTAGTGTTTTCTTTTGAAGTGTTGAATTATGGTCAACTAAGCTCTCTCTAACTCAATACAGGATATTTAGTGAGGAAGCTTATGTCCCATAATCTACCCAAATCATCCTGAGAATCAAACAATAAAGAATCTGATTCTAAATTTCTATCAATTACCAATCTTTGTTAACGTTTGCATCCAGCTGATAATCATAACATTATGCAGTCTGGAAGCATTTATGACGATGAATGAATTCATTAAGATCAGTAGCAATCAATTCTCTTTCTGTGAATGTTCAGGATTTAAATGAATCAATTTGAATGTTACTGTGCCATGAAATTAGCTTTGCCTCATAAGGTCCTGGGTTTTTAAATTTTTTACTGACACAAAATACTTTATCATTTCATAATTCAAGATGTCACTTTATATTGAACATATCTTTTTTTGTGTGCATCTACAGCAGTTTATTTGGGAATTTAATAAACTTTACCAAATATTTCTCTATCTCTAATTCTTTTATATCAGATCATTTTAGTGGACAAAACAGATTTATTCAAGTTACTGTCCTCTTATTGGTTGCTTCAGAGAAATGATTTTGTTTATTTTATCTTCTAGCCTTCATCTGGCCTGTTGTATTTTGTAATCTTAAAATCTTAAACTGGATTCTTTATTCAATTTATAGGATGTAGACTATTCTGATTCAAATGTTCTGGCAAGGGGGTATATTCTGTTAAATAATATTCCTGTAATTATTTCTTTTATATCTTCTTTTTAATGTTCAAATCCATGTAAGTTTTATTGAAGAGTTTAACATTCTTATACATATACTTATTCTTTTGTCTTATTTAATTCTGAAAAAGGCCTGGGTGATATATTTAAGCAAAGCTTTGTAAATAACAATGCAATCCTTTCTACTTAATGAGAAATACATATTTATTTCAGTTGGCCATATTTCTCCTCTTTATTTTCAAACTTTAGCTCTTAGTTATCCAACATGAATACATGTGAACAAAAAAAAGAAAATTTTATTATATGATATTATTAAAAGCAAGTATTTTTTCTGAATTATCACAGAACATGGACTATTAAAGCTCATATGATTAACCTTAGATTTGGTTTCCAAAATCAGCATTATTATTCATAAATTTTGACAGTTAAGGGAGTAACCAGTCAGAATTGAACTCAGTAATCTTATGAATTCGTCACTCAGATAAACTATGTTAAGTATCCATAGTTATTGATTGTTTTTAACTTTGCCTCGTGCAAGACCAATGAAATAAGGTTACACATTAGAACATAAAACAATAAAAGGAATAGACCTAATGAAAGAAAATAGTCACTCTAAAAAAGACAAGAAGCAGACAATATCCAGCAGAAACTAACATGAATGAAGTTCACACAGATGATCTAGCACTTCTTGCAAATACAACTGCTAAAGCTGAATGTCTACTGCATAGCCTGGAATAGCCAGCAAGAAGTATTTGTTTATACATGAACTCTTATAAAACTTAGTTCATGTGTTTTAAACAAAATAGTTCCATATCTACATTAAATGACTAGCCTCTAGAATTTGTAGAGCATTTCACATACCTCAGTAACAATATCTCATCTACTGAAAGAGATTTCAGCATACTCATAGGAATGGCATAGATTGTTAATGACAGACTGTGAACAAGATGGAAATGTCTCTGATAAAATAAAAAAGGGGATTTTTCTAAGCAGAAGCTGTGTCAGTATTATTGCATGGCTGCACTACCTGAAATTCAATGAAGTGATTTGAGAAATAGCTAGACAGAAATTACACAAGAATGCTACATGTTGTTTTGAACAAATCTTAGAAGCAACATTCCACAAAACAGCAACTGTATGGCCACTTATCTCCCATTTCACAAACCATTAACATAAGATGAGCAAGACATGCTGGGCAGTGCTGGAGAAGCAAGGATAAACACTTAGAATCCTCCAATGAGTTCTTATACATGCACATGGACACAACAGGTTTGGCTGACTAGCAAAGACTTATATTCATCAGCTTTGTGCACACACTAGATACTGTCTAGAAGAGCTACCAAGAGCAATAGGAATGGATGGTGAAAGAGAATCAGGAGAATCTGTACTATCAGTAAAAAATGATGATGATGAAGTTTATTTCACTTATTTCCATTACATGAATACGAAAGATTTCGAAATGGACCAGAATCCCAGACTTGTACCATATTTTTATTAATATATTTTGATAAGTTAGTTATTCTAAAACATCACTTCTGAATTTTTCTTTTTTTTTTAGTCAATGTTCATAAAATAATGATTTAAGTAAGTTGAGGTGTTTCTTTTCTTTTAATAATAGATTTATTGGTTCATTGGATTTGTTCTTCTATCCTAGGCAACACTGAAAACAAACATTTTTTTTTCATTTTTATGAATTTGACACTGTAAAATATTACTTAATTTTGTCTTCTGTTATATATTTACATAAAACGTTTTGTACTGTTACACTACCCAAACAGAAATTTGTAATGCTATGGTGTTCAAATGTACGTTTGTGCTGGTATGGTCTCAATAGACGTTTATACTATTACTACTACACATAGACATTTGCAACATCACGTGTTCAAACAGGTTTATGCATGTAGTTTGTTTGGTTGGTTATTTGGGTTTTATGGCATATCAGCCTTTGTAGGTTATTTAAAGCCAAATTCTGTCTATATGTATATACATTTAACCAAAGATTTCTGAACGAATACTTAGTTGGTATAATTTTATATGAGCAGGATTTCATTGGTTTGCACGTGATACGCATGTAGTGCAACATCTTGAGTCAGACCCCCGTTGTAACCTCACCATGAGAAAAAGCGATGAACACTCAAAATTTATTTGCAACTATACTTTTTAGTTTCCTGGCTCATTGGCTAAGTGGGTAGAGTGTTTGTCAATGGTCTGGGAGATCTGGGTTCCATCCCAGGTTGCGTCATACCAAAGACTTTAAAAATAGTACTTGATACCTCCTTGCTTAACACTCAGCAATATAAGGTACATATCAAGGGTAAATTGGAGAAATCCAGAGAAAGGAGTAGTGCCCTCCCCTGCACCTTGCTGTTGTAGCTATTGAAAAGGGAGCTTTCTAGTCACCCTCAACAACAGTCGCAAACTTTACTTAACTTACTTACACTTTTTAGTTGACGTTGAGAAGAAAGAAGCAGCATATAAACTGTATCGACCGTGTTAGCTCGACAAAGAGTAATGAAATGTTGTGAGAAGAGAAAGAGAAGACAGAGACCTTGAATTTTCTTTCTGGTTTTCTTTTGTAGTTCTAACATGTGTTTGTTCAATGATTGTGTCTCTGGTGTGAGACTCCTGTTTGGAATTCACTCGAAAATGGGGGCTGCAACTTTTGGCTGTCTTCATATCATCATGGCTGGTCTTCAACTACTGTCTTTATATTGTCATGTCAAGCAGTCAACTAACTCTTGTCCTATTTCTATCACGCACCCCTTGACCTAATGGCATTTTCCTTTGAATTCCTTCCAGCCAATCAGAACTTGTCAATTTGCAACCAATACATTTCTTTTTTTAACTTGGACATCCACTGCTATCCTAATCTAAACTTTTCTTTCATCTCTCCCTTTTCATATATATTCCTTTCTTTTCCACAGCATTGTAGTGGACCAGTAAATCTCGCAATCAACCAGAGTTCCTGATTATTTTACATATTGCAATAGAATTTTAAGGAATTTGATTAGATATCAGTTTGATTTATTCTTTTAAAAATCATGCATTAGAAACTGTCAGACACCAGTGAGAGAAAAAAAGAAAAAATTATACATGAAAACACGAGGTCTATCATCAAAATCTCTCTTCCTATTTGCCCAGTCGGCTGGGGCTGTAGAATACACCAACTGCACCTCTGCAGAAGGGTACAACCCCCTAACGAGCGTCCCGGATATGACACTAAACAATCTGATGGTGAGGTTCCAGTAATGCTAGAGCTTTGGAGAATGCGGAGTACCCCTTCATTGCCATCGCTCCTAAATCCACTCTGGCCTGGAGTGTTAGCACCAGATAGAGTCCTATCTATAGGTCAAATAGATCTTAACTGTGGTTTTAAGAGTTTACTATTTTTGCATTGAAACTGCATGCTAATGTTAAAGTGAATTGCTTAAAATAGAACTGTTTTGACATCTAAACTGCATGCTAAACTGAATTATCGGAAATAAAACTATTTCAACATTTAACTCTGAGTATTGCCCAGTTGGCTGGGGCCGTAGAATGCACTGACTACACCTCTGCAGAGGAGTGAGTCCCCACCAATGAGTGTCCTGAATACAACACTAAACAATCTGATGGTGTGGTTCCAGTGATGCTTGAGCTTTGGGGAATTTGGAGCACACCTTCACTGACATCACTATCAGGTCTTTTCTGACCCGGAGTGGATGCACCTGATAGGGTCCTATCTATGGGTCAAATAGAACTAAACTGCATACTAATGCTAAACTGAATTGCTTGAAATAGATCTGTTTTGACATTTAGCTGTGTGTAAACAAAAACTATTCTTATACTAGACTAAATTGTTTGAATCAGAACTGTTTGACTTTGCTGAATAGCTTGAAATAGAAATGTTTTTGACCATTAAACTGTGTACTTATGCTAAACTGAATTGTTTGAAATAGAACTGTTTATTTGTACAAAAATGGATTTGGCATTAAATAACCTACAAGGGTTGATATGCCATAAAACACTAACAAACTGTCTTCCTATTAAAAATAAACATTAGAGAAAATACTAAATTGCAGTGCGAGGTCCAAAACCGCAGTAAATATTTCTTGGTATCTGTCAAAGAAAGGGTTTAATATTCCATTCCTACATTTGGTGGACTGTAATTAAGCATACACAGTCCACTTCATGGACTTATAGAAGTTTTATACTTAATCAGTGTTAGATTACCAAATCAAGAATTTAAAACTTAGCATATTCAGCAAAAAAATTTAGAATTTTGAAAAATATGTTATAAATGCAGTTTTCACTTGAATTTTATACTTTTAGAGAAAAAACTACTTCAAAGATCAATGAACCACTTATTTATAAGCAGGTTCATTTCAGTTGCCAAGAGGGGCTGAATTGATTATTGATTAAATAAATTCATGAAACCTTTTGTAAGTCACAAGGGAATTTTACAATTTCTTTTATATTTTCTTTTTGTAAGATATTGAAGATTTATTTTCTTATGATTTTTATAACATTATTCTTTTCAATGGAACTTTTATAGAAAAAAGAAAAAAGGAAAAGTTACAAGGAAAATTGTCTTGTTAAATCATTTGCTTACTTTATTTTTTTATCAGTAAGACACACTTTTAATCTTCAGAGGTCATCCTAAAATTCCACAAATCCTTCAAAAAATTTATCTGACAGAATATTTATAGATAGCAAATTATCAATATAAGTAACTGATGATTTCAGTGGAAATTGTAAGATTACCTTAAAATATCATCATAGAAGCTACCTTTCAAATCCTTTTATTGTTTGGGGATCAAAACATTTCAAAACTGGTTTATCCCATTATAGTACATGCATATCACTTATTAAATTTATACACAATTACATGGTTTCAAGTAACCACTTCTATCATTCAATAGTTATCCTTTATTTGCACATTGTTATATGTTTTTAAGTGACTAATAAAAAAAATCCTTAGTAAACAATTTTAGCTTCAAGTAATAATTCTTAATGCAAATAGTTTATACACAGTAATATGATATCAAGAATTCCTATCTATTAAAAAAACCCAAGTATAGGTTATATAGTAACAACACTATCCTTCTATAAGAATGGCTTTTGCATTAAATAACTCATGAAGGCTGATCTACAATTAAACAAAGAAACCAAACCTAATATGAGGGTGTGTCCTCGTAGTGTAATGGTTAAAGCACTCGACTGCAGAGTCGTAGTAAGTGAGTTCGAACTCCAGTCACGCTATTATGTTCACTTTCGGACAAATACCCTTGTGAAAGGTATAAACCCCCTTATCCTCCCAGCTATGGGTAAAATAGCATCACTGCTATTCTTCTAGAAAGATGGCTTTGGCATTAAATAGCCTACAAAGGTTGATATGCAATTACACAAAGAAACAGAAACAAACAAACAGAAATAAACCTAATATAAATAATTTTCAAACAAATCTATTTAAGCAATTGATAGGATACTACCACTTCAGGACAGACTATATCTAGACATAATCACTGTAAAGGGTTATTCTGCATTCCCGAGGGCTAGAGAACTGGAGCCTCAACATCAGATGCAGTTTATTGTCATATACAGGACAGCCCTTTTATTTTGGTGGGTGTCAGTGCAGTGAGTTTTCCATAATCCTAGCTCATTAAGGCATTTTCGGTTGCAGGTGGCTGATTCATCCGGTCTCATTTGTTCTAAAGTATCATAAAGCTGAGTTAGATGGTTGAATCACAATATTAAAACTTTGCATATTCAAGATTTTTTTGGCTAAGAGATAAAGATTTATCTAAGTGCCATCTCCCCAGACAGCACCTTCCCCTATTGTTTATAAAGGGTTTAAAGTTGGAGCTAAATACCCAAAATAGAGAATGTCTATGAAATGAGGACTATCTTTACACCTAACACTCTGGAGACTCATTTCCAGGGGATCCCTGTATTAAAATGACCTTGTGTTACATATTGCCACTGTAGGGAATATACAAATAGACATTTGGATGAGTTAACTGAGCTATATTTAAAATGCATAAACTGCTATTCTATCAACAATATATCGCCTTTGTTAATGGGACAGATCAGGAGGTACTCCTTGCTGATGATATATAACTTAGAATAGAGATAAAATCATCATTTCCCTAAAATAATTTGCTTATCTTTTAGGAGCACAGTAGGGTATCATATGACAGAAACCTATCTTCTATTTGCCTCTGTTCTTTGAAAAGTAGAGATGTTGTCTCTGACCTTGACAAGGAAAAGTAAAGCCACCTGGTTATATTATCCACACTTGTCAAGTAAGCTTTTTTTCCACTAAGTAACCTTTCTTCATACTGCTTGTTTATCAAACAATATGTGTATAATTCTACTATGAAACATATTTGAGTATTCTTTCCTTGTAATTGCACCTGCATGTATATTCTGCAGATAAAATATTAAGTGTTCATGTATATATAATTGAATTAAATTTTTTCCTTCCATTTTGTTCAGTGTTAGTATATGATGGATATACTAATACTGATATTGGTTCCTATCACCAAGCATCCCAGTACCAATAAAACCTATTGAGTGTTACTCAAAGGGGAAGTGCATACCTCCCTCCATTGCACAGAGTGTTGCCAAGAAGGAATAACAGTCATGATTGCATTCTGATGACCTATTTTCTATCCTCAATTTTTATTATTTAGGATTGTTTAAGTATGGGAAAAAGTTTCCTGCAGTCTCTTTTAAAAAATTACTGTGACAGTAGTAACAAATTTTAATAAAAAAAACAGTGGGAACTTTTCATGTACCTAATGAAAAAAATATATTTGGTCATATTTGCTAAAATCAGATACTTGCTCGCAATCTTCAAATTCTTTCAAATTAGATGTATTTGCAGAGAGAATTTTTCTAGCATAAGTTCCATTTCTAAGCTTATTTTGAAGGAACATATAGATTTTAAATTATTTTCACTGAATAAGAAACATGCATGTTTCCATTGAAACTTCAATTTCTATGTTGATATCCAGTGAATTGAGAAAACCGTTTCATTCAAGAAATTTTTAAACCCCACTATCTCTTTACTGAATCTCTCACTTGATAATAGAAAATTTCAAATACAAAGAGTATAAAGTTATCAAAAACATAAAAAAAGATCAAATACAATTTTAAATATCTTTACCAGCAGTATAGAAATTTGAAAAATTTTGAATTCAATTCAAAAACTGAGAATTCTGATAAAAACTTACAGAGATGAGAAGAAAAAGAGTAAAAATCATAATAATGACATTGCTCCATCAATGAAATATAGAAACTTAAAAGCACTTTATATTTTTCAATTTATTAATATATTTATAAAAATGAGTTCATGATAGTACATTTTTGTATAAGTGATTTTTTTTAATTAAGTCTTTTAAATCTTTTCACTACAGCTTTCAGTTGTAAAAGAATATCCTTAAACTGAATAATTTCCTGAAAATAACATCATAAAGTTATACACACTAAGTACCGACAGTAGTATAAATCATTAAGTTCAACTTGCATAGCAAACCAAGTCAATGAATAAAATTAATTGCACATTTAGGGAAAATGTTAATATGAATACTACATATACTCCTATAATGAACAAAACTTTGCAATTCATTTTTAAGTTCAAAAACAAGGAATTGTTCATTACAGGAGATGTGTTTTTACAATGTTGAAGCGTACCTTGTTTTCCGGCCTAACCTTACAGTAACTTCTAAAGTGTTTTTTGCATTGCCTGTAACTATACAAAGACTTAATAAAAATCATAAAAGTTTTACTTAAAATTCTCTTTAATTCATAATATATGTGCATATGATATGTACAAATATCATAAATAGTAAACAAAGTTGTGTAAAAATTTCATAATCTTCCAAATAAACATAGTAAGCAACATCAAAGTCTTCACTACATTGTTTATTTATGTTATTGCATTGATTTTTACTGTATTGCTGTAAGTTTGAAAGTATAAATAAGTGTTTGAATATTTTCTTTGTATGTCTTTTTATGTTAAAGAAATACTTTTGTAGGCTAGCATTGCCAAAAGTTATGGGTCTTTCATAACATGCAATATATGATTAAAATGCTTTTTTATGGGTAAAAATTAGGAGTCATTCATTGTAGGAGTATATATGATATTAGTTTTCTCTTTGATGATTATAAATTTGATAACAAACAAAATAAGCATATTCCACAGAGATTGAGACATAATGGATGCTTATCTTTTAGTGATACCTAACAAGTAAATCTTGCAGAACATTGACAAGGTGTTTGGTTCTCATTGGGTGCTACAATATCATGATTGTGTTGGACAAAATTAAAGTTAATAAATACCCAAAAGACAACCTAAATTAGTTAATTGTTTACTCATCTTGCGAGAGACTTTGAAAATCCATGCAAGAATTGGGATTATAATAAAGGTAATTAATTGAAAAGATATATCTATCCAATTTACAGGGAGTATTTCCAACTTTTTGTTTAGATCCACTCCCAAACTGATGAATGCACACTCCTTTTCCCATGAAAACTTTCATCTTTCAAGATCATCACAAGATGATATCCTATCTAAATTAGTCACCTGTGCATCAACCTTAGTGAATTAAAAGAACTGCTGGTTAACTCATTCAGAAGATTTTCTACGAAACGAGACTTGGTTCTCTGTTAAACAAAATTCACTTAATCAGATGATGCTGAAAGTCATCAATTTAAGTTAAATCTGACTATTACTCATCTTAATTACCAAGAGTAAATGCAAAACAAACTCTGTATACAACAAGAAAGTTCCGGTTCAATCTAACTTATTAAAATAGAAGCCATATTCAAAATAAAATAAAGAATCCTTTTATAAACATCACTCAACAGAAATTTCATTTGTGGGTAGTTTATTTTTTCTTACTAAGAACTCATATATATATATATATATATATATATATATATTCATTCCTTGAATGAGTGGAATATTTTAGAAAAAAACTAAATAATCTTTTTAGAATTTTTTTTCCTTAGGTCTAAACTCTGTTTTCTTTGGAATTGGTTTAGAGCAAAAAACGATTTTAATCTCATAGAAATATGAGTTTTGAAGTTATTCAAAATGGTGGCAAATCAAACTGAGTGTTCCCTGATTAAATAGACGTTCATTATCAAATCTTTGGTGTCTGTTAAGTGCAAACCCTATAAAATTTACTGAAGAATGTGTTATGTATATAGAGAAGCATGTTTTAGTCAAATAAATGTTTTCAAATAAGCTAAACATGAGTTTGCCACTATGATCCATAATCAAAAAGACAAATCCATGTAGTGGAAAAACACTGACT
The DNA here is from genome assembly GCA_963585895.1 of Sepioteuthis lessoniana. Taxonomy (NCBI): domain Eukaryota; kingdom Metazoa; phylum Mollusca; class Cephalopoda; order Myopsida; family Loliginidae; genus Sepioteuthis; species Sepioteuthis lessoniana. The sequence goes on from OY757924.1 coordinate 37,071,025, forward strand.
CTTCATGTAAAGAAAAAGTTCCTGGCATAGCTGTCAGTAAAGAAGGTCATACAGACAGTTTTGTGGGATATGAAAGAACCTATAACTATAGATTTACTTGAAAAAGGTGCAACAGTGCATCCTATTGCCCACTTCTTTGGAAAAATTCACCTACCTTATTGTATTACCCTCCTATATATATGTGTGTATGTGCATGTGCACATGTAAAAAAAAAATTATACAAGAACTGCTGCAAAAAAAAGCAGTTTTGCTTCCAATAAAGTTTTCATTAGATGATGACCCTGGGTTCAGCCATGGTTCTGGGGCCGAGGCATCATTATCACTAATCCAGGGCGCCCCAGCAGTATCTCACAATTCTACTCAATTTTACACATATATATATATATATATATATATATATATATATATAGATAGATAGATAGATATATGTGTGTGTGTGTGTGCATGTGTTTGTAAGTATTTGAATATGTATATATATGCATATATGCATGTAATGTATATATATATATATATATATATATATATATATATATATATAATGAGTGTGTATATATTAATGATTTATCTCAAATACCTATAGTTACCCATTATCAAGCCACTTATCTTCCAGTGAGAATATACGTATAAATCCTGATGAATGTAGAAAAAAAGCAGACATCTAATAACTTATCTTTTCCCTCTTTCTAATTCTTTTGTTTAAGCTGTGACATAAAGCTTTATTCATTCAATCTACATATATATAACTATTCTGAATATTTAAAGAGGGAAAGAATCAAGACATACCATTTTCCTTCTCAGGATCTACTCTGGTGTAATAGCAAGCTCATCTTGGGCATCAATTCACTCGTGTATAGTAAATATATGCTCTACCATTATGGCCCTGTGCCAAACATAGTTAGAAACCATCAATGTATATGTGAATTATTGTAATGCTATTGGTTCCAGTTTAAAGAAGATACTGCTCTAACAAACAAAACCTTTATTGTATTGACTGTTTTGTCTATATTTGATTACAAACCAGATGAATCACTATTTTTCCTAAGAAAAGGATCTTTGGCATTTTTCCTGAATTAGAGGTTATCTCATCTCAGACTGATCAGATACAAAGAACAATATTCAACCCAAACTTTTCTTTATTTGTCACTTGACTGATATTTTCTTTTTGGGGGAAACTGAGTCTGGTTAAATTTTTCTTATGATGATATATTTAGTAAAGTATCCTAGTAATTAAAAATTTTCAGAATATATATATCCTGAATATTAATAAAAAAAAGGATTGATTTATTTGTACTTAGTTATTTTCTTTGAACAGCTCTCTAGAATAATAACAGTCTTATTAAGTAGATAAAACTTGCACATAGACTAATACCAAAATGTGAAACTTAAATAAAGCTTTAACATCTTATTTATTGATATTCTATTCATACGTTATTGGTTTATGATTCAGAATCAGAAAGCAATAAGTTCCTGAAAAAGAAAAGATTTGATTGACTGATTTTTATGGTGTGTCAACCCATCTAAGATTATTTTATGCTTTGAGGTTAGGGAATTGCATTCATTGTACATAAATATTTGTATTACTTTTGTTGTTTCTTAAGAGTTTTTGCAAACAATTATATTATATCTAGTCTTCCTATCTAATATAAATAATTTGCACAGAGTGGTATGGTTTCAAGTATTTTTTCTCTTACTTGTAATATGTTATCAAGTTATTATTTCTATTTAATAATAGTCATTTATTTCCATAAGCTATATATTTTCAAGTAACTTATTAGAGTAATCCTTAAACAATTGGGGGTGTCCTTGTGGTGTAATGGTTAAAGCGATGGACTGCAGAATCGTAGTAAGCGAGTTCGTACTCCAGTCATGCTATTACGTTCACTTTTGGACAAATGTCCTTGGGAAAGGTATGAACCCCCTTATCCTCCCAGCTATGGGTTAAATAGTACCACTACTGTTCTTCTAGGAGAATAGCTTTGGCATTAAATAACCTACAAAGGTTAATATGCCATAAAACAAAGAATCAAAACAAAAAAACAAACCTTAAAAAATTATAGACTCAAGAAACTATACTTAATACAAATAATTCACACACATTTATATGTCCTAGGTAAGATATGAAATGGCATTTGGCATCAATGCTAATTCTGGATTTGGGGGTAGTGTAGAGAAACCTGTTATTGCTATTACTCCCAGAACCACTCTGATCCAAAGTGGTGGTACCTGTTGGGATCCCATCTGTGGGTCAAATCGATCTATTTGCAGATTACTTGTACTAGATAGTAATAATTGATGTGAAATATCTGTATAAAAAAACCATAAGAAACAACACAAAAATGTAGATATAAATGTACAGTGTACACAATTAACTTACCTGAAGGCATAAAATAAGTCTAGATATGTTGACATGCCATTAAAATCAATCAATCATTCAAACCAAAATTTATTGTATGTAACCTGAATATCTCATGAATTGTGTGGGGGCAAAATATTTTTTATTTGTTTATTCAATCAACAGAAAAAAATAAAGATATACACAGGCTCTTCTAAGTTTTCTTTTTTATAACTTTAATTATTTCATTCCATTTTAATTAGCATTAAGTATTTACACATCAGATACGCAGTCTCTTTTTATAGATTATTTCCTTATTTCTAATAATCTTCTTAGCTTTTTACTCAGCATAGATGATAACTTAGAATTATGTTAGAATTGCTGTCAGTCAATGCATATGTAAGTTAGAATGAGAGAATACATTTTTCAAAGTTCTTACTTTGCACATAGTCACCTTCAAGGCATAAAACCAATTATATTCATCAAAGTTCCGTTCCTCACTGCAGATCACTTCAGTTAATTAGCTATACACTCAGTGGTACAATTAATTAATTACTGTAATTAAAAAACAATAAAATGGATTTTTTCAAAATATTTCCTAGTGATATAAATGATTCAATAAATGTGATTTAATGGGTTGTTTTTATGCACTTTATAGAAGCCATGTTAACTTTTAAGCAGAAATATTTCTCCACTGACTGTGCATATTAACTTTAAGTAGGTGCAGGAAGGTTTAATGCTTTAACAGTTAAAATATCACTATACAAAAGATGGTTACTTGAATAGCAATTTAACATTTAAATAAAGAAGTGTATACAGTTGGACAACATAAAATCAACTGATGTTGAGATGTCAATATTTCTGTCACCATAATATTTACATGGCTAAATGCCAATTATTGATTCTTTTTGATAAAATATTTTTGGCATAACACAAGTTTATGCAAGTGTAACATCTTCCATACTCACCAGAAATAGCTCCTAATAAGTTTTTCTTATTTCCTGAGCTAAAAATTAATTTCAAAATTAACAGATTTGAGGACATCAAAGATATCAAAAGAAACATGGTGATGGTGCTTCCCTCTATACAAAAGAGGAATTTCAAAAATGCTTTGACCAATGAAGTACTCATTGGAATAAATGTATATTGTATACCAAGGAGATTATTTTGAAGAAAATTAATGTTTTGTTTATTGTTCATTTTTATCTTGGTAAATTCAGCTTCCATCTCAAAACTTTTTTTTAACTGAACATACAGGTAGATAGATCTTTATTGTTCCTGTTTGTAACCGAAGTCTAATCAAAGGAGATGATGGGAACTAAGTTTTAGGGTTAATGATTTTTTCGATGACAGATTCTCCAAATTTTCTGGCAGCATCTCTTAGAAATAGTTTCAAATGGTGAACATAATGACCTAAATATAAAATGCAGCACTTTTTAAATTTGTACATGTGGGTTCAAATCCAACATTATTGGTAAGACTTTTTGCATTGAAAAAACCTCCATTTATACACTCAAACACATTATAAGATTATAAATACATACCATGGAAAGAATCTGGCCTGATAGCAGGGGCTATTGAGAGGTAAGCTTTCCCCAACAAGTGTTTTTAAACTGCATTGATGGTGAGGCCCCAATCCTGGAGCTTTGGGGAATGTGGAGTATCCCTTCATTGCCACTACTTCAAGGTCCCTTCTGACCTGAATCTATGGGTCAAATAAAATGGTTCAATCATTTACTTGAAACTATACAGTTGTATGCAAATTATTAATGTTAAATAAGAATACTTGATAAATAGAATGACTCATGTTAAATAGAAATACAGGAAACCATTTAATTGTATGCAAACAAATGATTAATATTTAACAGAATTATTAGTGTTGGATAGAAATACTTGAAACCATTGAATTATGTGCAAAGAAATGAGTTCAAACATTTTGTTTAAAAATAAATCTATCAACAAACTATTCACTTCCAAATCATATATATATATAAAGCAGGATTTGGCATTGAATTACTCACAGGAGTTGATATGCTGTAAAACACCAACCAACCAACCAACCAACCAACCAACCAATCATTAAAAGAATATTAAAGTCTGTAGTCTATACAATTATCCTTTGTTATTTCAAGGTTTAAATTCAGATTCTAAACAAAAACAGACCCTTCCCACTTAAATTGTTTTACAACTCTTCATCTTATTTTAACTTTGTGTTAAACAAAGCTGAATAGAGTAAATATCTATAAAATACATAGTGAGCTGCCTGAATATAAAATAATACAATTACTATTTTGAAAACTGCAACAATATCTCCAACAAAGCATTCAGATGATGATGATCCTGGGATTGAGCCAGGCATGATTTTGATGGCAAAGCATTCTTACAGCTAACCTACTGTGTTTTGGCATTCCCTTATGATACCACCTGGCCTCGTTGATTTTCCTGTCAGTGTCGGAGTTCCAGATCCATGAAGATGCAACTTCTTCCTGATCTCTGAGTCTTTTAATGTTTAATTTTCTTTTTAATGACAATTCAAGTTTACAGGTATGCTAGTTTGGCTGGCAGAAAAACATTGGCATCCATCTTCAGTAGAAAATATTTTGGTGGCTCATGTTTTATACAATGATCCCACAGTTATTTGTATTTTTACTGCTGATGCCAATGTGCTCAGTTAATATTCTCTTCAAAAGAGATTATCAGTCCCACAAAATGAACTTTATTCTACTCAAAAAGTGGATTCTATTACTGGTCAGGATTGATTTGAACATACTGTTTGTGCAGATGCATATAGCAACAATTGTTTAAAAATGTTTAAACACAACCAAATCATCCTTGCATCAAAGAATTTTGGAATCTCTTTACATCACCAGCCAACAACCAAATTTGGGTGCACAAAAACAGTTTATATTTTTGCTTTGTTTGCTTAATGACATATCAACCTTCAGGAGTTATTTAATAGCAAAGCCAACCTTATTGAAGGAAAGCAGTGACACGGTTTAACCCATGACTGGAGAGATGAGGAGGTTCACACCTTTCCCAAGGCTATTAGTCGATAAGCAAACATAACAGCATAACTATGGTTCAAACTTGCAAAGTTCAAAGCCACTGTTCAGCACATTAGCCGTAACACCATAGAGTCTCTCCTCAACAGTTTATATATTTGTATATATGAAAGCATTTTGATACTCCCTTCTTCCTTTACTTTAAGCCAACAATATTACAATTGGTGTATTCTATTGCTTTGAAAGGATTTTCATTTACCTAAATATCTTTTCTGATCAAAATCTTTGGGCAACTGTTAGAGGAAAGAGGCCCCTAAGTATTAATAAAAGAACTCAAAATGAATTTGCTATTTTGAATGTAATTGATACAAACTGCTTAATTAACTTATGAAATCTTTTGATCAGAATATTAATTAATGAATATAATTTTAACTAGAAAGACAAGATGGTACACCAAATCTACTGTGAAATCATCATATGGCAATGATCTATACTTTCTAGTAAAATGTTTCCTCTAATAAAATTTAGTCATATAAGATAAGTTTTATAAATAAATTACCAGAAAACTTTGCAAAACATCTTTCTTAAACTCTTTTGTTATGGTATGCTATTCATAATAAGATCATCATTGGGTTGTAATGTACAATAACAGAACTAAATAGATGGTTGTGACATAATGGTACTAAACAGACATTCATACCTCCATGTGCTCTTGCCCAGTTAACTGGGGCTGTAGAATACACTGACTGCACCTCTGCATAGGGTTACAACCCCCCAATTAGTTTCCTGGATATGACACTGAACAATCTGATGTTGAGGTTCTAGTAATGATAGAGCCTCAAGAAATGCAGAGTTCCACTTCATTGCCATCACTCCCAGGTCCACTCTGACCTAGAATGGTAGCACCTGATAGGGTCCTATCTATGGGTCAGATAGAATTAAATTGCAAACTTATGCAAAACTAAATTGTTTGAAATAGAACTTTTTTTTGACATTGAAACAGTACTTATACTGAACTGAATTTTTTGAAAAAGAACTGTTTTTGACATTGAAATTGTATTTAGGCTAAACTGAATTCTCTGCAATAGAACTGTTTTGATATTTAACTATGTGTGGACAAAAACTATACTAATACTAAACTAAATAGTAAGAATTAGAACTGTTTGACTAAACTGAATAGCTTGAAAGAGAAATGTTTTTGACAATTAAACTGTATACTTATGCTAAACTGAATTGTTTGAAATAGAATTGATTGTTTGTATAAAAATGGATTAGATAACCTACAAAGTTTGATATGCCATAAAACCCAAACTACCAAAGAAACAACTCCATGTTCTTGAACATATTAATTACTGTATCGCTATGTCTATAGTATTTGTTGGGCCCTGTCGTGATTCTGCCATGGTAAAATTTGACAAATGCATGAAACTCTATGTTGGTTCACAACAGAAAGGTTTATTTATTGTTATAATTTGTAAGTAGTCACCAGAAGAAAGAAGGAGAGTATGAAAGTTTAGTTGACTGCATTAGCTGAACAAAAAAAAACATGTCATGAGAAGAAAGAGAGAGCACACACAGACCTTGAATTTTCTTTCTGTATTTTCTCGTTGTTCTAACATGTTTGTTTGCTGGTTTGCATCTAGTGTAAGGCCCCTTTTTCAGAGCCCACCCCCAAAATAGACCTCATAAATTTTTGTCTCCTTACATCTTCATGGCTTGTGTTCAACTGAGTGTCTTTACTGCATCATGTCTTGCACAACTCCCTCAAAACAAGTCATCCTCTACCTTTTACTTGGTGTCAGTGGGAGGAACATCTATGTCTACTGGTTCCACAAATACACAGAAGATTTTGGGACCTCCAGTTTTCCCAAGTCATCCTTAACTAACACAGTCATTCACCCATGGCTGGCTGACCCACAACTGCTCTAGCCTAAGTCCCTCAGAGGTCAACTAGCCTCCCCCATAGACTTTTGTCTTGTCTGCCTTTTTTCCTATCCTTTTTTCTTCTCTCTCTCCTTCCTTTGAAATTACCCTTTCATTTTCTTTATAACTTACTATATCACGTTACAGTAATTTTTGCTATCAACTGATTCATTAAACCAAGCTTAGTTTAACAAAGGACCAGAGAAATGCTTCCATCAAGTTTTATTAAACTTAGCTCCCTGGTGAGTTTGTTCACAAGATGGGCTTTCTCATCACAAGACTACACTAGATATTTCGGTCAATTTTTTAAATTTTGTATTACTTTACTTTATGTTGAAAAAATGTTGCCTTGTTCAGATGATAACTTCAAAACCCTTAAAAATGTTAAACTTTTAACAGTCAGCATATTAGAAAAACCAAATAACCAAATCTCTGACGTGTGACTACAAAAGCTGTCTTCGTGATTGTGGCCTGTTATATCAAGCTGCATTCCCAATATTTGTAATGAGGCCACTACACTTTATTTGTTTAATGTGTGAAAAGATGTTGAGTATCTGTTGATCTATTATCTCACCATTAGAACAGTCATCTGAGTTCTATGCATTTCCATGGGTTAAATTTCTAAGCCTTTAGCTTTGACAAGGGCTTTCAACACCTGGTTGTATTTCCATCTGTAGCTTTTCAGAGGATTCATACAATCAGTCCGATGTCTCTGACTTCTACCATTAGAGATTGATTGATGTTGGTATGATGTTAAATATACAATAGTGGACTGGGCTACTAGGATATTAGATTTCTTACTGGGCTCTCCACTTTAATGGTATAATTTTGGGTAGATATCCTCACTTACTTGTTGAGATTTCTTTTTTATTTTTAAGGATCTTTTTTATTGTTTTTGTTGATGTGATCTTAAGCTTTATGAGAAATATTTCTTCAGAAAGTTTGACATAATTTTGCCACATGTAGTTTCAATTTCCTCAGCTAGTACTGATATAACATGAATTGCATCTGATAGTCAGTTTTGAAGTTCTAAGAAGTGTGGAGTTAGTCCTTCATTGGCATTACTCCTAAGTCTATTCTGACCTTGAGATAGAGTACCTGGTAGAGTCTCATCTATCAGTCAAATAGTTATGTTTGGAAATTATTAGTGTTAGACAAGAATACATGAGATCACAGGACTGTGTGCAAGTCATTTGTATTGGAAAGGAATACTTGATGCCATATGTTTGCAAAGAGAGCAAAATTTTTGTATTAAATTTTGGCATTAAATAAAACATATCAGGTTTATATGCCATGAAATAAACCAAACTTCCCATTATTCTATTGATGGCACTGGTTGAAGCATCTTCTCCTTCTGAGTCAGTGTAGTTGAAAACACAGGCAAATTATTTATATTTCATTTCTATTATAAGATTATGGAAACTTTTTGCTATATAAATTTAACAAATTTTTACATAAATATCAGATAGTTGCAACATTTTATTTCCTTAAAACCTTTGCTCTTATTTGGTTCCTTTGAATAAATTTTAAGCCTTAGTATCCTGTTTTGAATGTCCAACAGCTGTAGTGAGATGCATAGTTTTTCTGCCTCTTATGGTTTCCTTTGTGCACCATTTCTGTGAATGGGAACCCAGAATAGCGCTACCATCTTCCAGATGCCCAACCATGGCCTACATCACCTCAAGTATTTTAAAATTTAATTTCTTTCTGGATCTAATAGACATTGGGGTGGTGTTGTTTTTCTAACAAGTGGATGTGGGAAGTCATACAGTATTTGATTGCTATGCCTTACAAACACATATCATGTATAGCATCTTTTAATTGCTTCTTTATATCTTTCCAATGATGTTAATGATATGATACATACTGATACAAAGACATCTAATCTCAAACACTTTTTACATACAGATTAAATATTCCATTCTTTCAACTCCAATACAAGGGTTGGCTGAAGAGTTCATAGGCTCATATCATATCTGTGGTCGACAACTTTTTTTATTAATGGGGTTGAAACACTGCAACACTTATGGTAGAAGTATGTTGACCACAAGGAAAACTATTAAAAGATAAACCACATTTGGTCACATTCCTTAAGAGCATCTTAGTCAGCTGATGAAATTTTTGGCTGACCCTCATAAGTTTTCTATTTTAGGCTGTGCTGTTATACACTATAAGCCTTGATAGTTTAGGGATTAAACACAAATAGTCTGTCCAGATTTATCTTTGACAATGTCTTACATTTACCAAAGCCATGTATATCTGTTGCTACTGCATATCTTTCCAGTAACTTTCCACTGATGGCAATCAATAAGAGATAGGGAGTAGCAACGACCAAGGCTCTTAATGCTTCTTTTATGGATTGTAGTGATATCATTCCCATCAATGTAGAATTTTATTTCCCTGACTGCTCCTCTTATTATTTATTTAGCAGACTTAATTCTTATCCTTGTTCAACTAAAGCACTCTTACAGACAGATCCTGTGATGTTTCAATTGTGATTTTAACTCTAAAAGGAGCATTATATCATTCATAAAGGTCTTCATTGGCGGGACAAAATTCTTATTTTCATTCAATATATTGTCCTCCACACTGCATAATATCATCTCCATTACCAATATAGAAAATAATGGAGAAATTACACAATGCATCACAATGCCAATATCTGACTTTTGACATTCTGTTGAACATTGTGTATTTGGAAATCTCATAGATACATTTGAAGTATGTTGATATAAAACTTCTGACATCTAAAAAAACAAAACAAAAAAAGTCTTGTTGCATTTTCTATCAGTGTGTGCCTTACTGACCTATAAGTCTTCTCAAGGGCTGATTGGTTCGCATGAAACTCAGCTGATTTATTGACTGCAACCTTTTTAATGCTATTCTACAGCATGTATTTACACACACACACACACACACACACACACATACACACACACATATATATATATATATATATTTGTATACGTATGATTAGCATAAACACAGTTAATGGTTGGTTGGTTTGTTGTTTTGTTTTATGGCATATCAACCCTTTTCGGATCATTTAATGTCAAGTTAAATAATTTTGATAAAAGTTTCAAACAATTTAGTTTAGTATAGTTTTTTGTTTACACACAGTTAAATGCCAAAACAGTTCTATTTCAAACAATTCAATCTAGCTTTAGTACAGTTTTTGTCTACACACAGTTAAATGTAAAAACATTTAATTTCAAACAATTCAGTTTATGGTAGTTACACAGTTTAGCTCTATTTGACCCATGTAATGACCTACCCAGTGCTAACATTCTGGGCCAGGGAGGTGTGAGTGATAGCAATGAAAGGGTACTCTGCATTCCACAAAGTATCAACTTTTCAATAGCTACTACACCAAGGTGCAGGGGAGGGCACTACTCCATTCCCTGCATTGCTCTACTTTACCCTTGATCCACAGCATATAATGCTGAATGTTAAGCAAGGCAGCATCAAGTACCATTTTCGGGGTCTTTGGTATAACTTGACCTGGGATTGAACCTTGGTTTCCCGGACCATTGGCAAATACGCTACTCATTAGGGCAATGATATATATATATATATATATATATATATATATATATATATATATATATATATATATATATATATATATATATATATATATATATAAGCATTTTTATCAATCATGGCTATGTTGAATCATGTAAGAATTATCAGAATGGAAAAAAGAATTGTCAAGCTGAGTTAAAATCTTACCTGAGTCTTTTTATATTCATTTGACACTAGTGATTTAGGAAAAGTGTGGATTCATTTCTCTATTCCATTGACAAAACTTCATTTTGTGGGGCCTATCTCTTCCAGTGAGTGTATGTATTGACCTGAATTTGACCTAAAGAAATATAGAAGTCATCATTGATGCCAGCACATACAAGATTTTATACTGGTTGAATAGCAGATGAAACTGTTTGTGTGTTATTCTCTCTAAATAGAAAGGAAGTACTAGCAATATAAGCAATCACCCAGAGTGCCAAGTGCTAGAGGGTGCCTTTAATGTGTAAGGATAATAAGATCTTTCCAAACACAAATGCAAAAATGAACTGATTATACACTAAAAAACAGTCAAAACAAGAAAATTGGCTTATGTGAAGTCAAAAGATTCACAATTGCAGATGTTTGAAAGGGAAGGTAAGTGGAATGAAGTAAGGTTGCAAGGAAATTTAATGTCTATGCTTACCTTTCATGTTAAGCTGATGAGCATAATATATAATTCTACTTCCTGTTCCCTCTACCTGACATCTTCAAAGTCTTTGTTGTTTCACAACTCCACCTCAACTTTAGCCTAGCTGTAGGAGCCAAAGTCTTACAACTCCTTATGACCAAGAACTTTTAACCTTTACAACATAAGTATCATAATTTATCCAAATATAAGTTTTTGGAACTGTTCTTGATTGTTTTTACCTGATTAATGAATTAAACTTCTACTTATATATTTATTTTTCTCACTGTAAAGCATAAATAAGGTAAATACTTCAAATGGAACCTGATTTCTGCTCCAGTAATCTCAAAGCTGACCATGAGTGAATCATAAATAAAACTAAATAACACAAATTTTGTACCTGGATTGTATGTAATTTCTTAATTTCTTATTTTGTAAAAGTATAGAAACTGATATTTATTTTCTCCAAACTTTGCTTTTATTCCTTGGATACTGAAATTTAGAAAATAACCTTAAAAAAAAAAAAAAAAAAAAAAGGCAAATTTTAATGTTCTTATTGATATAAATTCTGAGTAAAACAACTTATAAATTAAAATTTACTTGTATTTAAACTAAAGTTACACAAAAATGAACAAAACTGTCAAGTAAGTTCGATAACATTTTCAATCATGTACTTAGAACTTAATCTACTTCAAATATTCTGGAAAATAGCTAATTTTGAAAATTTAATTACCCCAGTAACAAAAACAAATTTTGAAAAAAAAGAAAGAGATTTTTCATTTATTTTGAATATAAGCAATTTGGGAAATAAACTTTCTCCCCAGGAACAAGAAAAAAGAAAAATTTTGTTTAACAGTGTAATTGTTGAATGTGATTTAATCAATTTATTGGTTAGCTTTATTGTATGGGCATCTAGAGTCTGAGATTTTTCATCACCAATTTTGAATTGTTTTCTTGACCTTGGGCACTTTACACAGTGTAAGTAAGACGAATGGAATTGATTCTCATGTGATGTCCCATAATATCTGGACATGTGTGACAACTAAGTCTAAGCTTAGAAAATTACCATATGCATACTTAAAGCGTTTCACATGGTATCATGATTTGGAAGTTAGATTAGCTGACCATAGTTAGTTAGTTTAAATCTCACTGAATGCCCATACGTCTAGCCTTGTGCTAAACTATGCTAACAGCAAGTATGTTTTCTTGATATTCATTACAACAAACATTTAAGCAAGTTAATTTAATATTCAAAAGTGTTCCTTTAATTCAAAAATTTTACTTTGAGTGATTATTGAATATTCAATTAAAAAAGATGTTAACTTTGAAAATTAGCATCCAGATCAGTTACTTTAATTAATCTGAAAACATAATAATTTCAGAAAGTATCACAGTTTTTTTGCTTTCTTTTAATCAGTTTTATTTAGTTCAAAGGTCAGTACATAGTAATGCTTGTAAAATCCAAACTGTTAAAGGAGTGCAAATGTCAAATGAAGACAGTTATTTTGGTCATTTGGTTACATGACAGATGCCAAACCATTTTGCCATTATAATAAGGCATATAATTTCCCCTGCTGTCACTGAATAAACTTCGTTGACACAGATTAGGGTTAATGCACAGAGAATTAACATTGATTGATCCTGCTTGAAGAAAATGCCAATGTCTATTAGGATGCTGGAAAGTTATGGAGTAAAGGAAATGAACAAGCAGAATTGGTGTCTGTAATACTTTGTCTAGAAATGAAATGAGACTCTGGAAGAATTCAACAATGGTAATTTAGGTGTTAGACCCAAGATGACAATTCAACAAATATTGACATAGAATTTAAAGAATATTTTCTTTTATTAGCGGCCTCAACATTATGCATTAAATATCAAACAATTTTTTTATGTTAAGAAATTAAGTATAAAAAAATAGTAATGTGATTGTGGCATTAACTTAAACAAAAAATCAACCAAAATTTTATTCAATCATTATCAATACTTTAGTTGCATTTATATTGGTTGCATAGCAAATGAAACTGTTATTCTGTCTAAATTGAAAGGAAATAATAAATGTGCAGTCATCATTATCACTTGAATATCAAGGTCATTTTTTATGCTTTGAAATTAAGCATTAAAAAAATGAAAGAACAGCCAGAGATATTAATTAAGATGTTTCTGTTGTGAAGATTATACTCATATAAGAAATTGTAAATTAAAATCAACCAATAGTATATCCAATCATTATTAATACTTTTGTTGCTTTTATGATAATATTAAAATTTCAAATATTGAAAAAGATGGCAAGAAATAGATTGAGAAATTATCAGTCTAAATAGCTGAGTCTACAGTATATATGTAATATCTGTTCAGTAAGTAATGATTATTATCATTGGAAGGGAACTCAGCTACTCAAGTTCAAATCCTGAATGAGCCCATGTGTATTTCACATAGCACTAATACCTTTGGGAAAGGTATGAAACAAACGATTCTCTGGCTATTGACGAATAGTTGGACAGACTGATTGGGCTCTTTTAACTTTAATATGGCAATAAGTTTTGAAGAATGAAAGCTTTGAAGTCAGATCAATGTTAGACTTGGAGAGGGATGAGCTTTACCTGGCTATTTCTGCTCAAGATACACAACAGGAACAAGACCCCCACAACCAAACTAGCTTAAGCAGCCTGGGAATTGAAGAAAAAACAATAAACAAGCCACATTAATGATGATGATGATGATGATGATGATGATGATATATTTTCAGCTATGTTGTACCAGGAATATGCTGAGATCTGTGAAAATAGATAATGATCATTTTATCAAATATTACGATGGTATTTTTCTAATTATCAGCTGATTGAATATTTTGAGTTGTGACATATATGATATTAAAGTAGTCTTTTTGAATGTGTAAAAACATTTGTATTAAAACATTGATACCAGACATAACAAATGGTGGGAAAAAAGAAACTGGATTTCATAAGGAAGATAGAGACTATGCTAAGACAATCTTATTGTTATCAGAAAATTCAAATTTGTATCAACTTAGTATTTAAAAATCTTAAGTGAGTCTTGCATAAAATTAAACAAGTGAAGATCAAACTCTTTAAAGCAATCAGATTGAAGCAGATGAGCTTGATAATTATTGTTTCAAACTGAGGCACCAAAAGTATCTACTTAGTTAAATTTATTAGTGGATGACAAGCATTAGAGTTTCCATCAAAGAACTAATTCTCTACATTAATAATGATTGATTAGACAAGCTTAATAACAATTGCTCCATGGTAAAGTACCCAAGTAGTTTGAACAAATCAAATTATTACTTTACTCATTGCCAATTTTTTACACCAGTGGTAACTGATGGATTTTCTATTGAAGTCTGAGCGGCAGCAAGTTTTTTTCTGATACCCAGGACTCTTCTAAGTATTCAACATGATTTCAAAAGTACAGTGGTCTTGATAGACTTGATTCTTTTTCTGATCTCCAGGTTTGCCAGTCTCTTTTCCTGGCTTTTGGAGACTGTTTCAAAGATTGAAACTATAATTATTATTATTTGTATATTACCTCTCTTTGATTTTTGGAAAAAATTATCTGGGAAGAAGTCACCATGGTATTATGGTTAGTGTTGGACTGACTTTAAGTTCCAGTCACACTATTACTTCCACTTTCAAACTAATAACCTTGGGAAAAGTATGAACCCACTTATTTTCCCCAGGTAAGGTTTAGATAGTATCTCAGCTGGTCTTTGACAAGGATGGTTTTGTTATTAGATAATCCACAAAAGTTGATATGCCAATAAACAAAGAAACCTAACCAAAATAATCTATTCTTTAGCTATTAAGGAGGTGCCTGTGGTGTATTGGAGGTGCCTGTGGTGTAATTGTTATCGTCGTAGAAAATGGACACGAGTTCAAATCCTGGACATGACTGATTGCATTTCACATAGCACTAATACCCATGGGAAAGGTATGAATCCAATTATTCTCCCTCCAGCTATGGGTAAATAGTAGGGCAGACTAGGTTCTTCAGCCTTGGGGAGGCAACTAGCCTAGGAGAAGGAAAACTCTGAATTTAAACCTGTTAAACTCCACTTAAAAATTGACCTTGTGTCATATCTTGCCCGAATGGAGAGGTTGGTAAATATGTATTCTTTAGCTATTAAATCAAGGGAACTAAGAAGAAAATAACTTCAGGCAAAATAAAGGATTAAACGATGTCATCAAATTTATATATTATATATACTGAAATAAATAATGCTCTTTCATAACAGCTGAAATAGCCTTTTATTATCTTATGTCTGTTTTAAAACAGTGCCTCTTATGAAATTAAAGAATAACCACTGCTTCATATAGAAGTACCTCAGCCGTTTGAACAGATGAAAAATGTATTTTTGTTTGTTATATTTTGTATTTTGAAGATAATTGTCTCTTTTATGTTTTAATGCAATGTTTTCTCTGACAATGAAGATTGCCATGTGGATTTATCTTTGTGCACAGGCATATCTTAATATGAAATAAAAATATTGGTTATCTGTTTGCAGTTGCTGGCAAGGTCAGTCGTTTTCCTTCTGTGATTATCCCAGCAGCTAGAAATTTGTATTATTGGCATTGTAACCATAAACATTATCCACTATTGTGAACTGTACCAATAATACTTTAAACAGTTATATCATCTTGATAAGCTAACAATTTCCAGTGAATATAATGTTAAAAGTTGACAGATAAAAACATAGCTTATAATTTATTGGCTGTATCAACAATTTTGATTATACTATAGCTATTACTATTGTTATGATAACTATTATTATCTCTTTTTGATTATTGAAATAAAATAGTCAATTCCATAAACATTGAATCAGAGGAACTGTGAAGAAAATAACTTCAGAAAAGACTTATGTAATAGTAAGAATTCTTTACCATTGAACAAATCAAAATAGAGAATTAAATGATATAATCAGATTGAGATACATAAATATACTTGATTGGTAGTTAAGATTGTTGCATATAGTCTCTTATAAACTGTCTATTGATGTAGCAGCTGCCACAATCTCATGATTATACTTATCATTCACTATTGCCTATGATAGTACTGTCCCTGAACATTCACAACTGGCATTTCATATTTGATTTCCAGTTGCTCTTGTATTTCATGTATTTGATTCTCCTTCCTATTTCAACCCCTTTGCAACTCATTTTCCATTTTAGGTACCAATGTAACACATGACAAAATGAATGTTCCCTGGAAACTGATGTTTTGCATAGATATTGACTTGACCTCATATTCCTATGTAGCCTACATGAAGCTGAACTCCGATAACATTTGATATCCCAGATATCTTTAGATGACAAAATAAGCCATTTCTAGCCAAATAGAGTGAGATAAAGACTTTGATATGAAATCATAAATGCCACACAGATGAGGTCGGATCCAGGGCTGGCTTTCTGCTGGATGTTCATGAGTGTATATTAAAAAAAAAAGAAGCTCTATGTATTTGCAAAAAAAATTGAACGAGAAACATTGAGTACAAAAAGGATCCCAGAAACTAATAAGACTTTTCTTTATGTTTAAAACATTTTTTTCCATTTATGCCATGTTCATATTTCTGAATTCATAAAATCATCCTACAATATGGCCCAGTTGGCTGGAGCTGTAGAATACACTAACTGTATCGCTGCAGAGGGGTAAGACTTCCCCAACGAGTGTCCTGGATATGACACTAAACAATCTGATGGTCAGGCTTCAGTACTGCTGGAGCTTTGAGGAATGCAGAGTGCCTTTTCATTGCCATCTCTCACAGGCTCTCTCTTGCCCAGAGTGGTAGCACTGGGTAGGGTCCTGTATATGGGTTGAATAGAGCTAAACTGTGTAACTACCCTAAACTGAATTGTTTGAAATTAACAACTTTTACATTTAACTGTGTGTAAACAAAAACTGTACTAAAACTAAACTGAATTGTTTGAAATAGAACAGTTTGATCATTTAACGGTGAGTAAAGAAAAAAACTGTATTTAAATCAATGACCAACTGTGTGTAAACAAAAGACAGTACTTTTGCTGAACTGAATTGTTTGAAATTAAGCTAACCCATGTAACTGTGTGCAAAAAAAAGCTCAAAAAAACCAGCTCAGGCTAGTTTTAAAATGTTATCTTCGAAATGTGTTCAGAAATTATAGGATTTGGCATTAAACGACCTGCAATGGTTGATATGCCATAAACCCAAACCAATCTGAAACATCCTAAAATATATGTCAGAATTATTTAATCAAAACATTGATCTTGTAGTTGTCTAAATTTCTGAGACGAAGCTTGTTGATTTTTATCATTAAAGTTTTTCGGACTCTTATCTTCATCTTTATAGTTATTTCCACTATGTTTCGGCCAATATGTCCTCCGGCCTTATTCAGGTGTTTGACGAACTCAGGAACCTTCACGGAACTTCGAACTACGTCCTTTATTGAAACTACAGGGGTCGCCTGTTCTGATTCTGTCCAGCAGGACACATGGTGTAACGGTTATAGGTGTTGGTTCCCTGAGCTTCTTAGGAGACAATCATTGGAAGGTTGCAGGTTCAATCCTCATTACAGGCGAGTAACAATACAGGAATACTTAACACTTGTACCCGGTTATTGCTAACGGAATCAGAACAGGCGACCCCCGTGGTTTCAATAAAGGATGTAGTTCGAATTTCCGTGAAGGTTCCGTGAAGGTTCGACAAACACCTGAAGAAGGCCAGAAGACATATCGGCTGAAATGTTGTGGAAATAACAATAAAGATGAAGACAATAGTCCGAAAAACCTTGATGATAAAAATTGATCTTGTATTTTTTCCCTAAATGATGATTTCCTCTGCTTGTTAAAAAATGATTAGAGTTTGGACCCAATTAAAAGTTAGAGTATTGAAATCTGAATTTTAAGATAATCAGGCCCTCCTCTCTTTAAAGAGTGGCAAAAAATTGCCTTTATCCTACCTTTATATGTATGCAACACACTTCTACGACATTAACAAACTTAAACTCTAGAAAAAACTGTCATACTAAACTTTACCACCAAACTCAACTTTAATAAAAAAAATCCCTTTCCATGATATACTTACAGACTCCACAAATAATTACAAATTTACAACATCTCCAAATAAAAAGTTTACCAATGACAATTCCACCCTACTTAACTACTACAGTGAATGTTCACAAAAGTATAAAATTGCAATTATAAAAAACTTAATTCATAGAGCATTTTACATCTCCTCATTTAAGACAATTTTTGATAAAGAACTTACCAACATAAAATAAACCCTTGTTAATAACAATTTTTCTAATAAACAAGTTGATCAACAAATAAAACTATATCTTCAAAAATTCACAAAAATAATAATACCTCCAACAATAACAACTCTAACAGAATTAATCTATATTACAGAAATCAAAAGCACAATAACTACAAATTAGACAAAGAAGCAACTATCAATATCATAAAAAGACACAATAAACCTATTGAAAAATAAAAACACATAAAACTTATCATCTACTACACTAAACTTAAAGCATCAAACCTTATCGTTAAGAATAACACCAATTCCGCTAAAATACACCTAAACCAAACCAATGTAGTTTATAAATTTATATGTCCATTTCGAGAGAGCCTCTGGCAAAACAAAAATAATTCTTATACAACCACAACATTATCTTGTTGTCTTATCACCTTTCTGAAAATAGCACCATAAAACAACATTTAATTATAAAATACAATAGCACTAACCAACTTACATCTTCTGATGTAAGGAAGATTCTCAAAGATTATTGAATAATTATATATAAAAACAATAATAAAAAATGATTACAAATCCTCGAAGCAATATGCATAAAAAATAAAAAACAGACATAAATAAAATAGCATTTAACATAGGTACCAACATATTTGATATTTTTAATAACTAAAAATCATTAACTCTATTAGTAAAACTTTTCCCAAACAGACATTTCAAAACAAAATGCTGAAAACATTCCAACCAACAACTTCAAAACAAAATGCTACAAATTATCAAAATAGTAAAAACTCAACAGTCAACTCAAAACTCCACTACCCCTGATGACAACCAAAAGTATGGTCGAAAGAATTTGTGCAGAAAATATGGGACAATTCCTTTACCCTTTAGATCATGACACTAGAAAAATAACAAGAAGTCTTGAAAAAATGAAATTAAAGATAATAAACAGTGTTCCATTGTCTTTAACAAAACTTGCTTGAATGTTATATATATATATATATATATATATATATATATATATATATATATATATATATATATATGCACATATGTAAATTGTGTGCACACACACACACACACACACACACACACACACACACACACACACACACACACAAAGTTAGATAGTGTAGAAACAGAGTCAACAGGAATTAGGGACTACCAGTTTCTCACCAATGCAATTATTAGATCAGTGTTGATTGCATCAGCAAGAAACTGGTAGTTATCAAGTGCCATTGACTCTACATCTATGCTATTTAAACTTGGATCTACATATGCCCTATCATAGATATTGAACACACTTTCTTTATAGATATAGCAAACCTTACAATTATAATATATATATATATATATATATATATATATATATATATATATATATATATATATATATCCTTAAATCATCCAACGCTAAGTCAGCCAATGGCGAGAACAATTCTAATTTAGGATTTTCTTTCTTCAATATCCATGTAATTCAAAATCCAATTGAGAGCTGAATGTGAAATAATAATAAATCAAAATATAAAGCAAATAAATATTTCTTTGTCTGAAGATGCAGATCTAACATTTCAACAAAATACAGGGTCTGCTGAAAAAAATATTATTACAAAAAGTATGAGTGATTTTTTAAGGTTTTTCTTTTTTTCTTTTGAAAAAGACATGAATCTACTTATCCCTATAGTTGTCCTTAGGCTATCTATAATGACAAAAAAGTCTCATTACTTGAATACAATAATGATTGACACTGAATGAAATAGCTGATTTAACAATTTGGTAAGTTATTCTTGCCTGACTAACTTTTTATGATCCTACTCAACCATAGCATTAAAAAGGTGTTACCTATGTTAACCTTGAAAGAGACCAATCATCATATATTACAATCACTGGATGTACTACTGTACATGTTGTATGACCTTTTTTTAATTAAAAAAAATAAAGAAGTGATAAGAAAGACTCTTGATCATAGATATAGACAAATAACTTTTATACTTTTATGTGCATATATCAACACATGGATTCAAAGAGATAATGAGGAAAATAATAATTTTGACATATCTTTTTTGCATAAACTGATAAACATATTTTGAGAGATCAAAGATAGGGGTGTTAATGCTATAAATTTATTCCAATTTAATGATTATCTCATTTTTAAGGACTGCATACAATAGATATACCATTTATATCTATAAATGGTATATCTATTAAATGCAGTCCTTAGAACTGATAAATTAAAACAATATCTTCATGATCAGTGTTAAGTGCCCTTACTCATAAAATTTGATAGATTTATTTTAAATTTTTTTTAGTAATAGGCTTAAAAAGCAAGTGATATATATTTTTTGTTAGGATAATTAAATTACTATAATCATATTAACAAATCATAAACAGAAACACAAACTGAATCGAATGCAGTCAATGTGTTTTGAAAGACAGTATTAACGTTAAAATTTTAAACACTTAGGTTCTAAGCTCTTAGATACCCTCTATCTGAGCTTCCAAAATTCGACAAAAAATTGAGCACAGAACATACTCAAACTTTTCTCCCGATCACAGATACTTTTGCTGAAAGCAATATCTTTGACAGTAAATGGTTCCTATATTAAAACTTTTGATGATTTGAAGCTGAAAAATCTAGAACACAAAATATGAGGCTTATAGTAAAAATATTGCTAAATGTAAAATAAAATGGTGCGATTACAGGTTAATTATATTTTAATCTTCATTTCTGTGATGAAGATATTTTTTATCTGGTCAGTTCTGAAGCAATCAGCAACTGGGAACAAAAGGTTTTCCTGTTGTATGAGTGGTTACTTTGTTATCTTTTGATTATTAGTATCGAAAAGATTTTACTTCCAAAATATGAAGCTAATAGAATATAGTAAAACTTTGCTAAATATAAAATAATGAGATTACAGGTTTCATATCTTTTTATGTTCATTTCTGAAAAGAAGACATTTTTATCAGGTTAGCTATTAAGAATACTAGGTGTTAAGATTGTTTTTTAAATCACTCTCTCTGCAATCCAGCCTCTCTTTCAAGAAATAGTTATTAACATTAATCTTTTAAGATAAAAATTCTATGATGCTGTTAGTTCTGTAAAACTCAAAATCATCATACAGAATGAAGATACCTTAGAACTCAAATATTTTATTTTTGATAATAAAGGACTAAAAGTATAAAACCTGTTTGTACTTCAGCTCGGATCATAATTCACTGTAAATTATCAAGATGATATTGTTTTCTTTCACATTCTCTTCACATATTGATAAATCATACTCATTGGGGTAAGTGCAAACCCAGGCCTCAGACAATTGAATTGCAGTTTCAACTAATAGTTTATTTATTTGCTAATTTAAAATATTTGAACACTATTGCACTAGATAAAAACCCACTATGATTTGCCATTTTGTTCTGGGTTATAGTAATATGCATACAAAAATCATACTAATATAATATATAACATATATATTTATGTGTTTGTATATTTTCTTTTGTTTACATGTGGATGTATTGATTACTTTTTTTGAAAAAATCTTCATCTTTAAATTAGTGTACAGAATGAAACACTTTTAATTAACTGGACATGATTTGCATAAATACATTCATCAAAAATATGCAGAAATCTAAGTTAATTTTCTCTTGGCATCAGCTTGAATAAATTAGTTGCCTAGAAATGAATATAAGCTTTTGAAAGTTGCAAAAAATTTAAACATTATTAAAGCTGTATAAAGAAAATTTAATATACTTTTATTAATCTTATTTTATTTCTTTTATTATTTTTCAACAGATATCTCATAGATCAAATCCTTTAGCATCCTTTTAAAGGTCACATATCTGTTATCTTGCTTGTATATAACAAGAAATATTATTCAAAATATACATAAGGTGTTTTAATGTGGAGTAATCATTAGAAAATTGACCTTGAAGAACATTATTACGGCAGTGAGTTGAATTCTCATTAGCTCTACTACATTTATATGTTAGGGTCTCAGACTAGCTTAATAAATATCTACTTTTGATATCAATGTTGTATGCTGGACAATTATGCTTTCATTTAAAGTGAATTCTTATTCAACACCCACACACTGCTTGGTAAAACTTGAACATAAAATAAGTAAAAAAAATGTCTGACCAGACTGTCACAACTAATTTAAAAGATATACCACCTATGATTAACATATATCTCCCAAATGGAGAGCTCAATTCGGGTGTTTATGGTAAATCAAATCATATAGGTCAATTAAAGATACTTAGTTACCAAAAAATAATTCTAATTCAATGAATGGATATGCTACATTACATTAGATGATCAGAATTGTAAAATTTAGCATTGTGAGTTATGAAGATTTTTTAATATTGGTTTGGTTTCTTTTTTTTAAAGGCATATCAATCTTCATATGTTATTTAATGCCAAAGGCATCCTTGTAGAAGAATAGTAGTGCTAGTATTTAACCCAAAAATGGTTGATAAGAGGCTTCATAATTTTCCAAGAGGTATTAGTCCAAAAGGGAATACAGTAGCATGACCAGAATTCAAAATGCTTACTATGATGTTCTAGTCAGTGAGGATTAAAAAAGAAATAAAAAAGAAATAAATAAGTGCAACAAGTAACAGTTTTCCAGGAGGCCTCTGAGAGGAAGTGAAACTGGTACACAACTTAAAATGAGGCTTCCTGGCACCAAAGAGAAAGTCTCTTTTAATTACCTTGAGATGCCTAAAATGAATGGACCTCTTTTTTTTCTGCAGTTAGTAAGGCATGCACATGCCTGCTGAGTCCCAGAATTAGCAGCACCTTGTGCCTCTTCTATTAGTAGTAGCCTCTTCTAAATATACCCACTGAACACACAACAGATCCTCAAACTTGTAATTGCCAAAAATGATTCCATAATATTCTTCAAATGCTTTGACTGAGGGAGCATAACTATTTCTTCTGGTTCAGGAAAATATTTTTTCCCCACAGAATAGTTGTAAACCCCAAAATAAAATTTGAGTCTAAAGATATCCTTGTCTTTTCCTTCTGGCTTGAATTCCCTTCCAGTTTTCACAGACAAAAAGAAGACAAGTGAATGGGGTAAGAAGAAAAGGAGTCCATTTACAAAACTCAGAATTTCTCAACAGCATACTAACAACAAACCACTACCTATGACAAAAACCTTCTTCAACCCAAAAAGTCCAGAACATTAGTCACTATAAAATGAGGACTTTTCCTTTATAAAATTGTTATATTATATTTATGTATAGTAATGCAAAGGAATGTGGTACTGGCTGCTGAATAGCAGAAGTGGTACCCAAGCTCATTATAAATTCTTTAGTTTAGCTCAGACCTAAAAACATGAGGGTTCCCATCAAAGATTTAACTCTCTACTGTAGTAAAGATTTACTAGACCAGCTTGATAACCATTACTCCTTAGCGAGGTACCCCAGTAGTTTATGCTAATAAAGAATGCATTTATTTTAGTAGGTCATTTGAGTGTAATTGTTTCTTTTATGCTTTAACACAATGTTTTTGCTGAACATGAGTTTATCTCAGTGCACAAGCATATCTTAATATGAAGTAAAAATATTGGTTATTTGTTTGCAGTTGCTGGCAAGGTCGGTCGTTTTCCTTCTGTGATTATCCCAGCAGCTAGAAATTTGTATTATTGGCATTGTAACCATAAACATTATCCACTATTGTGAACTGTATCAATAATACTTTAAACTGTTATATCATCTTGATAGGCTAACAGTTTCCAGGGAATATAATGTTAAAAGTTGACAGATAAAAACATAGCTTAAAATTTATTGGCTGTATCAACCATTTTAATGATACCAAAGCTATTACTATTATAACTGCTTCCACTGTTACTTGCGAGTTTTTTTATACCAGTTGAACTGGTTGTTTTTCATTTAAGTCTGAGTGACTTTGTTCCAGTATGGCTTATCATCTTCACAGCCTCACCAAAAGCATTATAATCAGCAGAATTGTGATTCACATTACAAAAACATAACAAAAACTTTTGATTCACCCCAGTAGTTTAATCTACTTAGCTTGTCTTCACACTACTAATCCTTTGATGGCAGAATGTGACTCTCTGTCAATTTTAACCAGACTTAGTTGGTTTGAATTCTGAGTTCACCGTCTTTGCCCCTTCATTTCAATTAAAATCTCGAAAAAAAATGTCATTCCCTTTTCTTTAGGGAAAGAACTTTTCAATACAACTTTTATATATCCTCATATCTATTACCAAGTCATCAATGCCATGCCAAGTAATTGCTATTCATGCCATCTCTCTGAGAAATTGAAAGTTTTATTTGGTGGTACTCATTCCTTCTCGAAATAATTGTTTTTAGACTGGTCTTAGATGCCATTAAACATGTATTTTCAAAGAACACATTTGATTCATTCTATGATCAAAATATTTTTACTCACTTAGTAGTCAAACCTAAAGAGAAAATGGTGGTGAAAAATACTTTTTTGAATATATGAAAAAAAAAAACAATCACTGTTTTCTGCCACTAAATATGAGATGAAGTTATAAGTAGATGTTATTCTGTTTAATAAAATACGGTCATCATTAACTTTGGAAGTAACCTGCTAGTAATTTAAAAATGATAATTTAAAAAAAATCTTTATTTATTGTTTATTTGTTAGCTTTAAACTCTGATTTAGTCATGTTCTACAGCTAAAGTATATTACTTTAGAGTTATTTTGCCGGTTCCTTCCTTTTAATTGCTGTTCGTTTCTTTTTTTTTCTTTTTTAATTTTTATTTAATGGCAAGTTGAATGAAAGAGTACTGTTTACAGAAAGATCATGCTCCCCTCAAAGTCAATAAATTTTGTATTTCATTTATAGAAATAAAGACATTTTCTTTGTTAAAAAATGTTCAAAGTATATATTGTAATTTTGTTTTGTCTGTTCCTATCTTTACTAATCCTGCCAATTCTGTTTTTGCTGTTTCCTGTGATTCCTTGTTCTCATTAGTCTATCCGGTAGCAGAGAAATCACTTGATTCTAAAGGAAGGATAATGGCTTAATATAGATTTCCAAGGCATCAATCTTCTAAACGAGGTCCTATACTGAATTCTCCAAGCTCTCTGCATTCTGCCTTCCATCATTTGTCTGTAAACTTCCTTGGTTAGTAATTAGCATACGAATAGAGTTCCCTGCTGTTTAGAGGAATCAAGACTTGTCTGTTTCCTTGGCAAATCAACTCTGATTGGGAAAGAATTGCGATGAGTTGATAACTGGTTTGATTTCTCATGATTCTACTTATTCTACTACATTGTCGATTTGTTCTCACTATAATGTTTATAGAATATGCTGTCATTCTTAACAAAAATAGTCTCAGTTAAACTATAAGTAACTTAACCTGTTGAACTCATAAGCTCTACATTTTGCTTTGAGAGCAATTTCACAATGGACAGTAAGCTTCATATTTTAGGCCCAGGGTGTTCAAGTAAGATATTAGTGAAGGCGTTACCAGTGATTGGTAATGTTTGGTACTAGGGAGGATATTTAGTCACATCCCCACTCACTGAAGTCTAGCATGTATACCCATTGATGCACTAATACTGAACTAAATAGAAGGAAAGACAAGATAAACCAATATATACAGTAAATATATATATATATAAACATATTAGAAATGGTATAAGAATACATAAATGTGTCCCAAAAGAACGAATGAGCACATTGTTAAAAGGAAATGCTATATATAAAAAGGGGTACAAAAACCCAATAAGTCCAGAACATTAGTCACTAATAATCTTACTTGTCTTCATTAAGGCAAAAGAACAATGTGATTCACTAGATGGTAGGAGTAAATCTCTTAAATGAACAGCAATAAAAAAGAGTGTTCAAAGAATAGCATCCAAAAGAGGGCAAGAAAGTATTCCAAATTCTCATGTGAATAATGAGTTTATGATGTCCAAAGCATCTTTAGACATCGAAGGGAAGTCAATTATTTATTGTCCCCTTACATTTCCAGTAATGAAAGGCTCAATGTAGGGACTATTTTTTGACTTTATTCAAGAGGAATGATGAGATAGCTTTAAACTAAGATGTCTGTACACTGTGTTAGTATTGACCCTTGACTGAGCTGTCAATTAGAGATTCACCTATATAAATAAGTAGAAGATCAAATAATCTAGTCGGAAGTTTGTGGGCATTATAAAATAATATATACAGATACTCATAGCAGTTAAGTCAGTTGGAGTTGGAGGCAGTGAGAATCAAGTCAGAGCCAGCTTGCAGTCTGTGAGAGTGCCCTGCTGAGGGCAATGGCCCTCAGTGGCCTCCAATTGAGCATCCCCGGCTGAGAAGCAGAAGTGCTAAGTTGGGTCTTGAAGATAATACCGTGTGCTTTGGTCAAGAGAAGTTATTGGTCAATATAGCAATCTGTCTTAGTCTGTCCCTGTCTCCGTCTGTCTTTCATATACCACAGAAGCTTCAAACCCTTTTGAGAATAAAGTGCGAGAGTTATATTCTTATATAACAGTGTTGTAATCCTTCTTCCTCCATTCATGTATATTCTGTCATCATGAATATATAACACACTAGAGTAAAGATTGAATACATTTTATGTTTGATTTTCAATCTTTTTTCATTTTTGTATTTTTTAGCTCAGGTACAGGGTAGCTGAGAGGCAAAGGGTGAAGAATCAAATTTATAAAAACAAAATATTGGATATTTGCAAATTTAACTGCTTAACCTTTTTGATGCCACAGATGAAATAACTCATTTTTCTGTAATGTGTTCTTTCACAAAATAGCAGCATTTTGTACAAACAAAGAACATTTGCATATTTACCTTAGTAACTGGACAGTAAGAAAGTACTACTTTGTACCTTTTGTGTAAATTTATATTTTAGGATATTTCGTCCTTGTTTAAATTATTGAATTATTTTAATGCATATATACATTATATCTACTAGATATTCTGTGGTGAATATTAATAGATTTGAATGAAAATAAAACCACTGTAAACTCAGCGTAAAGATTTTCTGTATTCATAAGAATTTGGAGCAGAGAGACATTTTACTGTATACAGTAAGGTCAATCTTTTGGGCTCACAGAAATGATGTGAGATACTAATATCAAAAAATTTAATGGAGGAATCATCCACTGTCTTTATTTTAGTGATCCCCTGGATTTAAGATTTCTCTGTATGAGAGCAAAATCTGAATGTATTTTATGATTGTTTTTTTTAATTATTTTTTTTTTTTTTTTGCTCAGGGACAGATTTAAACCAGTTCAGGAGTTGGAACTTTGAAAAAATGCATTTTGTATTAGCTCCATCTTTTTTTTTTTTCTGACCTGATTTAATATTCAAAAAAATTGGAAATGCCTCCACAATTATTGGTCAAAAGTAATTGACTGAAAATATGTTATTTCTATTTTCTTCACTGTATAACTTTATTATTTTTCTTTAGCATTTTCTGTGTTTTATTGTAGAAAGATTGAATTACAAGTATTATTTTTAAGTGTGGAATAGCCTGTCTCAAATGATTTTAAACTACATTGATAAATTTGATCTGAAAATATTGATATTGTAACTAAGCATGAAGTGTTTACCAGATGAAAAAGATTTTGAATTATTCTTAATTGCTTGCAAATTATTAGTATTTGATGGGAATAACTGAAATCATATAATACAAATTAAAACTGTGGTAGAAGTAACCTGATGCCAAACTTTTTCAGACATTACTTTTCTGATGCAGGTATCATTGGGGAATGAGAAAAGTTTTGGTAAACAAGTTAAAGCCTGGATTAATCAGACATAAAATAGTATTATTGCTTAGCTGTTATTATCTAAAACAACTGCCAAATTCATAACAAGCAAAAGTCTGCTGACATTGTTCAGCTTCCAGTCATAAAATTCTCTAAGTACCAGTGTAAATTTGAACAGCTGAAGATGGTCTGTTATAAGGTTTAAGTGATTATCTACCTCTCTCTAAGCCTGGAGTCAACCGCCAAGAGTTCAAATTACTTGTCATCTGTGCAGGACTTGTTATAGCTTGTGGCTTACTTTCAACTGACCAGGAAGTCTATAATAGTCAGATAACTAAGAACAGTATCCTTTTTTTTACTCTTGAGATTCACACTGTTTAAAACAAAAATAAAATGAATGGAAAGGTGAAAACAATACAAGTAGATGAAATGTTGCTGAGATAATAACCAAAGAATAGAGAAAAAGATAGCAATTTGCTAAGTGCTTAATGTTTGTAAATTTAGAGATGGCTTGTAAGTATATACTTGACATATGAACAAGAACTTCCCTGTAGAATAGTTGTTCGCAGGTTAGTTTAGCAGACAATTTTTTACTGAATGAGTTCAATTCTCCTTGTGCATATTTGCCCAAACCATCCACACCGGCTGAATATTACTAAAGATCAATTTTTAAGCCGAGTAAAACTGGCTTGAATTCAGAGTTTTTCTTCTCATAGATTAATTGTTTAACCAAGGCTAAAGAACCTAGTCTGTTCAACTATTTATCCATAGATGGCAGAGAAAATAGATGGTTTCATGTCTTCACCAAAAGTGAAGTGAAATGCAAACAGCCTTGGCCAGTATTGGAAATTTCATCACCATTTCCTACTACCATAACCATTATGCTAAGCACGCCACCTTATTTTAAGTGAATGTGGATTATATGCTAGAAACTATCCATTTAAAGGCTTGAAATGAGTTGGTATGAAAAGGGGTTTAAAATTTCCCTCTTATAACAAATATTGTTTCATCTGGGTTATTAGTCATTTTGAATATAAATTTCAAATCTATATCAATATTATCTTCTCAGGTAGATATGTAAAGAGTAAAGTTCAAGAAACATGCTTTTTTGCAATAGCCTTGTACTAGATTTAAACCAGCCAAAATTTGGAATGTGTATTTCTTCTGGTGCATTAGCAAAGAATTGACATAGCTTAGATTTAATACAAGTGTAGAGCACCAAGCAATGATTTAACCTTGGGGTTCCCAACCTTTTTTTGTTTGGGGATTCTTAATTTTCCTGTGGCGTGGCTCCCAACATATTATTAGTGAAAAAAGGGTTTTAATTTCATTATTGTATTTTTTTAGAAATTAAACTATTTTCATAATACAAGAAATATTCCTATAACTGAACTCGAATAATCAAGAATCATTTCAACTAAAACCTTGAGGTTCTTTGTGCACAACGGAATTTCTACAGTGTATTGGTTAATATCATAAGAAATGGACACAGTGACATGAGTTCAAATCCTAGACAAAGCTGATTGTGTTTCATATTGCACTAATACTCTTTGGAAAGGTATGAATCCAACTATTTTCCCTCTAGCTAAGAGTAAAATAGTTGGAGGCAACCAGTCAAGGAGAAGGAAAAACTTTGAATTCAAACCTGTGAAACTCCAATTGAAAATTGACCTTGTGTCGCATCCTGCCCATACAGAGGGGTTGGTAAATACATATAGCAAAGGAATTCTTATTGATAGTATATTTTATAAATATAATACTTAATATTTACATATTATATTAGTTTTTTAATGATAAATAAAAAGATAGTCACTAAGAACAGTGCTGTACACAAGCAAAAGATTGTCACTGCAAATGAAATGATAATGAAAGTTGCAACATGTATATTGAGTTTATGATGATGTTAAGTGTAGAATTAATAAATCTAAATAAAATTATGATACAAGCATGTATGATTTAAAGTGGGTAGGGCTGGTGTTAGAGTCTCATCCTCACTCTCAAATCAATGATTCAGGGCTCTGACTCTATTACAGTCCATCATATGAAAGAAAAAATAAATTTGTGGTCACTTGGATTTCATTGGATCTTTTTAAGGTAAAATCAGCTTTTCATCTCTCGCAACTGTCAAGTTAGTTTCAGATAAAAAAAAAACAAGGCAAACATCAGTCTTGGTACAGAAGAGTACTGTCATTCTTAACCCACTGTAAAAATATTTTGTCACAAATGTGGATGAATAAAAGAACAGTCAAAATCTGCTGAACTTTTTCCTACTTTAATAGTTGGTTATACTTAGTCTGATTATGTTTCAAATATACTCTTCCAAAGAGGGAAATGAGAAAATGAAAATTTATTAAAAGTGGAATTTTCATGGATAGTGCAAGTAAAAATAAATTTATTCCTTATTGAGAAAGATGGTTCTTATGAGGAAGAGGCCTCTAACATGAAATTCTAATTACTTGAAATTGTAACAGCACAATATAACTCATCACATTAAGAATTAGATATTCTAAAAGAACAAATCTTTATAAATTAATTATTCACATTTAGTTGAACATGATTAACTGGGCTTATTATTTCTTAAATCATTTGAAAGAGAATAATTACATAGGATTATTACTATAGAATCATTCTATTTGTAAGGATTTTGAAATTAAAGTTATGTTTGTAAATCTTAGTATTATTAATTTGAATTAAAAAGATATTTCTTTCCAAAATTTTTCACAGAAAAATGTTAACTGCTTTAGAAAATGTG
Source organism: Sepioteuthis lessoniana (assembly GCA_963585895.1). Taxonomy (NCBI): domain Eukaryota; kingdom Metazoa; phylum Mollusca; class Cephalopoda; order Myopsida; family Loliginidae; genus Sepioteuthis; species Sepioteuthis lessoniana. Next base: position 37,102,183 of record OY757924.1, read on the forward strand.
AAGAAATGGTAAATCTCTTTTCTGCTATATTCTTTTTAAAGTGAAGCTGTTAATGACTCTTACTCCTATACTCTCTGATCTGGAGTAGTAGAACCTGTTAGGGTCCCATCTATTAGTTAAATAATCCTAGATGAGTTGGCATTCAACGGAGTCACAATTACTCTTTGTTACCATTTTGTATGCATTGTTAATTGGCTGCAATGATTGTAAAACCAACTTTGATCCAATTCTTGACCTCTTAGACTGTGGAGATAAACATTTCATGTGTATATATATATATATATATATATATATACATATACATATATATATATAGTGTGTGTGTGTGTGTGTGCGTGTGTGTGTGTGTGTGTGTGTGTGTGTGTGTGTGTGTGTGTGTGTGTGTGTGTGTGTGTGTGTGTGTGTGTGTGTGTGTGTAAAAGAGATAAAAGGTAAAACTAAATAAAATACTTGTTGGTAGCCAATATTTGATGAACAAATTCAAAAGCCGCTGGGGATTTTGTACATTTTTTGGTAAATATTTTTTGATGCTTATTGATATTATCAAATGTTCCATCAGAATTATTTGCAAAATCACTCTGTGGCATTTGTTTGTTAGTTGGATATTGATTATCTTTAAGTTAGATTGATCTTTTGTCTTAGAATTGTCAAATAGACAAGGTTGTCCACATTCATTAGTCAGAACCAGTGCAGTGACTTATTTTCAGAATGTCTTTTGTGGATATATTGGGTGGCATAAAAAAAAGAAAATATGCCAGAAAGGTTGCAGAGGACTGAAAGTTCCAAGTGAGAAAAGACCTGGACAGACACATCATATTAATATGGGAAATGCCTGGGGATATCACTATCAACTCTTTTCTTTGACATTTTGCTTTCTAAAAGGGAATGCAGAAAATCATACTCGAGGTTAACATGTTCATGTATGTTCATATGTATGTGTGTGTGTGTGTGTGTGTATATATATATATATGTATATATATACCCACACACACACATACATTTGGGGTCTTACGTGCCATCAGATGTGGCAGATATTATAGATATACACACACATGTGTGTGCATGTATATCCATAATATCTACCACATTTGATGGCACATAAGACCCCAAATTTTCATAAAAATATGGTTAAAAATATCTCCCATGTTTTATATTGCATTGCTGTGTCTTGACAAAATTTGTTCAAGATATAAACAAGACAAAGATAAGGCAACAAGTTCATAGATAAAGAAACAGTTAGACCCATGTTCCAAGAAAAAATACCTCTCACTTTATTAGTGTGTTTAAACCTCCTTCCAGGTTGGCATCAAAAACAGGAAGATGGGTATTTTTGTGTCAATGAATGGAAGACCTCTTTGTTCTATAATACATTGCCTACTACCAAGCAGAACTCCAGAATTTAAATTCCTTTTCTTCTACTAGTCACTAACTGATCAACTAACCTTTTTAAAAATTTCCAACCCTCAATCAACCATTTCTTTTACCTAACATGAGAGTTCCTGTGGTGGACCTTTTGTTGTCAGTCACCAGATTCACCAGGTTTGGGAAGGTTTCTTACACTAAGTTTGATTTATCAGGCACCATGGACTACCATAACTGTAATAATAATTATATATTGACAAAGATTTCTCGATTTTGCCATTGAAACAAATAAAGACAACACTTATTTATCCCAGATCTTTTCCTAATTTTAGTTGTTAGGCATCATACATAATAGCTCATTCAACCTTTTAGCATTCAATCAGTTCCTCTATTCTTAATGCATAATCACTGAAGAGATCCTCAATCAGGAATATTTGAGCTTCAGTTAAAAAGATTAGTCTGATATTATAAAAATTTTGGATTAGAATGTTACTTTTTTGAATGATCCAATATTTCTAAGTACATTCAGACAAGATAGTGTGATATAATATTGAGGCAAAAGAGCTATTTTCCCTTATATTTATAGACAATTGAAGAACAGAAGATATGTACTTATAATTAGAAAAATTGATTTAAAGACAAATGGAATTTTTAAAATTCAGCCTTAGTTCTAAAAGAGCTTTGAACTTTAATAATTCTTCACTGAAAGAAGAAAAAAAAGACTGATGTTAAAACTCTATCTACATGCATATATTAAAATTAGATACTATCAAAATGATAAAGTATTGGAATCAGTGATAGTTTTCTGAATAACTTTTAAAAAAATAAAGCAGTGGAAACTCTGAAAACTGTGAAGTGGCATGTGCATCACTAAATTAATAAGATGCATTCATGAAATGGACTTGGCCTTTCTAATGTCACAAGATAGCAATCTGATTGGATTGGAATTCACTTTTGAGAGGTAGGCATTTTGCCATTAAGATACCAAGCCCTCTTGACTGAATGTACTTAGAAATATTTTTTGAGAATATCCAGTGCAAAATGTCAAAGAATTTCTTCTATTACATTTCTGAGAAAATATTGAAGTCTTGATCCTTGCATTCACTTAGAAACTATAACTTTTTGTGCATGAAAAGTGGTATGTTATATATTCTATCTCAAATTCAAAAACAATATGGAATCTATGAAAGACAGGTCATGATAAAACAGTGATAATGTTTTGACTGGAAAAGCTTGGATATAAAATTAGAATATTTTATGTAGAGATTTAACTTTTTCATTTTGATTCAATTGAAAAGTTTGCTATTTTCTCTTAAATACTTTGATATTATTACATTCTCTGAGGATATCTGCATTCCCTACTTAGGCATGAATCCACCATTTACCCCCTAGTTGATGAGCAATCATTCTAGGAGAAGGTGAATTAAAAATTCAAACCATAAACTAGAATTCCTGGAGTGGCCTGACATTGTTATCAACCTTATTTTGGCAATGATATCAGTGCCAAGTTGCTCTTCCCTTGGTCATCATGGGTGAAGCCTGGAGAGAATGGATATTCTGCCAGTTTTATTTTACAATCTTGATCAGACTTACAATCATACTTGGATGCAAATTCTTTGTTTCATGAGAATAATGGATGCCATAATCACTTTATTTTTCTAAAATCTTCAAATTCAAAGAGCTATAACATTTTTTAAACCTTTAAGATTGATGCTTTGTTGTAAGAAAGAAGAGAGAAAGAAAAATTTATTTATTTACTCTAAATGAAATAAAAAGTATCAGAACTTGAAAGAGAATGTGATCATACCTTAAAAGGTACTTTTTCACCCAACTTACCAAAGAAGAAATATTACGAAAAGAAGAAGAAACAAAAATTAATTAAAGAAACCTGAGTAACTATATAGATATTTCTCTCTATTATTATCTGTTGTAGTTTGGTTTTTGTGATTTAAAAAGCTGAAAGTACCATTTCTGCAATTGTGTAAGAAAAATAAAAGTACAGGTCCGGCTATTGTTAATTGTCAATAAAAAAGGTGGGAAGATTCTCTCACAGAAGTACTCTAAACTGCATCTGATGGTGAGGCTCCAGTCCTGCAGTTTTGGGGAGTGTAAAGTTCCCCTTCATTGCCAAGTACCTGTTGGGATCCTATCTATGGATCAGAACTGTTTAACTGTTCAACTGAGTGCAAACAAATAACTCATGTTAAATTGCTTTGTTAGTGTTCCATAGCAATACTTGAAACCATTTAACTATGTGCAAACAAATGATCAATACAAAATAGAATAATTCATGTTAGATAGGAATACTTGAAACCATTTAACTTTGAGTCAACTTGGGAGCTCAGGCTTATTTAATAAGTTACTGACAAACTTTACTTACAAATCATATATACTCAATATATATATATATATGAAAATTATTACAGTTACCTTCGAGAGCAATTGTGATGTCTAACAAAGTTAATACATTTGTATTATAGTAGATTCTCCTGTGACAAAAATATTTGACTGTGTTCTCACAACTTATAAACTATTCGCATTTTTGTTGCCACATTCTTGTTCTAAATCACGAGGGAGATAACTGATGTATTTAGATTATGCTTTTTTAGCTGAGATAATTGATGAGTTTAAATGACTGATTTTGAGTTGAAGGGCACTCAAGTTGAATTTTAAAATAGTTTTCAATACATAGTTGTGCAACTACTCAGAAGTACATAGGCCCTGATGGTCAGAATTCCGTCCAGATTTGACAAAAATTCACTGTATTTTTTTTCATCTGATACAGTCAGTAGGGTTGTAATTATATAATATTTCAAATGAAAATTTATTTTGAACTAGCAACCTACATAGTAGGTAAGGTTTTTTTATTTGAAACTTAGTTTTTTAAGCATTGTATCAGGTCGAGAGCTTTTTTCTAAATACCATAAGCTTGGTGTTGTATAACAGATAAAAACAGAAGAAAGAACAACATATCAAGTTTTAATGTAAAAACTCTCAAACTGCATGCATCAAAGAAAACCACTCTTTTTTAATTCTTGATGATCAAACGATTTCTTTTTTTCTATTTATTCCACAATTATCTATGTAGCACTAAAATTCTCATTATGTTTTATGTACACATATCAGTGGCATGTATTTCTAATATTGCTTAGTCCATAAAAATCATTCAGCACAAAATTAAAAATATCTTGGTTTATTGAATTTAATTCATCATTTATTTTAATTGTATCATAAAACTTTTTGAAAGTATCTGTGGATTTATACATATTATAGTAAAAACATAAAATTTGTAAACATTCACCTTTGAAAGTTTATATTTCTGATAAACAATATTAAATTTGCCCTAATCTATTTCCACCAGAGAATATTTTAATTCTTGACAAAATACAGCATAAATTTGAATAAAGACTACAATAAGCTATTGACAGAGCATTCAGCTGCTGTTGATTTGATGAACAAAGTGGACCAACATGCATTTTTTTTATATTTTTTGTCTGAAGTAATTTTTGTTTCACTTGAACTCATTACTTAATATCATAATTCTTGAAATTAAACTGAATGATTTAATTATACAAATAGAAGTTTCAATACTTCATTGGTATGAAGTGTTTTGAATTTGCTAGATTTAAGTAAAACCCTTTATAAAATGTTTATTTGATAACTTGATTTTTTTCTGGTTTGTTAATGAAACAGTAAAAGTTACCCATTGCTTGTACATCACAGGATGTGTTTAAAATAATGTAAAATATAAAAAACATGTTACTTATTGTAAAACCTTACCCCTTCACCATAGGCAAGTGATTTAAGGTTACTTTTTAAGTAGAGTACAGCTGGTTTGAAGTTATAGTTTTCTTCCTCTGAGACTGGTTACCTAACTAAGTCTAAAGAACCCAGTTTGTATTAGCTAGGAAGAGAGCAGATGGATTCATGCCTTTCTCGAGGCATTATGTCAAATTCAAACAGACTTGTTCAAGACTTGAACTTAGGTCAATGATTGTTTCCTGTGATGATAACCATTATGCTAAGAGTGCCTCTAAAGTAAAGTTGATTTTTCTGTGATGGAATGGGACAAATCCTTTGCATGATTAAAATGAGTTAATTTCATTTTACATGTGAGTTTTAATCACCATTTAGGATGTACACGAAACCTATTCTGAGATTGTCTGTTGAGAAACTGGCGCCAGAACAGATGAAGAAATAGTGTTAGCATATTGATTAGCATTACAGCCAACTTAGATTCTTCTCAATAAAACAAGCAATATTCTTTGAGTTTAGCAAAAAAGAAAACATCTGCTGCTCGTCAGAAATTTATCAAGAATTTTATCTGAGCAAGCAAAGAATAGAAACTATTTTACAAAAAATTTCAGAAAAGTTACGATTTCTTTCAAACTTGGGACAACTGGGGCATTTTTAAAATTCAAAGATTATTGATTTTTTCTTTTTGATGATGATGCAAAACTGTAGAAGACAAATTAGATAGAGTTTTATGTTAAAAGCAGTTGTGACAAGCTAAAAAGATGGTGTGTTTTAATCAGATGAAGAGTGGGTAATTATCTGCGGATTTTGATATTATTTGACTGAATGTTGCAGCTTTGGTGATGTTTTTACAAGTGAGAGAAATAGATATTCAAGTTAATGATATTGATGCTGTTTGTTTGATAAATCTAAGGGCTGCTTTTTTTTATTTGCCGTTAAATATAACTTTGTTTTAATCAATATTTTAATCAAAATTATTTAGAAGATTATTGAACTTTTATTCTCATGAAGAATGATACTGTCCAATTCCTAAAGAATTAAAAAAAATAAGCTGAAGTAAATATTGAATTTGGTTCATTTTTTCATAAAATGTGGATGTGCTCTATATACACACACACACACACACACACACACACACACACACACACACACACACACATATATATATATATATATATATATATATATATATATATATATATATAACCTTCCTTACATGTCTATAATATTTCAAAAACATTAAACAAAGTTCAACATCTCAAAATTCAATTTTAGTATATGTACTGCCGAAACAAGGATGTTTTCTCAGTCCATTCTTTAATGGAAATGATGTATTTTAAAAAAGAAACAAAATCTCTCAGAACAATAAAAAAAAAACCTTCGTATGAATGTATGTAAATTTTGGGTTTGAAGTTTTATTCACTAACTGTAGTTGTGGTAGAATACCATAAGTATGGATTATCCAGTGATAATCAAACTTACTGATAATGGTCTGCTAATTGAGCTTGCTAGCTATTATACCATGTGTGGAGGCACCTCTGGTGATGTAATGCTAAACAAACTTGACTAGCAAACCTACATGAGTGAGTTCAAGTCTCATTGGGTGCCCCATTCATTCGGCCTTGTACCACATCGAAGCAAAGAGCTTCATAAATTACTACCATGGGTGGTGCACATATGTAATTTAATTTGTAGTACTTGGAAACCAAAAAGGAATTTTCACATTGAACACTTTGAATGTTAAATGCAAAAATTATATAATTTCATAAGTTTGAAAAGGATACAATAATTATTAAAACTTATTTTAAAAAACTAAAAAGAAATATAAAAGAAAAGTAAAATTACAAACATCAAAATTTTAATTGATGTCTCATTGCAATTTCTAAATATCTTCTGAATTCTTGTTTCACTAATAAGTTAACTAGTGCAGTTTATTTGATCCTCCAATTACAATGGCCTTATATCAGACTAACCAAGGCTTAGTAAAAAATCATAGTACTTTAGTGAACAACCTTGTCTCACAGAGCAATAAGCTAGTTTAATGTATTTGATCTTCAGTGTATGCTGACTTATTAAGATCTTGTGCCAGTCTAATTGGGACATTGGAAAAAATAAAAAGCATCGGCAAATCCTTGTCTCAGTGCATGCCAACTTACTATGACCTTGTGCCAGACTAATAAAGGTTGAAGAAAAAATTAAGTGTAGTATAATAAAAGTAAAAGCTGGGTGGATGATTTTCCTGTTCTAGTTGCATAGTGTGGAAAAATTACAACATGGATTTCACTTCCGTTTTTGAGTTTTATTTGTATGTGAGAGAGAAAGAAAGAACAATTAGAAGGTCTTTTTTTATTTCAACTTATTTCTTGGATTCTATCAGCAATACTGTAACAAAATCTGACTCCTTGTACATTCACAATTGCTCATCTCCTGCAATATTGTTGTTAGGAAGGTAAGCTAGTATAATGTCTGAAAGAGGGTCAGGGGATCCTCCTCTTTTGAGAGACAGTGTACAAAGATTACAACTCAGTTATTGAGTTCTTGCTTTATTCAGTGTTTATTGAGGAGAAAATAAAAGGCTGAACAAGTAACAAAGGTTTCTTTTTCATTTCAATTGGTCTGACCAAAGGCAGAAGCAATATCTAACTTCACTTACTTCAGCTTGCTCGTCTCTGTGCACCTCTCACTGCAACAAACTGAACATATTTTTTCTATGTATCCATGGCCAAAGCAACATTTTACACATCTAAACATACATTATGTGACCCAGCTATATGATTCACTTTCTTTAGAGCAAATTTTTCATTAATCTTAAGAGCCAAAGCCATGCTGATAATTATATTAAACCATATTGTTTTTCATCATTAAGCCATAGACTATTGATTTACATAGATATGCTTATGTGTAAGTATACATAATCCTAGTAAAAATATTTAAACCCCCATTCATTTAGGTTTTAGAACATTCATATTTGCACTTTTAGGGAAATCTTGATCAATATTTGGTTAATGTCAATCTAATTTTTTCTGGTTGTGGTATTGGTGGGGTAGGGGAGTGGCTGTAAATGTGACCTTTGTATATTGATACAAAGTATTTGGACACTGTAGGTTTTAGTTTGTTGTTTTTTATACAATGTCAACTCTTATTGGGTTATTTTATGCTAAAGTCAGTTTTACAATTATGGTTTCCATCTATGTATGAATGCAAAAATGTATCTTTACCATAATTTTAAGCATGTAAACACTTCATTATCTCAAACTGATATATTTAGGTTTGGTTTGGTTTGGTGGGTTTAATGGCATATCAACCTTTGTAGGTTATTTAAAGCCAAATCCATTTTTATGTAAATAATCTGTTCTATTTAAAACAATTTAGTTTAGCATAAGTACACAGTTTAATTGTCAAAAACATTTCTATTTCAAACTATTCAAGCAGTTATATGTAACAATTCAGTTAAGTGTAAATACAGTTTTAATGTCGAAAAACAGTTCTATTTGAAATAATTCATTTAAGCATAAGCACGTAGTTTAAATGTAAGTACGGTTTAATTGTCAAAAACATTTCTATTTCAAGCTATTCAGTTTACTCAAATAATTCAGTTTAGCATAAGTATGCTGTTAGTTCTTTTTTACCCATAGATAGGGCCCTATCAGGTGCTAACACTCCAGGCCAGAGTGGACCTGGGAGCGATGGCAATGAAGGGGTACTCCGCATTCTCCAAAGCTCCAGCACTGCTGGAACCTCACCATCAGATTGTTTAGTGTCATATCCAGGACACTCTTTGAGGGGGGGGTCTTACCCCTCTGCAGAGGTGCAGTCAGTGTATTCTACAGCCCCAGCCGACTGGGCAAGATATATTTAGACCATAGATGGACTCCTAAGAGGTACTAACATTCAAGGGCAGAGTGGACCCGGGAGTAATGGCAGTGAAGGAGTGATTTCACACTCCCAAAAGCTTCAGAACTGGATTTTGCCTTTGGATGCAGTTTAGTTTTGTACTCTAGACATCCACATTGTTTCGTGTCTATGAATTCTTACCTCTGCCCAATTTTTAAGGCTAATACTTATGCTGATTGCATTCCTTAAAGTTGATTAACCAATGAGATTTATGTAGCAGATGCAGTGTATGCATTCTAGGCCCACTTACAGGACAGTTGAGTCTTGAATTTGACATTAGATGAAATTGTTTTTAATATTAGAGGAATGATAAATAATTGTCTTTCCAGAGAGGATATAAAAACAAATGTAAGTTGAATTTGTTTAAATATCATCATCAAAAAAGTAATCACTTCTTTTATAATAACTGCAGCCCAACAGAAGGGAAAATTATCAATTCCATGTTTAAAGAAATCTGGAGTTTTCCATGATAAAAGTTTCAAAAACCATTTTTATCTTCTTTGTTTTTCTATGTTCTGCCACTCTGGAATGTTTTAGCAAAGGAAATAAATGAAAATCTGTATGGAGGATGTGGAAGAACTGCTCATCTTAACAACCTTATCTCTTCTTGCATTTGTTGCACCACAGTTGTTGGAAATTAAGGCGATTATGTTTTTGTGTGATGATATTTAAATAAATCTAAGTTTGATTCGTTTTTATAGCCTCTCTGGTTAAACATAATTACTTTCTGAACACACAAAACCAAAAATTTGATCTCAGAATTCTCTAGATTATTGAACTGGTTACTGAATCTAGGACTAAAATGTTAGCTTTGGTTAATTAAAAAAAATATATACTTTTGGTACTATTGCTGGTTGCTGTCCTATCTCATCTATATGTAAAACCACTGGTAGCCTCACAAAATATATTAACCGATGTCAAAATTGAGGTAATCATAGAAATGGATAAAAGCAAGTGTCAGCAAATTTTAAGAGCATCCCAATCCAATCACTAGAAGAGTAATATCCAGTTCCAATGTTTACAATATCAAAATATCCATAGAAGCTGTCTAAAGGCAGCTGCAGACTATTGGGTTCCAAGGATGCCTCACTCAAAAAGTATCATTAGTCTTCTGAAAGAATTATGCTTATCAGTTGAAGTTTCCTAAATAGGATCCAGTTCAGACACTGACAAGAAAGCTCCATGTCTTGTTTTCTGACAAAATCAAATTTACTTTGTTTATATCAAATGATAATACCACAGGAGGAAGGAATATGATTCATATTGCACTGACTTCACTGGTACAGAATCAGTTTTGCCTTGAGGTTGGGCTCTTTTCAGCTTGTGGAACCGGTTTATTGGTTAAAATTGAAAAGACTATGAATAGAATCTGTAGTGGTGTTTAGGGGTCAAAATGAAGATACGCAGACAAGAGAAGTAGGTTGAAACAAATATATTACAATAGCAGAACAAATATACAGAACACAGATGTTATACAACAGTTAGGAATTTCCTTCCGGTACTGTCAGGCAGCTTAGAGGTTATCTTCCTGAGTGTAAAGTAGATTCGGTATATATTGAGAAGGAATAGTCCATTACCATGTAGGTAGGTACCATAACAGAATCAGATATATGGAACTGTGTGCAGCAACCATATGCTTAAATTATTTTTGTAACCTGGCTCAATATTTGAATGGAGTGACACACCCTACCTGATCACAAACTTGGTTAAAAGCATTTTTTTCTCAGTAGTTACAAAGGCATTAAACTGACCATGATAAACTATCTGACTCAAATATTATTAGGAATTTTATTTTAGATCCCCTCTGCTATATATCCCAAAGTCCTTGGCAATTTCATGCATCACATTTTCTTGTTTGTGTATATGCCATTTGTTGGCTTAACCAAATTTTAGTTAGTTATACAATTCTCAGTGAAATACCTTTACTACACAGTCATGTCTACATTTGTATTCCTTTTGTGCTAGTTTGCTGCATTGACTTATTATTATAGCTATCCTGATATATTGCTTAAGTCTCTACTCAATGACTGGGCATATGTTTTTTGGTTCAAGTCTGAAACACTGATCCTTTGCTGGGTGTATAGACACATGACTCTGATAGATATTTTAATCCATTTATTTGTAAACATTTTATTTGTACTGAAACTATGCTAGTAATGTAAATAATTTAATGGATAGTCTTCAAGTTTTATAGTGAAGGTTTGTTAAAAAAAAGAAAATACTTTTGTGATGACCTAATAGAATGAGTAAGAATCTAATATAGAGACATATAGCAAGATTATGTGAGTTTTACTTTTATTTTGGGAAGGTAAGAAAGATGACTCAGGTTGATGTGTTATATAATAATTATCTAATTTGATGATATATATAAAGATAATAAAGAAAAGATGCTATATTACACTGAGATTTCTAAGGGGAATAAGTCATACCCAATCAAATTTACAACTTAATTTAAAAAATATGAGATCTGCATTTTGCTCATCCTGATCGTTTTAACTCTCCAAGAGAGATGACTATTAAATTTTAAATATAGAGTACTTCCTTGATTTATTTGTGATTAATTAAGATATAAATCGATGCTTTAATTAGGATGTGACTCAAGCTTAATAGCCACTAAAGGTACCCTTAACGTGAATAAATATGGCTCAAAATTTGGTGAAACAATGTGCTGTATATCAACCCAGTGGTACAGCCCATCAGTCAGTCAAGAGGCGTCGTACTGTCGAATGCAAGAATTGGATGACTGATCAAGAAGGCAATCAACTATGAGACTGATGAATAGTCATAATTAAGAAAATAGGCTGTTAGAAGTCATAAATTGGATAAAAATTAGAACAACTTGCTCTTAGAAAATATTCAACTCCAACTTGAAGTTGGTGTTACATTAGTTTTATTTACTTTGTAATGTTTTACTCATCAACTTATTTTCAAACACAACTGAAGAATTTGGAAATGTAAAAAGGATACTCTTGTTCTATTTAGAATATGAGAGTGCAATGTAACATTGTAAATTTCACATGGATTTTACTTCTCAGCCACCAAGAATTTGATGACAGATCTCTGTTCAAGCCTGGGGCACATTGTTTGATTTGGTGCTATTTTGAATAGATTTAAAAGATATTTTTGCTATATACGAATTCCAAAAAATGCAGAGTTTATTTTTATGGAGAAATTTCCGAAAAAAAATTTATTTTGATTTTTTTACATTCACCTTATTTATTGAATGACCTTCATACAATCTACAGAAAGGGCTCCGAAAGAAGATTTTTGCTTCAGGATTAAAAAAATGTATTTCAATTTCATATATTTCATTACAAGTCTAAAGAAAAACACTTGACAATTTTAAGTTATTTTCATCCTTTACATCAGTTTCTTGAATTGAAAGATTTCAATTCTCATCGTTGTTATTGGTTCAGCATAATTAATAAACCCAACATTGTTTGGTTAAAATCTTTTTCTAAATTTAGAAGGATTGTTCAGTTTCTTTAGCCGGGTATTTTCAGCTCTCTTTTTTTGTCATTTACGAAATTTGCAAAGCACTATTAGTTGCCAGTGTCATTTTTGCCCCCAAGGGAATGAGAAGAATAGCCTTATCCTTCCTTTAGAATTGAAGGACAATTTGATTCCTTCTGATTTTTGTTTGTTTGTTTGTTTGTTTGTTTTCTTGTTTTCTTTTCCAAATATAACAGATTTGACACAAAACATATTTTGTGCCAACTTCATCTTTTGTGATCTAATCACAATTTTTAAATGAAGTGTAACTACAGATTACTCTTCATCTTTTTCCCTGGAACGTTTTCATTTGGTCAGTTCTTGAACATCTTTTGTTGCTTTCTCATCTATAGACATTTTTATATTCTTGTCAAATTAGTTTCCAAACTAAAAGAAAATATGAAGATGTAAGTTGAGAGAAGCCAGGGAATAATGCAGTCAAAATCAATGATTCCTGTTCTTTTAGAAGATGAAAAATCAAATTATTTTTGATTGAATAATGCAGAAATTGATTTATAAATTATGAAATCAAGCATTAGAAATGTGTGAAGGCTTTTGTTTATTAATGAAAAGAACAGAGAATTAGCTTCAATATCTGCCTTATAAATTCTGTCAAATATTGACAAAATAATATTATTACTTTGTCTCTTTAAATTAGAAGATTTTATTTTTTGGTAATTGCTATGAAGTGAAGCTACACAAATTCCTAACAGTGATAATCATATATTTATGGGTTTATTTCAGTAATAGCACATTATAAGTGAGGATGATAGAGTTTTCTCTAGGGAGATGAGATGTATTTCTTCAAAACATGCTTGGAAAAAAGATAAACATTTGATTGCAAGATGATTAACAGTAACAAAATACATATTTTGTCACTTTGTGTGTGTGTGTATTGGCCTAGTGGTTTGAGTGTTCACCAATGGTCTGGGAGACCGGGGTTCAATCCCAGGTCGAGTCATATCAAAAACTTTTAAAAAATTGGTACTTCATATGTCCTTGCTTAACACTCAGTATTATAAGGTATGTATCAAGGGTAAAGCAGAGCAATCCAGGGAAAGGAGTAGCACTCTCCCCTACACTTTGGTGTAGTAGCTATTGAAAAGGGAGCCTTCGGGTCACCCTCGACTACAGTTACCAACTTATATATATATATATATATATATATATATATATATATATACATATATAGGGAGAAGGAGATAAACATAGTAATATCCATTTATTTGAGTATCTTGATGTTTATAAAATGATGTTTGGTAGATCATACATAGTTGTCATGCATTTGCAAATTGAACAGGAAATTGCCTTCATTTTTTTTTGGTTACAGTATTTTAAGTGGTGTGCTTAGCATAACAGATATCCTCATTGGAAATGGAATCAGTGATCCAAGTTCAAATCATGAATGAAGTTGTTTGCATTTCACTTTATGCTAATGTTCTTGAGAAAGGCATGAATCCATCTGTTCTCCCCCAGCTATGAGAAATCAGTAGGGCAGTCTGATTCCTTTAGTCTTGATTAGGCAAGCAGTCTAGGAGAATGGAACCTCTAAATTCAAACCAATTCCATTTAAAAATCAACTTGTACCACATCCTGACCATTGCAAAGAAGTTAAGTAAATACAGCATTTTAAGTGTATTTCTTACTTTGTGACATTTTTGCGGGATTATGGTTACTTACAAAAATAATGAGAATTTTAGTAAAATATAGATGGGCTAAAAATATTGATAGATTCAATAAAAATACTGACCCACAAAATGATTATTCAGTTTCAAATTTTGCTGGAAATAGCTTTATCATCTAAATAAAAGCATTTTAAATATATTGCCCAATATAAAAAAAAACCCTTATTATGATCTATTGTTTTTGCTGAGTTTTGGTTGCATTAATATAGGTCCTGTGTGGTGTCATAGGAAATGAATTCTGAAGATGGAGTTCAAATTGTAGATGAGACTGTTGGCATTCCACATAGCACTAATACTCTTGGAAAAGGTCTGAATCCAAATTTTCTCCCTCCAGCAATTGGTAAATTGTGGGGTAGACTGGGCTCTTTAGACATGGTATGGCAATCTAACTTGAAGGAAAACTCTGAATTCAAATGTTAAACTCCACTTAAAAATAATTTCATGTCATGTACTTCTCATACATGAGGGGGTTGGTAAATACATTTTACGAACATTTAGATGATAGTGTTCAGCTAATTGAAATAAACTTATCAGCCAGAACAAGAAAAACAAAACAAAACAAAGCACTGATTTGGGTTTTTCTTTATTCAAAAAGATTAGCTAACAAAAACAAAAAAATCTAAATTTATGACTAATCTTTACAAAAGTAGTAGTTTTTTTTTTAATTTTAGATAAAACCCATCATACAATTTATCTAATTTGTTCAAATTCCTGTTCCATAACTTTTGAAAAAAACTTAAACCTGTCCAAGAATAACACATTTTATGTTTAGATTATGGATTCTTTTTTAATGCTTTTGATATTGTGACCTCCTTCAAACATACGACTCATAATAAAGATGTCTTTTATAATTTTAAAATAGATTATCATCATTCCAAGCGATTTTTTTCAGATTATTGATTTGATTATTCTTTTAGCTTAAGACAGTGTTGCAACCAATCTATTCAATAATTTTTAAAAATTAATTTCAACTTGCATAAGTTGTTTAGACTATCAGTCTCATCAGCCCTATCAGTTGAAATTAGAATCTACTGACTGCATCCTCTGCAGAGGGGTAAGATAACCCCTATACTAAAAAAAGGAGTGTTTTTGGTATGATATTAAACAGCATCTAATGGTGTGGTTACAGTTCTTGAGATCTTGCATGTGTGGAGTACCTCATGATTGCCTCTTAATCTTAAGTCTAATCTGACTCTGAGTGGTAATACCTGTTAGGGTTCTATCTATGGATCAAATAGAAGATTATTAGATTGATTATAGATTGATTAGATTGGATTATAGGAATGAGTCCTTGTGGTAGAGTGGTTAATATGCTGGACTGCAAAATTGTAGTAAGCAGGTTCAAATTGCTGTGCTATTAATTTCACTTTTGGTCTCATACCATATATTACCACCACTGTTATACAACTGTTTCAAGTTGTCATCATTGGTATTCATGCACTTGTACTATAAGCACATATGTTTAGGACTATACAAACAGGACATTGTGTGTATATCACCAGCACTATTTTGCTACTTTTCAACATAGTCACCGTTAAGATTGATACACTTGTTTAGTATTATACAAATAAAACCTTATACATATGTTATCAGCACTTCTATGTGACATTTTCATGTTGTCACCATTGAGATTGATGCAGTTGTTTTATCAATGCATAAGCTCATAAATACTCTCCAATGGTTTCAGGCATTAGTAGTTTTCTTGTTTACTAACAATAACCATGTATAGGACTTTTCGAAAATAAATATAATTTCAGTTTCAATAGAGAAAAAAAGGAATATCGGATTTTAACTGAAAGCATTACTATTGTCAGTCCTTGATTTTCATGGGGATTAGAGGTATAGGATCCCCAGAAAGTGGAAAAAACACTGATATCTCTAGCTCCTCAGATGCTTGATTAATTGTTAATCTGAATTAATCCCAAAAAATGCAAAACAACATAATCTACTCCAACAAAATCTTTATATAACTCAAAAATTACCATATCCCAAAAGTAAGCAGAAAGAGTGAAAGAGAGAGAGAGAGAGAGAGAGAGAGAGAGAGAGAAAAAGAGAGAGAGAGAGAGAGTACGAAATTAAATGCAAACAGCCTTCCCAGCATTTGAACTTAAGTCACCATTTCCATATCCAAAAATGATAACAGTTACTTTTGTTTGATTATTGTATTTTGTTAAGAGCAAAACCAGCACTGTGACCTTTTCAAATAGAAAACATATCAAGTAGCATTCAGATTACATATTTTTGGCAAGATTTCTTTATCTTTGACTAATTAAACCACCATTTAAGATATCTGATTACTTGAGTATCCTTCTTAAGAATTGATTGCTTTCTATCAAACACAATTCTTCTAAAACAAATATTGTTTGCTTCTTTAATAAATTTTATGCAAAATTTCTATTGGATTCTTCTCTCATACTGGACAGAGAATTAAATTTCAGTCTACAGTTGCTGTTTAAACTAAACTGTTAGTTGTTAATTGATTTATCTATCTTACCTTTATATATATATATATCACAATTTCTTCATCTCTTTCTCATTTTATCTACATTGAAAGATTTTATAATTGATGATCAAAAGATTGATTATAATCAACCTGTTTGATTCAAGTTATAAGGGCACTGGGGTCTAATAGTGAATTGGTGAATAATGTTTCATTCTTGAAAGCAAATTGGAATATAAAACTAGTCTAATATTTCTGATGGTTCAATGGATAACAATCTAGCTTATTAATTACAACTAAATTGTGAGTTTAATACTCAGAAGATGTCCTAAATCTTCTGCCTTGTACTACATCATAACTATACATTGTTATTTGACTTACACTCAAGTCACCCTGAAAGCACTATTCTTCATTTTAATCACAATCATCGATAAATTTGTAAATGTTTCATAGTCAGAGTGTTTCATCAGATTTAAAAATAAAATTACCCTTTCCTAGAAAAAAGATCTAAGTGTCATCATTTCCTAGAAATAACTTGGCTAGTTTTGCCACAAAAATCTAGCTGGTCTGGGACCAGCTATCCTCTGCATAGAGAATAGAAGTCTTGCTTTCAAAAAGAACAGACCTTATATATCTTACTACTATTCTGACTGCTGAACCAAAATATCAATTCTGGATTTCATAAGCAATAGAGTTTAATCCTTAACAGAATTCAGGACTGACACAAAAGTAAGAAATTAAGAAATATAGAAAAAAGCATTTGTATACACTGTACACATACAAATCTCATGAAAACATATCAGTAAATTATTGATTATAACCAAAAATAAATAAGTACATAAAAGACATCATATGTTCAACTCAGCCTTCTGTTATTTGTTATTTCTTTCTATGATTCATTTATGATTCATTTTAGCATTAATCCTCTATCACAGTTACCTAGAAGGCTCCTCTGCAATAACATTAAGCTATTTTTTGTTACAAATGAAAAGCCTCCGAAATTAGTCAGCCATTTCATATACCTTGAAAACAATATCTCATCTACTGAAAATAGAAAGGTATAGACTACTATTGACAGATTATTGACCAGATGGAAATCTAATCAAATAAAATGGGAGTTCTTCCAAGCAGTAGCTATGTTAGTTCTACTGTCTGGTTGCACCTCTTAGACTCTTGGGGAAAAGTTAGATGGGAATTACACAAGAAAGTTGCCATGTTGGTACAATTGTATTACTCTATTACCAGGACTTTAATGAAAAGATTGGAGAAAAAGCTAGGTTGGAAATATAAAAGAATGCTGCATGTTGTTTTAACAAATCCTAGAAGCAGCATTTCAAAAATCAAAGCTGTACAGCCTCTTATTTCACAAATTATCCAAGTAAGATTAATAAGACATTCAGGGCACTGTTCTAGAAGCTGAGATGAACTCATAGATGAGTGTTCGCACATGGAAATGTTGGCCAACTAGCAAAGACTTATATTCATCAGCTCTATGCAGACACTCAATGCCATCAAGAGAATGACTGATGATAGAAAAGGATAGTGAAGGATAGTCAAATGAATCTATGCTATCAGCATGGCTTGATGACGATGATAATGCTAATTTGCTACATGTTCTACCCTTGTAACAAACCTTTGCAGTACTTAAATAGATGACCACTTAAGAATAGCAGGTAGTGTAAGCAATTTCAGGCTTGCATGCCAGACTAAGCAAAGCTTAAGAAATAACAACTAATCTAAGAGTTCCTATTAAGATAAGGTTTTTTTTTCTCAACTTGGGAGCGTCTTTCAGAAAATAATCCCAAGCCACTGTTGTTTTTTTCTTTACCAAGAGACAGTGATTTTGTCATTCTTTTTATTTTGTGGATATTTTTGTCAGACAGAAAAAGAAATTATGTTCCTTGTTGTAGAAAAATGTTCAGCATACAAGACTTAGGGGACCATGGGTGTCATAAGTGTTCCATTGAATGTTGACCCTGCTGACAAGGGAATTGGCTGTCTCAGTGCTTCCAATGTCAAAGCTTAGAAAGAAAATAAGACAGCAATCTGTAATGAATGGCAGGGACAATAAAAGTGCCAGGGAATGATAGCTCTGGGCAATGTTTTAGCTGCTTAAGAACTGAAAAAAACTAAAAATAAACTTTGTCAGAGAATGTTTAAATAAATACAGAAGAAAACTTTGTACTATTTCTCTTAATTTGGCATCTTATATTTCTAGCAAAAATTTTCTTACAAAGAACTAGTTGATTACTTATATCAGCTCTGTATGGACACAGGATGTCATCTAGAAGACTTGTTAAGAACAATAGATGGTTGGGATAAATTACAAGAGAGAGTCAAGGAACTCTATGCTGTCAGAATGACTTGATGATGATAAATGATACATATGAGTTTGGGCTAAAAAATTCATAGAATGATGTTATATCTGCAGTTGGTGACTTTTTTGACTAATGAGATTCAATCACTGCAATGTCAATGGAGTAAGTGTGTGAACAACAATGGGAACTATATTGAAAACCTGATTTGGTCACATTTCATGAGAGTATGTTGTTCAGCCAATGAACTTTTCAGTCAACCTTATCACACAGTACAAAGAATGAGTTTAAATTTCTTGGAATGACTGTTTAATGTTTCTTAGAAGAGGAGAATCTGAAACATAGTCTGTTTTAAAATGCGATAAAAAGAAAAATAGTGCATTCCTTCAGGAAGGAATAAAACATTCTAACCCTGTACAAGAACATAGCTGAGATAAAGAAATTCAGAAGTTTTCCTTCTCCTAGACTGGTTATCAAAACAAGGCAAAAGATCTTAATCTTCCCTATTATTTATTCCAAGCTTAGGGTAAAAAGGATGTATTCATACCCTTCCCAAGGACATCAGTGTGAAGTGAAATGCAAATTACCGTATCCAGTATTTGAACTAAAATCACTGATTCCACTTCCTGCAACGATGTTGCTTATGCTAAGAGTGCTTCCCTAATGATCTTGGTACAATTTTAACTTGTAGCATTATACAATGCTAAAGCAAGAATTGGTGAAAAACAAAGAATAAATCTGTATCTCCAGGGTTTCTTTGAACTTTGTAACTTTGATGCTAACTTAAAATTGACCTCCTTCACTGCATTGATCTAAAGAATTGCTTGTACTTAAGGGCAGGCAGCTCAACTGGTTTTGTGCCAATACAAATTGCACACCCTTGGTGAGGTACTTACATTGGACTGAATTCAAATACAAGAAGGTTTATCTTCTTTAATTGGATATGTTTTCCAGCTTTATCAACAGAGATGACATGTGTGTGTCCATCACATTATCATTTATGTCATGTCAAGAGAAACAGAAAACACTGGAATCAAGTATTATTCTTTTATGTCACTTTGATCTAATGATACTACTCCTATCAAGAGACATGCTTTCTCCATACAAAAGCCTTGTCAGCCAAGCTTAGAATATACTCAAAGCATCTTCTGCATGTACCAATATATAGCAATATTTTGACTCACCATCATAACAATATATACATTTTGAGAATTTAAAAAAAACCATCTATTTTTGTGAATTAATCTATGGTGGGTATATGGAATTGTGAATTTATATAAAAACATAGAATTAGTTCCCAACAGGTTATCTTGACTCACATTTGTACTGAGACAAATTAACTCATATATATATATATATTCAAACAAGTATTTTTGGTATTATCAACAATAAATAAATATATATATAATTATTTGGTTAGTTTTATGGCATGTCAATTCTTGCTGATTTATAAAACTGAAGTCTGTCATTTTTTCAAGTAACTAATGATAATCCTTTCTAAATGATTGTAATACAAATATCTTGCAGGCAGTTAAATAACTTCAAGTATTCTCATCACATATCAATAATTCTTTTTAATAATAATCATTTATTTGTATAGGGTTTAATAGTTTCACATATTCCTACTCAATACTAATAATTTTTAAACAGATCTTTGTGACCCTTGGCCAGTCAGCTGTGGCCATAGAATACACTGACTGCATCTCTGCAGAAGAGTAAGACCCCCCTCCCAACGAGTGTCCTGGATATGATTCTAAACAGTTGGATGGTAAGGTTCCAGTATTACTGGAGCTTTGGAGAATGCGGAGAACCATATCATTGCTATCACTCCCAGGTCCACTCTGGCCCAAAGTGGAAGCATCTGATAGGGTCATATCTATGAGTCAAATAGAACTAAACTATGTGGTTTAGAGAGGACTATTTTTGCATTTAAACTGCATATTTATGCTAAACTGATTTGTTTAAAATAGAACTGTTTTTGACAGTTAAACTGCATACTTATGCTAAACTGAATTACCCGAAACTGAATTCTTTTGACTTTTAAATGGTGTACTTATACTTATCTGAATTATCTGAAATAAAACTGTTTTTACATTTACTTCTGTGTATTGCCCAGTCGGCTGGGGCTGTAGAATACACTGACTACATATTTGCAGAGGGGTAAGACCCCACCAACGAGTATTTTTGATATGACACTAAACAATCTGATGGTGAGGCTCTAGTAATGGTGGAACTTTGAGAATTGCGAAGTACCCCTTCATTGCAAATGCTCCCAGGTTTACTCTGGCCCGGAGTTGTAGTACCTGATAGGGTCATATCTATGGGTCAAATAGAACTAAACTGCATATTTATACTAAACTGAATTGCTTGAAATAGAGCTGTTTGTCATTTAAACTAAGTACTTATGCTAAACTGTATTGTTAGAAATGGAACTGCTTTTGTATGCTAAACTGAATTGTTTGAAATAGAACTCTTTTTGACATTGAAACTGTGTGTAAACAAAAACTATACTTGAACTAAACTGCATTGTTTGAATTAGAACTGTTTGTCTAAGCTGAATAGCTTGAAATAGAAATGTTTTTGACAATCAAACTGTATACTTATGCTAAGCTGAATTGTTTGAAATAAAACTGTTTATTTGTATGAAAATGAATTTAGCATGAAATAACCAACAAGGGTTGGCATGCCATAAACCAAATAAACAAACAAACAAACAATATTGCCCATAGATGAGACCCTAATAATGATAATAACTCACCTGAAAGATCCAGAATTGGAGTCTCACCACTAGGTGCAGGATTGTATTTATTTAATGAATAAAAACTAAATTCTTTAAATTTATATATTTTTTTTTATCTAAGCAGCTTTTCTATAAGTTTATTTTATGAATGACTAAATCTGATAAAAGGGCATTATCCAATGTTCTGTGAAAGAGACAAGACAAGGCATTTTCATATAAAAACCTGGAAGAAAAATTCAAGGCAAAGTAGCAAAAAATGTTGAACTTAAATTTGAAACTTGTAAATGTCAAAGTAAAGAAACTAACTTAAAATATCTCAGTAGGTAAAATTTTCTGCTGCTGCTGGCTGACATTTTCCAATTAAAAGTAAACTAACAAAATATCTTCACATCAATATATATATATATATATATATATATATATATATATATATATATATATATATATTTACACACACATATATATATATCTTAAACTTACCAACTCATCTGAAAGTTGATCACATAGTTTATCAATTTTTTCGCATTGCTTAAGAAATTGTTTTTCTCACAGTGAAAAAGTTTTTTGCGCATTTAAGGTATGAACATGAATTCCGCTGAATTAACCCTATTGATTCTTTTGCTAAAACAATTTCATGTAGATAAAACAAACATATATATCTTCAGCAATTGTACTAAACCTTTACATTATTATATCTAAAACAACTACCAAGTATATATAAATATATATGCACACACACATATTCATAGTCCCGCTCAAATGTACTACCTATTAAAGGTGACTGCCAAAGGATATTAAGACTTACTGCAAGTGTGCATATATGTATATATATATATATATGTATATATATATATATATATATATATATATATATATATATATATATATATA
The DNA here is from genome assembly GCA_963585895.1 of Sepioteuthis lessoniana. Classification (NCBI taxonomy): domain Eukaryota; kingdom Metazoa; phylum Mollusca; class Cephalopoda; order Myopsida; family Loliginidae; genus Sepioteuthis; species Sepioteuthis lessoniana. Next base: position 37,124,758 of record OY757924.1, read on the forward strand.
TACGTGTGTGTGTGTGTGTGTGTGTGTGTGTGTGTGTGTGTGTGTGTGTGTGTGTTGGAATTGGGTGATTTTAAAATTTTGTTGTATTTTCTAATGTAAGACACAATTCATGAATCCTGATATTTTACCAATATTGTGAACATGATGAACCACTCTGGACTCTGTGATACTGAACTCTCCTGATATGCTTCAAGTTCTACTCACCTGTCTTACTTGGAGTATGGCCTTAGAATTCAATGTTTTTAGGCCTACCTGACCTTGCCAAATTGTTGAGGTTCTTGCAACCCTAGTGAAATTCTTTAAAACATCTGCTTACTCCACAGGGATCAATTGTACTTAGACCTTTCACACAACAAATATTTTTGGTTGTTTCTGTGGTGTTATAACACTATTCAAAATCATAAGACATAATTTCCTGAATTAGACCAGTATATATGTTTATTTGTGTGGCTTTCAAATTGCACACAGAGTGAAGAAATGCTCAATATGTCAGTGTATCATTTACTATGAAAGTATAAATCAGATAGAGTACTTTTCATAGCTTGAACTTCAATGGTGAGGTGACATATGCATCACAAACTAGTTATGTTATGTTATGTTTGTTTGTTTAATGGCATATCAACCTTTGTAGGTTATTTAATGCCAAAGCTATTCTCCTAGAAGAACAGTAGTGGTACTATTTAACCCATAGCTGGGAGGATAAGGGGGTTCATACCTTTCCCAAGGATATTTGCCCAAAAGTGAACGTAATAGCACGACTGGAGTACGAACTCGCGTACTACAATTCTGCAGTCCACCGCTTTAACCATTACACCATGAGGACACCCCCCACAAACTAGTGTGTACCAAAATATTGCAATACTTTTGAATCAGCCTAGTATTAGTTTCATGTTTTTCAATCATTTGGCCATAGTATATTTTGAAGAATTGTAAATATTCATGAGAGTGTGACACATAATTCTTGTAATTCTTCAGAATGTAGTTTTGTCTATATAATCATAAAAGCATGAAATTATTAGTTGTATTACTTATAATAAGGAAGTAAATAATTGAAATAAATTCAACATTGAAAAATTAAGAAATCTAAAAGTGATGAATTTATTATAAAAGAAAGTCAGTGATAAAATATTTCAGTTTTAGTAAACTTTCATCAGGACTTTAAGATGGTGAAACAAGTGTTGGTGGATGTTTTGATAAAATACAAAAAGAAGGTTAAAGAAAAATATGTTGTCTTATGTTATTTTAATCTTTATATTATACTACCTATATAAGTTCTTTTCTGAATATCAAGTACTCTCTCTGTAGATACAGCAACCTCGAAGCACAGTGATGATCTCTCTTTCACTCATTGAAGGTTTCTTTTCATTATCGATATAAAAAATACTAAAAGAATTTTATGAAAAAGTCTGATCAAAAGAGTTTGGATGGAAAAAAATTCTTAATTAGAAATGTATTTCCAATTTGGAAGCTCTGATGATTTCTTTGCTTTTTCTTGTAAACCTAGACTTATGATTTTTAAGAAATTTGAATATTTTTGGCATTAAGGATTTTGATATTTTCATGAAAGCATTACCATTATTTTATTAATTCTTAAAGGGTTTTTAAAAACTCAAGCATATATGTGAAACTTGTCAAATATAGCAATATAAAGGATTCTAATATATGCATGAAACAGTCCTGTGAGAGACGCTTAGAATACATCAATATCATCTTCTGCATAGAGCTGTCCTGGCTATGAAACTAAACTTCATCTGATTGTGAGGATCCAGTTCTGGAGAGTGTGGGGTACCACTTCATTGCCATTACTCCTAAGTTTATTTTGGCTTGGTGTGATAGAACCTGTTAGGGTCCTCTGTTTGGCTCAAATAGATCTGTCTGAAAATTATTTGTATTAGATTAGAATACTTGTATATCTGTGTATAAATTATTTGTATTAGAAGGAATACTAGATTGCATATTACTGTGTATAAACAAAAGATTATAAGTAATTAAAAAAAATGCAAAAGAACATTAAAAATATTGTTATAATTGCAATAAAGCATTTAGAAATCTAAAAATAATTAGGTATAAATAACCTATAAAGAGTTCATATACTGTTTAAAAAAAGTAAACCAAATCATATACAAGAAGCATTTTGATTATTTCCCTAATTCTTTGTGATTTTTCTCTCCCCTTTTGTTGTTTTTATCACAACTTCTCAGCTTTTATGTTTTTATTGGGAAGATAAAAGAATAACTTTAAAAGACCACAAATGCAGCATTGTTTTATAGAAGGTTATAAAAAATAATGACTGAAACAATAAGTTAAAAAATACGAAGATACTGGTCTTAAATATATGTTTGAATGCATAAAAGCAGCGTTCTTTTTAAGTATAGCTGATTATATGCTTGCATGTTTAGCATGTATTAAAATATAATTTTTGACATCCATTCAAAATAAAGATAAAAATTAATCATTGCATGAAATTTGAAAATATTCATCGAAATTGATAAGAAAAAACAGTTGAAACTGAGATAATTGCTTCAACTAAAAACAAAGAAGAGATTTAAATAAAATTTTTGATTTCATTTTGATATCATGAGTGTTACTCTTTTTCTTGCTGTAAATTGTGCAGAATAGGGAAAACTTTGTCATGAAAAATTAGGTCTAATTCTAAAAAAGGGAAACAATAGAACTTGAAAACTTGAAATAACTTCTTAAACATGAGAGTTTTATACCAGAATCACACCTGGTTATATGTGAAAATATGAATTTGAATATAAATGAATATTTCTGAATGCTTACAGAGAAAAGAAATGATAAAAATTGCTTTTTGTATACAAACATACATTAGTTGTGTGAAAAGGTTTCAAAGGGTTTTATTAAAAAAAAAAAAACAACATACACACATCCAATTTTTATCCAGATATTCAGTGTCTATTTTCCTAAAAAGAAAAGCTTAGGATATTGCAAAAATAGGAGAGATCACTTGTATCAGAAAGTCAAGACACAATTCTCAATTGTGATAGCAAATCAAATAAAGAATTATGTGACATTGGCTCATCTTAAAATTTCATAGAAGATGAAGAGGGCTGAAGAATACATCAGCTTGAACAAAGTGATAAAAAAAGGATAATGATGCTATTTTAAATAACTTATGGAAGAATGACAACGACTCATCTCAAAATTTATGACTTGAAACGTCAGTCATTTTGTATTTGGTATCTGTTTGATCATCAGCTTTTGTCTATAAACAAATGAAAAATGTCACCTTCAGGGTTGCACTTGTCAGATTATGAATCACAGTAAAATAAATGTTAAGATAAAGTTGGCATTATTTTGGAGTGTTACCATGAAACAGTAAGCAGATTTGACTGATTCTGTGAAGATGCTAGTTCTTTAGACAGAACGGTTCTCATTTTTAGCTTTTAAGTGAATTTCTCAAAATAGACTAAAATCTTTCAAAACCAATGCCAGAAAGATATAAAATACTTTACACTGAAAAACCAAAGATATGAACCACACTACCTTATACAAAAGCTAGTTTTCTGTTGCAACTAAATTGTCAGAAAATTGCATTAATCATTTAAAAATTGAAGTCTTCAAAAATATGTAAATATATACAACGAAAATAAATTTTCTTTATCTTAAAATTAAAATGAATTCCTCAACCATACACATACAGAGCTCGGGTGTGGCAGAAATAAGAGAGCAGTTTAAAACGCCATAAGAAGAAGTTTATTATAAAAGAATAAAAACGATAGTTTCTTGTATTGTGTAATATAATTGATTGTCCCATTACTTCTGCCTCATGCCATATATATGTGTATACAGATATATTTATGCATATGTATTTTACCAAACCATATACATGAACAGGATCTGATATAAGGTCAATTATTTAAGTGGAGTTCAACAGGTTTGAATTCCGAGTTTTCCTTCTCCTAGAATGGTTACTATTCTAAGGTTAAAGAGTCCAGTCTGTCCAACCATTAACCCATAGCCAGAGGGAGAAAAGTTAGATGTATACCTTTTTCAAAGTTATTAACTATATATGAAATATTAACCGCCTTTCAAGGATTTGAACTCTAGTATGTCCATTTCCCATGGTGATTACCATTACAAGACAAGTGCCTCCTTCGTGCATATGGATAATTGAAGTCGAAGACTGGTTATGTCCATGAACTGAAATCTGTTTTTCATCTTGAGATCTTTTCCTTAATAACTTTCTCTAAAAACAGTCAGAAATTTATATAAATATATTAAAAAAAACAAAATTTATGTAGATTTTTTAAACTCTTTTTCTATCTATTTATCTATAAACAGGGTGTGGAAGCAAAATTAGGAATATTCTAGTATAATAATAAACAACACTATTATGAAACAAGATTAATTTTGATTTTAAAAAGTAAACAACAAAATAAGATAGACACAAAACATTAAATTTACTCAATATGGCTGCCAGTTTTTCAATTATTGCATCAGTACACCTTCCAAATGATTTGCATGCCCTTAAAATAAATTTTTCAGACTTTTTGTTCTATTTCTCCGCAATACCAGTCTTAAGTGAATCAATATTTGCATGGGAAGTTGCATTTGTTTTTTTCTAAAATGCCCCACATAGTGTAATCAAGAGGGTTAAGCTCTCGGCTTAAATCTTGTTCAATTGCTGTCCTCACTGTTTTCTCGTGGACTTTCAATTAGCATGCTTTCTTATTGATGTTGTGGGGTCCTTAATCATTTTAGCGAGAGCATTTAAAAAGCCTTCTTTTCATTTGTTTTAAAACCTCAACTCCCCCTTTTCCTTCAAAAGCTATTTTTCTGTTAAAAAATGTTCTTTGCTTTGTACACAATAGACAAAGAAACTTTAGCTTGGTTTTGTTGTTAAGCAAATCCTAGATTCTTTATTGTTTCTTTTCTTGCTCTCTCTCTCTCTCTCTCTCTCTCCCATTGGGCTGAATTCTAATCTAAAAAAATGTGCTTGAACAATAGAGCTAATTATGAAAATTTAGCTTTATTATGCTTTTATCAAAAACTGGACTAATCAGACAAAAATGTTTTAAAAATCATTCCATATTTTGCTTCTGCACCATATACATACATATGTATATAGTGTTTCTAAAATCTATGTAGATGTTTCTTTGTTTCTTTTAATGATGGTTACTATATGGAAGTCAACTAAAATATAATTGTAATAAAGAATACATTTTATGTAAAGAAGGCATTTTATGAAAACATTTTGTTTCTGTGCTGATTTTGCTCAAATAGGAAGAAAATAAAGAAAATGAAGGTTAAATTGTTATGAAAATAAGAAAAAGGATTTGTATTAACATTGAATGGGTATGGATGAAGGTTCCGTTGCTGGCTTTGTGCTGTCATTCTGAATATAAATATTAATGTCTTTATAGTTGAAATGTTTGCTGGCCAAGATGAGTGAAGATTGAATTATCTAAGAAGTGTATTACAGTATTTCCCTGAAGTTAATATATTCATATATTTCAGCATTTACTCAATCAGTTAATTGCACTGCGTATGTATGGTAATTTACCTATGCATGCATGTACTCTCCCAGCTATAAATAGCTGCCGGTACTATATTCCAGCAGACAGTCCTGACAACCAAACCAAAGAGTCTCACTGGCAACCCGCTCATTTTTATATGTTTGTACTCCTGTTCTTTGTTAATATATTTGTTTAACTCAGTTCCTGTCTTGTGTCTTTATTTCTGGCCTTTAACTAGGCCACAACTGTACAGAAGCTAGAAAAGAGAGTCAAAATATAGAAGAATAACTGCTCATTATAGTGTTTTAGAAATGATGGGAAAAAATAGTCTTTTGGAAAAATAGAATTATTTGGCTTTACTTTAATTGGAATGATTATTCTCATAAGAAATGGACTTGGTGAAACACAAGTTCAAATTCTGGATAAGGTTTTTTTTTTATTTCCCTTTCCGCTAACATCCTGGAAAAATACATGGATTCAACTCTTCTCTCACCAGCTACTGTAAATAGTAGTAAAGACTAGGTTCTTTAGGTTTCTTTAGACAACCACTCTAGGAGAAGGAAAATTATGAATTCAAACCAGCTGTGCTCTGGTTAAAAATTGTGTTGTGTAACTTCTTGCTTGTGGCAGAGGTATTGGGTTAACACATACTTGAACTGATATTAAACTGATATCTTAAAACTTGTTTTAAATCATTGCTATAGTTTTTAACACCTTAATTTTTGTTATATTTAATGGCATGTAAAAGTGTCTTGGGTTATTTTATACTTAGAAATTAGGGAATTGCATTGTTAGTACATTTATATTTACATTTTTTGTGTAGTTGTTTCTAATGACATTTTTGCAGAGTGCAATATGATATCAAGTATTCCTATCTAATACAAATAATTATAAGGTTTCAAGAATAATTTCTATTTAACTAAAGTTATTTGTTTGCACAAATTTCTATATTTTCAAGTAACAATCAATAATAATCCTTTGTCAACAATTATAGCTTCAAGTAGTTAATCTTAATACAAATAATCTAGATATTAGTTGTCTAAATTTCTGAGATGAAGCTTGTTGATTTTTATCATTAAGTTTTTTTGGACTATTGTCTTCATCCAGCAGGATACTTGGCATAACGGTTATAGGCGTAGGTTCCCTGAGCTTCTAAGAAGACAATCCTCTGAAGGTTGCAGGTTCAATCCTCACTACAGGCGAGTAACAATACAGGAATACTTAACACTTGTACACGGTTATGGCTAACGGAATAAGAACAGGCGACCCCCGCAGTTTCAGTAAAGGACGTAGTTCGAAGTTCTGTGAAGGTTCCTGAGTTCGACAAACACCTGAAGAAGGCCAGAGGACATATCGGCCGAAACATCATGGAAATAACAATAAAGATGAAGACAATAGTCTGAAAAACCTTAATGATAAAAATAATCTAGAGTTATATATTATCATCTATGCCTATCAAGTATAAATAATTTTCAAATTGATCAGTTTGACATAGAGGGGATCGTAAGAGATGCTACCACTCCAGATCAAAGTTGACCAGAGACTAATGGCAATAAATATGTACTCTACCATACCCAGGTCCTGAGAATTGAAGCCTCACCATCAGATGTGCTTTAGTATCATACCCAGAACACTCTTTTTGAACTGTGTTTTACATCTTTGCAGAAGTTACAATTAATGTATTCTAAGTCATACTGACAAATGTGTCCTGTTTACTAAAGACTGCTTTTCAGAGAGTTTCTGAACTCTCTATAACTGCTGTCATAGTATTGCTACTGAGTGAGTCATTCTTTCGTCCTTGTTGTAACTTTAAGAAGTTAAAGGGTGGTTGAGTAATTTGGTCATAGCATTTCTCATCTAGGGATGATTTCTAAACAACATAGTTTTTTTCTGGAAAACAAATGTGTGTTGGTTCATAGGGTGACTTCAGAGAAGGATTATGAAATGCTATCTGTTGATTGAGTAGACATTTCCTTAGATTGATTGGAAGAGATGAATTTTAATATATGTAAAATTTTTTCTAAGTTTAAAACTATAAAAATGGTTTTGATTTAATGTTGAAAGTAATAGTATGCCACTACTGTAATCCAGCTATAATTGGATGTCCAGTTTGAGTACAGGAATTCTATTGTTCATTATTCTACTGTAATCAAGCATTTTCACTAAGCTTTGCATCAATATGATTAGTTGGAGAAAGTTCCAGTTGACTCGTTTGACTAATAAGGGTCAGTCAATTCAGTCAAAAGCAAAAAATGCAGCTAATAAAAAGTCTATTCCATATACAGAATATTGTTCCATACTCAAAACCTATTTTTTTCACTTAGAATATTTTGCTTCAATATATTTCCCTTTATATGTTCCAGTCATATATTGTGATTTATTTTCTTTATAAGTAAAGTTAGCAACCGTAGGCTCCCTTTTCAATAGCTACAACACCGATGTGTAGGAGAGGGCACTACTCCTTTTCCTGGATTGCTCCACTTTACCCTTGATACGTATCTTATATTGCTGAATGTTAAGCAAAGAGGTATCAAGTGTCATTTTTAAATTCTTTGGTATGAAGTGACCTAGGATTGAACCCAGGTCTCCCGGACCATTGGCGAACACTCTACCCATGAGACCAATGAACCTTTTTAGTGGTCATTTTATGTTTTCGTTGACTCATTCTTCGAGAAAGATCCATCTGATGTTGGCAAAGTATAAGTTTATACACTTAAACAAGTCAAATAAAACTGTTCACCACAATTATAAAAAACTTTAAAAAATGCATTTATTAACAAAGATATCAAATTATCAAGAAAAATGATGATTGATTGAGTTTAACGGGATGTCAATCCATCTAGGTTTATTTCATGCCTAAATGTTAGGGAATTTCATACATTCTACTTTCATATTTGTTTTTTCTTTTTTGTCTTTGAATTTCTTAAATGTTTTTGGCACATCTAATACATCTTCCAATCTAATACAAATAATTCACTTACAGCTTAATGACCTCAAGTACACCTATCTAATAATCTATATACATTAAAATTGTTTCAAGTAATCACTTTTATATAATAATAATCATGTTTACACATAGTTATTTGGTTTCAAGAACCTAATAATTATAATACTTAACAAGCACTTCTAGTTTCAAGTAACAATTCTTCATAGAAATAACTTACATTGAGTTATATGTTATTAAGTATTCCTTTCTAATACAAATAATTTCCAAACAGATCCATTTGACATCAACATGTACAACCACTGTAGTCCAGTGTAGACCTGGGTGTAATGACAGTAAAGTGGTATTTCCCACTCTCCAGATCTCCTGAACAGAAGCATTACTATTAGATGCTGTTCAATGTCATATAAAAGACACCCCTTTTGCGGGTGTCTTTCTCCTCTCCCAGCAATAATATCAGCATATTCAAAGCTTTGCAAACAGAACAGAGAAAAGTGAGTAAAATATTAATAAGATGATGTATTTTGTAAAATGGGAAGGCTTCAATGTCTGTCTTTCAAACATATTAACTGTGGAATCATATTATCTGTGAAAGTGAAATGTTAATTCTTTTTACATGTAAAAATAGAGGATTATATTATTGGTCAACTAGTATTATTAGATATTATTAATTTTCAACTGAATGAATTGAATTCTTAATAATGAAGTTTTTCTTTTATTTCTTTTCAGGTAAGATGATTTTTTTTCATCCCTGGAAAAGTTCAGCTTTATTCCTTGATCTAATACTTCTCAAAAGGTAGGATTTGATTCTTATGGTTATGCAAAATATTCTCAAGTTAATTCAAGCAATTAACTCTTAATTTCAGTGATCAATATTGACATCATAAGAGTCATTAATCTTTGTTGATATTCAAGTCTGGCATTAATTTGTACTTAGTATTAATTACATGATTTTCTTATTTGCATAAACAGGAAATAAGCCTGAGCCAGGAGTAAGGGAGAAACAGACTGTAATCCTCAGGGATTATTGGTCGCTTAAGGAAGCAACATAACAGATTGCTTTTAGTACTCAAACTATTTGTAATTTAAGGCAACCAGACAGTCACTTTTTCTCTAAATTTAGTGATTGAGAACTGTACTGAAAGCTTACACTCATAGAAATAGCTGTTCTTATATTGGTATAACAGTCAAATGTTGAGAAGAATACATAAGTTCATATTTTTGCAGAGAGCACTTACAATGACAAGGTGGAAAATGCTTTTTTGCCAACAGATAGGAAAGAAAAGGAATAAAAAAAAGATGTAAAATGTTATTTTCTCTAGTTTTAGTAATGGAATCACATTAACATTGCATATAGATAAAATGAAAAAGGTGTCCGACTGTATCATATTATAGCAACATTGATTTGTCCAATCATCATTTGTAAATTTTTATCAATTCAAACTATATATATATATATATATATATATATATATATATATATATATATATATATATATATATATATATATATCGGGGCAAAAATATAACTCTGGTTTTTCTTTAATAAAGATATCTAATTGTAGAAATACATAATGCATACCAAAATGAATACAGAAAACTCTGGTTTCTAGTGCTGTGTGCTTTTACTATTCAATTTATTGAAATTAAACAGTAGGCATATATATATATATATATATATATATATATATATATATATATATATATATATGTGTGTGTGTGTGTGTGTGTGTGTGTGTGTGTGTGTGTGTGTGTGTGTGTGTGTGTGTGTGTTGATATACATCTGTACATACTAGATATTATCCATGAAAAATTTGAGATAATTTTTAATTCCTACAGGATAATAAATTTTAAAATTGATGGCTGTCCTGCTAAAACACAATAAAAATTTAAAAAAAAAATGCATTTCTTTTAGTTTGAGAGAATTTTAATGCGTTAAAAAGAACTGTAAGTTACAAAATAAAGTGATTACAAAATCAAAAAAACAAACCCACTTAACTGACTATAATATTTTAAATGAATTTTTACTATTAGTAAAGATAAGCTACTTATCGAGATGGACACTCTATAACCCCTCTCCCCAAAAAGGGACATAAAATTCAAGTAAAACTCAATTTGATCAGAAAAATCTTCGGGCCATTAATACGCGGGGGATTTTTAAAACGTGAGTCAGAAATCATATACGTATAATTATGTTTTACTTCACCATATGTTAAGATATACCGCAAACTCTGAAATGGAAGTCTGCATTAAATACTGACAATTACAATAATAAAGACGATTTGTCTTCTTAAATTAGTGGTTTATTTAATCTAGTAAATATTAGTGAAAATTACATTAAAAAAATAATTCTTATTCCTATAAATTAAACAAATTATACTATTTTTATTTTTCTTAAAACTTTAGATCTGAGCATATTTTAAACTCTTTATTTAAAAAAATAAAGATATAAATTCAAAAAATTCGTTTTCAAACTTGTTTTTGGTTTTAGCAGTTAGAAAATAGCCGTAAAAGTATAATTTTTAAAAAGTTCCAAGTTATTAACGATAAAATAAACTTAAAATTCGTCCAATAATTAAAATTTGATTTTCTATTAAATTTCTTCTGTTTTTCAAATATTGCTTTTGTTAATACTGATATATTATTTTTTAAAATCAATATCAAAATTTATTTATTGAAACATTTATCCTTAAAACAAAATAAATTCATAGTTGTGTTAGTAATATTATTTTTTAATTCTTCGAAATTGTGATCCATAGTTATCCCTGTACGGAATACAATTTAATAATTGTCACTATACGCTAAAATTCCTGGAATTTAGTGTATTTTAGTATATGTACCGCCGATGCCATAAACTGTTGTATTTATTCTAGTTCGGTCGTATTTCTGAGAAACTGACTGATTCTGACTAAATTCCCCATTGAAAACTGACTAAATTCCCCATTGAAAAGAGACCTGGGTTTTCGCTGATGACAACTTTTTATTCAAGATTAAAAGCCCTGTAAGGGTAACCAGTAACAAATTTTATAGAGCTTATTTTTCCGATGTAGATATCATGGGGAAACGTGTGAAGTTTTTGTTGACGACTAAAACTGCTCCGTTTACCAGATACGAGCATTTTTGAACGGTCGTACACATTTCATCTGTAATACACAGCAATTGCGAATTGATTGCTGGTAAGGTCAATAATGCTTTTTCAATTACATCGAAGTTCTTTTGAATATTAATTGTCCAACCAGAAAACACAGACATTATCTGAGCTTTTTCACTATGCATTCTTGAAAACAACCAACTAAAATACCAATATTGGAAGCATTCATTTTCTTCGTGCGTAGCTCTTGCGATTAGATAAGGCACTTTCGTCGAGATTAAGACTGGTTCCTTCTTTTTATCGATAGTAAGACCGGATAGGGTTGAACTAAATTTAGGTGAAGGAACAAATGACCTGTGTCTAGTTGGAGGTATGTTCTCTCTAAGTATATCTATTACTGTACCGCCTGAGGATTAGGAGAATTCTACAATGTTAGTTGAACTCCGTGACCCATTGAGGATTCAAGTGTTTGGTTGAAATTATCAGCCCGCCAGAATGCCAATGTAGGTGTTTCTACTGACTGGTTTTTCGCAAATTCCATTTTCGTATAGCTTTGAAGCAACCTCTCCTTCAGCTGTTTCAATCTTCCAAAAAAGGTTATGATTAATGCAATGTCCCATATGCGAAAGAACAGTTGTAAGAAACTTCAGTCTTGTTATATTGTGTAGACCTACTCTCAGCAGAAAAAGTTTCAACGTAATCATGTGGCCATTTGTCACACTAAAAATTAATCGGAACCATATGATTGTGTTGGTCTCTTGAAAGAATCCTTGCAGGGAACATCTTTAGACTTTAATAATGAATAAAAAAAAGTAAAAAATTCATTTAGCACCGTGTCCTCGACTTTTTCTGTATCTGTTGAAGAATCAATATTCGGGGAGCAAGCTTTTCTGATCTTGACTTATATTTAAAGGTATCTTCTCGAATATACTCTGATGCTTGTTTAATATTGCTGCTTTGTCTTTATCCACTGATTTCTGGTGTTTTACCATCAATTTTCATAAACTTTAACGAATCACCAAATTATTTCATTAACTTTTCTTCACTTTATTTCAATAGATTTTTTCATATTTATGAGTAAAACCAGTTTTTCACACGGTAAAAATGCCCATATTTAATAAATGCTACGGCTTTGGACTGTTTACAAAAATTTTCTCGTTCCCCAATGATACCAACATCTGAAAAATAAGTCATCAATACCGTGCTTTTAACCTGAACTATTTTAATGTGAGTGAGAAACATTCTTTCGATCTGCAACGTACCAGTGATATCAACCATTTTAATTAAAAAGTAATTGATAATTTCGCAACATCCATGACCCCAAAAATGGATTTGTATTTAAATAAAAATCATTTCATCAATCAGTAAGTAACCGTAACAAGTATTTATAATTAAGCTTTTATTTTATTATTCATTTTGTCTTATCTTTTGCAACTTATAAAAAATTCCTCAAACTGCAGCCTCCCCTCATTCGGCAGTCTAGAGCCACCAATATATATATATATATATATATATATATATATATATATATATATATAGGTTTCTGATATATATATATATATATATATATATATATATATATATATAATTGGCACCATATATCAAAATAATTAGCTTCAAGCTTTTGTGATAATCATGCTCAGCTACATTTTTAAGAAGAGAGGAGAGCTATAAAATGGAATCAGATACATATATGATAAAAGATCACTTTGAAAAATTTTCCCTGTTGATTATCATATATTAAAAAGTTTAGAATTCCTAAGCTTTCTTATATATATATATGTGTGTGTGTGTGTGTGTGTGCATATATGAAATCAGAAATCAAAAGAATTCTAAGCTTATATATATATATATATATATATATATGTGTGTGTGTGTGTGTGTGTGTGTGTGTGTGTGTGTGTGTGTGTGTGTGTGTGTGTGTGTGTGTGTTTATATATATATTATGAAATTTGAAGAAATCTGGCAATTTGAGAATAGAATGTTTGATAATCAACAATCAAATGCGTTGGGCAGGAAAGCTTGTCCACGTGAACGATTATAAACCCTCTAAATGCCTCTCCTATGATGAGTTCGCTAATGGAAACATGCTCAACATAAGCCCAGAAAAAGATATTAGGATTGTCTTACTGAAAATTTCAAGTCTTTGGAAATAGATGTCAAAGAATGGAGAAGAAAACATTAGATTGAAATAATTGACACCAAATCATTAAGAGTGGTTGTACTGAGATTGGAGAGAGGAAAATAGAACAAGCGGAAGTGATGCGTGTTTTCGTAAGAATTATTCATCAGCGAATCCGCCAGGTGCTTCTGAGTATTGGGAATATGAATTTTGACATCGTCATTTTTTTATGAAAAGCTGGATATGTTAACCATGTAAAATCCCACAGTAACTTTAAAAATCAAGACACCTATAAACTTTGTTACCACCTCATTCTCATGGTAATACAGGTGTTGTTTGCGTTAAGATGCGGAAATCGAGTTCAAGATTAAAAAGACACATGAAGATACATATAAATGATTTTACACTGGTGGATTCCGTTAACCCTGTACAAGATTCGAGCCAGGATGATTGAGCAGTAACTTTGCTCGTAAAGATGGTTATTTGTCAAGATGTAGCAGTCATCATATATATGTATACAGAGTGTTGGTGTAAGAAGCTCAACAAAAACTATTTTCCAGGTGTTATTTTCTCATATATATATATATATATATATATATATATATATATATATATATCTTGATTCTTTCATTGGTGTTGGTAATTTCTCAAAAGTATAATGCCAAAACTTCATCAATTATTTGCTAATACTCAACCATTTTTAGTTTTGTATTCTATCAACCAGATTGGCCCAAAATATCAATTGACTTTTTTTGCTTGTTTTTCTTAGCTTTTAATATTACAATTTTATAAATACCAAATTTTATCAATTTTGGTGAGTTAATAATTTATGATCCGCCAAATCCACCATACCAGATTAGACTGACTTTTTTTCTGTGAAGAATGGGAAATACAATTATGTACGTGAGTGAATGAATAAGAAGCATTCTTTTTTTTTATTTCACTTGAATTCAAACTTAAGAAATAACTGAATAAAAATATTACCTTTATGGAAAATTCTTGCACTTATTCAGAAATATTGAACAGCAAAGAAACAAGGCAAGCATTCAAAGAACAAAAAGGAATTCATCATAGAAATGAAGGATTGTGGAATTAAAACAAGAAAATTCTTTTTATCGCATCTCCTTCATTTTTCTTTCTTTTTTTAAAATTATTTTTGCTATTATATTTTTCACAATTACAACCTTATTTATCAATATATGTTGAGATTTTTTTTTAAACCCACAATTTCTTTTAGATCTATCTATCTGTGTGTGTGTGTGTGTGTGTGTGTGTGTGTACTGTATTGTGCATGTATATGTACAAATATATATTTATATGTGTGTACGTGTGATGGGGAGGCTGGTATAGCAGTTACCATCGAAAAAATGGAATCTGTTTATCAGGTTGAAACTTCGGATAAAAGTTCTTTCATTCACTTCATACCAAGGCCAATGAAAAAGGTATGAACTTACTTTTCCTTGCATTCTCCACTATTATTAGATATTTATGTTAAGAATAGTTATTTGAAGCAACAATTGTTTAGAAAGGATTATTATTAGTTTCATGAAATCATATAAATGTTTTAAATACTTGAAACCATATAATTATGCTCAAATAATTTGTAAAGTATAAGAACACTTGAGAGGATATAACTGTGTTCAAATTATATGCATTAGACAAGAACTATTGAAACTGAATTTTTACAATTCAAAGTTGTTATCAACTAGAAATATTTATTTGAAACTATATAAATGTGTCAAAATTATTAATACTTGGGACAATTGTTTTTAAATGATGGTGATTAGAAAACATATGATAGCTAAAAAACAAGGACAAATTTCGGTATTAAATAATAGCAAGTATTGACACACTGTAAACCTAAGCAAATTAAACAAATCTTTTAGAAAATTCTGATGCAGATATCAACCTGTACTTGTCTTGGAATAGGGCGAAATTCATGGAGCACCCAATGAGAAGGTACACTTTTAAATTATATAAAAGATGACATAAAAGATGACTATGCAAGACACTCTGACGTGAACTTTTTGATGTTTTTATTGGAGGATCAATTATTGGAATGCCGTAGAGGACACACATGCGAAGGGCCAAATTGACCCATCACAGCCCTTCTGATAGTCATGTGAGTCTAGCTATAAAACAAGGAGTCCTCTTTTTGCCACCACCCGGGCTTGCAGTTCTAGCCAAAATCGTATCGTACAAGCCCTAGATAGCGACGATTCGGACAGCGAGGCCACCACTTACCAGCTGAGAGTAGACAAACGCAACCACTACTACGAACTTTGCGGCAGTGCCCGAACAAATTACCCGAAACAACTAAACAGCTAAGTTTCCATAGCATAATTATCATCATCATCATCATCATATCACGCTGGTAGCACGGATATCCCTGACCCTCTCTCGCCACTCCTCCCTATCGTTCATCGCCCTAGGTAGGTCTTCAGGACAACATCCCGTATCCTCACATAGCTGCTGAATGTATGTGCGTGCTGGTCGTCCTGCTTCTGCACGGCCATGTGTGGGGGTCCATAAGAGTACATCTCTTATGAGTTCGTCCCTGCTTCTCCAGCAGTGTCCTGCATGTTTGGTTCGTCTAACTTGAATAGTTTTCGTGATAGGGGGTAGGTGGCCGTACAGTTGGTGTCTTGTGGGGTGTTGCCGCCAGGACTTGTTTAAGATTGCACGTAGCATTCTTGTGTAATTGCCGTCTAGCTTCTTCTCCAGCCGTTTTGTTAGCGTCCATGTAGTGCACCCATATAGCAGTATCGATGTGACCGCTGCTTGGAACAAACTGCGTTTCATTTTATCGGTTAGGTCTGATTTCCATATAATCGATAGCCTATTGATAGCTGTCCATGCTTTCGCTAACCTCGTTTTGATGTCCTTTTTGATTGATTCGACGCTGCTTCCTAGGTAAGTGAATTTGTCAACTAGTTTAAGAGGGGTTCCTTCTAGAGTGGAGATGTCCCCCGTTTGATTATAGCACATATATTCCGTTTTGTGTGCATTAACATACAAGCCTATGCTTGCTGCTGCTCGTTCCAAACTACGCAGTAGTGTTTCGGCTTGGTCAGGTGTATTTGCCAGTATCGCTATGTCATCGGTGTAGTCGGCGTCGGTAATTGTTGTTGCGGGGTATCTTCTGCTTCTTTTCTTCGTCAGTTCGAAGCTATTCTCTTTGATTATATGCAACCCTTATCCTACCAAACTCCGTACTCTTGTCAACTTTGCATGCTGTAAGTACCTGTTGTATATTGTGTATATGTACAGTAAGCCTTTTGTGGAAACAAAAATCGTTTGTGTCCTTTCTTCAAAAGCAGGGCATATCTCCTTACTGCGTTCTAAGTACGGTTCATTCCCTACGAGATTTAGGGCTTAAACAGGGCTTTTCCCGGGAACAAAAATCCAAACACAATGAACAGATTTGTTTACACATGTACAGTAAAACACTTACTGAGACATAAAAAAGCATTTCAAATTGCTAAAATATATGAACAAAATGTGTTAACATTTTAGAAAAACAGTTCTTTCTTTGTAGAAAATGTGTTTTGATTTGTCATTTCTTTTATCATACTCTTTCCTTTTTAATATATATATATATATATATATATATATATATATATATATATATATATATATATATATATATATATGTGTGTATATATAACATACAAAATAGATAAACACGTGCATTAGTGTGTAAATGCATGTCATTACTACATTTGCAAATATGTCAGACAGCTGAAATAAAGTAATTGTATATGTATATACATAAACACACATTCGCACACACAAATGTCTCTTTTCGTTTATATAATTTTATGAAATAAATTAGTAATATATATATATATATATATATATATATATATGTGTGTGTGTGTGTGTGTGTGTGTGTGTGTGTGTGTGTGTGTGTGTGTGTGTGTTGGTACACATGATCTTCAATGATATATGTAATCACATGCATTTCAAGAAAATTAAAATATTCAATGTTCCAGTTATATATATATATATATATATATATATATATATATATATATATACTAATCTGTGACTATGAGTAGCTTAACATGTATGTGTGTCAGAAGTATTTTGGTTACTGTTGTATGAAAGAAAACGTAAATGAAAACCAAAATATAAAAAAAGGAAAACAATTTTAAAAGAAAAGAAAGTAAGAAAGAAAGAAGAAATTAAATCAGAATAAAAAAAAAAGGCTGTAGAAGAATAATGACCAGTTGCTGAAAGGAAATCATGGAGTGAAATTGAGTTGTAAACAGAGCTGGAAGCATGCCCACCACCACCACCCTTTTCCTTTTCACTTTCACCCCCCAACCCCGACACTCTCCTCCACTCTCATGTAACAGATCAATAATCAATGTAAGTGAAACGAGTCTTTTCAGTGTGCTTATTGTCTGATTCTTATGAAAGACCTGTGGAGATTTGTAAAGAATCATGTGCATTAGGCACACTTGAAGTGAATAATAATAACTGCATTGCTTTGCAAGTGCACAAATGTCTAGGTCCAACGAAGAAGAACGTCAAAAAAAAAAAAATCAGTTAAATAGTCACATAGAAAACAAAGCAAAAAATCTTTTAAATAGTCACATGGAAAACAAAGCAAAAAAAAAAAAACAATCTTTAATAAAGTCACAAAGAAAAAAAAGAAAAAAAATACTTAGAATAGTCACATAGCAAATAAAGAAAAAAAATCTTTTAAATAGTCAGATATGAAACAAAGCCACGCAAAAAATGTCTTAAATAGTCACATAGAAAACGAGGCCAAAAAACCCTCGAAAATAGTCATACAATAAACAGAACGAAATAGATAAATAGATAAATAAATACTTAAAATTGTTACAAATTAAACAAAGCAATTTTTTTGTAAATAGTCACATAGAAAACAAAGTCTTCCCACCTCCAAATGAGGTTTTTGAATCGTCACATAGAAAACAAGCAAAAAATCTTTAAAATGATAATATAAAAAACAAAGCAAAAGAAAAAAAGATTTTTTTAAATATTTGGTTGCAATAATGAAGTTTGCTATGTCTTAATAGATAGCCACCAAAAATTTTATTGTTGATATAAGAAAGGAGGAATTTATTTAATAAATAATTTCTATATTGTCTCTACACTTAAGTGTGAGGAACAAAAAAAAAGCTTATAAATTATCCATTATATTTCATGAAAATTCATGAGCAAATTTATTGAGATGTCAGATTAAATATATTTTTATTTCATTATTCGAGGAGATATTCCAAATACCAGAAAGTTACTCAGTATCTGACCAAAGAAAATCATTTTATATTTTACTAACAACAAACTTTGTAAAATAATTAGCAAATTAGGTAGGTAAACCATAGTTAGTGTATTTGATTCTTACCGGGCGCTCCAAACTTCTAGCTTTGTGCTTCATCTAAGCTAAACTTAGTAAATAATTATAAATACAATTAACAAACGAATAAAGCAGACTTTTTTCTCCTAAACTTTTAAATTTACTCGTGAAAAATCCACCTTTAGTGATAGATTTTAACCTGGTAATACTAAATTGTGTTATGAGATTAGTAATTTACTAAGCTGTTCGCTTAGATGTGGCACAAAGCCATATAAATGGGGCACCCAATGCGACTCGAAGTTACTATGGAAGCCTTGTTAGTCTCGCTTACTAACCATTACACCATCCGAGGCGCCCATGTTCTGAAATAAGTTGATAAGTGGATAAATGTATTTATAGCCCTAGCGGTCATTGCTCATACAACAAATTAAAACAGAACACAAGTCTAGATCCCCTAAAGGCCAGAAAAAGAGAAAAACATCTTTATAGAAAATATATAACTAAGAAAAAGATATAACTAGTTTCTGAATAGGAGATGTTCTGTGGCATGTTTATTGTAATAAACAGAAATAAAAACGTAAAATTCATTTTAATATATTTTTCTCCATAAAGTAAGAGTCAGGTTTAACACGGTACTTACATTGTAAGTAAAACTCCTAACTAAAATATTTTTAAATTTTCAAAACCTGATACGTTAAAAACATACTGTGGAGTTTGATTAGTAACGTCAGAAAGTTTGGTGGCTATAGTTCTTGTCTCTGGGATCACAGACAAAAAATACATCTTGTAAATCGTAGATAAAAACAAAAATAAATGAAAATTAAGCAAAAAGTGTTTAATATCTCTAGAAACAAAATAATAAAATTGAAACTAAAAAAGGTTTCCATTAAAATAATCAGTCTAGAAGATTAAACGGATTTCTATTTTTTTATTCAGTTAAAAGGATCATCAGATTATTATTATGTTCTTGAATAAATAATGATGCAAATTATTACACTGTGCTACCAAAAAGTGTTGAGTTTTTGAATAGACTTATCAATCTGTTCATCTATTAAGTTAGCCAGTGTTTCCAATATATCAGCAGACATTTCACACATCTCTTGAATTCACTTCACCAATAAATAAAGAACTTTTTTTCTTCCATTTTTTTCTTTACGAGAAGAAACAATTCTGTGCCTTAATTTTCAAATATTTATAGCATCAATTATCAAATTCCAATCATAACATTTGTTTGCAGTAAAAAAAAGAAAAGAAAGAAAGACATTAATAAGCTCCTCGAAGATTTGAATAGAGATAGAATTTTCTTCACACATTGAATGCAAAATATTATAATAACTATACTGAGCCTATTATGGTCAAGTTCCACTTAGATTCAATAAGATTATCGAAGTAGTCTTGAGCTTACTGCTCAATACTATTTCGATAATCTTATTGAGATGGGGGACGACTGTTGAACAGCAGGTCATGTCATCAAATCAAAATGGGCAGATCTGCTCGTTTTTTGTTTTTTTTTCTTTTTTTACATAGAAAATTAGTCAATTTCCAAATTTCATTATCCAGGGAACAAAAGAAAATCTGAAGGAAATAATCTCCATTTTCTCAACTTTTATAACATAAGCAAATTAGGAATAGTACATAGAATCCAGGAACAATAGTTGTGTTACATTGTGTCATTTTATACACCAATTTAGTTTGAATGAAAAATATAAGCAAATGAAAATATTAAAGCATAATCACTAATATATAACTATTTTTTTCTTCTTTTCAATTTTAAAACTTTTTTCATTGGTGAGAAAATGGAAGATTTATGAAACGTATCCAATACAAAGCAGTAGTCATAAGTATGTGAAAAAACAAAAAATCCATCTTTACCGCATAAGATTACAGGGGCCATTAAGAATTTTAGGCAGGAGTAAAGATCGAAATTAACTGAGAAATCTAACACTCTTCCAAATAGCAGTTTGCTTTTCAATAACTTTGAAGCAGAAGGAATTTTCGTATTTTTGTTTGGCACGTAGACATTTATTGACCAATCAGATTTGTATTTTACTATTTTATTTTAGAGCCTAAATATTTTCTGTTAATTGACTTCCGATCCTATTTTTCTAGAATGTTCTTATTTTATGTTTTTAGCTGATTGGTTGAAAAATTTAAAAATGTAACTTAAATGCTAATGCAGTTTTGATCCTAAATTTCTAGAATGTTCTTATGTATGTTTTTATTGCTTATTTTAAGACTAGAAAATTCTGAAGAATAATTTTGGAGGGAAAAGGAAATTATTTTTCATAAAACAATTAGATAAAAAAAATGTTCCAGAACTGTTGCATTCCGAATTACATAGTACAAATGAATGTATATCTTGTAGCGATTACAATAAATATTCTTGTTCTAAACTTTCAAAAAAATTAAAAGCAAAGAATTTGTTTGGTTAGATTTAGTATATCAATCTCTTATGGGTTGTATGATTAGATACAAATAACTTGCTCACAGTTACATGGCTTTATAGCGGTTTTGAGGGAATTAATTAATTTCCCTAACACTATATATTTTAGGCACTAGAAATGAATTACGAGACTTTTCTTTAACAACACACAACAGCGAAAGTTTTTATTTGCAGCTTTGAGGAGGTTTGTTCTTGGTGCTGCAAGACTCGTGGTGTTTAGGCATGCTGGATGTTTGAGACGAAATGGCTTAGCGGGATGCTGGAAATGTCAGCGTGTCGTTGGACGTGTGAGGGAAGTATTCAAAGTCACAGTGTAGTTTTGAGTCGAGAGCGGAGTGGCGCTCGGATCGACATAGTAAATTTTTGTGGTGCTTGTGGAAGGCATGCTGAACGTATCTAATTCATATTCAACTGGGATTCCTTGGTCTAAAATATTAGACGCAAAGAATCCATAAATTAGAAGGTTCCCTCGCTGAATGTCTATGTTGCTGCTGCTAGGGTTAAAGCCACAGTGATCGGTCCACACTGGGTGGCTTGTTTAGCTAAAAAGCATCGCTAAGCAGGGGCGACCAGAGACACGTCCGTTCTGGTCGCCGTCTCAAGCCGAAGTCAGTGTGTTTGGCCGCTCACCCGTTTTGCTAGCCGGAAATGAAGGTCCGGGCTGAATGGGATAAGTCATCCTGATTGGGTGAAATTCAGTGTTGAATTAAATAGCGCGCCAAAACAAAATACGAGATTTTCCTCTTCTCTACAGCTTCAAACATTCCTATCTTATGCTAATTATTATTAAACAGGTCTATTTGAACCGTATATGACACCTTGACATCTACTCCCTCTCGGGGTTAAAATGGACCTGGAAGTAGTGGCAATAAATGTGTGACTCCACATTCCATAGCGCTTCGGAAGAGTCGCCTCACTACTGGATGCAATTTAGTGTTAGACTCAGGACATGCCACTTTTTTTGTGGGGTAGTTCTTATATCTGCAGCGTATACAATCGACATGTACGAATTTCTCTTAACTGCAGACAAAACTTTTAGTTAGAACCACTAAACACGATTATCATGGTGGTTACAACAAATTCCTTGTTTTAGCTCTCAAAACAAAGCAATTAAAAGCCAATCGTTTATCCAAATGTCTATGAAAAGTACTGCATATATATATATATATAGGTGCGAAAGCGAAACTGAATTCAAACCAGTTGACCACTTCTGAAATATTGACTTTATGTTGCATCCTGCCTCTAGTAAAGAGAATTAGTAAACACACACAATCATATATATATATATATATATATATATATATATATATATATATATATATATATATATAATTGCGTGTGTTTACCAATTCTCTTTACACAAAATATCATATACATGTATATATATATGCTTGTGTGTATATTTTCGATATTCTTTTTCTGATTCACACACACATACACATATGATTGTGTGTGTTTACCAATACTCAACACTTGAGGCAGGATGCAACATAATGTCAATATTTAAGAGGCGGACAAGTGGTTTGAATTCAGTTTCCCGTTCGCGCCTATATATATATATATATATAGAGAGAGAGAGAGAGAGAGAGAGAGATAATAGATACTTACACAAAAAAAAATAACAGATCTTACAAGGACATAGCAGTATGAATAAAGTTCATAAAACGTGACAAAGAACCATTCTAATGCTAAATTCTTGATAATTCTATGTGCATGACTTGTTCATATCTATTTACTGAAAGATTCAAATTCCTTGGATTTTTGTTTTGGATGTTGATACAAAACGAATAAAAAAAAACTAAATGAAAACATAATTTTTGAAATTGTGTGTATCTTTATTTTAGTACATTTTGGTGTGTGTTTGTGTGTGTAAATCAGTAAAATAATATAGAAAATATACATATTCTTATCTAATGGAGTTTATAGATAGGTGCATGAGTAATTCTGTATTTTTCAAATATCTGTAACTGTATTCTCTCTACGTATAACGAACTTTTTGTGAATTTCTTAATAATAGATATATTAGATGTATGACCTTATACATTTATGTCCATGTATGTTTTGTGCATGTATTTTATATGTTTGAGAGGATGAATGTTGTTTGGAATTTATTTTGATAACGCACCAACAAATGACAAAATAAATTCATGAGGAGAAGACTTTCCACGTGACTCTTGGAAGTGCAAAGATGTCACATCCACTGTTGGAAGAAAACTGTATTCTAGAGACGAGTTTCAGCAGAAATAACAATAGAAACATGAGATAATAATAAAGAAAAATACAAATGAATTTTTAAACAGGATTTTACTCTGCTTTCCAGCCTACACAAAAGTTAGATGAGAAGAAGAAGTATGCGAAAGAAAGATTTAAACATCTTTTATAAACACTAATAATGGAGAGCATATGATCAGGTGAGGCAAACTTATTTGTGTCTTAAATTCGCATGTATTGAAAAGCAAGTCCTTTATTGATTAGATTATTCTCGGTTAGTTGAAAGATTGGAGAATGTAATCAATCCAGTTTTTAGGATTTAAGTTATGAAAATTTTAACTGACTGGCAATGGGTGTTAAAGCTTTTAAAAAGATTTTCCTATGTTTACCATCCGGGTGGTTAGGTAATAACGAAACAGAAGATTTACCAAGATATCCAATTAGCACACTCTTCTTGTGAGAAGATATTTATTATATTCATTTCGCTAGTTATAAGAATTAGTGCATTCCCCAAGGAAGCCAAATATAAACAGCTCCAGCTGAAATTTTAAGCTAGTTACTGCCGTTTGTTTTCTATACTGTTTAGAAGGAAAGTTAGAAATGGAACGCAACGAATCTTTTTTTTTTTTTAAGTTTTTTATCTCATGTTTGTTCTCCTCGAGTCTTTGTTGAGATGACATGATTTGATTTGGTGTCATTTTGCTTCAACTAGTTTGACATTCATTTCACTCTCTTCCCGCAGTATCTACTCGCGCAAGGTGACATCAAACTCCAAACCAACATTCTGACTTTATATATATATATATATATATATATATATAAACTAAAATGATTACTGCACATTTTCTTGCTCAGCTGTTACTGGCATTTTCATGGGGTTATTTTTCTTTTTAATAAAAACACAATCATCAAACAGGGGTTTCGGTAATAAAATTAATTTAGATTTTGGGATATCCCCAAAACACCTGCCTGATCATTGTTTTCTTTTTTAATGCATAAAACTGCCAGTAACTACTGAGCAAAAGAATGTGAGATAATTAGTTTAATTTTATACTGCTCTGCTTGCTGGAATCCAAGCACTTTATTTTTAATCAATATTCTTAAACGATTGTTTTTTGTTTTTTTTCCTTCGCATTTCTTTTTGCTTATTTGCTATATATATGTGTGTGTGTGTGTGTGTATTGGCCAAATGAGTAGTGTTCGCCAGAAGACCAGTGTTCAATCCCAGGTCGAGTCATACCAAAGACTCAAAAAATGGTACTTGATGCCGCCTTGCACTCAGTACTATAAGGCACTTATCAAGGGGAAAGTGGAGCAATTCTGGGAATGGAGTAGCGAACCTCTCCCACGCGTCAGTGTTGTAGCTATTGAAAATAGAGCCTTCGGGTCACCCTCAACTAAGGTCTCCAACTTTATATATATATATATATATATATATATAATGTTCAACATGCAAAATATCATCATCATCATCATCATATCAGAAACAGTACAGAGCTAACAGAATAAAATTAGTCAATTCTGTTAATAATGTTGTAAATTTTATACTGAGGTTATTAATCAATTAAAAGTGTCCATAGTAAGGATTTGTTCACAGTGAACAGGATTTCTCTTTTGTTGATATGGTTTGGTTTAGTTTCTTTGTTTTATGGTATATCAACCTTCATGGGTTATTTGATGCTAAAGCCATCATTGTAGAAAGACAATACTGGTATGATTTAATTCTTAGATAGGGGCGGGGTATAAAAGCGTTCATACTTTTCCCAAGGGTATTAATCCGAAAGTGAACGTAATGACGCGAATGGGGTTTGAACTCTCTAACTTTCGATGTCGAAGTCCAGCACGTTAGCCACTACACCACGGAAACTTCTCTCTTTGTAGTTATGAGTTACGAGTTTTAAAAATAATCATCCAAACTTGAACTATGAAGAATATTGTCTTGACTTTCTAACGAATTTAATGTCAACTCGTCATATAATTAACATCATTTGTGGGATTACCTCTGTCTGTCAAAGAGATCTGCAAATTACTGTTCGATGGCATATTGTGGGATCGCTTCCTTTGTCTTCCAAAGTCACTGCTAATAAAGACTGGATTGCGTTGTCAAAGTAACATCTAACTAGACCGCGCAAAATCCCCTAAACTTTTCCCTCGACATCAAATTAGTACAGACGTGTTTTCTTAGCCTTTGGCCAAGCAACATTTGATGTCGACATCCTAGCAGCAATCAGTTAAGCTCTCCAACAAACTTTGTGTCGCACTGAACATGACTCCAAAAAATTATACATTCCTTAAATATTTTAGTCTTTCCCCCAAATTTTTATTTCTCTTACACATACGTACACTAAAAACATTTCTCCATACAACTCTAAGCATTCTTTTTGTAGCTCATTACATTTTGTATTCCTTCTATAAATTTTGCTCAGGTAATAAAATATGTTGTTATCAATATGACGAAGTTGTTCTTGCATTTGTTTTTTACGAGAAAATAAAAAATCAAATTAGCTACAAATTCGTCTTCACAGTAAATTAGCAGTTCATTCTTGAGATTTTATTCACTAACATCGAAATTTCAAAGAAATTCTATTTCTTGTTCATGTGCCGTATGTCAACGGAAAAATTAATCATAATGTTGTACCTATGTGTGCTCCGAATCAAGAGTCACCTTCTAAAATAGATTGAATCTAATTAAAATCTCTTAAGTGTATGCACACACATCAACTTCCATTGACCTCGTTTAAAAAAACAACTTTATTCAAGAACCGCAAATATATATTTACCTTTCATTATCTGGACATGTCTCCCGTGAGGTTCTTGTAAAATATCACAAATTTGTGACACAAGTATCAAAAGAATTTGTGCTCTCAAAACTAATGAATTTTACCTTTAACAAGAAATGTCAAATGTCTTGTAATAATCATTAATGTCTGTGTTAGCCTTTAAAATACTTTTTACTCATCATGAAGTCACGCTGACAGCACGGAGTTCCCTGACTCTATCTGTCTCTGCCTATCTGTCTGTCTGTCTGTCTCTCTCTTGCCATCCGTCTCTATCGTCCATTGCTACTTGATGGTCTTTTAGACCGCATCCAGTGTCTGCATATAGTTGATATATGTAAGTCGGCCAACACTGGCGCGTCTCTGTGTAGGTTTCAATAAGAGAACGTTACTTATGAGTTCGCTCTTACTTCTCCAGCCAGACCCCATCTTACTTAAATGGTTTATGAGATGGGATGTTAGTAGCCACACGGCTGCTGTTTTATAGGGTGTTGCGTCCAGCATTTGTTAAAAACAGCACGTAGCATTCTTATGTAGTTCCCATCTGGCTTTTTCTCTACGTGCTTTATTAGAGTCCTAAGGTTCAATCATACAGTAATACTCACACAGGTCAGAAGAATCCTTATTTCATTTAATCAGAGAGATCAGATTTCCATATGATCGATAATTTGTCAAGAGCAGTCTGCGGCTTCGCTAGGCATGCATTGAAATCACTTTTAGTAGATGAGATATTGTTGTCAATGTATACGAATTGTTCTACAAATTTCAGAAGCTTGCCACTTAAAGTGGATATGGCTCCTTTTTGTTTAAAACACAAGTATTAGCTTCCATGTAAAAGCCAATGCTTCCAGCTGATTACTCAATGCTATATCAATTGGAATTTGACTTGGGCAGATATATTTGCAAGAAGCAGTAGATCATCTGTGTAGTCTGCGTCTGTCATAGTTTCTGCAGGATATCGTTTGCTTCTTGCCTTTTTTTTTTTGGTGTGAAACCATTTTTTTTTTATTAGATCTACTGATGTTCGAAATATGTAATCTAGGCTGATTATAAACATATCGAGCGCTTATGTATCTCCTTGTAAAACTCCAGCAATAATGTCGGTGTCACCATCAGGTGAGCAAACCATTGCTTTCATGTTTTTGTAAAACGATAAGCGTTTCTATGGTGAGACCATATGCTGACAGGATTTGTTCCGTCTTTCCTCGATGTATAGAATCAATGCCTTGGATAAATTTACGAACAGTAGTGTTGCCTCAAGATTTTTTGTACCAACTCCTTCGACGATTCAACGAATAGTCAGAATCTGTGATGTCATGGATCGATATCTTCGAAAGACATTCTGATTTTTCTTAAGATATTTCTCGTCTTCAGTTTTCCGAGTCGTCATTCTGAGAAAGTCTTTCAGATGTCCCCTGAAGTTTTTTACAGTTACTGAATATTGATTGCTTATATAACTGCAGGAGACATGGGTTCAATCCCAGGTCGAGTCATACCAAAGACTTTTAAAATGCTTCCCTGCTTACCACTCAGCAATATAAGGTACGTATCAAGGGTAAAGTGGAGCAATCCAGGGAAAGGAGTAGCACCCTTCCCTACACCTCGGTGTAGTAGCTATTGAAAAGGGAGCCATCAGGTCGCCCTCGACTACAGTTGCCAACTTTACTTACGCGAGCAATCTTGAACTAGTCCTGGCGGCAACACCCCACAAGACACCAACTATACGGCCACCTGCCTCCTATCACGAAAACTATCCAAGTTAGACAAACCAGGCATGCAGGACACTGCTGGAGAAGCAGGGTCGAGCTCATAAGCGATGTACTCCTATGGACCCCCACATATGGCCGGGCAAAAGCAGGACGACCAGCACGAACATACATTCAGCATCTATGTGAGGATACGAGATGTAGCCCTGAAGACCTGCCAGAGGCGATGAACGATAGGGAAAAGTGTCGAGAGAGGGTCAGGGATATCCGTGCTTGTGGCACGACATAATGATGATGATGATGATATCACTATTGGTAAGTGAGGGCCAGTATAATCGTGAAGCTTTAACAGTTTGTTTCGTATTTCTGCATAGACGATTCTATGATCGGAAAATACTCCTTAAAAAGAATGTCATGTCTCACAGTGCAAAGCGCTATTTATTAACTTCTTGTAAATGAATACACAATTAAACTGTAATTTTGAGTTATTTGGGCCAGTGAAGGGCTATAGCTTTCCCTACCTTTTTTTTACAATTTAGTGTTTAATCCTGCAAGCATATTCTCGAATGAAAAATTTGCTCGATATTCACGATTTTTGTTTTTTTATTTGTATAAGTGGAATTAAATATTTCCATCCTGGCTTATTTTTTGTGTATTCATATCCCCACCGATGATTTGAATTGTGGTGTTTAAAGGTTTTTTTGCGTCGAGGTCACCTATGTGGGATTTGACGGATTTTTAGGAGGTCTGTGGCTAAGGGCAAGGCTGTGTTGCCGTAAGATATCTGACTCCATATTTTGGTTATATTATTTTACCCCACGTTGACTGGCTGGCGCAATGGTGAATGGACTAACCAACGCTACGTCCCAAGACAAAGCGTGGTGCCCAAAAACACCAGACAGTAAAATCGGTGTTGTCGTTTCGACGTCACTACCAGAAAAGAGGTCGGTTCACAGAAAACCTGAGTATTTATCTCTCTACACCGGCTCCAAATTCACTACTCCAAAATCCTTCTAATTTTGGCGCGACCGCTTCCCATTGGCTACTTTACTTTTTATTATTTTTCTTTTTTTTAAATTTTAAACCGGATGGATGCGTGGAGCCTTATGCGTGGCGACGCGTTTATACATTTTGTATGTGGCAGCCGACGAGTCAATATCCGGTTGGGAGTTTTTACTGTTAATTCCTAAATCCCCACAGAATACTGTGTTTGGGAATTTGTCGGGCAAGAGAAGAGAGCTCGAAGTAGAAGCTTGTGATGTCCATTTCATCACGGGCATTAGTGATGATTGTTATGCAGGGGTAACCATTGTAGGGAACGAATAAATAAATAAAAAAATCAAATTTAAAAAAATAAATAAATAGATATAAAGAAAACTATTAAATTTGAAGAAACTCCCTGAGGTCTCTAACGGAAAAGGAGATGACGAATGCGTAAAAAGAAAAAAGGATTTTCCTCTTGAAAAAGGAGACGATATTATCTTTCTCTTTCAGGCTGTGTCCGTCGAACCAACAACACCATTTTGCTGTCTGATGTTTTGGGCACCACGCTACGTCTTGGGACGTAGCGTCGGTTAGTCCCTTCACCAAGTAAATAAAGGAAAGTATGGAAGAAATGTTTTCGTCTCTAATCTGTTTCTATCTTTTCTTTTTGTATATTTCTTTTGGGACTTTCTTTGGGCAAGGCATTGCGCCAGCCAGTCAATGTGGGGTGAAACAGTGTAACCAAAATATGGAGTCAGATATCTTACGGCAACACAGTCTTGCCCTTAGCCCCTGACTTTCAAAGCCTTCAAAGCCCACACCATTAAATGTTGCGCACATCATTCTCAGTTTGATTTTCTCTTTACTATTTATAGATTTTAAGGTACGAGGATTGAAAAGTTATCCCACACCTCTAATGTCAGCATTAACGGAGTTTTTTTCATACGGGTGCCGAGGCAAATGTACATCCATTACCAGTATCAAAGTATTTTAGTTCTAATCCGCTATAGTAATATGTATGTTCATGTGCACGTATCAGCTGCAGATTCAGTGAGCTCAGGTAGCTGGTTTATTGTTTTTAATGTCCTAACCTTAACGTTAACAACGCTTTTGCATCAAAAGAAGTTTGGTTTGGGTTTGAACTCTGTATCTGATTTTTCGAAAACTGGGACCAGAGCTCCAGTCTCAGCTCAACGCACCTCTTCTTTACCTGCGTGAAGGGGACGATACCGTTTGAATGTATGCTTTGAATTAGTCATGGAAATCTTGCAGTGACTATTTTTTCTTTTTCATTAACAGACTCCATCCTTATAGATGAGTAGCAATAGTTTCTTGATTGAACTATTTGATCCTTGCCGTTGACCTATGAAGTTCCTCGGTACAGCATCAGATGAAGCACGCCGTTGACCCACGTTTGGATTCATCCGCCTTACTTCACATCCACCATGCTGCATTCCATTTCTATAAACTTGTGTAGCTTGTAGTATATTATCCTGCCTCGGAAACTGTTATCCAGTGATAAGCAGTGTCAAGATATTTGAGTGATTATGAGGGCAACAAAATTGAATATTGCGGGGTTTAGCCTCTCCAGTTTGAAAGAGGTTTTATTGTCACAGAATTGTAGATCCCTGGCCTAATGCTTACATGTGGATTTTCCTTCTAAAAAGCCCAATGTTTTTTCTCTCAAGTTTTTACTTAGTTAAAGTATGGCTACTCTATTTTCACTTGATCAGGTACCAATGGGCTCATTCCTTCAATACGCTGAGACAAAGTTGTTCTGATGCATTGGATTCGGAGTTATTTAATGCGTTGATTTTTTTTTTTTTTTTGTAGGTAACTGGACATTATAATGCGATATGGTAATTAAGTCGGTTACGGCCTATAATGAAAAAAATAAATAAATAATTTGGATGCTCCTACCTTCCATCATTGCATTTCAAAATTACTCAGAGAATATATGAAGCAGTGTATTCTACTGCTCACCTAGTCTCCGTTTGAAAGAAGGCTTTAATTTTACTTATAGGTTTGGACGTCGTGTGGGAAGTTACCTGAAGTCGTTAATAGTATATAATGAAACAGATGAATAAATATGTGGATATTCCCTCTCTGCAATCTTGTCAGCTGTCAGATTTTTGTGGTTTATTTAACCGACTTCCCACCAAGTCATATTTTTGGAGTTTATTTTTTGTGGGTTTAAGTGATTTTTTTTCATTTTAAGACAGCTTGAGACATTTTCTTTATCCCCAAAAAATAACATTTCATATTTAAAAAAAGATCTTTGCAACAAATGAATATCGTTATAGTAAGTAAAAGTTATTAACAGAAAAATTACAAGTAGCTATAAAAAGGATAGTGAATAATAAAAGGCTGGATTTTGTTCTGCGTGTTCATATTTACGACTGAAGTGCTTTGAAAATCAGTATATGTTGTTTTTTCCTCCTTAGACTCTTAACTTACCAACAAACATATATATATATATATATATATATATATATATATATATATATATATATATATATATATACTTTAAGAAAAACAACAAAACCGGTCACATAGGATTATAAATTTATTTCCAACCTGTTACGCATTTTTGAAATTTTCAAAAACACAAAAAAAAAATTAACATGAATAATTTCTTGTCCTGATGGAATTACTCCCAACTCCGGTTTAACTGGGCCAAAGAATAATTATATATATATATATATATATATATATATATATATATATATATATATATATATATATATATATATATATATATATATATATATATAAATCCTGAAATATGCTGACATAGGCAAATCACACCGTTGTGAATTTAGACAAAATTGATAATTTTGATTGATTTAACATATAATAAGCATCTGCATTAACAATTATTAAGCTCTAGTTTTTACTGGGGAAACAAAATTTGATAATGAAAGAGGTTAATAGAAATTTAATTTCGCATATCTGAAGTAGAGACTTTCAAAGGCGAATGTCTCTAAACAAATTTCAACTGTTCATAGCCATAAATTCAGTCGATCTCCGTAAAATGCAGTGTGTGTGTGATCATTAATTCTATAGAAGAAAACAAGGTAACTATATGACTGTTGAAATAGATGATATAAAAAGTAAAATTATTTCAGATGTTATTTATTAAGTTTTGTTTAGTCTGAACACAGGCTTCAGGTTACTTATGCTTAAAAATTATAGTTTTCTTTAATGATCTTCTTGTATTTTTGGTTGTTGTTTTTATTTATCAACAACTTTTTATTGAGTTTTAAGAGACAATTTTATTTGATCAGAATTACTTTATTTATTCATCAATTTATTTATTTATCATTCACCTCTCTTCTTTTATTCTATTTTTTGTTCTTTAAAAATTTAACCGAAATCTCAATACCCTCCCCCACTACCAAAAAAATTAATGAAAACAAAAAAGAAATGAATCGTCTCGGTTGGATTTCTTGATTCCCTCTGTGAACAATTCAGTTATCTCAATAGAGTCATATGATATAGTTTAAATACATTATCTGACTTTTCATACCAGAATCTTAATGGTGCTGCAAATAGGATAAGTATTTTATCCATTTACTCTACCAAAACACTTCTTTAAAATGTCCCTAGTGACTGACATTATGATTGATTTCCTTTGAGAACTTGTATTCATAGAGACAGTGTTGAATCAGCATTTCCCTATGCGCATATATAAAAGTGTTGAATCAACATTTCCCTATGCGCATGTATAAAAGTGGAAGTACTTTTATAGAGCATTTGAGCATGTTGGATTATATGAATGTTATGGGCTGATATATATATATATATATATATATATATATATATATATATATATATATATATATGTATGCAAAATTTGTAAAATTTATAATAATTAAGTGTCCTCACAATCATCAGAGAGGAATAAAAATTTTAACTTGGAATGACTGTAGGGGTAACGTGGGATTATATATATGAGTTTGTGTGTGTGCGTATTTGTGTGTGTGTGTAGATATATATATAATATTGTAATATTTTAGGGTTATCACTTGCTCATTTGGTGAGTCAATGGTGGACCAATTTAGCAGTATTATTAAATAGTGCTCAGTCTCAATGATAGCGCTGTTACACACACACACACACACACACACACACACACACACACACACACACACACACACACACACACACACACACACATATATATATATATATATATATATATATATATATATATATATATATATATATATATATATATATATATATATATATATATATATATATATATATATATATATATATATATATATATATATATAGACTGTTATTTGCTTACAGGATCTAAAGTTTCAGGACACACACACAAAGAAAGGAAAATTGATAACTAGGTAATCCAAGTAGAAGGAGAGATTTCTCGAGAAGCGAAGTCGATACCATAGCGTTTTGGTTCTAAACATCCATCGTTGATTCAACATCATTAATATCATCCCTCATAGTCCTGATAATGGTTCATTAGAACCGAAACGCTATAGTGTCAACTTTACTTCTCAAAAAATCTTTCTTTCTACGTGGAATACCTTGTTATCAGTTTTTTTCTTTATATATATGTGTATGTATGTGTCCAGTGGTGTGTCCTGAAACTTTAGAAGCTGTCAGCGAATAACAGTCTTCCAGGCGGTATTAAAAACAATTAGCAGTCATCAAAGATTAGATTAAATGCATCAGATTGCTTTTGAAATGTCAAATGATTTTTTGAGTCTTTGTGTTTACAATTATTCACCTTCGAGCTTAATATTTTTTGAAGTTAACAAATTCTAAAAAGTGTATATTACTAATTAGTCATAATTTCTGTTTGCATTATAAAATTTGGCGAAAACCATCTTTCTAGAACTATGATAATAAGAAATAAATGCAACTGAAACAAAATTATAAAAAAATGATAAATACTTTGAAAAATATAGAAAAAAAGCTATGCATATTGGCCCACTTTGACGTTCACCAAATCAACTGCAGCAGCATAACGACTGACTAATTATTGTCATTAGCAAAATGTACTACATATTTAGTCGGGAAATGTTATACCATTTTATTGAGGAAATTTTCCGGTGTTCATTACACTGAATCTTCATAAATTGTTGTTAGATACAACTGAAATAAATAATACTTTTAAATCTATGAATAACAATATTTGAAAATTCTATTAAATAATTTTTCATAGGGTGAACAATGCATACCTTGCTTCTTATAGACACACACACACACACACACACACACACACACACACACACACACACACACACACACACTCTCTCTCTCTCTCTCTCTCTCTCTCTCTTTCTCTCTCTCGCTCTATATATATATATATATATATACCAGTTACATTGAGATCTTTTCCAGGAAAATTTAAATGTTCACTTTTGAATGGTTTTCTTGTCCTGATGGAATTACTCCCAACTCTGGTTTAAC
Source organism: Sepioteuthis lessoniana (assembly GCA_963585895.1). Classification (NCBI taxonomy): domain Eukaryota; kingdom Metazoa; phylum Mollusca; class Cephalopoda; order Myopsida; family Loliginidae; genus Sepioteuthis; species Sepioteuthis lessoniana. The sequence continues at coordinate 37,159,293 of OY757924.1, forward strand.
TGGACCGAAGAATACCTATATATATATATATATATATATATATATATATATATATATATATATATATATATATATATAAACACGAGGGTTTTTGTAAAAGTTCTAAGCTTAAGCGAGAATGAAGAGCCATGACTGTGAACATTTTATTGGACCACCTCACCACCACTTCTTTCGAAATAATTCAAATTTTTCTAGTTTTACTAGAAGTGGCTGAGTGTTGAAACATTAAAAATGTTCAGCTCGTCGCTTCTTCTGGCTGAGGCTAAGAACTTCTTTAACTTCTTTATATATATATATATATATATATATATATATATGTACACACACACAGAGGTGTGTATGTGCGCGTGTGTAACACAGAAAAGGGCACATTTTGCATCTCATAGTATTACGTTTTCACAATTTCAGAGATAGGAAGAATAAGAAATTCCATTTTCTGTTGAAAATTAACCAGGAACAATGCTACAGCTCTAGAAAGCTCATGAGTTTTAACAAAAATCTGCCGGAAATATTTGTCGTCACATTATATGACAATTTTCTTGATATGATATTTGAATTTAAACTTCCATGTTTCTTTAGATAAATGGAAGAAAGGGAAAAAATATCAAAGAATCTGAAGAAAATTTAAAGCAACAATTTATTTTTAAATCCAATCGAAAACGATGATTAAAGAAAATTAAAACTACCTGAGCAACCATTGGAGAAAGATAACTAGTACTAAAATACTCCGTTTTTTGAGAAAAATATATTTCAGAGAAGATTTGCAAGCCTAATCAGCACAAAATTCACACCTGAAGAAAAGAGTTATCTATTCCCTTCTAGAAGCCACCAGACCCGTAATTTATTTTATCATTACAGTTGATATACTGTGCTTTACCGGCAATGTCACATTTCGCAATAAAATCTCAAACACTTCCTGTTCTTGTCGTCTCTAGCCAATAAATTTTATTGCTGACTTTTATGGCTTGGTCTAGCTTGTCTTAGCCAACACTCTGTCAGGTCTTAACACCTGACAAAATTTTCTCCATGGATTTTAGACGAATTGGGAAAATAACCCAAACTATGTCAAAAAAGAAAATTCTCACCCACCTACAATCTAAAAAATCTTAGAAGTGCTACAAGAGGCTAGTGTAGATGAGTATCAGTTGTGATAATGTCGTTTACGTTCATAAATAGATATAAGCACAATTGCATACAATCAACAATATATTTTATTGTCTGAGTAAACCTAATTATGTTTTTTTCATAAATATGTCCTTCTTGATATATATATATATATATATATATATATATATATATATATATATATATATATATATTTGTGTGTGTGTGTGTGTGTGTGTGTGTGTGTGTGTGTGTGTGTGTGTGTGTGTGTGTGTGTGTGTGTGAATGCGCGTGTGCGTGAGTGTTTCTCATAACGGTTATAATACTCAGAAAATGGAAAATGGACTCGAAGCGCTGAGTTAAAATCTAGGACCAACCTGCTCGTGTTTTACTTCGTGTCTTTGGTGCACCATACTTCTGTTATGAGATAATCCAAAAATTAACAGCCCAGTCGGCTGGGTCTGTAGAATACGCTGACTACATCTCTACAGAGAGGTTAGACACCCCCACATACACACACTCACACCAACGAGTGACACTAAACTGTATCTGATAATGGGGTTCCAGTCTTGGAGTTTTGGGAAATATGGAGTGCCTCTTTGTTGTCATTATTCCTAGAGCTACTCTGACCCGGAGTCGTAGTACTTGTCAGGGTCCGATCTGTGCACCAAATACATCTTTTTAATCTTTTACTCTACTTGAAAAGATTTAACTGCATTGCAAACAAATGATAAATGTTAAATTGAACAATTGGTATTAAATAGCAATACTTGAACCCATTTAACTGTGCAAACAAATGACCGCTGGCATGTTTAAAAAAAAGATACCCGTAAACTATTCACTTAAAATTCATATGAATGAACAAGATTTGTCATTAAATAATCTACGATGGTTGCTATGCCATAAAACACCAGGTGGATATTTACCTTTGAGAGAGCCGTCAATCAGGGATTTCTGGGAAATGTTCCAGCTGAGTAAACAATAGGACGGCTCACGTGAGTTGTCAAGCAGAAGCAGATCACGTGAATCATGAACTGGAAAAATGCGTAGGTCTTATGAAATTATAAATACACGGGTACCCACGTCAGACGGGCAGTCATAGTCAGCCAGTTGGAGCCACAACTAAGTCATTGGATTAGGCGCCAACCCCGGCTGAAGTAGAAGTGTTAAGTGGAGCCCAAAATAAAAAATCAACGTGGTTAAGGTGATATAGGTCAATATAGCAGTCTTCCGCTAATCTATGTCCGCGACCTCTGTCTCCCTGTCACTCAAATGGCTAATTTCGACCCTTTCGAGTAATAAAAATGAGAGACATATTTTTTTTGTAAAGAAATGCCTTTTACGTCTTCGTTATGCTATACATCGAGATCAACAATAGAGTCCATCACACACACACACACTCACACATAGATAGATAGATAGATAGATAGATGTGCGATTCTCTCTTCTTTTCTCAAAGTTTATTGGTGCATTTTTCAGTTTGCATATTAATATATAGCCAAGTAGTATTTTGTATTGCCGTTTATTTTTTGTTTAGTAATTTCTATTCAAATTAAAATAAAGGCAGCCTATTCTGTCTCGGGCACTAAAAGACTCACCAGAATTTCTTCTCTCGACAAAAACTCAATATGAACGCAATCACTTGTTTGATGCTTTATCATAGAAGCACTAATTTGCAATCCAACAAATAAGGCTATATTCAATTTCTGACTTTAATCAGTTATTCTATGTCAAAACTTTTCCTTAGAGATTTGGAATTATCATTATATACTTGAACTAGTGACCTCATTTTGGTTGTTATTGTAGTCTCAATGTTTTGAACTATCTTACCCTCCTGCTCTCTGCAGATAATCGTCGTAGTCGATAAGCATCTGAATAAGGGCACTTGTTTGAGTGCATCAGTAAATGATAAATATTTTCTCTCGCTAGTTTCTTTGCGGAATTCGGTTACTCAGGAACAGAATTATAGAAGTTAATATAATCTCATTGATTTTTGATCAACTGATTAATTCTAACGGCATGTCAAGACGTCTAGGGATATTTTATTCCTAGATATTCAAGAATCGTGTTCATTGTATTTACAATTTTTGTGTTGTTGTTTAAGTTTTTTTTTTTTTTTTGCGCAATCCTATTGGATATGAATAATTTTTATATTGATTTATTTAACTCATAGATTTATTTAACTCATCGATAGATCTCTACCTGGTACCACCACTCCGCGTGAGAGTTGAACTTGAAGCAAAAGCAATGAAGAGGTACGTTACATGCTTCACATCTGGAGCCAAGCTATCAGATTCAGTTTAGTGTCATACCCAGGACACTCCTTTAGAAAAGAGTCTTACACAGCATAATCTAAGCCATGCCAACTTAGACTCTATCGATTTTGAACAAAATCCAAATTTTCTTGGGATGATAAAGAAAGCTTCTGCTGTTATATATTTTTTAAATTGTTTTTATATTTTCCTCTATATATCATCTCCTACAGGCCACTCAAATCCTCACTGAAAACGCAGAGTCATCTGAGACGCCAGCTAACGGCCTTTTTCTTTCACCCCTACTTTTTAGCCGATCATCTGACATTCGTGCCGGATGGCTCTCAAGGTCAAGGACAGATGCAAGGCCGAAAGGTCCCTGGCTTCAGCTGGGCCACCTGCAGATGGGTGCTGACGTCATTGACAAGGATTGCATAGCACTTAACTCTCTGGTCTAGTTCAAGCTATGAGCCGGCATACGAGCCGGACTCGCGTAATATATCGAGTGTGACTAAGACCTGCAGGGTCATCTGGCTCACATTCACCTAGTGAGCTGAGGATCAGCGTAGACCAGCAGAGCACGAGCCGAGACTCGTGCTCGATCTCTCCCACCCTAAACCCCTACTATAAAAAAGACCTTGTATCAAGTCCTGTCTGGTGGGAGGCTGATATCGCCCCTATGGGACGAGTGAATTTCTATATCAACAAAGCGCTATTTTCAAAATAAATTAATTCGGTAGAACATCTTCGAATTAGGTTATAACCGCTGAAGAAAATACATCGCAATTAAAAGCCCCAATTGGTAGTATAATAAAATATTTCATTATTACTTATATTTAAAAGAGAGATTTTGATAACACAAAATATTCTCCGCCAAAACCATTTATGTAGCTGCCCACTTCTCTTATATTAGGACCGTCAATTATCACAAAAGCCTGCTGGTTGGCCATGGACTTAGGTTCAGAGTGTAGCATGACCTTTGCTCACCAGACTCCTTTTCCTTGCGTCTAGCTCCAGCGGAGATTTTCGCACTTGCTTGCGATCCCGCTCAGCCACCGGTGATCCTAGCCTGATAGCTGTAAAATGTCTCGCTGTCTGCGATCCCGCTTTCGCGGTCGACCCTGCTCAGGAGTTTGAACGTCTTAGCCCACTCGTAATCCTGCTTAATTGTGGTCGATGCAGCTAGGTGGCCTAAAACGTTCAGGTCCACAGCTAAAACCGCGTTCGTGTTTGTCTCCGCATTGTCTGAGCTGTTATCAGATTTCTCATCGTAACCCTGTGGGGTTGACACCCTTATTGACCCCTCAACACATATTTGCGTCTATTTTTTTTGCTTAAAAATCTCAGTGCACTCCAGTGGTGAAAGTTAAAAAATGTTGCACGTAAACTGCTATTTATTGAGAGAATAGCAGGCTTCTTTCGTCAATTGTTAGATCAAATTTATTTCCAAGAAAGTTATTCTGCCGAAGACAAATGTCAATGTGATGATATTAAATCTGATTGGTTTCTACAGATCCCACCAATGATGATTATTCTGGCGAGACCTGTCAAACAGAAGATAAAATGATTGGATTAGTTTTATTTATTGATTGATTACTTGGTCTATATTTGTTTGTCTCTCACTATTTTTGCGTTTATGTTTGCTATAAATATATATTGTTATTCTGAAAATATCTCCAAGTGCGCAAAAGATAATAAAAATAAAAAACCTTGTACACATCATCTTTCACTTTCGTTATTTTTGCTTTTAATTTTACAAAAAGACAATCTTTCAGAAAACACTTTTAAAAAATCTAACAGTAAAATTATTGTATAGGAATGCTTGGTGTTAGCGTCGGGTCCCCACTGTCAGTATATCATGGATAAACTAATGTTAATATTGGTCCTTGAAGTATGGGGACTTGACTAAATATCTTCCATGCCACCAAATATTCTTAATAACTTTATCTAGAAGACTTTTCAAAAGTAATGCTGGTTTACTTATTTCTGTTTTGTTATTTCCACTGAGAATTCAATAAATAATCTCCCAAAAGTTAAGTTTGAGTAAATCTTCTGATATTTCCGAAAAAGAAACATATTTCTCTTAAAAATGAATAAACTTTACTGTTTATTGCAGGTAAAAATGTTTAAATATCAATAAAATTTGACCTCCTATGTACCTTCAGATATTTTTGTGCTATTCTGAATTTTAGTTTTTAGTACAAATTTTCATTGTAAATAGATAAAATTACGGGTAGAACTGTAAGAAGAAAAAAAAAAAAAAAGAAAAGAAATAGTTAAACAATACATTTATATTTTTGTTTTGCTGATATTATTTTATCAAATATGTCAATTTTGTTAAATTTTGTTTATCTGAAACAATTGTTTGACATTATTTTTGTCTGACTTGTTTCCTCATCATTGTAATAACATTTCAGTCATTCTACCTACAACTCTTTGGTATCTTGTCATAGTTCCAAATTTTTGGCTGGAGTTGTATAATATACTGACTGCAACTCTATAGAGGGTTAAGACTCCGCAACGAGTGTTCTGAGTATAATACTAAACAGCATCTGATGGTGAGGTATTTGTCTGGGAACGCTGAGGAATGTGGAATACTCCTAAATTGCCATTAATTTCAGGTCCACTCTAGCCCAGAGAGTTAGTACCAGTAAGAGCTCCACTATAAGTTAAACTGAACTGTTCAGTTATTTGCTAAGGATTATTATTAGTTATTAGAAACTATACAGCTATGCGCAAATCGTTTGTAATGGGATATTTTGCAACAGCTTTTTCTTCCATCCAGTACTATCCAATTCCTTTAAATATATATGTAGAGAAGAGGAAAATCTCGTATTTTGTTTTGGCGCGCTATTTAATTCAACACTGAATTTCACCCAATCAGGATGACATATCCCATTCAGCCCGGACCTTCACTTCCGGCTAGCAAAACGGGTGAGCAGCCAAAACCACTCTCTTCGGCTTGAGACGGCGACCAGAACGGACGTGTCTCTGGTCGCCCCTGCTTAGCGATGCTTTTTAGCTAAACAAGCCACCCAGTGTGGACATATCACCGTGGCTTTAACCCTAGCAGCAGCAACATGGACACTCAGCGAGGGAACCTTCTAATTTATGGATTCTTTGCGTCTAATATATTTTAGACCAAGGAATCCCAGTTGAATATGAATTAGATACGTTCAGCATGCCTTCCACAAGCACCACAAAAATTTACTATGTCGATCCGAGCGCCACTTCGCTCTCGACACACCTAGCTCTCATTTCTCCTCTGGTCACATTAATGGAGATAACGTCTACTCTCCACAAATACCAGACACACAAAACTACACGGTGACCTTGAATACTTCCCTCACACGTCCAACGACACGCTGTATTTATCCTACGTCCCACCAACGTACGAATATGGCACAAGGCCGTTTTTAAGGTGGGTCCTGTCGCAGGGCCGTAGCCCAACGCGATAGTCAGTTCCAAAAATGCCTCGGACCCCGTCGGCATTCCCCTTTTCGGGGCGCCTCAGGCGCCGGGCGATAAACCCAACCCCTCCGAAGAGGGTTAAAGCCTGGGGGGGAGGCCCCCTGAGGCCAGAGGTGATGTATCCAGTGGTGGAACACACCCGACCGAACCGTGCAGCATGCAACCACAGCCGGTCGAGAGCGCCCCACCACAGGACACAAAAGAACGCTGCCATCTCAACATCTAGCTAAGCCATTTCGTCTCAAACATCCAACAAGCCTAAACACCACGAGTCTTGCAGCACAAAGAACAAACCGCCTCAAAGCTGCAAATAAAGAACTTTCGTTGTTGTGTATTGTTAAAGAATAGTTTCGTAATTCATTTCTGGTGCCTATAAATTCACACGCTATATATACATAATGTTAAATAGCAGGATTCAGATCTCTCCCGATTGACGATTTCATTCAAAAAACATACACGTGGCTGGAGAAGGGTAGCATTCGACACGATGTTAGCCTGACGGCTGCTGCCGAAACAAGGAATAAAATGTGTCTTTGCACAAGAGGCTCCACACAGAGCTTCCGGGCGAGAATGCAAGAAATTGATTCTCATTAACAAAATACCCTTTTTTCAGCCAATCATAAATCTTCCTCCTAAAAAATTTCCTAGAACCGACTTGATCCAAAGGGTAGCTATTTAAGTGGCGAAGATCTGCAAAGGCAGGAGACTGACCAGAAGGGTGGAAGGGAAGAACACGCTACGGCCATAAAAACTCATCTGAACACCCACCTGCTGTGACAACTGCTGACTTAGCTGCAACGCCACCCCTTCCACGACTACTACTACCACCTAGATCATCTGATACCCTTACCACCCTTGTACCACCATACCAACCAAGTGAGTTTCTTAGAACTGATAAAATACATGAACTCTGGTTTCACACACACCTCGATTCACTCCTTCATTTGATATTGTTCGCTTAATTTTTTTACAGTTGATTCTTCGCCTCATCGCCGTGTTTTTCCTTTTGTTAATATAATTGTTTAAAACTTTCTACCTGTGTTTGTCTTTTCCTTGCCACCATACGCTAAATATAACAATAAGATTGAAAGTCATTTCAATAAATTCTTTTTTATGAAAGATAAATAAATTTATATTAAATTTGCATTTCTACTTAAAATTCTTTTGCTCATTTAAATGGCCCATTTGGTTTGAATGTGTAGTTTATTAATGACTAATGGCCATCTCACCCAAACAGGCATTTGATATCTGTCAGTATGCTCCTACAATTTTTGTTCTCTTGTTATAAAAAGTAAAGTAAAGCTGGCGACCATAGTCAAGGGTGACCAGAAGGCTCCCTTTTCAATAGCTACTACACCGAGGTGTAGGGGAGGATGCTACTCCTTTCTCTGGATAGCTCCACTTTACTCTTGATACGTACCTTATATTGCTGAATGGTAAGCAAGGAGGTATCAAGTACCATTTTAAAAGTCTTTGGTATGACCCAGAGATTGAACCCAGGTCTCCCAGACCATTGGCGAACCCTCTAGCCACAAGGCCAATGAGACGGTTGTTTATAAGAGGATCTATAAATGTAAAAGTAGATTCACTACTTTAGGATCCATATGCTTTCATTCTTTCCGCCAGTCTCTGTGGACCACTGTGAGAAATTTTGTATTAAAGTATTCGGATTTGTTAACTTGAAATCTTCAACAAAATTTTGAGTCACAGATTCATCCAGTTAAATAAAGTATATACACTTCTTGCCTTACCTGTTGTGTAACTAGATGATAGAATGTTTTACTTTTTTGCCCAGTGTCCTTTCTTTCTTAATTAAATCATCATCATCATCATGTCGTGCCACCAGCTCGGATATCCCTGACCCTCTCTCGCCACTTCTCCCTATCACTCATCGCCTCCGGCAGGTCTTCAGGGTTACATCTTGTGTCCTCACATAGTTGCTGTATGAAAGTTCGAGCTGGTTGTCCTGTTTTTGCACGGCCATATGTGGGAGTCCATAGGAGTACATCACTTATGAGCTCGTCCTTGCTTCTCCAGCAGTGTCCCGCGTGTCTGGTTCTTCTAACTTGTATAGTTTTTGTGATGGGGGGGCAAGTGTCCGTATAGTTGGTGTCTCGTGGGGTGTTGTCGCCAGGACTTGTTCAATACTGCTATGACTATAACAATCAAAATAAAGACATGAGTAAATTCTAAGTTTAAAAATTCAGACTAACATTTGCTTTAGTTTTGCATAAATTGCTTTTTGAGTCTAATTTAATTCATTTTATTATTATTTAATTATATTTTCAAAATTTCTTTACATTTACACTATAATGTTTTTATTTGATTAAGACTTTTATTTTCTCAATTATCTACAGCTAGTTTAATTTTTTCATCACTTAACAAAACAAAATTTAATTTCTTTTTTACTATACTTTAAATATTAATGCTTTATGATAAAAAATGTGATTTGTGCTTGTTTTTTGTTACTTTGTGTCTTGTTTATTTTATCTTTTAATTTATTTTAATATCAATATTTTTAAGTTGATTTTTATTCATGTGGCATATTATTGTTTGTAAAAAGAAAGAAACTTTCATTAATATAAGATAATTCTGTTAGACAGAGAACAGACTAAGACTGGAACAAATTGAAAGAAAGGAGTAAAATAATAGATAAGAAACATATCTCTTTGGTAAAATACCTTCAACAATGTCATTGATCTCTTTATTCTGTGATTGACTTTGAACCACAACAATAACACTCAGAGACTGTTATGTTCCCAAAGTTATAACTTTCAGCATAAACAACTTTAGTTCAGTATTCCTAAAGCATTTTTTTTATTTATATTTAGCAAGATTATCCAGTGTTGTCTAGGTTGAGGTGATTTTGGTATATCTGTATATGGAAATGCAAGAGAGAAGACAATATTTTATCAAGAACTGTTTTGGTGGACTGGTATAAAAAATAATGACAAATAAATAAAGGTGTATTTATGATTCTATAGCTGAAAAGTCTGTTTGGTGACCCTTAAGGTTTTTTGAAAAAAAAAGACAATTGCTGTTAGAGAAGAGTTTGGTGCTCAGAACATTGACTTACTTGTATTCATGTTTTCTGTGGTAGTGGAAAAAGGAATGTAATGTTTGGGGTGTGTCTCATAGTAGTTCTATAGTTGAGGTTATAATTTGTTAGAGGGCTGAATGTTCTTCATTGGACTAGTTGCAGAGAGAGCCATAATAGGTGATGATGTGTAGATGAGCATGGATATAACTGTCTAAGAGTCTCTTATGCTGCATGTACTTATGTAGAATGAGGACCGTAAGTAAGGGCTCAATATAGGTACGTGTGTCAACAATAATGGATTTGACTGTTTAGGAGGAGTCTTTACACTGCACCCAATGTGGTGAGTAAAATGCTTAGGTAGTTATAGTGCTTCACATTTTACATGATCAGGAATGGTGAGTGGAGTTTTATCTGTAAATAAGGGACAAAATTGCTCTGTATTAAGAGTTTCATAAATGGTTCAGTCTCGGGTTCAACATGTGTGTATGTGTGTTTGTGTGTGTGTGTGTGTGATAAGAATACAAGAAGGGTTAAGCAAATTGTATGACAAAGCCCAGGGCTTAATCAGAAGTTGTTGCTGATTTAGGCCAGTGAGTAAAAAGAGTGAGAGAGGAAATGTTGATGCATTTAGGTGCTCCAGAGACATAGCTTATGGTGCCTTCCAGTTGGCTAAAGTAAAGTAAAGTTGGCGACCTTAGTCAAGGATGACCCAGAGGCTCGCTTTTCAATAGCTACCACACAGTGGTGTAGGTGAGGGTGCTATTCCATTCTCTAGATTGCTCCACTTTACTCTTGAAAGTGGATATTTAACCTATCCACCTCTACATCTGTAGAGTTAGATGGTGTCTCATGTGGTCTTCTACCTTCCTATTTTTTGAGCTCAATAAAAGAATCATAAATTATAATGAGATTTGACTTAGAGTGCAACAGTGTATTTTAGATATTCAAGATAAAACCAAGATGCAGAACAAAAAATGTCCTAAGATAAAAAAAATGCTCAAATTTTCTTTCTTCAGTAAGAAATATGCAATACAATAATTTTATTATTTTTATAGGTTTTAAGAAAAGAAAATTTAATTGGTTTATTTTCAAATAAAATCAATTTTTATATTGAATTAAAAAAAGTAGGATATAACTTATTTGGTTATTTTTCTTTGCTAACAGAACTAAATTTAAGCTTTGTAATTTTGGGTCCCTTATTTTGGGATCACTTAATGTTTCCTTGAGAATTTTTTTCTTGCTCTTTTTTTGCACAAAAATTATTGGTTAAATTTCTTAAATGAGGAATTATCATCATCATTATCAATCATTAATGTACTTGGACAGGTGTCCTCAACTTCGTTATAATTATAGTCACAATATTTCTGATGATTTAACCTCCAGCCTTCTTCAGGTATCTATTGAAATTGGTAATCTTCTGGGAATTTGAAAGAGAACATTTTAATCAATCCTTGGTTCAGCAGAAGAAGCAGGCAAGTTGGCATCACAAGAAGAAATTAATGTGAGAGAATTAACTGATACAAGTTATCTTCTAAGAACGGTCAGTGAAAAGAGAATGATCTACTCTTCTGAATTAAATAAAGGACTTGGCTCAAAATTCTGGGAATGTTACTGCTTATGACAGATACCTTAACTTCAATAATTTTGATACCGAGAAAAAGAATACCACAAAGAAATTAGAGATAAAATATTCTATGATGTACTTGGACAAGTGTCCTCATTCAAAAGGTTACTCATCCAAGTCAATCAGTGAATACTAATAAAACATTCTTATCTTATTTGTATTTATGTTTTTCTGTTTTCTTTTTTACTCTTTCTCTCTATTTGTTTTTCTGTCTCTTTCTAGTTCTAGCTCTCAGTCTTTCTCTGTATGTTATTCTTTTTCTCAATTTATTTATTATTTGCTTTTCTCTTTCTCTCTATGACACTATAAACTCTTCAGTCTCTGTGTGCACATACTTGGGTACAGTAATGCATATATGTGAAGGAGCAAGCATGTCTACATGAATATGTATGCCAATAGGCATAACATAAATGTATATGCATGTGGTAGGGGTGAACATATCTGTACTGTAGTGTGTGGGCATCGGTAGCTTTTATGTATGTACATGGATATGTGTATGTAGTATATATGTGTATAGTAGTATCAAAAGGATACCTGCCCAGTCAGCAGTGGAGGGGGGGGCTGTAGAATACACCAACTGTGTGGAGGTGCCCATGGTGTAGTTGTTATCGTCGTAGGAAATGGACACGGCGACACGAGTTCAAATCCTGGACCTGACTGATTGCATTTCACATAGCACTAATACCCTTGGGGAAGGTATGAATCCAATTATTCTCCCTCCAGCTATGGGTAAATAGTAGGACAGACTAGGTTCTTCAGCCTTGGTTAGGCAACTAGTCTAGGAGAAGGAAAACTCTGAATTCAAACCTGTTAAACTCCGCTTAAAAAATTGACCTTGTGTCTTATCCTGCCCGGCAGAGGGGTTGGTAAATAGTACCAACTGAATCTCTGTAGAGGGCTAAGACAAGCTCCAAAAACTGTTCTGGATATAACTCTAAACAATCTGATGGTGAGGCTTCAGTCCTGGAGTTTTGGGGAATGTGGAGTACTCCTTCATTCCCATTACTTCTAGATTCACTCTGTCCCAGAGTGGTAGCACCTAATAGCATCCTATCTAACAGTCAAATAGAACTGTTTGAAATTTAAACCATATGCAAACAAATTATATGTTTAATCAAATTGTTAGAAATAGAACTCTTGGACCATTAACGGTGTGTAAACAAATGACTGTCAAATTGATTTTTAGCAATAAATAGCAATAATTGGAACCATTTAACTCTATGCAAATGAATGAGTAATGTTGAATAAAATTATTAGTGTTAATTATTAATATATGAAACTTTTTAACTGGGTACCAAAGTTGAATTATTGGTTTTAAGTAGAAATAATTGGAACCACTTAACTGTGTGCAAATGAATGAATAGTGTTGAATAGAATTAGTGTTAGATAGCGACAAGTGAAACCATTTAATTATGGGCAAACAAATGATTTATTGTAAATAGAATTATTTGTGTTAGAAATACTGAACCATTTAACTGTGTGGGGCACAAAATGAGCATAAGTCCTTTTAAATATGTTATCATCAAGATGTGTTTAAAAAATGATATATATTAAATATATATATCTATGTAAAGAGGGTTTGACATTAAATAGCCTATAATGGTTGATATGCCATAAAACCCAAACTTACCCAACCAAACCAAACCAAACCAAAATGATAACTAAACAAGTTAGGGATGTCAGTAGAATTTAACAGATGATAAAATAGAAAGAGAAGGATTTCTCAAAGAGGATAAAATCAATTGTCAGTTGAAATTTTGACCTGTACAAATCCTGAAAGCAATTTTCTGATAATTGTTTACATTGAATTAACATGTGTATCCTATAATAATCCATATGTTGTTGAAATGTTTAAAATTTCCCTTCATAAACCAAGATTTATTTCTCTAAGAATAGAGACCATTGAAATATGGCTGATTTAGATATTTGTGTTGCCCACAGTCAATAAGTATATCAGACCCTTGGGCCTTAAGAATATGTTTGGCCTTTTGACCAGCTGTCACCATAAGAGCCCAAGAGACTATTAATTCTTGGCCAATCTTTTCTTTATCTTATTGTTACTTATCCTAGCTTTCTAGTTTGAATATCCTCTGAAGGTTTATACATATATATATATATATATATATATATATATATATGTATCAAGTCAGAGTAAAGAAGTAGCTTCCAGTGAGACATGAATTTGCTTCCCAAAACAGCCAGGAAAGCCAATGCCTACATAGGGCACAAGTTTATGATTATATTGCCAACTCTTCTCCACAAATCTTTACATGAGATTGTTTTCAGTATATAGAAATAGTCATGAATTAATTGAACTCTGAGATGAACATTTAAACTGTTTATTTTAGCCAGTCTTTACTTGATTGCTAAATTCCTTTTTAAAGTAATGCATATCTCAGTTAAAAATTCTTTATATAAGCAATTTTAGATAATTGAAGTTTTCCTATATTTTGATGCATTTTTTATTCAATATCTATATATAAAGGAAAATGACTAATAAGACTATTTTAGAGGCTTTAAAAAATTACTTTTTGTTCTAAATAATAATAACATTTTTAATAATTATTATGCTGTCATTCAGAGAATTAAACCTTCAAATAAATTTCAAAGACATCTTTATGGAATACCATTTCACATTCATAAATATCTTGAACAAGAAAGTGCCATATTTGCTTAATTGCAAAATACATGGATTGATAAACAAGAGTATTTATAGTCAATTGCAGACTGCATTTCATCCTCTAAGCTGGTCATTTTAGTTTCATTTCATGGTGCCACTTGCTAATGACAAGTAACATGATCAAATCAAATGTATATCTAACATACCAACAAATAGAGTATTTCATGCCTAACAAAAGTATATTTCTTGTATAGGAATATGTATGATAAATATAATTATATATATTTATTTCTTTATAGAAATATATATAATTATATTTATCATACATATTCCTATACAAGAAATATACTTTTGTTAGGCATTAAATACTATATTTGTTGGTATGTTAGATATACATTTACTTCCTTTGAGTTTTCTAAATAATACAATGCATTTGATTTGATCATGTTACTTGTCATTAGCAAGTGGCACCATGAAACTAAAATGACCAGCTTAGAGGATGAAATGCAGTTGACTATGAATACTCTTGTTTATCAATCCATGTATTTTGCAATTAAGCAAATATGGCACTTTCTTGTTCAAGATATTTATGAATGTGAAATGGTATTCCATGGTGTAATGATTATTGTCATAGGAAATAGACATGGTGACCCGAATTTAAATCCTTCATGAGATTTTTGCATTTCACATAGCACTGACATTCTTTGGAAAGATATGCCTCCAACTATTCCCCTTTTAGCTAGAGATGACTTGTAGTGCAGACTGGGCTCTTTAACCATGGTATGGCAACTGGTCTAGGAGAATGAAAACTAAATTCAAACCTGTTTAACGCCACTTAAAATTGACTATGTGTCACATCCTGCTTGTGCAGAAGAGTTAGTAAATCTCTCTCTCTCTCTCTCTCTCTCTGTACACACACACACACACACACACACATATATATATATATATATATATATATATATATATATATATATATACTCAAACAAACTAACCAAACAATCATAGGTAATTTGAAAAACAATCATCTAATGCTTTTTATATACTTCCCAAAGGAAGAGCTCATTGCTGAGTGTCCTGACAGGAGATATATAAAGGACACTCAAAGACATTTGGATACAAGAAAAGGATTTTCATTTAACAAATCAATATGCTACATTAATAGTTCAGTTGTTGTTGCTTCTCTTACAGCAAATCAACTCTTAAAAACTTTTCCGCAAAAACTTTTCTTTTGACAATGAACTTAGGTTGAAACAAGAAGAGAACAATCAAAATTGAAATAATACATCAGAAATATTCCTATTTGTCTCATCACTTTTGTACAGTTATATATATATATATATATATATATATATATATATATATTATATATATTATATATATATGTCAAAACAACTTTGGATGTAATTAAATTGAAATCATAAATGACAATTATTAGCTCACTGTTGGAAGGATCTTGAATTAATTTAGTTTAGACATTTGAGAATTTACACTTTAATGTACATATATTGATTATTGTTTTAAAATAATTTTACCATCCCATAACTTTTAATAATTACTGTTTTCCATAATAAATTTTGCTTCTTGCCTCATATTTAAGTGGAGATGGTATTTGGTCTGCATTGAAAATTAAATATATAAATCACAACTTTTTTTCTTAAGAATCCTCAGCATAGTTAGATAATAATAAAAAAAATAATGAATCCATTGTTGATTCATGTTGATATTGTATTTATATATATCATAGGCAGTAGAAATTGCAGTTCTATACTCACATTTGTAGCTCAGCTTGAACAGAGAGGGAAAAGCTGACTCCATCATGCAGATTGCAAGATAAAATGAAGAATGGTTCGAATAATTGTGAAGGTTACTGGTTGGAGGAAGAAACCAACTGAGTTCGACAAATTCATATATATGGACAGGATATTGGTGGTGTTGAAAAACAAACAATAGAAAAAAGACAGTATCCTATGAACACAAAAATGACAAAGAAATCAGTTTCCTTAATTAAAGACTAGAAACTTATTGTGTGCATCTATATATTTTTATAATGTTCATACATTGATGTTGCTGATAAATATAAGTCAAAACATAGCAAATGAACTACACAGGTGATTTGTTTATTGTGGTGAAGGTTTGCATAGAATTAGTCATTGTTTTTTAATGTGTTGATCACTGAAAAAATAGTTCTTCAGTGTAACACATTCTCTGATCAACTCTCAACTTAAACTTTAGAGTCTTTCTTTGTCCTTGTTTAATACCACTTGCACAACCAAAGCTAGAGAGCCTGGTTTGTACTTTTATTTAACCAACAGCTGATACTATTTACCAACCCCTCCGCTCTGGCAGGATATGACACAAGGTAAATTTTTAAGCAGAGTTTAACAGGTTTGAATTCAGAGTTTTCCTTCTCCTAGACTAGTTGCCTCAACAAGGCTGAAGAACCTAGTCTGTCCTACTATTTACCCATAGCTGAAAGGAGAATAATTGGATTCATACCTTTCCCAAGGGTATTAGTGCTATGTGAAATGCAATCAGTCAGGTCCAGGATTTGAACTCGTGTCGCCGTGTCCATTTCCTACGACGATAACGACTACACCACGGGCACCAACAGCTGATGGTGACTTTTTAAAGATCATTAGTACAAATTGAAACACAGAATTTAAACGTGGTATACTAAGTCCATTTTCTTCTAATCTCCTATTCATGTATATCTACATATATATATTTCTATAAACTCACAGGTGCATATATATATATATATATATATATATGGTTGGGGAAGTAGATGTATTTGAACATTGCCTTGATTTAAGAAAAGCTTTTTAAAACAATTCACTCATTTACTGTATATGGTGAATTGATAAATTGTTTTAAAAACGTTTTTCTTAAATCAAGAAAGTGCTCAAACACAGGCTTGTAGAATGGGATAAAACCTAAAATAAACTGTTATCTCACTTTGTCATGTTGGCTTTATGACTAAAAGTTTCCTGTATCTGAAACTATAAAATTGTCAGATGAAACACATGATACACACACACACACACACACACATACATACACACATGTATATATATATATATATTGTTTAATTGAATAATTTTATTTTCCATAACACACACACACACACACACACACACATATATATATATATATATATATATATATTGGAAAATGGAATTGTACCTGTGTATTTACTTTTCTGTATATGTGGTCATTCTCTGTAAACCAGTTATATTAGTTGTACACATATAATCTTGTGTAAATTGAAACACATTTTCAGAATGCTGCAATTTCGTTTTCTATCAATGCATATGCACACACACACACACACACACACACACACACACACACACACACACACACACACACACACACACACACACACATATATATATATATATATAACCTCAAATTATCCAATGGCATCATAGCTCAATGTACCATGCTGGGTCTTTTATGGTATTTCTCATAGAAACGGGAGTTACTTGGCAATACCCATGAGAGAGTAATTTAAATGCAAGTGTACTTAAAGATTCATATACATAGTTATATATGTATATATACAACCACACATATACATATATATATATATATATATATATATATATATATATATATATATATATATATGCACACACCCTCACACATAAATATACATGTATATAAACAATTCTGCTTAGGTTCTTATTTGTTCTGAGTAGGTAGCTTGCTGAAAGCAATTTTTTCTCATATTTCTAATAACTTCTAATGAAATATAATGTTGACATATACATAGTTACTTATATATAGAAAAATATGTCTAAAAATATATGTATGTGTATACCTTTATTATTTGTTAGAAAAAGATGATACAGAGTAATGTTATTAAATCTACTTATACCAATGAATAAAATACTAGTAAAAAATAGACAGGAAACCTACATATATGTAGAATTAGAAGTCCCAATGCCAATTTCTGCGCTTAGATTTAGGAAATAAATTAGAAAACAAAAAAGACTTCACAAATCTTGTATAATCTGTTATAATTATATTGTAATTATGTGTCAAAAATGAGTTATCACTTAAAGATTTTTGTTAACCTTGTGGTGATAATCTGATAGAATAAATCAATTTAAACTTATCATTAATAATATTGGTATGTTTGGAGGCAGGAAAGATATTTAGTCAAATCTCCATTCACCAAGGACCAATATTAGCATCACTACATCCATGACAAACTAATACTGAACACAGTGGAAGGAAACAAGATAAACTCATTTACATGTAAAAGATCCATTTAATATTTAGTATATGCTACCAGTGGTATTAAAAGAAAGAAAACCCAAATATTTCCCCAAAAATAAACAATACACTTATTGTTCTGTGAACAGGCTGTATGTGGAAGAGGTAAATGGAAAAAAAAAATTGATGACTGTCAGTAGTATAGCCCCATGGCTTTACTGCTTCCTGACAGGGTCAGAGATAATGCCTCAACAGTTCAAAAAACAGAAGCAAATAGAGGTCACAAAGGTGCTTTGGAAACTATCATGTGACACCCTACAAGCCTATAATGGACATATAAATTATTTAAGGAAAATAATAATTTTTTGTATTTCAAAAATAATTTCAGATGTAATGTTAACCTCAATTATTATAATTTCTCAAGGAAGGCAATAGCTTATTATTCAATACACAACTATTATTATATACCTCTTAATTTCTTTTCAATTATAATATCTATTAAGAAAATTTAAATATGGTGTGATGCTATTGGGGTTAATGTCTGTTGAAGATGGTATTTATATGTTTGTAATTCACACAATTTTTTTTACAAAAGTATTTGTAGCTTTTAAAAGAGAAATTTGATCATTTGAATACAAATAACCAGGTATACTTTTGGAATCTATTTAGGATTCAATAATTATTTTCATCCAAATATAAAGTGATTTGATAAAAGTTAAAGTTGACATAAATATATTTTGAGGAGCATGCAGTATGAATTCTTTTATACTTGAATTTATACAATGTGTATCTGTACATTGATTCGCTAAATTAATTTCACTGGTATTGATTGTTCAGCATTTTGTACACTAACAGGAAATATGGAGATTATTGACTGAAAAGATTTTATTGTTCAAAGCTAAAATTCAGGTAATTTGGTTCAGGCTTGAAAATAGTATGAATCATAGATTACCACAAATTGATATTTGCTAAATCAGGTAAAAATAATTATTTTTATTGGTATTTTTTTATCTTTAAGAAATATCATTAATGACAATAATAATTCTTCATTTAAAAAATTCAAAAATTTACTTTGTTTTTTAGTCACATGACCTATGTGTTAGATTCTATAATTAAATTTATTAGTAAGTATAATCATTTAAAAAAATAGCAAGTATAGGCTTTGTTGAGACAAAGATAAGACAGTCAATGACATTATAAGTGAATGCAGTGAAGGCATGACTGGGTGGGGAAGGGGATCTAATGGGAGCTATGCAAATGAATAGAGCGTGAACATAAAATTGTATATGCATGGACTACAATCCCTCCTGGAAAATGAGACTTAAAATCCACAGGGATTTTGTGATAAAAATGAATCATCTAACCTTAGCCAGTAGACTAGACCTTGTATTTGTTAACAAGAAGAAAATGACTTATTAGCTAGTGTATTTTGCCATTCCAGCAAATGACAACATCAAAGTAAAGGAAAGAGAAAAACTATAAATACCAAGAACTTACCAGTAAATTAAGAATGCTATGAAATATGAAAGTGATGACAATATCAATCAAAGTCAGAACTCTTGGAAAAGTTCCAAAGAGCTTGGAAAAGAGATGAGATTAACTGATGATCCATGAAAGGATTGAATCTGTCCAGACAGCACTGTTTAGATTGGTTAGAATGCTGAAAAGAGTCCCTGATAATTGAGATAACTTGTGATCACTTAAACACCTATGACAGCCCTTGTTGCATTGATGGTGTGAATCTTTCATTATGTTGCAGGCATTTCAAAGGTTCTCAAAGAAAATATCATAAGAAGAAGTTTAGGAGATGAAGAGGTTTTTACTTGTCAGGAAAGAAAACACTGATACATTACAAAAAAATCCCACTTATGTTTATTTTTGATTTGATTTCCCTTAAAACTGTTGGGAAGGATATTAAAGTATGGTTTAACTATTGATAGAACTGCAGTTTTACTGAGCCTTAAAATTTAAGTTTTGAGTTCTAGTAATTAAGTGATTGACCCTTTTCAAAAAGCCCAATCTCAAATCTGACCACTTCTTGCTCCAAAAACAATAATTTGAACAATTGACATTTTGCCGTTATCCACATCTCATAATGCCAGGTACCAGAGTAACTGGTAGGAGAGAAGAAGCTACCACTGCATTGCACTTTTTTCAAAGGAAAAATATTGGAATATTTGTCTCTCTTATGAACATTTTTTACCTTCAAAGCATAAGATATTTTAGAAATTTAAATTAAACAATAATTTCTCATATTTAATTCTTTAATAGATATTTCTACAACCAGAAATTCATGAAAAAAGGAAGACTAAGAGAGAGCAGTTCCCTTTTCCTTTGGAGTGTATGCAAAGAGAGATTGAACTGTTGTCCATTATAAGAATACTTCTGTTTTCCAACAGGCCTACAAATGTATGGTGTATTTCTAATTTTATCTAAATTAATTGAAGTTCTGGACGATCAGTTGCCATAAATTTGGTGGTTTAGCAGTACAAAATAATTTTAAAAAGAATAGTTCCAATCTGAAAGAATTGCTGAAGATGTGAGAGAAAAAGCTGGGTGAGAACACATCAACTTTAAAAGTTTTTTGGCTTTTATTTATTTTTACCATTTCTAGTAATTAGTAAAATGCCTGGTACCTATCCAGTTTTCTATTGATAGTCTCTATTATTAAATAAAATGGTTCATTTGTCAAGTGTTCACTTTATCATGTAATACAAGGGACCATAGATGAGCCAGGGATGTTTAATTCTTTTGAGTTTGTCTATCCAGATCTCCCTCCAGCATGTCATCAGCTACTTCATATATAGTCATTACTATGGAAATAAAAGAGAGTCTTTTATAATTGCTGCTAAGAAGACAGATAATGAAGATTTAATCCAATTACTTCTTGGAATAAGCTCTGCAGTCTGGACTAGATCACTTCAGACTGGTTCCTTATGTGTTCTACTCACGGTGAAGAAAGATATGAGGATAGGTTGATGATAAAGATAGAAAAATTTGGGGAGCATTTTCTTCATAATATCACTAGACAGTAATATTCCATATTCTTGAGCCAGTTTGTGAAGTATTTCCTTTTGCAGGAAGAAAAAGGATTAAAATCAGTGAAAGATGTATAATTTGAAAATGACTTACATATTTTTGTGTCTATTGTTATCAAAAACTTTTTTAAAAGAAAATACTCTTCAAAAACCATTTCTTTGCAAAATCTTTTAGAAGCTCACCATCTAAATACATTATCTTAATTGTCAAAGTGAATTAAGTCTAACAAGATGGTATAACAGGAGAAGAGAATTATATGATCACCTTTTTTACCACATGGCTATCGTTGAACTTCCAGATAAGATTCTCCCTTACTACCAGTGAGTGTCTAAGGGACTCAACACATAAAAATTAACACAAATTTTGGATGAAAATTAGCCTTTTCTTTTCCTTGGGTATCCTCAGCCTGGGCAGTTGTACACTAGTTCTCAGTAGAAAAGCTGCTAATAGATTCTAAACTCATCCATGAGGCCAGTCGACTGAAGCTGGACTGGAAGAATCCTGACTCCAGTTAGTTCTATTCATGACGTTCAGGTGAGAAATTTAGTCCCATCAATTTACCCACATGATAGATTATCTCCAATGTTGGTCTGTAAAGACCATACTTATAAGCTGCAGTGACTTCAGCCAAACCAAATTAAAGTATTACTAAGCAAACAACTTAAAGGACCAATTCCAAAATACCAAACTTATCAATACACTGAAAATCCTAAGAGAAATTAAACTATACATAAACATTCATTTTTTACAATTTAAAAAATATTAACCTATTTTTAAACATGAAAATGCAAATTATCATTTATGAAAAATATGTAAATTATTTGAAGCCTTACATGAAATACATACAAAGCCACAATTTTTTTTCGTGTAAATTTGCTTTTTCTATACAAGTCAGATAAATGGATAAAACTATTAAAATCTGTGCTTTTTTACGCAAGTCAGATAAGTGGGTAAAAATATTTGGGTTTAACCAGTCACAATCGTTCTGCTCTTTCTTTTTTTGATCTGAAGGTTAAATTTTAAGAGACTAAATTTCAATTGTCTAAATTAATTTCTAAATTTTAAACTACATACCATTTTATATTTCAATTGATTAAATTAATTTTTTATCAAAAAAAAAAAATTGTGTAAAAAAAAGAATCATCTGAGACTAACAGAGAACTAAGAAAATGCATTACACTTCTAAAGAAGGTGGGAAAAATATCTTCACAAATACTTCTTAATCTCTTTTCAAGAATGCAGATAGAATGAATACATGAGAATTGCCGAGAAATCCTATCTTGGCTCTACGTCTCCATCTCTCTCACACCCTTTCTTGAATGCCCAAAGTTTGAAGTTGGATTTCAAGCGAGAATATTTGACAACACACACACATGTACATGCACATTTAGGTATGTGTATATATATATAAATATATATGTGTATATATATATAAATATATATATATACACACACACACACACACACACACACACACACATATATATATATATATATATATATATATATATATATATATATATATATATATATATATATATATATACCTGTGTGCATTAAATCTGTATTGGTATTCTCAGTGGAATTTTCAAGTCTTTTATTGCTCTGAGATTAACTTTTATTTTGTTAAAATTCAAAGGAAAGGAAAAGAAATATGTCTCCATATGCAAGAGAAGGCATTTTAATGAGAGTGACATTGGAAATAGTTTTATGAAATTGTAGCAGTACATTTTATTACATATTCTGATCAGGAGCAATTAACTTTGACTTTTTGGATGATTGATGAAGATTCACAGCCTTCATTTGCTGAAGACTGTTGCATCTAATATCTGAAATACTTAAAGACACTTAAGACAATTTAATACAAGATTACAAGAGACTTCTTGATTTTATCCTTGGCTGTATAGGACCCCAACTCCCATGCATCCAAAAATAACTTAATTATCTGTGGCAGTTATTAAAATTTTATTCTAATTCTTAGATTTCTTTCAGTTTTCTGGAGTATTTTTTAACCAGACTGATGACATAATTTGTTTTCGTGATTCAAAATAGGTTTATATTTTTCCAATCTCTTAATCAAAGTGGAATGTACTCAGAAGAAAAAAATTGTTATTTTCTTAATTTAGTAAAATACAATTGCCCATTGGCCTAGTGGGTAGAGTGTTTGCTAATGGCCTGGGAGAATGGGGTTTGGTCCAAGAGTGAGTCATACTAAAGACTAAAAAATAGTACTTGATGCTGTCTTGCTTAACTCTCTGCATTTTAAGGCAAAGTAGAGTAATCCAGGGAAAGAAGTAATGGCCTCCCCTATACCACAGGGCCTTTGGGTCACCATTGACTACAGTCGCCAACACACATTTATATATATATATATATATATATATATATATATATATATATATATATTGTCATCCACAGACATACTGTTTCGCCCAATCAGAACTCTTCAGTGTGGCTAGATCGACACCCGTCCACCTTTATGTTAGACTTCGTCTCAGTATATATATATACATATAAATCAACAAATATGAGCCAAAATAATTTATTGTTTATAGTAAAAAATAGTTAGGAAACTACTTGATTAAATACAACAGACTAGTTTCTTTTATCCTTCATTGTTAACTAGTCTCGGAGAAGGACAACTCTAAATTATTTATTTTGCAGTGAAGATTATCCTAAAGTAACTAAAAAGTTTTAACTATTTTGATCCAGTTTTACATTTCATATCCATGAGAATTGGGATCTTCTTTTCCAAGTAAAATTGAATGCAAGAGGAAGAAATGTGAAAGATTTTTATTAGTTGAAAAGGAAATAAGGCTATTTCCTGTATATCCTAACAAAGAAACTATTTGTCAGAAACAGGAAGCTCAAGTTTTTCATTTATAATACTCATAAATTTCTTAAATAAAAAAGTAATTACTAAGAATGTTATTATATATCTCTCTCTTCATCTGTCCATATCTATCAACTATTTGTCACCTTCAGACTATTACTTGTTATGCTTCATGCAACAAAGCTTGTCTGGTCAGTGGTTCCAAAATTTATTGACAAAGAAAAATTTTTAAAACATCAAACCAATCTGAAAAGTGTTATGCTATCATAGAAACCTAGAGAAAAGGCTTTCATAATTGTTACCAACAACAAATTGTACTAATAGCATAGAGTTACCGGATTCTTTCTTGCCTTTCATCACTATCATACGTTGATCTTGGCAGGTCTTCAAGATAGCACCAAGTGTCTGGACAGAAATGATATATGTAAATCCTTGCTGGTTGTCTTACACTGATGTTTCCATGCATAGGAATTTGTAAGAGAACATTGTATATGAATTCCCCCCTTACTTCTCCAGCAGTACCCAGTGTGTCTCTCCATGCATGGTTTGTAAGATGGGTGTTCAGTGGCCGTACAGTTGTTGTTTTATGGAGTGTTGCTTCTGGGATTTTACAAATGAATAATGATTTAAAGATGAATAAACAATGTGTGATATTATAGAATCTTTGGAGAGAACATAGGGCTACAACAACATGTCTACCATGTCAGCTGCAGCTGTTGAAAATACTGACTGCACCTTTGAGGAGTTAGTCATTCCTCTCAACTAGTGTCCTTGGTATGATACTAGGCTATATCTGATGATAAGGCCCCAGTCCTGGAGTTTTGGAGAATGTGGAGTACTGCTTTGTTGCCATTATTCCCAGGTCCACTCTGACCCGGATTGGTAGTACCTATTAGGATCCCATCTATGTGTCAAATAGAATTATTCAATTATTTACAAAGAATTATTATTAATAATTATTTGAATTGAAACTATACAGCAGGATGCGAAATATATTACATCGCAATTCTTGATAAATACAATTACTAATGTTAAATAGCAATACTTGAAACCTTTTAAGTGTATGCAGATCAATGACTAATATCAAATAAAATTATTAGTATTAGATAGGAATACTTGGGACCATTTAACTGTATGCAAACAAATGATTAATATTAGATAGAATTATTTGTGTTATATAGCAATACTTGAAACCATTAGAATGTGGGTAAACAAATAATTAATATGAATTAGAATTATTTATAATAGATAGCAATTCATGGAACCGTTTAACTGTGTAAAAACAAATGAGCTCTAGCAACTCATCTAAAAATAAAGTTACTCAAAAACTATTCACTTACAAATCCAAGATGCATTTGAACAGGAACTGGCATTCAATAACCAACGAGAATTGATATGCCATAAAACACTATGCAAAGTCATTGATGTTGTTCAGGAGCAAGTAGGTTTTTATGGGTGAAAGATACTATCTCCACTCACCCTGGTTTTAAATTAAGAGCTTTCCTATCAATCTCTATTGATATCTACTTATCTAGTTCCATTAATATTTATCTAATTTTGTTAATATCTATTTTTAATTAATATTCATAACATTGTTGAGATATATATAATCACATGAATATTTATAAGATAAAGAGACTTTACATTCTTCTAATTTTTGCCTACCTATAAGGCTAGAGACCCCAGTTTGGTTTATTTATTTATGCATTTCCCAAAGGTATTAGTGCAAAATGAAATACAAACAGTCTAATCTAGGATTTGAACTTGACTCACTAGGTCCATTCACTGTGACTCAAACACTGGTATTTCTATTTATTATTAAAAGATTTAGGGAAACATTGAACAATGCTAATATAACACTCATACACAGGTCTGTTTTGTATATTCCACTGATGATATGCATGTTTGTATAGCTAACACCTTCACTATATAGTAACATATGTGTCTCATGGCATTTTGCATATTATCTACTAAGCACATGCATATTCATTCAGTGGTTTCATTTAAGACAATGTAAATAGCTATGGCAACAGGCACGACTTCATTTTTAACTTGCAACATTGAACAGAGGACATGCTTCATCTGTTGTACTGTATCTTCAAATATTCAAGGTAGCAGTGAATGCATTAAGAATTTTAGGTCAGTTGTGTCTGCAGTCACATTTTCCCCTCTTTTCTCCTGTACGACTCACTCTAAAAGAAAACATCTTTTGATTTTCCAACCTCCAAAGATGATCAGTTACTTTCAGAAAAAATAAATTAAACGATAGTTCCAAATCAATCTTCTCACATTTGCAATCTGTAAAGCTGAAGACTACATATAATATCCTTATCAATTTGAAGAATTCATCTTCTGTAAACTAGTAATGAAATATTAATAGAAATCAATTGGAAAGAAAGAGTAAACTTGAGATATAAATTGCAGCAGTGACAAAATAATGGATTAGGCTTAGATTCCTCACATCAGAAAGTGAAAGAACATATTTATCAAAACCTTAACAGCTCTTTAACCTGAAAAGAAAAATGAACTAATAACAAATGAACCATTTGACATTAAATTCTTCATGATTTATAACTCTATCAAGTGACATTGCTTCCCTATGACCCTTTTCAAACATTACTTATTTACTAAATCTTTGCCACAAAAAAATATTTGAAAATATTCTTTACAAGCAATTTTTTAAAAAATAAAGCATCTCTACAGCCTGTCATTCAAGTTTAGAATACGTAATCTGCATTCCCTGATAAAGGGTAAGACACCTGTCAAAAAGAGGTGTCCTTGGTAAGACTAAACCACATCCAGTTGTAAATTTGAACTCTGGTGAGAGGAGTCATACCTTCATTGCTATTACTCCCAGGTCCATTCTGACTTGGACTGGTAGAACCAATCAGAGTGTGATCTCTAGATCAAATAGTTGTTTGAAAATTATTTGATTGGAATGAATACTTGAAACTATATAAAATATTATTTTAGGAATCTCAGAATGCTTGAAATTTTTCCAATATAAATTTATGGTGATTACATCTTTGCTTTGTGCTATTTGAATTGCAAGAGAAACCTATATGGATATATTTGCTCACACATACAGACACATGAACTGTTCTGCTTAATTGAGGCATAATAAGAATAGAATAATTTCATATAATTTCGAACTTGCTCTCATTTTGCTAAGTAATATATAAGTAATTTAAGTATGGACATCTTCAGATATTTATTACAATTGACAAGTCCTAAGATGAATATTATTAGTTACTTAAAATTATATAATTGCTTGAAATACTGGAAACCATATAAGTAAAATAAAAGTAAAGTTGGCGACCTTAGTTGAAGACACCTTTTTTCAATAGCTACTACACTGAGGTGTAGAGGAGGGTGCTACTCCATTCCCTGGATTGCTACACTTTATCCTTAATCCTTACCTTATACTGCTGAGTGCTAAGTAAGATAACATCAAGTACCATTTTTTTGAGTCTTTGGTATGACTCGACCTGGGATTGAACCCCAGTCTCCTGGACCATTGACGAACACTCTACTCATTAGGCCAAACCATATAATTATGTATAAACTATTAGTATTAGCAAGGAATACTTTAAACCAAATAACTGCAAATTAATAATATCAAGGGATAATTAACAAATGATTATTATCATTTGTTTAAAACCTTATAATTTCTGGGAAAATAAAGGCTGGTTTTGGCATTAGATAACCCAACAAGAGTTGACATGTTGTAAAAACAAACAACTAACTCATTCTACTTATTGTATTGCTTTGTTTAGACCACATAGAGGGTTCAAAAACATAGAGAGATACTGGGTAAGACTTCTTTAGAAAGTAATGTGCATGCCCAAAAGAACAATATTGATCTATTTCATTGTAGTTGAAGTAAAAAGTACTTATACTATGCCCAAATCAAATATAGAAATGAGTAATAAATAGAAACCAATGATCAGGAAAAAATGCTAGATATAAGTCATCAAAAATGTGTAAAGATATGATATGTTTACGGAGAAACACACATCTCTACAAGAACAAGGTTAAATTTTACAAATAAAGCACACAAGAAAGTCTTGAGGGTATGGCTGCCTAAAGGTAACAAGAAAGCAATGAAAGACAGGAAAATTGTTCTTTATATGTTTTAAAGTCAATTCCCAATTTTATTTAGCTTATATTTCTCATGGTTTGGGGAGAAACACACATCTCTAACAAAGCAAGGTTAAACATGAAATATAAAACACTTAAGAAAGTCTTGAGGGTACGACCGCCTAAAGCTAACAAGAAAGCAATGAAAGGCAAGAGAATTATTCTTTGTGTGTTTTAAAGTCAGTTCCCTATTTCATTTTTAAGCTGGAGCTGTAGAATATGCTCACTGTATCTCTGCAGAGGGGTAAAACCCTCCCCTGACAAGTGTTTTGGGTATAACACTTTAAACCAACTGAATTCTCCCAGGCCCAGGGAGATGAGCTAAGATGGAAAGTGAGACAAGTACTAGAGAAATCGAAGCCATTCAAAACAAAACATCACAAAAGTGAAAAGACTGACCATTGAATCACTACAACATGATTAAATATCATTATGCTATGAGCAGACAAAAGCAATGCTGCTATAGTAATGGATAAGGTGAAATACTCCAATAAATTGGCAGATTTAATTGCAAGTGGTGACTACAGCAAAGTAAAGAGAAACCCAATCCTGAAGACAGAGAGGAAGCTTTCACAGATCCTTAATAAGAACAAGGATCTCATACCACAAAAGAAATACAGACAGCTATCTCAACATTACAGTAAGCTACCACATGAACTCCCAAAGATTCATAAGGAGGGCATTTCATTAAGGTCCATTGTCAACTGCTGAGGTTTGACATGTCAACTACTGAGCTGCTTTTTGGTGGAGATAGTAATCCTGTTGACTAGTAAATTCTCATTGTATGTCAAGAACTTAGCCTACTTTATAGAAAAAATCAGTAATGCTCCCATTCCTTCCAACAAGATGGAGAGTCTAGATGTAGTAAATCTATTCACAAAGGCACCCACTGATGAGACTCTAACAGTGGTATGGGATAAGCTAGCAACAGATACCTCACCAGAAGAAAGCACTTGTATCCTAGTAGATAATCTGATGGAGATGTTGACTTTCTGTTTGAAAACAACCTACTTCAAGATGGAGTCTGACATATACCAACAAGAAGAGGTCCTAGCTACGGGATCTCTACTGTCCCCAGAATTGGCCAATGTATACATGAATACTTTGAAGAAATGGCATTAAGATCTACATCTCTAAAGCCATCAATGTGGCTTAGATATGTGGAAGGCACATTCTTTCTCTGGCCTCATCAGGAAGATGTTCAAGCACTGATGGACCATGTCAACTCAATCCATCCATCTGTACAGTTCACAATAGAGAAAGAACAAGGCAATAAATTTTCCTTCCTAGATATGTTAATAACTTGTACAAATCAAGGATCAGTCCATCTGTGAATCAAAAACCAACATTTACCAGACAGTAACTCAACTTCAACTCTCACAATCCATACAATGTAAAGAAAGGAATCAGCCATTGTCTACAACACCATCAGTAGAGACAATGTATATCAAGAAGAAATGGACAGATTAAGAGATATACTCCTTTGAAACAATTCCCCAAAGAGCATGCCATCAGCTCTAAGAAAGCTAGATCACAAGACAGTGGACAAAACTTGAAAACTCACCACAGGCTGTCTACCCTATATCAAAGGCTTTGCTGAAAAAATTACAAAAATATGTTGTCCATAGGATATCAGGACAACATTCAAGAGTGGCTTAACTCTTTGTAAACATCTCCAAGTCAAACCCTGAACAGAATTCAACATGACCAGGGATGCAGCTGTGGCAAAGTATACAAAGGCAAGACACGCCATCCTCTGAAAGTAAAACTATAGGAACATCAAAAAGCAGTGGTACAAGGGGAAATAGAAAAGTCAGGTATGGCTGATCTTAAATGGAAAGAAAAAGGAAGCCATCAACACTTATGGGATAAAGTTAAAATAATCAATAGGAAAGAACATTGGAAAAGAAGATGTCTCAAAGAAGTGGCACATATGTTGGGCTATGTTGACCGCTTGACTAGACCATGTATAGAAATAAATACAATCTAAGAACCAATAATTGAAAAGGCCAAATCAAATTGTTTTTAAATAAATAACTTTAGATATTAAAAATATCAAGAATAACTGATTCCATTGGATTTTACAATTTGAATTCATCTCAGGATGCTTCTTGTAAAATTTCTCCTGATGTTTCTCAGATTGATAGGTGTGTAAAATAATGATGTCATTATTTGAATATTTATTTATTTATGATTCTTCAATGCCTTGTTTGATCATCAGTCAAACTTTAGAAATGATTTCCCTGGTTGAATCATTTCTATGCTCAGATAAACAAGGAACACCTGAGGAAGGCAAGAGGATACAGCAGCTGAAATATTATGTGTCAGCTTACCACAATAAAGATGAGGATAACAGTCTGTAAAATAACAACCGTGTGCAAACAAATGTGCTCTGGCTCATTTAAATATAATGTTATCAACAAACTATTCCCTTACAAATGTATATAATATATATGTATAAACAGGACTTGGCCTTAAATAACCCACAAGGGTTCATAAGCCATAAAATACAACCAAACAGAACCTATTCAGCCCAGTCAACTGGAGCTGTAGAATATGCTGACTTCACCTCTACAGAGGAGTAATACCTACTTAACAAGTGTCTTGGGTCTGATACTAAAGTGTATCTGATGGTGAGGCTCCAATCCTGGAGTTTTATGTTTTACAGATAATTTTATTATTTTTTTAATATATTTAAAATTGCCTTTAAAATGCTTTAATCTATCATTTAATAGTCTTATAGTCAGTTAAATAACAAAATACAACATTTTAAATTTTCCTAATTTTTTTAGCCAGGAGCCCTGAAGTGGGGCCATGGGCATGGATGCTCAATATTCTAAAGGTAAAAAAAAATCTATTTTTTCCCTTGAAAGTTGATCTTTCTTCAAAACTATAATCATAATTGTACATTTTCTGAATAATTTTCCAACTTCTCTCTTATTTGCAAATCTATTGTTACATTTACCTTATAATTCACCATCCAATTTCACAATGAAAAATTATATAATACCTTTTTTAAATCTTCTTTAAATAGTAAAGACAGTCCTTATGTTTGTGTGTTCTAACTTTATGGATCTTTGTGATTTTAACCAAGTGAAATGTAGCATGCCATAAGTCCAAATTAGGGGAGAAATAATAATAGTAAGATTCTGTTGCATCCATAACATTTGTGGGAAGACCCTATCTACTTTGAATAGTAAAATCATAAATTTTACATTGATTTAAATACCACACATTGGTACCAGAAGATAATATGCAACTATTTATAAACTTTCCCTATCAGATATTGGAAAGGGATATATTTATCCAACCACTCCTCCATGGATGCAACACATTCTTTTAGTGGGATATAGCTGATTTGAATTCAGATGTTTCTCTTTCCTATACTGGTTGATATACCAAGGCTAAAGAGCCTAGTTTTGCCTACTATTTACGGATAGCTGATGGATGGATTCATGGAGTGGAGTGCAGACAAATTCATTCAAGATTTGAACATGGTTTAGCGGGAATTATTTATTGTATTTTTTAGCGAGGCTAAGTTGTAATGTGGGTGTGTGTTTACATTGTGTTGTTTCCTCGCTTAGTGTTGTTAGTCCCCTCGCTAAGTTTTAAGCGTAAATAAAGGTAGAATGATTAAGAAGTGCGACGGCAATAGTCGAAATGTGTTTTTAGAAATAGGTTTTATTTGCAGCATGGAATATTGGGTTTGCTTTTGGTGCTGCAAGACTCGTGATGAGTAAGATTGTGAGTAAGGAGATGAAATGGTATTATGAGAAGTTGAGAAGGTTGAGATGGCAGCGTGTGTCATCGGACGTGTGAGGGATTGTGTTCGCGGTAGTTTAGCGAAAGCCATGTTGCCGTTGGAGGAAATGAACTTTGGATGTCACCGTGAGTTTCATGTGTCTGGTATTTTTGGGGAGGAGAGTATGCAATGTATCCATTAAAGTGGCCCAGAGGTGAATTGATGGCTAGGTGTTGAGAGCGGAATAAAAACATTGCATTGACATAGCCAATTTTGGGGTGACATAAAGTTGTGCCTGTGCGAGGCATGTTGAATGTATCTAATTTATATTCAACTGGGATTCCTTGCAAGGAATCCATAAATTAGATAGGTTCCCTCATGTGTCCATGCTGCTACTGCTATTCTAGAGCCGCAGTGAGACGTCTGCACTGGGCAGCGTTGTCCAGCTAAAGACAGTGGGTTTGGCAGCTTACCCAATTTCTTGCTGCCCGGGAAAGAAGGTCCAGGTTGAATAGGATAGATCATCCTGATTAGGTGAAATTAAGTGTCAAATTAAATTGCGCGCCAAACCAAAGTACAAAATTTCCCTTCCACTACAATAGCTTGTGTTCATTTCCTAAGATGGTAAATGTTATGCAACACATCTCCTCACGGATATTGTATATGTAATTATTATATAAATACTTATATATTGTTCCTCTAAAGAGTACAAAGTTAGTAATTCATATGAGGTATGTTCAAAAAATATCAATTCTGAAGCTATATTTTCCAAGACAGGCTAGCTAAACCTCCACAAAATTTCCTCGAGCATGAAGCCTCACTGTCTGTTTAAACTTAATTCAGCTTAACCTGGTTTGAATGACTACACAGACTTTCATTTATGCAAAAGACAATTCTACTTCTTTTTGTTTCAACTATTTATTTATTGAAGGATACTGAAAATGTTTCAATAATATTGAATAATAACTTTTTAGTTTTTACTGCTGTTCATTTCAATAGCAAGGAGACATTTGAGGATGCATAGGTTTTGATAAGATCTTAAATTCATATTCATCAAAGAAGGAAATATTTTCTTGCTACTCATTTCCTTTTAATTA
Source organism: Sepioteuthis lessoniana (assembly GCA_963585895.1). NCBI lineage: Eukaryota > Metazoa > Mollusca > Cephalopoda > Myopsida > Loliginidae > Sepioteuthis > Sepioteuthis lessoniana. The sequence goes on from OY757924.1 coordinate 37,192,479, forward strand.
ATATTTTCGAGTATTTTAATAATCAGTTTTTATAATTTTAATGTTAATTAAAAGTAATTTTAATATTTGACAAGGTTAATATCTGTAAAGACATTTGCGTTTTGTTTTCTTGAGGAAAATTGATTTTTTTTTTACAATTGTCTACTTAGGAGTTAAAATCTCTTGAGTTGGATTAAACTTTTCATTCATACAAAAATGAAACAAATATGTTCAAGTAAAATTTTACAAAAAGGAAATCTGTAAAATTTAAGATTTCTCCATTTTTAGGGATATTTTCACTAAAATGCTTGTGCAATTTCAAAATATTGCATAATTTTTATTATGCATAAAATTCTGCATAAAACCAAAGATAGATACATGGATTTTCTGCAGAACAAGATTTGAATTACATTCCCTAAATATTCATTCTTTTGAGATATTCTTTGTTTTACTTGGAATAGTTCTAAACTGATGCTATTAAATGACATGTTCTATTCTCTGTCCCTCCACACAATTTCCATAAAATTTCCAACAACTAGTAGAATTTCATATGACCAAAGGTTTCCTTCCACTTTCAAATAGCAATAAAAATATAAATGAAAGTTCTTAAAATGATAGCAATCTTTTTTCAGCAATAAAAACAATTATTCTAGGATAATACAGCTAAATGGTTAGTGCTTAGAAAATAGAGGATTTGTGAGTCTCTACAAATGGGATATCACAGGACACTCGATCTCACTTTGCCTTTGGTATTTCAACTGTAAGACATTGTCGCTAAGCCCCTGCCAAGGAATTGTAGAGCCACATGGCAATTTTAACTATCCTTATCTATTAAGCCCTTTTTTGTTTTTTACCTCTTCCATATATTGCTTATTTATGGAACAAAATGGATATAGTTTTAGCTGTTGGCACATGTTTGTGTATTCTTTCTTTTAATACAATTTGTAAGAATATTGGGTATATAAAACAGAGGCCCCAACTTTTTCTGAGGTTCAGAAAGCTTAAGTTTGGGACCACAATATTAAATGGAAACCCCACCCCACCTAAATTCACTATTTTAATAATCATGATTTCTTCATGGGACCTCTGATGTTTGCAATTGCAAAATGATGTAATATCAGGGTTAAATGAAGAGGTTGACAAAAGGGAGTACATCAGATAAGTAATGAATTAATAGTTGCCAATACTCTATACTCTTGACATGCTTCATTTTGGATAACAGCTGTTCACAGCAATATGTAGTACCAACTATGCTCACTACTTGCTGAGTGTGGGTGATAAGATTGAAGAATCACACTGGTGGAAGTATATAGTTCTTATATTGGCTAGATGATTTTCTTATTATTTGCTGTTTATGAAAGCCAAGATACTATGGGAAAGGATTTAGTTACCATCTATATAAAAATTTTCTAATTCGGTCTGTTGAAGAAAAAATAAGACAAAAATCATGGTCTTAATTTACTGTGGATTGCATTAATAGTTAAAAGAATTAGTTTATATGAGAAAGTGTGGTAAAGTTCTCAACCCAACCAAGAATGTAGTGATCTTCCTTTCTAAACTTGAAGAATGATGTTGCCAGTATTATCAAGTACAGACTCTGATGAATGGAGCACATTTAGTAAAGAGACCCTTCAAGTTTGGGGATTTTATAGAGTGAATTTGGCATTGGAAAATATCACCATGGGGCCCCAAATTACCACAATAATGACTGTTTTAATCCCTCACTAAAAGTCACAGCAATGAAATATCATGTGTGAGAAATGAAAGTAGTAACTAAGAACCATGGAGAGCCAATACTCTCAAGAGCCTGAATCTCTTGAAATATAACAAATAGCTGTCATTGAGGCCAAGACAGGGTATGCAATAAAGGAGCTCAGACCAGAGTAATTTTATGTTTCATTGCTTAGACTTGTAAAAAATTAAGAAATATCAAACATTGCTTTATAGAAATTATGTTACATTTATTCTGTTAGCTGAACTTGAGATATAAATTAGCAAAACAAATAAAAAGAATATAGAAAACTTGTCTGATCAAATCAAAAGAAGCAAAAAAGTGACAACATTAAAGCGAGAAATTTTCCCACTTGTTGTCTTACATCATAGTCTTTTGAAGCCTTTTATAATTAGCTGAAATGATTATTGAGATGCTTGCTTACAATCATGGCTGACATTGTGCTAGTGTTTGTTCAATGATAAAGCTGAACTGTTCTCAGCTTGGCTGAGCATGTCGCTAATGTCCAGGAGAGGATGAAACAAACAGGCAGGAGGAAGTACTCTGACAGCAATGTTTTTCCTGGAGAACAATTACACTGACATGATGGCCATGTAATACTGCCTCTAATGGACTTGATAATGAGGTTGGCGGCAGCTCTTTGAGACATCCATTACCTTAGATCAATCTGCTTACAATCTGATTCATCATTATCCAGTTAAAGATATTTTGGCTCAGTGGTTGAGTGCATTTTTCCCCCACAGAAAAAAATATGGCCAAGCAAATGATAGTAACAGCTTTTAAACATTGTATTTAATCTTATTGTTCATTCTCTTTTCTACTCAATTTTCTTTTCACTTTGGATTTTTTTTACTTTATAAATTCAGATATATTTCATTTTTTTACTTCATAAACATGCACATATATATCACCAAAATTTTTATTATATTGGTGTGTGTGTGTGTGTGGTTATACAGTTTGCTATATTTATAAAGAGTGCTAAATAGGGATGATAGAGCAGATATAAATCTAAGCTTGGATAGCATAAACACAGAGTTAAAGATGTCTTGCTTGTGTCTCACCAAGAGATGATGATCACATAGGCAACAAACTGACTTTCTAAATGTGTGTATATATATATATATATATATATATATATATATATATATATATATATATATATATATATAAGTCATTACAAACCAGCAAAAATGACACATCATAACAAGATTTTACTTGAGCAATATACTTAAAATGCTCTTATTTAAATAATAAAGCAATTTTCAGAACAATCTGCAGTGGAATTTTGTGTTTTTATGGTGTGATGTCAAATTAAAAATTATTTTATCGTAAAAAAAATACCGTGATAAGTCTTATTATTTATGAAGTAAACTAAAAACACTTATGGAATTTATAAATATATATACACACTCTAAAAACACTGCTATAGTCACTCTTGACTGGATCCAATCATCATTCTTTTTGTTTCATTTGTCCACTTAGTTGATTCATTTCCCCAGATATGGTAAATTATAATGCAGACTGGGTTCTTTAACCTTGGTAAGGTAACCAGTTAAAAAGGAAAACAAAATTTTAACCAGCTTTACTCTGCTTAAAAATTGACTTTATGTTATATCTTGCTGTGCTAGAGGGGTCAGATAAATACATATAATGACCAAAAAATTTGCTACTCTGTTTCATTGGTTCTTGTTTTTATATATATATATATATATATATATATATATATATATAAAACTATATATATATATATATATATAACCTAAAGAAAACACTGCTACCTCTAGAGTCTTGGCTGTCAGAAGACATTCTTTATCATTTCTTCCTCTGCTATGTTATCCTGCTCCAACAATCCCTTTTAACTTTTCTTTTCTCTTGATTTTGAATCTTTTTTAAAAGCAGTGACATTAACATTTTTACTATAAAAGATTTACCTGAGTTTCTATGGAGTCAGATTTAACACAAGGTCATTTAATTGTTGGTGGGGGCTCTACATTGAGGCTCATGTCACCATCACAAAAAATGTTTGGTTGCTCTGGCATTCCTCAATAGGGGCACTTCAGGAGTCAAGCAATAAACTTAGCTCTGCCAGGCAAGTACTACCAGTGGGGAAGGTCCTCTGGGACCAGGCAATAAACTTAAACTCACCAACCCAGTGCAAATGCCAGGTTATCCCTGAATGTACCCTTTTTTGCTATAATAAATAATTCTTCATTCCGACTCATTTTTATTTCATTCTCACTCACTAAGCAAATTGATGTTTTAGTTACAACTGAAATAATGTTTTTAATAGTTACTTTTTATCGAGCAAAAATATAAGAAAATAATTTCAGCCTTAGACATGAAAAAGTCTTAAATACAAAAGAAAAATTAAGATTTTTAATGGCTCAACTTAACTTGATGCAACATCATTGTTATGAAGCAGTTTGTGGGGATAAAATTGTGACTACATTTGGAAACTGGTTTACAAGAGTAGCTTGCTAGTCACTTAAGGATAAAAATTTTATAAAAATTCCATTCAGATGCTGAAATTTAACTTTCTTATCCAGAAAATCATTGATGTATTGTGTCTGTATAAAATTGAAAGGTCACAAGAAACTATTATACACTGATGTATTCCGTCAAGTAATTTCATTTTAGTTTTTATAGTCACAATATTGGTTATTGTATCCTCCAGTCATCTTCAAGTGCTTCTAATTGTAAATACTTTTGTATCTATATTCTTTGTGTGTGAAAGAAAGCCCAAAATATAATTATCTTTCTTATCAAAATTGCATTTCCACAGGTGTATTAAATGAATATAAGTATTACAATTCAACCATATTTTGAGGAATATATTCTCTAACAAATCTTTAAGATCATTATCAGTTACGGAAGTAAATGAACTTTGACATATGCATAAAAAATAAATTTTTCAATCAATTCACTCTGTACATTCAGGGAAATGCTATAGAAAGGACAGGTTTTATATAAATGTCTTAGTTGAATTAAAGTCACTTGAAATACAAATCTCAAAAGACTTAGTCTCTATAAGAATTATAGAAGAAAAGCTTAGTATTTAAAAGGAAATGATACCTAATATTTCTACAGAATCATGATTAATATGCTTAATAGTGAAGTCCTTCATCTTAATCTTTCATAATTTTGTTTAATTATTGTAGATTAGACTTAAGTTAATTATTCAATAACCAATCTAAAATTTTTGTATGGACATACAATTCATTTACTGTATATTTCATAACTGTCATTTGTGTAGATCATTTTCTTTTATAATTGCTGCTCTTGATATCACGGAAAGATACAAGTTTATCTTGTTATAAAATTATCAAAATTAAAGTAGGTTTATAATTGCCATTTGTTGAACTGGTAACTGAAGATATCATATTTTGGCTTAATGAGTAGAGTGTTTGCCAATGGTCTGAGGGACTAGGGTTCAATCCTAGGTTGAGTCATACCAAAGACTCAAAAATAGTACTTGATTCCACCTTGCTTAACACTCAGCATTATAAGGTAAGGATCAAGGGTAAAGTGGAGCAATCCAGGGAGTGGAGTAGCGCCCTACCCTACACCTCGGTTTGGTAGCTATTGAAACAGGAGCCTTTGGGTCACCCTCGACTAAGGTCACCAACTTTACTTACTTCACTAATTTTTGCATCATAAATTTTATAAAATTCTGACTAGGATTGGAAGTACTTGCAAGGGTCCCATTTCAAATCAATCTGTTTGAAAATTATTTGTATTAGATTGGAATACCTGATACACTATAACTGTAAGATATTTGTATTAAAAATTGTTACTTGAAGCAATAATTGCTTACTAGAATATAACTGCTTTTAAATTATCTATGTTAGATATCATCATCATCATCATATCGCGCTGGTAGCACAGATATCCCTGACCCTCTCTCGCCACTCCTCCCTATCGTTCATCGCCCTAGGTAGGTCTTCAGGACAACATCCTGTATCCTCACATAACTGCTGAATGTACGTTCGTGCTGGTCGTCCTGCTTTTGCGGGGCCATGTGTGGGGATCCATAAGAGTACATCTCTTATGAGTTCATCTCTGCTTCTCCAGCAGTGTCGTGCATGTCTGGTTCATCTAACTTGAATAGTTTTCGTGATAGGGGGCAGGTGGCCGTACAGTTGGTGTCTTGTGGGGTGTTGCCGCCAGGACTTGTGTGCAATCCTGAACAAGTCATGTTAGATATAAGTACTTGAAACTATATAATTGTGTGCAAGCAAATGATTATTATTAGATAGGAAAAGTTACTTTAAACCATATAATGTGAATAGATTATTAGTATTAGAAGATAATATTTAATACCACATAACTGTGCAGTTTTCTTGTGTTAGGTAGGAATACTTGATTCCATATAATAAAGAATTATTATAATAGTGAAATAAAAAAACAAGATTTAAAAAAAACTGATTGTAATGGAATGCTGAAAATATATTGTGAAACAAACCTTTACAAATGAATCAAATTTCAGGGTTGATTTACTCATTAGGAGTTGATTCACAGTTAACCAAACCAAACTACATGTAATGATTTGGCTGTCACTTAGAAACTTGGCTGATAACTTTTACCATTATGATATATTGCTTGATTGAGTATGAACCAGGCTGATGTAGTAGAGAGATACATCTGGCCATAGATAAAATCAACTGAGTAACGACTGGAAAACAAGCAATGAATGGGTGTAAGCATGGACAATGAAAAACAAACATTGTGTGGTTGCAAAACATGGCCAATGAAAAACAAGCATTGCATGGCTGAAGAGGTGTAGTCATATGGGTCATGTAGGAGTTTTAAGACGATGTACAGCCAAGAATTTTGCCTGAAGTCTGTTCCTGCTGGCTGTTACAACTCCCAACAGCTCCTTTCTGTGCACAAACTCTATCCAACTGCTCTCCTGCTTCACACAAGCGTCACTATTGAAGAATAAAAATATAAGATTATATTTTTATATAAATGTGTTCTTCATTATTTGTCAAGATCCAGTAGTAGTATACTACACCTTGATACAATTCATTAAAAATAACACCATGGTACTAGTACATAAAAATGGTTTCAGTTAGAGGTAAGATAAATTTACTATTATATTTATAACAAGTTGTTTTAACAAATTAACATTACTTTTGAGATTCTAATTCTTAGTTTCTGTCTGAGACTTTAGTAACAGTATGATTGGCTTCAGCCAAAAATATTTGAATTATAGCTTTGATAAACTTTGTTGAGTTCTCAAATAGTTGATAAATATTCTGATAATTAAATAACAGGTAATAAATTCTTGAAAAAGTCAAAATTGAAAAAGCTGGCTTGAAATCATGTATTTCACTGACCTGACAGTAGGCCTTTATTTCATGAGAGGCAATAGATTGTATGTTACCATTCCTATGTCAGAAACTCTGCAAATCAACTCAATGCACATGAGTTCAGTTCTGACATGACTTGATAGATTGACAGAAAAAGGAAGTTTTTCTGTATTCTTTTTGGTTTGTAAACCAATGGTTTGTAAACCAGCAGAGAAAAATACTGTTCTTTTGGCAAATACAACAAAAGAAAAAGAAAAACCTTGTTTAAGAAAGAAAAAACTGAAGAAAAAAAAGAAATAAAAAATTACTCCAAAATTTAGAACTGCTTTTCATTTTTGTGTTTTGTTTTTTGGTTGATTTGGCTTTTTTTATTGTTTATTTTTTACTCTTGTCAGACAATAAATCTTTTTTTCTTTTTATTGAATGTCTACCACGAAATAAAAAGAAAATACCCTTTCTTGGTTGCGATTTCTTACAAGTGACTGCTCTCTAACCAGCTTTGGCTGAAGATGCATTCCCAGCGGCTAGATGAAAAGTCAAGTCATTGATGAAGGTGAGAGAATGTGAAGGTTAGAACCATAGATATATTCAGTGTAGTTTAGTTTCCATGTAAGACATCTTGTTATTAATATTCAACAACAGAAAGAAAAGACCAAGAGAAAAAAGAATGTGCTAGGAAAGTATTAAAGGTAAAAAGAAGACAAAACTGATAGAAAATAGAGAAAATCTAAGTAAATCTGAAAGGAAGAAAACACACAAATGGTAAGCAAAGACTAAAAAGAAAGTGAGGTAGAACTCTAAGTAAGAGGTTAAAGAAAAACTGGCAAGTTATAGGTAATGGTGCACTTAGTCAGAGTGTCCTCATCCTGAATAATGGGGTTAGCAATTCAGAAAGAGGATGCACTATTTTACAGCAAGAGTAGCCTGGGGTGACAGCAAATTTAGACATTGAAAACTAAATAAATAAACATAAAATGAAAGCTACATTGAAAGTGCAGCATTCGGAAGAGGAGCCAACCGATTTATGGGCAAAAGTCTGCAGGGAAATAGAGGCTGAGTAGTAGTCCAATTTGCACAGCACTTAGCCGGCTGTAGGCATTACAAAAGCTTTGATCTAATAATTTTAAGGCAATTTGCTTGGCCAAAATGTGACCTTTTTTTCTTTCTCCTTTTATTTTTTGTTTTTTTGTCTAATCATGTTGATTGCAATGTTTTGCAGATCTCAAAGCTTTCTGACATTTGTTTATAACTTCTTAAGTCTCTACAGGGCATTTTGTGAAAAAACTGACTTTTACCTTTCAGTCAATATATTAGTATTCATGTATATTTACATAAGTATTATGTATGTACTTAACATATCTCATATTTGTATAGACATGTAAATATATATATATATATATATAATGGTCATGCAAAAAATGTGATAGATTTTGTTTAAGAAGCTGGTGATTGGGAGCACCATTTACAGTTGCCCTTTTTTCAAGGAAATCAATATCGATGGGCCCTTTCATGTCCCAGAAGGCTGTCAGCATGAACTTCTTTACTGACCACTGCACCCAGAACTTTTCTTTAACCAGTGGAATCAGCATGCTTACATTTCATGAACTGTTATTTTTTTCAATTCAGATGAGAAATCCATTGTTTAGCCCATTTGTAAATTTTCTTTTAACTAAAACATATTTTTCCATATATGATACATTTTTCTGTAAATTTCACTTCTCAGCCAGCCAAAATTTGATAACAAACCTTTGTTCAAGCCTGGAGCACTTTGTTTGATCTGCTTCCCTTTTAAATAGCCTCAAAACAAATATTTTTGCGAGATTTAAGTCATTTTTGCTATAAACCAATTACAAACCATGCAGAGATTATGTGTATGCCAAAAACATTTTGTTTTGTTAAAAAAAGTTCCCTTACTGAATGACCCTCATATGTGTGCATGGGTTTCTCTCTCTCTCTCTCTCTCTCTATATATATATATATATATATATATATATGTAATGGCTTTCATTCTCCTGATCATTAGGGCTTAGAATACACTGAAAGATAAAACTTCTCTTAAGAAGGAGACTCCTGGTTATCATAGTAAACTGCATCTGATGCTAAGGCTCTAGTTCTGAAGCTGTGAAGAGTGTATAATATTTCTTAATTGCCATTACTCCTAGACCCACTCTAATGCAGATTGATTGTACCTGATCAGGTCAAATAAATTTGTTTAAAAGTTATTTGTATCAGGTAGGAATTCTTGAAATCACACAACTGTAAATTATTAACTAAATAAAAATAATCACTTAGAACCATACAATGGTGAGAAAATTATTCGTTTGAGATAGAAATATTTGATATCTTATAATTGGGTCTAAAGCTCTTAAGAAATAATAATGCAAAATATTTTATCATCTAGGCATAAAATAACCCAGAATGAGTTGATATGCCATTAAAATAAATCAGTCAATCATACCCTATTCATACACAGAGTCCAAGTCAAAATTGGCATTGTTGTTTAAGGATGTTGAAATCTTATTTTCTATCTATCTATCTATCAATCTATCAACAGAATTTAGAATAGCCTAGACTTAGAGTTAATAGTGATTACTGACTGACAGTTTCTTGCCTATGCAATCACCAAACTACATTATATATATATATATATATATATATATATATATATATACATATATATATACAATGTGTGTAATGGTTTCTTTGAAGGAAACTAAGGCAATTTATTTACCTGTATAAAAAAGAACAGAAATAAGTTTAATATTCCTTGTGATGGGATCGTTTGAAAGAATTTGATCATTGCTTGACTTTGATTGCATATAATTTAAAATGACTTCACTAGCCTTTGCCAGGATTTGATCTGAGTGTAGCAATTAAATTTTTGTGCTGCTATTAAATACACTCGTTTCCTATTACTGAAATGAATAAAGTCAGGGTTCAAACCTTTTGATGTCTACAGTTCTCTTATCTTTGACTTCTTCTGATCTTGAAATCCTTTTAATACCCCAAAGTTGTCACTATCTTTAAATTGCTACCATCCTCAGTATAAACGAAGACTATGTGCTTCTCTTTACATATGCTTCTAAATCTTTATCTTTAAAATCAAACACTTTAGTCTGTCCTTTTATCTGAACATGATATTGCACAAACACTTTGCAGTAATTTAGTTTATATCCATAATGCGCAACACAGCACTTTGAATGTGCAATTGATTCTCTAAATACACTCTTTGAATTTTGAGTCTTATATAATTTAATATTTTGTCTGTCAATTGGCACCTAATATGGTGTGATAGTGCCATTACCAAACTTGTAATGTAAGTAAGTGACATGTGAATGACATCGTGTTAAGACAAATAAGCCAAGTGTTTTTCTTCTCAGCTGCTAATGAATTGTTTTCATTTCCACAGACAGGCGCTGGTTAACAAGTGTTAAGAAAAGTGAATTTCTTCTATTCCATAAATATTACTCTTTTTCTATTTCTTCGTAAATGATGGTGTTCAATTAGTGTGAATTTTAACTTGCAACTTCAACAAAATTTTTTACTCATTTGCTTTTTGTTTTGTTGTGCACAAAATTTCACAACCCCCCCCCCACCTCTCCTGCTAATTGTATGAAAATTTGCTGAAAGTTACTTTGAATGAATTAAACTTAAATAAGTTGCCGATAATTTTTTTCCTTTAGCATTATTATTTTGGATATTATTACTGTTGAATTTCTGCATCTGTATATTCTATTCTGTAATGGCTTGTGGTATAGACAAGTGGACTATAATGAGTGAGTTCAATTCTTACTGGGTAACCCTAAACTAAATTATTCAGAGGGGTAAATCCCCACCCCATAAGTGTCCAGAATATGACACTAAACAATCCAATGGTAAGGTTCCAGTAATGCTGGAGCTTCAGGGAATGCAGAGTGCCTCTTCATTGCCATCACTCCTTGGTCCACTCTGGCCTGGAGTGGTAGTACCTGATACAGTCCTATCTATGGGTCAAATAGAATTAAATTGCAAAACTGAATTTTTTGAAATAGAACTGTTTTTGACTTTGAAACTGAAAGTAAAGTTGGCGACCGTAGTCAAGGGTGACCCGAAGGCTCTCTTTTCAGTAGCTACAACACCAAGGTGTAAGGCAAGGCACTACTCCATTCCCTGGATTACTTCACTTTACCATTGATCCTTACATTATAATGATGAGTATTAAGAAAGATGGTATCAAGTACCATTTTTTGAGTCTTTGGTATGACTCGACCTGGGATTGAATTCTGGTCTTCTGGACCATTGACAAATATTCTACTCATTAGGCCAATGGCCCGGAATTGTTTGAAATAGAACTATTTTGACATTTAACTGTGTGAGGACAAAAACTATACTTATACTTAACTGAATTGTTTGAATTAGAATGGTTTGACTAAACTAAATTGCTTGAAATAGAAATGTTTTTGACAATTAAACTGTGTACTCATGCTTAACTGAATTGTTTGAAATAGAACTGATTATTTGTATAAAAATGGATTTGGTGTTAAATAACCTACAAAGGTTGATATGCTACAAAACCCAAACAACCAAGCAACCATAACTAGTTATTAAGCTTAATAATAGCTATTAGCATAACTAGTTATTAAGCTTAATAATAGCTATTAGCAACATTACGAGTGTTAATCATCATCATCATCATCATGTCGTGCCACTAGCACAGATATCCCTGACCCTCTCTTGCCACTCCTCCCTATCACTCATCGCTTTTGGCAGGTCCTCAGGGCTACATCCCATATCCTCACATAGCTGCTGTATGTATGTTCAAGCTGGTCGTCCAACTTTTTCTTGGCCATATGTGGGGGTCCATAGAAGCATATCACTGATGAGTTCGTCATTGCTTCTCCAGCAGTGTCCTGCATGTCTGGTTCGTCTAACTTCTATAGTTTTCGTGAGGGGGGCAAGTGGCCAAACAGCTGGTGTCTTGTAGGGTGTTGCCGCCAGGACTTGTTCAATATACAAGTGTTAATAATAGAATATTTTTATTTCATTTTCCTCTTATTATTTAGGTTACTTTTAGTGTATAATTTTGATATTTGTACTATAAGCTTATAATTTTTTTATCTGTATATTTTGGAGTATTTTTTTTTGTGAATGTATCATGTCTTTAAATTTGATGAGTCCCTTTCCTATGAATCCATTACTCTCTCTCTCTCTGCACACACACACACACACACACACACACACACACACACACACACACACACACACACACACATATATATATATATATATATATATATATATATATATATATATATATATATATATATATATGAAAAGGCATAAATCAGTCTCTTCTCCTTCTGGAATGGGTTAACTGGATTTTTTAGCCTTTGAAAGTCAACCAGTTAAAAAGAAAAAAAACTCTGAATTCAAAACCAGGGGAAGGCTATTCAGATAATATGTGGCACACAGGTGCACTATTCTTCTGTTATCAGCTCATCTAAAAAATAATATTGGTGTTACAAAAGTCTTTACCATTATAAACAAATCAGCTTTATTGGTTGGTAATTTGTAGGGCTGTGGCTTGCTTAATGGTTTTTATTGCATACACAAGACCAAAAATGGAATATTTATATTGTATCTCTCCCATTATACACAATAACTAAACTGCTTGGTACTCATTTGAAGATGTTAACCGCTAGATTGCTTACGCAATAAATTTTTTGTAGAAGTGAAGGCTCGTGTATGATAACCCAGACTTTTTATATGAGTGGATAACAGAAGATTGGTGCTCTATTGTGACACCTATTCTCCCAAACAACACTTCCCAGGTTTTGAATTCAGAAATTTTTCCTACTCCTTTAACTTTATCAAGGCTGAAAAGCCAGTCCGCCTTACTATTTACTTATAGCTAGGAGGAGAACAGATATGTTCTTGCCTTTCCCAAGGGAATTTGAGTAAAGTGAAATGCAAATAGCCTTGTCCAGGACTTGAACTCAGGTTATGGATTTCATTTCCTACAATAATAACAGTTCATCCAAGTGCACTTTCTCCATTATCTTATAATGCAACATTGTTCTTCTGCTTGTATCTATAAATAGGAGGCATTACTATCAGAGCATTTCTCTTGCATTAGAATTAAAATATTATCTTAATAATTACAACTTTTATAGATAGCAAAGATTAATCACAGAGATTTTCTGGTGCCATTTTCTTTCCTGCTGTTTCCTGTTTGATTGGAGAGTTCTCAGAATTGGAGATATGGTAAAATTTCTTTCTTACTCACCATATCCAGTTTCAAATTTGACATCTTTTGAATTTGATGATAATCCTTCTAACTTAAACTCAAATGAATAATGTAGGTCGCCTGTACTCTTGTCATCAATTGTGATTTAACATTGTATCATTCAAAGCTCCTATTTTGCATATGGTTTGTGTTGTAAATGGCCTGTTTCTCATCCCGTTCAAATTTATATGGGTCATGTTTCCCACCATGTCACTAAATATCTGTGTATCGAATCCCTCTTTGTTTACAGCATTTCAGGAGTGACTCAGTTTACTGGCAGGTTACTTGAATAACGGATTATTTGTCCATGTTATATGAGGAAATAGGTGTCAGTTCTCAAACCAGTCTTGAACATTTTTCATTTAGTTAGTGCTATGGCATGAAACTGTCATGAAATGTTTGACCTCTCAGTAATCACATTGCCCAGTTCCAGTGGTCAACAGATTCTGCTTAAAGAATGCAATTATTTCATGATAGTAATTACAATGCCAAGGCAAACTATTTCCTCACATTAATCTTGTATTGTCATTGAATTGTTTCCTAATCACTTTACTCTTCTTTAATTACAATTTTTAATTGTTCTTTTATTGTTATCCCTTATGATTATAAAGGTATTCAGCTGAGATTAGTGTCTGTTCATCTCCTACATTTCACTGTCAGTGGTGTTTGCCAGAGTTTATCAGGAACTTTGATCACAATCCCATCAATTTTGCCCAGTAAAAAGACATAAAATTAAAAACAATGAAAAACATTAGAATTTTGAAAATTTTGTCCTTTAGAAAACTTTAAAATATCTCCAAAATTAAACTTATAGGTAAAGAAAAAAATTAAATAAGATTATTATTAGTAATGTAAAAGTTTGTTCGCCAATGGTCTGGAAGACCTGGGTTCAATCCCAGGTTGCGTCATACCAAAGACTTTAAAAATGGTACTTGATACCTCCTTGCTTAATACTCAGCAATATAAGGTACATATCAAGAGTAAATTGGAGTAATCCAGGGAAAGGAGTAGTGTCCTCTTGTACATCTCGGTGTAGTAGCTATTGAAAAGGGAGCCTTCTGGTCTCCCTCAACTACGGTTGCCAACTTACTTACTTACTAAAAGTTTGTGCAAATTATCAGTATCAGGAGGGTGGGCTGAAAAGTTCATAGGCTGATGTCATATCTGCTGTTGATAACTGTTTTAATCAATGAAGTACTGAAACACTGATGGAAGAAGTGTGTGGACCACAAGTGGGACTATGTTGAAAAATAAACCTCATTTAGTCACATTCCATGAGAGTATTGTTGTCAGCTTATGAACTTTTCAGCCAACACATATACATAGGATGTTTGAAACCATATAACTATGCACAAATTATTATTATTAAGAATAGTTACTTAAATCTATAATTTTTTTATGAGTAATGATTATAATTAGTTACTTGAAAGTATATAATTACTTGAAAGTATATAATTACTTGAAAGTATATAATTACTTGAAAGTATATAATTACTTGAAATACTTAAACCCAAATAATTGTGTGCAAGTAATATTAGAATTCTTGAAACCATTTAACAGTGAAAATTATTTGTAAAAGGCAGGATGCTTGAAATCATTTAACTTTGTAAAAAAATGGGTTTTCATTTGCATATTAAGTTTTTAATTTTCATAAAGGAACTTTGGCAAACTTTCCCCAAATCTAAGAAGTAAAATATAACATTATAAACATAGAAGATATTGGCTAAAATATGATTCCTATAAAATGAAAGTGCTAAAATAGTGTGTCTAGAATTCTTTCATTCAAATTCAGTATTCTTTAAAACACTAATCAAAGAATACTTTTTACCTTTACATGCAATTGTATGCTCGGATACCATAACCCAGAAACTTTGGAAATTATCTTATCTGGGGCCACAAAAGAAAATAAGGAGACTAAGGAAAATTTTTGAGGAGTATGTTGTTTACCAATGGTCCAAGAGACTGGGGTTCACCCCCAGGTCGTGTCATACCAAAGACTTTAAAAATGGTACTTGATACCTCCTTGCTTAACAATCAGCAATATAAGGTAAGGATCAAGGGTAAAGTGGAGCAATCTTGGGAAAGGAGTAGTGCCCTCCCCTACACTTCGGTGTAGTAGCTATTGAAACAGGAGCCTTCTGGTCATCCTCGGCTACAGTCACCAACTTTACTTTTTACTTTATTACACCCAGAAATTTTGATTTTACTCCATCAGGGGCTATTTACCCTTTTCCCTGTCTCATTGCTTTCAAATTAAACAAAAAAATTGATCAAATGAAAGTAACAGCAAAATCATTTTTTCAGCTTATCAACATTGAGATAAAAAACAAAAAAACCCAGTTAATTCTGTTAACGTTTTTTATTTTCAATTACTTGCATTCTAAGATGAAAGTTTTTCAGCATTAGCATTTGTGTAGTTACTTTTTTCTTTATCTTCAGCTTGTTTTTTTTATTGAATCTTTCTTAGTGGAATACCTTCCAGTTGTAAAAGTAAGAATCTGAAAGTAGCTTCCAAAGAATCCTTTGCTTGCATTTCACATCCTGAGATCTTGTCTTTCATGAATGATGTTTTCTAAGGAATTTGGTCACAAAAGCTTCAGCTTGACAGGGTATAAATCTATTGCTACATTGCCACCTACTAACTCTAAAACTTTGTGTTATATCCTTTGTTTCGTTCTTACTACTGTATAATAGTTTGAAATCTAATTTTGAGATACAGTATTTGATGTTTATTCACCTATTTTGCTGAGGAGACTGTATATTTTACACTATGCCAATGAGCATATGATCATTAATCCAATCCAAAATCTATTTGTTTATGTATAAGTTGGTTGGTTTTAAGGCATATCAGCCTTTCTTGGTTTATTTAAGGCTTTAGTCACTTTTTTATGTAGTTAATTGCAAACAAATGATATCTACCATGATTCATAAATAATTATAACTTCAAGTAACAATAATTAATTCTAACAATTTGCATACCAATATATAATTTCAATAGTTCTATCTTTACAAATAATTTTCACACAGTTGTCTCATTTGGAGCATTCTAATATTGATCATTTGGATACAGTTATATGGGTTCAAGTTTTTCAAGCAAGTGTACTAATAATAACTAATAATAATTATCATTTGTAAACAGTTGTAATTTCCATTAATGACTCAAATTATACATGGCTTCAAGTACTCCTATCAAATAATAAAAGATAGCAAATAGAAATATTTGACCAAGAGATTAGATCCAAACAAGTTCTACCACTCCCTGATTGAGAGTGATGGCAATGTGGTGGTAATAGCACACTGCTCAGATCTTCAAAACTGGTGCCTCACCACCAGATTCAAATTAGTGCCATACCCAGGACACTATTTACTTGTAAAGAGACATAGTATATAACTCACAATAAAGCAAACATTTTACAAAAGAGACAATTAGCTAAAAAAAATAAAGCCCTTAATAATATTGTCAACATAACATATTAGTGCAATAATTCCCAATATGGGGAAAGGTAATATTTTGGTGGGGCATGCAATATTTTGGTGGGGCATACAATATTTTGGTGGGGCTTGTTTGGAGACTCAGTTAATAGCCTTTTAAGCTTCCTTCACATTAGAATTAAATATGAAGTGGGGGCATCAGAATTTTAGAAATTCCAAAGTGGCGTACGGCTCAAAGTTGGTTGGGAACCACTGCATTAGAGTATTTTTCTCTGCTGATTGATAAAAACAGATGTAAACCTTAAAGTCTGAAGCTAAAAATCTGAAGAGAGTTTTAAAATATTATGATATCATCTGATTCTGTGTATTGACATTAAAATCAAGGAATTTGAAAAAAGTAGAATGGGAGGAAATTGTTGTTTCCTGTCAGTAAGTGATTTTCAGTGAACACACATTGATAAAACAGAGGGAAATGCTGAAAAATTAGAATTATGATTGAATAATAAATGCCAAGATAAATTAAAGTAACTTTGGGTCGGTAGCCATTTTCAACAATTTATTGCAGCTCTTTGGCAGCATAGTAAATTATATGAAAGTATGAATATCAAAAATAGCTTTATTATCATTATTATTATGGAAATATCACATTTTAATTTGTTACATATATAAGCAGTTATGTGATATATAGTATACAATTGTATAAAGTTACCTTATAGCAAATATAGATATGTATAAGCACACACATATATATATATGAATATAAATAAAAGCAGCTTGGTATATTAATGTTGAATAGACTCATATATTTAAGCACATACATTTAAGCAAGGATCAACATACATGCATACACAGATACATTTTTTAATGAAAAAGATCAAGTCTAATAGAAAATAATATAAAGCTATTCATATTCTCAAACATCTCTTTGAAGATTTTAAAGCAATTTCTCTGAAATATGATGCACTTTAAGCAGACTGTTAAGATTTGTAATTAGAGAGCTGTGTTTATTTGTTGTTTCTTTTAAAAAATTTTTCATGTGATTTTGTCCTGAGTTGATAAGAGAAAAAAGTTACTATTTTTCATTGCTTTCTGGTTATATTTTGTATGAGGTTGTTTTAATGAGGAGCCCCTATGTATACAGGCACAGGGTACAGATCTATAGCTATATTACCACCTACTAACTCTAAAACTTTGTAGCATATTTTTGTTTTGTGTTTACTTTAGAGTAACAGTTGGAAATTTAATTTTGAAGTGAAGTATTTGATGTTTATTCACATTTTGCAGAAAAGATTGTACATTTTACTCATTGCCAATGAGCACATGAGCATTAATCCAATCGAACATTTAGATGTTTATATGTAAGTTGGTTGACTGATTTTACTGCATGTCAGCCCTTGCTGATTTATTTAATTCTCAAGTCGACCATGTTTTTTGCTTTGGCGAGCAATTATATGGCATCAAATAACTAATAATATTAACAATCATTTGTAAATGATCATAACTTCAAGCAACTATTCTTAATACTGATAATTTTAACACAATTATAGGGAAAAAATACTCTGTTGTGGCCAGGCTTACGTTATCTTTTTTATTTGTCATGTTCTACCCTGCCTGAAGACAAGAATGTAACTGAAAAGTATTCAACGGATATTACATTTTAATCCCTGTCTGAAGACAAGGAAAGTGAATCTTCTGTCTGTTGTTTTTTAGGGTGACAAATGACACTTATTTTACTTTTGATTCTCCTTTTATGAATTATATGATTATCTGAAACATGATGTATCATTTTGTGTATGAGTTGCTGCAAATATTCTAACATATAAAATATTCTTAGCAGAGAGAAACTCAGAAATGGTGAACATGTTGATGATATGGTAAGTGAAGAAATAAGTACTAAATCATTGATAGTATTGTCCATGACTAAACAACAAACCAAATTTGATTTAAGAATCTGATATTACTAAAGAAATACACAAAAAAACACCCAAGAAAAATGCCAAACTTTCAATACTATACAAATTTGTAGGATACAAATTTTGGTGTTTCAAATAAAAAAAAATTATTGGAATGAATAAATCGCTTCCAATAGAGAAATCAAAAGTATTAAATTTTGGGACTTTTTAAAAAACTACAAAAAATTTATTTGAAATTTTTCTGGCTTTTTGATCTTCATCCTTGTAACTAATATTACTAATGAAATCTATGGATTGGAAGCAAAAATAAAATCAAGAGAATTGCTTTTAAAGCCAGAGAAATCTTCTGAGAAAAGAATGAAAAACAGAAAATAATGATTCTATTTTCACTTTGAGGTTAAGTTTTATTTCACCATCCAAAAAATTACAAAATTTATAAAATCCGTGTTAAAAAATGATTAGACAAAAAATGGGTAAAATCTTGAAGATGGTAACAGCAACTAAATTCTCTATTTTATTAAAAATGTAATAATTTTATACTTATGTTTTTAATAAAAGAAAATACAGAACTCATAGAAAAAAGACTTTTGGAGAACAGTATCAGATTATTTCTATACTTCGTTTAAAATGCCTTCTGTAATATTTTATGGTGATTAGATTTTGATTTATCACATAAAAATTTGAAATTTTACCAAACAATAGGACAAAAAAAAATCTTTCCACCTTGTTAGCTTCAAGTTCATTTTACTGTAACAAAACTTCATTATAGTAAAATGGGAAACCATTTTCCTTAGATTCCCATTGGTACCATGTCATGTAAAAAAAAGAAAAAATAACTAGAATTTATTTGTCAAAACCAGAATTATGCATTCTGAAATAAATTCTTTGGGGCCTAAAGGGAAATTAAGAGAAAAGTCCAATGTTGCACTTTACCTTATGAAATAATTAAAACCTGTTCAAATGGTTTTGAAAACATGTCTTGAAATATGAGATTTACATTTTTAAAGATGTTATTTCTTTTTACAGTCTTTTACTTTAGTGAGCATATATCACTGTTCACAAGAATATTGTCAATCTAAAGAGAAATGTGATGAAAACATTTTTTCTCATATAACAAGAAAAGATTTAAATCTTTTGATGTTTTCTTTATACATCAAATTCAAAATACTTTTATTGCTACGTTTTTCCCCCTTTTTGCTTTTCTTCATAACATGGCAGAAAAATTTGGTGATTTTGGCTTAAGTTTACTTTTTCCTAAATTTCTTTACAAAATAAATTTTAGTAAGATATAATATAAAATGACACACTTGAAGTTTGAATAGTCTTCCTCAATTCTGCCCCCCAAAATATCATCACAGTTAGTTGCCCATTTGGCTGGGGCTGTAGAATACACTAACTACATCTCTGCAGATGGAGTAACTTCCTCCCTCCCAATAAGTGTCCAGGATGTGACACTAACCAATCTGATGGTGAGGTTCCAGTGATTCTGGAGCTTTGTGGAATGTGGAGCACTCCCTCATTGTCATCGCTCCCAGGTCCACTCTAGCTCAGAGTGGTAGCACCTGATAGGGCCCTATCCATGGGTCAAATAGAACTAAACTGTGTACTCATCCTAAACTGAATCACTTGAAATGGAAGAGTTTTGACATTTGACTGTGTTTACTCTAAACTGAATTGTTTGAAATAGAACTGTTTTGACATCTAACTGTGTGTGGACAAAAATTATACTTATACTAAACTGAATTGTTTGAATTAGAACTGTTTGAATTAGAACTGTTTGAATAAACTGAATAGCTTGAAATAGAAATGTTTTTGATAATTAAACTGTGTACTCATGCTTAACTGAATTGTTTGAAATAGAACTGATAATTTGTATAAAAATGGATCTGTCATTTAATAACATACAAAGGTTGATATGTCATAAAACCCAACCAACCAACCAAACAAACAACCAAACAACCCATCACAGTTCAGCATTGGCTTAGTGAAATTAAAGTTCAATTCATAAGTTATTTGGACAACAGTATCATTCTTTTTATTGCTGTTGTTGATATTCCAATATTTTATTTGACACTAGAATAATTTCATGTCAGTCTAGGCTGCAGGGGCTGTAGAATACATCAGCTGCATCTCTGCAGAGGGGTAAGACTTCCCCAATGAGTGACACTAAATGATCTGATGGTGAGGCTCCTGTAATGCAGGAGCTTTAGGGAATGCAGAATATCCCTTCATAGCAATCACTCCCATATCTACCGTGACCTAGAGTGGTAGCACCTGAAAGGGTCCTATATATGGGTGTTGTAACCAAACAAAAGGTTACTGAATGAGAAATAGCCAAAACAGAGGTTGAGAATGGAATGGAAATCTTTATAATATTAAACAAATACAATTAGTAGAAGAAGGTACCCACTACTAGTGGTGACAACTTAGTCAGCAAAAATACCCACCCTCACAATAATGTCTAACATATTCATGAGGAATGGGATATACCCATTACTGTTCACCAGTAGGGTATGTGACAATAGGTCAAATACAACTGTTTGATATTTAAACTGAATGCAAACAAATGACTTATGCTAAACTGAATTGCTTGAAATAGAACTGTTTCATCATTTAACTGTGTTTATCAACAAAATATGTTTACAAATCATATATTCAATATATATATATATATATATATATATATATATATATATATATATATATATATATATATATATGTAAAAACAGGATTTGGCATTAAATAACTCTCAATGCCATGTGCCATAATACCAAACCAAATTATTCTAGCATCCAGCAAGTGCACAATCTGTAAAGAAAGAAGACTCCTTTTTCATTGGAAAGTAGAAAAAAATAATAATGGAGGCTAATATACTGACTACCAAAACGAATTCCTAGCAATGCAAGATGAATAATTTCTACTATTTTCAGCACTTAAACAATGAATGCTCTTCAATTCCGCCCCTGCTGAACAATGAAAATCAAAGTGATGTGCTGATTTATATCTGTCTGATTACTAGATACATGTAACTTTCTTAAATTTTTTTCTCTCTTTAACCATGTTCCAGAGGTTTTTTTTTAGATAAATCACTTAGAAAATAGTGTGAACTCCCTTCTGTGGATGTGATTCAGCATATCAGAATTTAGTATTTCAAACCATTTTCCCGTAGAGGATCAACACCTGAAAGGATGATGCAACCAACGATTGGGTATTGAAGACACTCTGATGTTATAAGGTCCATAAATTCATTGAAATTTTTCAGCTGCTTCTCTTACATGCAGCATGCTTGCTCAAAATATATAATTAGTATCATGAGGCTTCCTTCTCCCATTTTCTTTCTTAGAAACAACACATAAGAGATAGTTGTTGCTATGGAAGGGATTATTCATATACTTAATTTTAATGACTTTAGCTCTATCGTAAAGAGAAGGAACTAACCCTTAGCTAAAAACTAAAATGAATGATTTGATAAAAAAGTTTGGATTATTTGTCTAAACATTCATTGAAATGAACCAATTATAATAAGGTTTTAAGATACAAATGAATAACTTTTCAACAGGTCTTAGAATATACCAACTGCATATTGTTCAGAGGATGCTGTTAAACAAATAATCCAAACCTAAATGTGAGTATTTTTATTCTTGAGTAAAATATTTGTAAAATGATTATTTTTTCTATATTCTCTTAGTTCTTTATTTTGATGTTTTTAAATGATGTTATATTACTGATATAGATGATAGCTTTTTTATTACTCATTGTATAAATATAATTTAGCATAAGTAAAACTGTTTTGGTTATAATTGTAATTTACTATGTACACAGAAATTTTGAAAAAATTTCTGTAAAAAAAAGAAAGAATATTCAGTAAAAATGAAATTTGTACAAAAACTTAGAAATTTAGTAAAGAGAAAATCTAAGTCAAACACACCTAATTTTCTGTTATGTAGTATATTAAACACTTACAAAGTAATTTGATATGACCAACTATGAATATGTCACTATTGATATCATTTTAGTCAAAAGGATTAGAGGGAAACATAAGTTTATATATAATTTGATCTTCCCCACAAGGATTTAAAAAGTAATGCTCACTCTCTTTTTCTTGATATTCCATCCTTGGAATAGTGCACTCAGCCCAGGGGTCAAATTAGTCAGTCATAACAAAGGTGCCCTATATTTTGTGTGTTCTCTTTTTGACTCTCATTATCTGGAATAAAATAAAACTGCCATCAAACAGAAAACAGCATTCACATGTTTTCAAGAGACAAGTTTCTGCTGATGATCATTTCTTAACATGTTTAAGATGCTAACAATATAATCATTTAAGCAATCTATGTACCACAATAAGCAAACCTAAGTAAATAACACTAATGTTACCCTAGAAACAGTTTAAGGCCGGTGTGCTAGAATAAGCAAAGCTTAGTAAATAACAACTATCCTGTCAGCAAAGTAAAGCCTATGTGCCAAATAATGAAAATATTATGCTTTAAGCAATATAAGGTGTATGTGCCAGAATTAACAAAGCTTAGTAAATAACAGTAGTGTTATGCTTTAAGCAAATTAAGGCCTATATGCCAAAATAAACAAAGCTAAGTAAAAAAAACAGCTGTATTATCCTTAAGCAATTTATGGCCTATGTTCCCAAATAAGCAAAGCTTTGTAGATTATGAAAATGTTATGCTTTAAGCTAACTAAGGCTTATGTGCTAGAAGCAAAACTCAATCAATAACAGTAATATTACCTTTTAAACAATCTAATGCCTATATTCCAGAATAAGCAAAGCTTAGTAAATAACTGCAACATTATCCTTTAAGAAAACTCAGTTTTCTGTGTTAGACTAAATAAAACTTAGTAAATAGCTTTATTCTTTTAGCAATCTAAGAAATATGTGCTTTGTAAATAATAACAATGTTATCCTTTATCTGGTATTAGAACTGATAATTTTCTTATTTACAAACTTCTTGTTAGAAATATGTTCATATATTGATAATTAAATTTTTTTCTAAAAAGAAAAACAAGCAATAAAAATTCATATACAGTCATATACAAATAATACTTTTTTCTATAAAAGTAAAAACAAATCATTGTCAAAGATCTTGAATTTTCCTGATATTTTTTAAAAAGACATATTTCTTATCATAATTCTACTAATTTTTTGGTTTTTGTCTCATGTTTTGGAAAGAAAAGATTTTTATTTTTTTTACATTTCTATTTTGGCTTATTTTCTATTTTTGCTTTATTCTCATTTTCTTCTTGAGAACAGCACTTTTGAGGTTTTCATAATGATATTTCTATTATTGAAAAAGAAATGAGAGAATTATGACAAGATGAAAATTTGTCCCCACAATGCAAGTTTTAGTAGCTTAATCATAAAAATTAATGAGATGAGGTCCCTAAGCTAAGAGAGTGACATTAAACTTAAAGATTTTCATAAC
This sequence comes from Sepioteuthis lessoniana, assembly GCA_963585895.1. NCBI lineage: Eukaryota > Metazoa > Mollusca > Cephalopoda > Myopsida > Loliginidae > Sepioteuthis > Sepioteuthis lessoniana. The sequence goes on from OY757924.1 coordinate 37,216,548, forward strand.
AACTTCATGCTGTTTACTTCAATGATCAAAGAATGAATTGGCTAAAAGTATCTGTAAAGATCAAGAAATTAATCTAACTTAATAATATGTGTAATCATCAGGGTTTTTTTTAGCTATTCAGAGTAATAGTAAAAGAAATGTTTCTTTGATTCCTTGCATGGTGTTATGGTAAGCAAGCTAGACTAGGAAGACATTATTAGTGAAATCATACATAATAGAATTGAATTGTATCTCAGAGGTTGATGCCACATTACTTTTATAAGTCTCAAAAATTCACTCTGAACTGTCCAGCAGGTCACATGGCGCAAGGGATATAGGTGTTTGGGCGAAAAATGCGTCTAAATGAAATCATCTGGAAGTTGCAGGTTCAGTTACAGATAAACAACAGCTTAACACTTATACCCTGTCATGGTTAATGAAATTAGAACAATCTACCCCTGTGGATTAAATAAGGGGTTCAGTTGACTTGTAATTAAAAAATAAATTTTCTTTACTGAATCAGTCTCATGATTTAATAGACCAAACTTGTATGTCTAAAAGAATAACTGAATTTCAGAGTGAATTTTACACAGCCTACCCAACTTTAAAAAAAGGCTGTTTCAGATTTTGACAAAAAAGTCTTTTAAAAAAAGGGGGATTTTATAAATTATAATTTTTCCAAACAAGGGATTGTTATTTTGCTTAGAAAAACATAAACGGAGACCCCAGACAAAACTGAACCACAGCAGGAAAATGATTCTTTGACTTGCATGAAAAGCAACACAAGCAAATTGGTTACTTTCCAAGTGACTTGGATAATCAGTCTGAGTCTCATATCCCAGCATGCCTCAGGGTTGCCATCAATAATGAATGGATGTAAGGGGATTGACTAGATTCGTGATTGTATGCGACAAGCATCATTTATATAATTGATGAAGTCCAGGATATCAATATTTCTTTGTGCTGTTGTGAAAATATATAATACCAAAATCAAAAGGAGCGGATCATTTGCTCGATGGGATATCTTGGACCAGGAACGAACCATCTATTTTCAGTTGGGTACCAATACAGCAGATGTGTTCCTAATAAAACGTAGGATATTGGCAAAATACTAGTTGCAACTATAGCTCTTTCATTAGTCTTGCATATATGCACTTGCATATTCATACATTTTTATGCTCCCCTTGCATCTCTACATGTGTATAACCATTGGTTTCTCATTTCATAAGCAATTTCCTCACATTATATTCTTTCTTTTCATATTCTTTTGTATTTTGTTATTATTTCTTATCTGTTTCTTGCTGTTTTTGCTCTTCTTTGATTTTCTGTTTAGTACTTTTTTGCCACAACTAATAAACTTCACAGTATTTTATATCTTGCTGTCATTATTTATCAGACAATTTTAGGACAGTAACTTTGAAAAGCACACTTTATTAATATTGATAAATAATTAACATTCAATTAATAAGAAAAGAATCATGCATGATTTTATTAGTTAGATGCTAATTCATTTCATCCTAAAAACATAATTGTATTTCATTAAGTTTAAACTTAATTAGTAACATTTGATTAAATATGAATAATTATTTTTGTAAGATGGACATTGTTGATTATTGTCTTGTGTATGTTTTTTAAATAGGGAAATTTTAATTCTTTATTGGCCTAGTGGGTAAGAGTGTTCACCAATGGTCCGGGAGACCTGGGTTCAATCTCAGGTCGCGTCATACCAAAGACTTTAAAAATGGTGCTTGATACCTCCTTGCTTAACACTCTGCAATATAAGGTATGTATCAAGGATAAAGTGGAGCTATCCAGGGAAAGGAGTAGCACCCTTCCTTACACATCGGTGTAGTAGCTATTGAAAAGGGAGCCCTCAGGTCACCCTTGACTATAGTCGCCAACTTTACTTATTTATGATTAGTCAGCCCAGTTGGCTGGGCTGGGAGTATGTTGACTGAATACACAGCAGAGGAGTAAGACCCTCCTTGCCAAAAAGGATAGTTCAAGGTAAAACACTAAACTCTATCGGATGGTGAGGCTCAAGATCTGGGGAGTGTAGAATACCCTTTTATTGCCATTACTTTGAGGTTCACTGTGTGTTAGGGTCCCATCTATGGGTCTAATAGATCTATTTAAAAATGATTTTTATTGAATAGAACTTGGTAAAAAAAAACCCTTCAAAACCAAATAAAAAAAAATGTAAAAAGAACATGATCCCTTAACCTTTAAGTATAAAATAACCCTAGACAGGTTGAGGTGCCATTAAAATCAATCAATTAATCGTATATTATTAATTTTTGCTGCAATGTAGTTTCACTTTGATTATAGCCAATTGTTATTGACATCCTTTCATTTAGAGCCATTTCAAACTTTTCCACATGAGGAATAAAGTTTTTTATGTTAAAACTTTTCACAGCATCTAAAGAATTTGATAGCTATACACTTATTGATATTGGTTATCATCATAGGAAATAGAATTTGTGACCAAAGTTCAAAACCTGGTACGAGCTGTTTGTGTTTCACATCAAGCTAATGCTCTCAGGAAAGATATGTATCCATCTATTCTCCCTCTAGTTATGGGTAAATAGTAGGGTAGACTGGAATCTTTAGCTTGAGTTCAAATCTATGTTAAACCTTTTGGTGTTTCACTTAGCACTTATGCCTTCAGAAAAGGTGTAAAGCCATCTGTTCTCTCTCCCACTATGGGTAAATAGTAGGGTAGACTAGTCTCTTAAGCTCTGGTAAAGCAAACTTACTCGTAGAAGAAAAACTCTAGATTCAAACTGGCTGTACTCTACTTAAAAATTGAATGTGTCACATCTCACTTCTGGCAAAGGAATTGAGTAAATACATATACAAAACTATCTAGCATTCTTGAGAGGATAGACACACACAGTCTTAGGGTAAAAATATGAATATACAGCAGTCCCAAAATAAGTACATCTTTTGCATTTATGCAATTTTATTTTTGCTTACAGAGGTGTTGCAATTTGATTTCTGATGACCGTTACAATGCTATAAGTGTTTGGTTATAAATGGTACTTAATAATATCCATCTTAATCATATAATGGTCCACTAGAAAAGATAAAATCCTGATCTCCTTCCTATAGAAGGAAATAAACATTTTATAAAAAATTGTTATAGTAATGAGTGATACTCCTTGTGTGAGTATGTGTATATGTGCATGTGTGTGTGTGTGTGCATGTGTGTGTGTGCATGTGTGTGTGTGTGTGCATGTGTGCGTGTGTGTGTGTGTGCATGTGTGTGTGTGTGTGTGTGCATGTGTGTGCATGTGTGTGTATAAAATACACAAAAGGGCTAGATTGTAACTTAAAAAATATATCTTTTTGTGCATGTTCACATACACATTTATTTGATGTTATACCAATTTTAGAATGGATATAGTTATTCTTATTGATACTAGAGAATCCCTTTCCTTTACTTTGTCTTTCTATATCTATCAATTCTACTTTGTTATTCAATCTTTCTACTTTCTCTGATTTTTGAACTCAAAACATCTTTTTCATTTTTATTCTTTATTTTTTAGATTAATTTTTTTTCTGTCAAAATCATTTTTCTACTCTCATGACTTTGTTTTTAGAAGTTTATCTGAACACTATCTCTTTAATTCTACACCAACAAAGAAGACAGTAATTGAACTGTTAGTACTTGTAAGAATGAAAGAAACCAGGAATTGAAGTTTTAGATTTCTCAGAAAGTGTCAACTGAAAATTATGGATATTGACAGAACCTAGCTTCAGTATTTGGAATACTGTTTGATGAATAAAAAAATAAGCGCATGATTTTTTTTCAAAATCATTTTAATTTAAATGAAGTGTTTCTTACTTACCATATATAATTATACAATTATATTTTCCCCAAATTGATTAAATTTTAGGTGGCAGTCTGTATTGCTTATATAAATGTCAGGATATGATAAATTATTATCTCCCTTGGAGAATGCACTTGCCAATTAGGTGGCTTGTAAACAATTCCCTGACAGTTACTGAAAACCATCATCATCATCATCATGTCATGCCACCAGCTCGGATATCCCTGATTCTCTCTCGCCACTTCTCCCTATCATTCATCGCCTCTGGCAGGTCTTCAGGGTTACATCCTGTGTCCTCACATAGTTGCTGTATGTAAGTTCGAGCTGGTTGTCCAGGTTTTGCATCACCATATGTGGGGGTCCATAGGAGTACATCACTTATGAGCTCGTCCTTGCTTCTTCAGCAGTGTCCCGCGTGTCTGGTTTGTCTAACTTGTATAGTTTTCATGATGGGGGGCAAGTGTCCGTATAGTTGGTGTCTCGTGGGGTGTTGTCGCCAAGACTTGTTCAATACTGCTCTCAACATTCTTGTGTAGTTTCCGTCTAGTTTCTTCTCCAGCTGTTTAGTTAGCGTCCATGTAGTGCATCTATATAGCAGTAATCACTCTCTTTTGCCTCTGTTCTTTGAACAGTAGAGACATTGTCTCCAGCCCAGTCAGCTAACTTGGCTATGACCATTAAATCTTCTAGCACATCATCAAGTATACCTTTTTCTATTTTTATACCTCTTCCATATATTGCTAGTTCAGAGAAAAATATATGTATATTTCTAGCTGTTGAGACATGTTTGAATATTCTTTTCAATGCTACATTTATGTATATAATGTATATATTAGATGCTTCGGTAAGTGTTAATGAACTTGAATTTCCTTCTGTTTATTCAGTGTAAGCATATTATAGATATATTAATGCTAACTTTGGTCCTTGGTGAGAGGGGACTTGACTAAATATCTTCTCTATCACCAAACAACCATATATATATTGTTTGTTATTTAATGGCATATTAACATTCTTGGGTTATTTAATGCCAAATCCATCCTTTTAGAAGGACAGTGGTGGTACTATTTAACCCATAGATGGGAGGATAAGGGGACTCATACTTTTCCCAAGGGTATTTGTTTGAAAGTGAATGTAATAGCATGACTGGAGTTTGAACTCGCATACTACGATATATATATATATATATATATAGTCATCAGATTTTTAATATAACAATTTCTTTACACATAGGTAATAAATAACTATTTATGCATGTAAGAACAATGTTGAATAAAAGAGTTGGTCGCCTGACATAATTATTAGCTAAATTTTGATGGGAAATTTTCCCTCTATGAAGGTACTTGGGGTGTAATGGTTGTCATTTTAAGAAATGGATGAGATGGCCAAAATTCCAACCCTGGACCAAGTCTGTTTGCATTTCACTTTACACTTTAACCTAATTTCCTCCAGCTATGGCTAAACAGTTGGGTAGACTGGGCTATTTAGCCTCGGTATGATAACTAGTCTAGGAAAAGGAAAACTGAATTCAAAGCAACTGTAGGTCTGAAAAGGCATGGTCTCTCCCAGGATATTCCTGCCGAAGACATGCAACATGAGTAGCACTCGCAAAGCCATGTCAAGTTACAGGAACAGTAAAAAAATATGTATTTACTGAACCCTTCCATATAAGCAGAATGTGACATAAGGTCAATTTTTAACCAAAGTTTAACAGGTTTGAATTCAGTTTTCTTTTTCTTAGAGTGGATGGGGAGTCCCTGTAGCATAAGGATTAACATGCTGGACTGCACACATCATAGTAAGTGAGTTGAAACTCCAATAATGCTTTTATGTTCATTTTTGGACAAATATCCTTGGGAAAAGTATGAGTCCTATTATCTCTCCCTAACTATGGAGTAATGGTTATCGTCATAGGAAATGGACACGGTGACACGAGTTCAAATCCTGGACGAGACTGATTGCATTTCACTTAGCACTAATACCCTTGGGAAAGGTATGAATCCAATTATTCTCCCTCCAGCTTTGGGTAAATAGTAGGACAGACTAGGTTCTTCAGCCTTGGTGAGGCAGCTAGTCTAGGAGAAAGAAAAACTCTTAATTCAAACCTGTTAAACTCCGCTTAAAATTTGACCTTGTGTCATATCCTGCCCGAGCGGAGGGGTTGGGTAAATAGGATCTTTCCCTAACTATGAGATAAATAGCTCTACTACTGTTCTTCTTCAAGAATGGCTTTGACATTAAATGACCTACATTAAACAAAGAAAAGTAAGTAAAACCTAAAAAAATCACTATACCAAGGTTAAAGAACCCAGTCTGCCTTACTACTTACCAAGAACTGGAGGGAGAATAGCTGGATTCATACCTTTCCCAAGAGTATTTGCTCTATGTGAAATGCAAACAGCCTCATCCAAAATTTGAACTTGGGTCACTGTGTCTATTTCTTCTGACTATAACTATTAGATCACAAATGCCTCATAAAAATATTTATGTGATTTGTATTCCCCACTAAATAAGTGCATTGACAGGGAAGTACATAAAATTGAAATAAACTGTTGTACAAAAAATACTTTTGTTTTTAATCATTAAACTATGGACTTATTGCTGTATCTGTTTGAGTGTTTGGAAGAAAATCAAATTGGTTGTGACATTCTTACAGCAAAACTAATGCACAGTGTATACATATCCAAGTATATAACAAGAGAAAAATATTGTATAGCCAATTTGTGTGTTGGTAACTGACTTTAAAAATGGTATTAACAAAAATCAATAAAATCTTAAGAGAAATACTTTATTAAGTTTATGTTGATATTTGATTAGTTGTCAGTAAATATAAACCAATATTTTAAATTTTTATATTCAATGAGAATTGCTGAGAATAAAACTTACTGATTAATATACTATAATGTTTGTGTATGCAGCTCTCTTTCTCTCTCTCTTTCTCTCTTTAAATATATTGATACATATATATATATATATATGTATATATATAATTGGTAGAAAAGCTCAACAGGCCATCATTTGGCTATAATAAATTTATTTCAGCAGATCACTCCCTACGAAAAACCAAGCTCTTCAGATAGCCATCACATAATGGAGAGAAAAAATTATAAAATCATTCTTTCAATGGATTCTAACTCATTAAAAAAAAAAAAGAAAGGAAATATATAATTAAATCAAGAGATGGAGGGAACAAAAAGGTATGGGCTTGAACAAACCTGGATGTAATGTCAATGTCTGGGATCATATATCCTTATGTATCTACATAAATTTTTTAACAAGATTCATGGGATCTTCAGCTGCTGAAATCTGTTCAATAAGTTGACCTATTTTATTTTAAGAAAAAATCTGTAAATTTAATTATCTATTTCTTTATTAAGGAAAACAGGATGATAGATGTTATCACTAATATCAAACTTATCTTTAGTTTAAAAAATTTTGTTTTTTTCTGATTTCTATTTAAGATTGCAATTCAGTTTTTATCTAATGTTTTAATATTTTCATATATTTTTTATTCTGAATACTGCCATTCTAATTACCATTAAAATCATTAATATCATTATAATAATTTATCATTAATAATTATATTGCTAATTATTAAAAAATGAACTACTATTATCATCATCCTCATGTCGTGCCCCCAGCATGGATATCCTGACCCTCTCTCGCCACTCCTACCTATTATTCATTGCTTCTGGTAGGTCCTCAGGGCTACATCCCTTATCTTCACAGTGCTGCTGTATGTAGGTTCAAGCTGGTTGTCCTGCTTTTGCTCGGCCATATGAGGCATTCCATTGGAGAACATCACTTATGAGCTCGTCCCTGCTTCTCCAGCAGTGGATGAACCAGACATGCAGGACACTGCTGGAAAAGCAGGGGAACAGACTATTATAATCATTGCTAATTTATCATTATTATTATCATCATTATTATTATTGTTACTGCCATCACATTGTCAACAATACCAACCATAATTCTGATGCCATAAATTTTATCCTACTAGTGTTATCACAACCAATTTTTCCATAATTAACCTTTATCATATAAGTTGGAATCTATTTTTATGTCAGTATTAAAAAATTAGTTCATTAAGTTTATTTCATAGTTGGGTAGTAAATTTATATCTAATGATGCTTATTTTTTTCTCAGGCAAAGGTTACTTCTAGTGTTGAAGCTTCCATGAGTAGAGGATTTCTGAATAAATTTCCACTTAATATGTGGAGTTAGGCCCCTATCTCTCAAACTCCAAAACCACATCAATAGGTCAAATATATATATATATATGTGTATATATATGGTGATAAATTAATTAATTACATATGCATATATTTC
>OY757924.1:37227185-37242185 GCA_963585895.1 Sepioteuthis lessoniana
CGCCGCTGGCAAGGGGTTCCAAATTTCACACTATCCACACACCCACCAGGCCGCTTTTCTTCCTTCCCTTAGACAATAGAAGATATGAGCCGATAGGTTTTAGTCGTAATAATATTATATTGTAGTAGTCGGCAACTCCGGTTTCCCGTGTGATATTTTAGAGGAATTTATAGGACAATTTTAAGCAAGATAACATCAGGCGAATAGAAGCTGAAAAGGAAATGTGACACAACAAATTCGTAGCAGAACTGCCAAGAACAACTTACACCACGTGGTAACATAAAAATACAGGAATCCTTTACTATACAAAGAGATACACTTTCAAAGTGTCAAATATGTATAATGAATTGAACAGTCCATGGACATAAATGTCTTTCTTTTCTGTTCTTTTGTTTTCCTTCAAATTGAGAGAGAGAGAGAGGGTGGTATATAAAATTTGGGTATAAAGGAGAAATGGCCCCAAAGTTACTTATCTTATTTTTCGACGGGGTTCCATTGGAGAATCTTTCTTCTTTCACGGGCTAATAGACTTTATGTTATTTTTAATACTGGCTTGAAGAACTTGGGTCCCTCGTGTCCGCAGATATTTTTTTTGTCTACTTCACCTGGAGTACTTGGCTATGGGTCTGTCTGCCATGAGCCCCTTCCAATAACTAACATTTCTTCTCATTTTTTTTCGCCGACGGGGAGAAGGGTGCCACTTCCGTTTTAGGGCCCCAGCCAATCATTTGGCTTCTGCATTCCTCCCCCCCTGGTCAGGCGATTTTGTTAGGGCTACTAGATGTCACCCAAGTCAGGTTACTGTTAATTCAAACAGCAGTTATCCCACTTCCATCGTCTCAGTGGGATATCATGTGACACTAGACTTTGGAAACTAAAGTCTTGGAATTTGATTTAAGTAAAACTTGTTCTGATCTAAATAAATTAGAGTTCTGGTTATTATATCATTTCTGAAACTAAGTAAAAACATCATCTGGATAAATACTGTTAATCATTAAATCCAACTCCCAAATAGCATTCAGTCTCATAACAATCTGCAGCTTTCTATTAATTCACACCCAAGCACAACTGGTATTTTCTTACTCTTTTATGAATCTTACATGCCAGTGGTATTCACTGCACATCATCTATGATTAGTTAATGACTCAGTAGAACAATTGTCATGCAAATATTCTAATAATGCCACCTATGCTGATCAACAACTTTCTCCAAATATCCACTTACTAAAGAGGCATCACTAATATCATGGAAAGAACACTGACCAATTCCAAGGAATAAGAGCTATTATATCATAAAAATACCTAATTCATTAGTCCTCATTCTTCTAAGAGGGGATTCCCCATGGAATTGTGACTAATGTTCTAGCCTATGACATCATATTAGGTGAGTTTAAACTCCAGTGATGCTATTACATTCACTTTTGGACTAATGCCCTTAGAAAAGATATGAAGTCCTTTATCCTTTCTGTTATGTGTTAACTACTACAACTACTCTACCTCTACAAGGATGGCTTTTACTTTAAATAAACTACAAAGACTGATTGATATTCCATTAAACAAAGAAACCAAACCAAGCCAAGCCAAATTATTCCTCTCATTATATTAGTATCACTTAATGGATCTCATGAAATTTGGACCGAACTCGTTAAAGATCCAATAATGACCTAGGTGGGAAAATGTTTTATCAAAGAGACTCTACTATTTAAGGCTATGATTTATGTCATCAAGAAGTTGGCTTTCTTGAATAAATGATACAATTCACTACATAATTGGAATGCTAGAAATAAGGAAGATAATTATTTGTGTGTCCACTCTCCAAGAGACAATATTAGCATGAGTATATCCATGATATACTAACACAATAAATTGAAGAAAACACAAAATAAACTAATTTCCAAACATTTAATATTTAATACATTCAACAAACATTCTCAAGATATTACAAGAAAGAATACACAAAAGTGGCTAAACAGCCAAATTTATACACATATTTTACATGAACAATCTGTATGTAGAAAGGGAGCAAAATAGAAAAAGGCATACTTGATGGTGGTAGCTAATTTGACTATATGGCTTTACCATTCCCTTTTAGGGATCAAATACAATGTCTCTACAGTTCAAATACCAGGGGCAAAAAAAGATGAGGATAGGTTTCTGGAACTGTCATGTTACACTCCCCTCAGGGCCTCCAACAGATATACAAAGGGAGACAATCGTTCATTATATCTTTACAACATAATGAAACAAGATGAAATAATCAAATAACAGTTTTATTAATATAAACAATTAAGCCAACAAAGAAAAAATTGCACGGTCTCTAAGATGCTTGCAAAAGAAACACAAGGAAGCTTTTTTGGATTTGTTGAATTTTGTTTTGAAACTTATGCTTCAAGTTTAATAACTGTGAATATTAAAACTTATTTACTTTCAGTTTTGTCTAAGAACATTACAGTGTTCTTTGCTTATCCTAGCATATTTTGGAGGGATACACTAGTTCATACAACTATATACTTTATGATATATGAATTTCTAATTAGTATATATATCTGTCTATTTGTATGTACATTAATCTTAAATTCTCAGATATTTCTTTATTATTAGGGCTTAGAATATGTTGACTGTATCCTCTGCAAAGAGGTCAACCTGCTCTTCCCACACCAAAAAACAAGGTGCTCTGAGTATATAAAACAGCATCTGACAGTGAGGCTCCAGTTTTTGAGATCTGGGGAGTAAGGTGTACCCCTTCATTGCCATTATTCCCAGATCCACTCTGTTTCAGTGTGATAGTACCTGTTAGGGTTCAATCTATGGATCAAATATACCTTTTTAAAGATTATTCTTATTTGATAGAATTGTATGCAAAAAAAATTTAAGAAACAACTACACAAAACTATGTATATATGAATGTACAACAGCCATGATTCACTAACCTCTAGGCATTAAATAACCCTAGAGGAGTTGGCATGCCATTAAAATTAATCAGTCAATAGAACCAGATATTTCTGTTACTTTTAAAAAAAGCTATATAATTTAAAATCAATCATAATTTTTTTTTAAAGACAAAACTCGTTGTTAGTAAGGAATGAGAATACTTTTGATAGCAAGGAGAGCAAAAGAGAACAAAGGAAAGAGATGTGAACATGATTAGCCACTTTAAATCACTGATTAAGAGATCCCTTGGGTGTGTGAAAATGAAATTAATGGCAGTTTCTTGATGGGATATTTTTAAAAGAGAAAGAAAAGGAAAGAGTCAGTTTGTTGGCTTTCAGACACTTAAATATTTGTCCTCATCTTGATTGGAAGTTGCAAAGAAGCTGAAGTTGAAAAAGCAAGCAAGAAAGTCAAACAAAAGGTGATCTACTCTTCACTCTGGCCAAAGCACTGCTATTTTTTTAAAGAAATGACTTAACATCATTAGGCACTTTCAGAAATAGTGGTTAAGTCAATACAATTTCAAGTAAAACTAATGATAGTGACCAACATGAAACCTGTGAGAAACATTGAACGAAGACAAAAGAGGCATAATTAGTTTTTGGAAGGAAATTTGGAGATGAATAAAACAATTGTATTCATTGCAACAGGTAACTGGAAAGATTTGGCAAGTGTTCACTGAGAAACGTCATTGGAAAAATGCCAAAATAAAGAGAAAGATCCTGATTGATGAGATATATTCTATCATAACCACAACAATGTTTGAGATTTGTTTACTTTAATCAATCTCTGATATAAAAAGATGATCAGAAGCATAGAAAATACACATGAATGTTTATTATTAAGGATACTCATTACCAATGGTTAAATTTATTTTATCATCTATACTTAATAACTCTGACTTTATTTACAATGATATATTCTGGAAATATTACAAGGGTAAACTGGAAAGTTTATATGATGATGTCATATCTGCTGTTGATGACATTTTTATCAATGTGATGCTAACACTGTAACACCAATGGAGCAAGTGTGTGGACCACTTGTGGAACTGTTTAAAAAAACTTATTTGATCATTTTCTATGAGAATCTTGGTTAGCCTATGAACTTTTTTCATTTTCTGTGAGAATCTTGGTTAGCCGATGAACTTTTCATCTGACTCTCATATGCTAAACTTCAATGTCAAATTCAGCATTTCTTGGCATAAACAGATCCTGGAAAAAGTTTTGCATAATTATATCAATTCAAATATAATCTCTACAGTGGCAGGATGTGACACAAGGTCAAGTTTGATATGGTGACTTTCTCATAAACATATGATTTTCAGACATTTCCAAAATTCTTAAACTGCCGTAAAAGAGAAAAAAAAATTATAAAATAAAATTTTGATCTGATCTGATATTTGATTTAGAAAAGTATTTACACAATTTCATTAACTTCTTTTTACCAAAGACACATTCTATCTCTTCACTTAAATGATTTTAATAATGTGAAAGGCCTTCTTTTAGTCTTTCTTTTACTAGTATCTGAATTGCTTCAAAATCAAAGAAAATAAAGAGCAAAGTTGGCTCAAGTAAAGGTCAAATTTAACTGTTATTTCAACTACAAAGAGTTATAAAACAAAAATGTTTAATGATAATCAGCAAAAAGTCTTTTTTTTCATCTTTGTAAACGCCTCTGAAAAAGTGATTTGATTCAGTTGTTAGACTGTTGTTGAGATTTTCAAAAAGATTTGTTTTTTCATTAATGGATTAAAAAATAAATGCATGGGTTTATGATATAAAAAGCCTTCAGGAATGCATACCGACACAAGATTTGCAGGCTGAAATCATACTCTGCATCCTTTACATACCAGAACATTAGAAACATCATTATATTTCGAGCAATTAAGAATACAATGGGAATTCTGTTAAAGTCAAACCTGACTTTACTTTTAGTCACAGATTTTCCCCTTCAATGCACGAAAGAAGTACTACACTGGATAGAGAGGTTTTAAATTAATATGAACTAACATTTTATAATGGATATATGAATTACAGAGTTAATTTTTGTTAAAACAAACTTTGTGTACTGTCATCTACAAAGTCAGGATTGTATTTTTTGCCCATTTTCTGTTAAATTACATGGGGTGACAACTTGCTTTTATTCTTGATTTGAAAATTTATCCAGTTTTGATGGAAAAGAAATAACAAAACTTTAATTTGTCAAACATGTGTATGGTATGGAAAGATTAATGACAAATATAAAATTAAAGAGAACACTATGCAAAAGTGGAAGGAAAAGATTTTGTGAGATTGGTCATTGAGTTTATACTCAAACTTTATTCTCGTTTTTAAAAGTACTTTTTATAAATAATTCATAGCAATTCAAAAATGATTTAATCTTTTGAATTTTAAATTTAAAAGGCTTCTGTGATTGTCAAATGTTTCTTGAAAAATATTTAGTTTGCAATGTCAGGTTCTTTTAATGGATTTGCTATGATTTACTCAATATCATCATAGAGATAATAGATTATGAGCCGTTGCTTGAAGTAAATTATAAAATTCAGCAGTTACTATTAAACTACTTTTGTCTAAAATTTAATTTTAGATACAAATTCTAGCTGGATGAAATTGTACAAAAAGTTTTGAAATTATTATAGGATTTTCTCATCAGTTTTATTCATTTTCTCTTACTTGGTCTTAAACATTTGATTCTCTGTTTTGCTTTTTCTATATGTTCTAGGCCTAATTCTTTCATATTCACTAATTCTATAAGAAGTGGTATAGAATAAACAACGGATACTTTAGATGTTCATTATTAATCAGCTTTTGTTATCCTTGAATGGGAAATTATTTTGTGTGCTGATTATGAAAGGAAAAAAAATTAAGAAAAAGAAAATCAGAAAATTAATATCTTGTGCATCCAAAAACTCGACAGAGAATTTTTTTTTAAATATGAGTAAGAGGAAAAAAAATCAAATAGGGAAATTTTATATTGCCTATCTTTTCATAACTACAGGCAAATAACACTACGGTCTTTTTATAATACAGAATAAGGTTTCATTTTTCTGAATGATGTTTGTATTGATAGCTTTCAGAACTGAACACAATGTTTTCTTTTCTTCCTATCTTTCTCTCTCCTTATACTTATCTGATTGAGTTTCATTGATAAAATCCAGTGACAAAGAGAGGGTAAAGAAAAAGAAAACATCTATACATAAATGTAAAATGATGGACAGTTATCTTTCTTTTCAATATCATCTGATAACAGCATTTGAATGTAATTGTATTTGTTGTTTTCATGTCAGATTTTTTTTCTTTTCTCCTCAAAATGTATAAAACAGTTCAAAATTGAAATAAGAATAATTTTGGGAGAAACCACCTCTTTAAAATAATTAAACTTGAGCCATGGTAATCCATGATTAACCATTTGATATTGTAATAATTAGCAGCTAAAAATTGTACAAAGAAACCATTTTTTCATCCCTGAAAAAAAATAAACTATGAAAAATTTATAAATTTAAATCTGAGCAAGGACTCAGGCCTTGCATATGGAACTATTTAGATTGTGGTCTTTTAGCATTTTTTTATTTGAAGCTTAAAGTTTTTAAAAAAGGATATTTTTAAAAAAATCAAAAACTAAAATAATTTAATTTTTTTTCAAAAAATATTGAAACTTTACAAGAATTTTTTTCATTTAGCGTAGCTACTCAAATCTTGCTGCATTTGCCTGTCATAAAAAAAAATAATGCAATTAATTAACTGAATGGACCAACCCAATCATCTCTCTATTCACACAATCCAGATTTTATGAAAAGTCTTCACATTCAAGTACAACCTTTACTCACACACGTCTCTATATTTTGCCAATAGTAATCATCACAAACTCTTATTTATAACTCAATCCTCTATAGGGAATAAGGGTTTTCATTTGGAATCAAAATTACAACATCAGGAAGCTGCAGAATATGGTTTTGGAAAAGACCAAATAATATCAAGATGAAATGCAGGTGTCATAAGTTGGGGTTCATACTTTATTTTATAAAAATCACAGTAAAAACCAAAGCTGTTCCTTTATGTTTTATACCATCGGGTAATCATACTTTTGTTTTTGTTGAACATCATATAAAATAGATGAGTGAAAATTTAATATGCACTCTCGTCACTCCTATCTATCCAATGTCAGTGAGAACTCTCTGATAGAGCATATATATCCAAATTAACATTGTGTATACGCAAAGTTAGCAGTACTTGGAGACTATCAGTTTCTTACCTATGCAATCATCAGATCAAGACTTAATTCTAATTTATATATCTATATATGTACACCCCTCACCATGTGCAGGATGTGACACAAAGCTAATTTTTTAAACAAAGTTTAACAAGTCTAAATTCAGAGTTTGCTTTCTCCTAGACTCGTTGCCATACCATATGTCTTACTATTTATCCATTGCTGGATGGAGAATAGTTCAATTCATGCGTTTACTAAGTATTATATGAAATGCAAACAGCCCAGTTCAGGATTTGAACTTTGATCACCAAATCCACTTCCATTTTACTATGAGCACCTCCACACACACACACACACATATATATATATATATATAAATATATATATATATATATATATATATATATATATATATATATATGTCACATGTTATGTCTGATGTATTAGAAGAATTTTATATAAATTAGAAAATATGCAATGATTATTTATAATTTTGATAAGTATTATCCTTCATCTTTCAAACTATATTTGTTTTTTATGACAGCTCAGTTACTATCTATGATAGTAACTGAGTTGTCATAAAATTTTTATGACAGCTCAATACTATCTATGATAGTAAGGAGGAACAGTTTTCATCAGAAACAAAACTAAAAAATAAGCTCTCAGCAAGACTTAAACTTACATTTCCTTTTTCTTTAAAGAAGCTTGGCTCTACATAGCTTTACCAGTTTATAAGAACATTGATTGTATCACATAATTTCGGATAGTACCTATAAAATCAGATTCCCAGCCTTCAACAAAAGTGAGGAACAATGTGCACTGGAAACCAGATGAAGGAATAACAATATGCAATAGAAAATTATGCTGTGCAAACTCAAGACAAAATGGTGAGAAAACGCTAATTTGCATAAATGTACCTGTAGTTTTTATATAACAAGAAAAGCAACAACTGTGAATGTCAAGAACCAAAATAGAAATGATCAATTAATTTCTCTGATTCATTCAGGAAATTTCTTGAAACATTTTGTACTTTGCCCAGTTGTAAGCAATCTCCATTCACCATTCTGATATTTCAACTTTAGTGATATATTGTTCCTAATACTCCGGAAACAAACTCATTTACTAAATAGATGATGTTTATACACTTTATCATCTTTTTCAATTAGGAGTGGTAGTACCTGTTAGGATCCTATCAATGGTTATATATCTCTGGTTGAAAATATTAGTATTAGATGGGAATGCTTGATGCCATATAACTGTGTATAATCTAGTTGTATTTTGAACATGTATTAATGCTATAATTGTTTAGCAAGGAATATTATTATTAGTAACTTGAAAGTATATAAAGTAGCACAAATAAATGATGATTATTAAATAGGAATAGTTACTTTAAACCAGATAAGTGGGCATAAATTATTAGTATTAGATAGTAATAATCGAAACCATATAACAGTGTGTAAACAAAGGCTTATAGATAAATTATTAAAAAATGCAATGAAACATTAAAAATATAGTTATGATAACAACCAAATATTTTCAAATGAATCAAATATTGCCCTTAAGTGGTTGGTTTATTTAATAAATCAAACCAAATATAATTCATGTATACCAAGGAGGAGTTCAATAATTCATAATAGATGAAGAGACAAAAATATCCCAACATTTTACTGTGGAAAGGATTATTTTTCTCTGTTGTAAACAATATATTTAATCTTGTTATTTCTAAAATAAACTTCAAAGTTACTATTTTTTGTGTACAAAGTAAATTCTCTAATATTGAAAGTTATGATGGAATAGTGTTTCTGAAAGGAGGGAGAAATAAAGAAGCCATTAAAATGTAAAACTAAGGTCACTGATTTAACTTGAACTCTTAAAGATTCCCCTTTTTAAGAGAAATAAAGGAGCCATTAAAATGTAAAGCTAAGGTCACTGGTTTATTTTTAACTTGGGTTCTTAAAGATTCACCTTTTTGAAAGAAATAAAGATGCCATTAAAGTGTAAAGCTAAGGTCACTGGTTTATATTTGACTAGAGCTCTTTAATATTCACCTTTTTGAGAGAAATAAAGAAGCCATTAAAATGTTAAGGTCAAGTCACTGGTTTATGTTTAAGTTGAGCTCTTAAAGATTCACTTTTTTGAGAGAAATAAAGAAGCCATTAAAATGTAAAGCTAAGGTCACTGGTTAATGTTTAACTAGAGCTCTTAAAGATTCACCTTTTTGAGAGAAAGGTCAATTTGCAGATGCTATGGTTACCCTTCCCTCTCCCCATCAATCATTCTTTGATTTGCTACTATGTAAAATTTTTAAAAAATATTTCCGAGCCAGACCTTTCAAGCTATTTAAATTGATTCTTTATTGCAATTGGTAATTAACCACTAAATTAAATAAAGAGCATTCCTCAGCCTCATTTAATCAAGTGTACTCCATTTTTTTAAATTTATATTTACTTTTTTGTTTTTTGTACTAGCAGAATTCTGCTTCCTCAGCTAATTCAGAAAATGCCTTTGCAAAACATCTATAAGACTCTAAGGCAAAAATGTTTAACTTGGGGTATCTTGGATTGTACAAGTAAATTTTGCATGTGGTTCTGGAATAAAAGATATGAATTCAAATAAGATTACCTCACCCAACAATATAACCAATATACCTCATTAGAAAATAAAATTCTTTAAAAGATATTTAACTTTTAATCATCAGATCAATGAAAATTTTGAAAAGATCTGGGTTAGCACAGATGATGATGATGGTGGTAATAATAATAATAATAATAATAATGATAATAATTATAATAATTGGACATGGCTAAGAAAAGGCAACTTTAAGAGAGAAACAGAATCTCTCCTAATAGCAGCACAAGATAATACTGGAAGAACCAATCATATCAAAGCGAGAATAGATTAGACTCAATAAAATAGCAAATGCAGGCTGTGGTAACAGAGATGAAACCATCAATCATATAATAAGCGAATGCAGCAAATTAGCACCGAAGGAATATAAGACCAGACACAATTGGGCCAGCAAGGTGATCCACTGAGAGAAGTGCAAGAAATTCAAATTTGAACGTACGAATAAATGGTATATGCACAACCCAGCTCCTGTCCTAGAAAATGACACACATAAACTCCTATGGGACTTTGACATACGCACGGATCACCTAATCTCAGCCAGAAGACTAGACTTAATAATAATCAACCAAAAAAAGAGAACTTGCAAAATTGTTGACTTTGCTGTCCCAGCTGACCGCAGAATAAAACTGAAAGAATGTGAAAAGAAGGATAAATACCTCGACCTTGCTAGGGAATTGAAAAAAACTGTGAAACATGCAGGTGACAATTATACCAATTGTAATTGGTGCATTTGGAACAGTAACTAAAGGATTACTAAAGGGACTGGAGGACTTGGAAGTTGGCAGACGGGTGGAGACCATCCAAACAACAGCAGTATTGAGAATGGCCAGAATACTAAGAAGAGTTCTGGAAACTTGAGGAGAAGAATAGTTACCTAATAGATTTTAACTATATCAAATATCAACAATATTGCTGTCACTCAGACTCCAGTGAAAAACGCTGATGTGAAAAGCTATAATAATAATAATTATAATAATAATAATGATAATAATTTTTTTCAGCTGGATTTATTATTTGTTAAAAAACTGTTAACTGGTTAATATTGTTGTCACTTGTTTTATATATCTTGAGGTGGAAGTGATAGTTGCATTTCTGTTGATTATTCATGCTTATCCCATACTTTATCTAACCTAGATTTAAAAGAGTTTAAAAAGGGAATGTTTAAAACTACTGACAACAGTTTCTTCCAAGAAACTCCACCCTATTTCTAAGAGGATTTTGTTGGTTTTTGCACTATCTTTTTTAAAAGTCTTAGTTCATGATCCCTAGTAATACTTTCAAATTATAAATGATTCAATATTGCATGAAAGAAAGATGCCTCTAGCTTACTTTATGGATATTTACTAATTTGTGTTGCATCACTCTCCCAAGTGGGAAACACCTGCCGACCTTGAAAATCAGCATCACTAATATTGACTCTTACCTGGGCCTCAATTCCAAGTACTGACACTTCTGAGACACTCAGATATTGACAACATCAGAAATTCATAGTTATAGGCCTATTACATTTTTCTCAAAAAACCTTAAACTGATTTCAGGTCTTTATTGATTGATGACTAATTGAAATTTTAAAAAATCTATGTTGCAAAAGAAAAGCAACTAAGTTATCTCTTACAAACTGATATGATCAGAAATAGAAAGAAAAATTCATATATTCTATCTGTTAAATAATAGATTGACTGAATCTTTCATTGGACATGTAATGTAAATTATTTTCAAAAGACTTTAACTTGGTGTCAGACCAATGAAATTGTCAGGTGATGATTTCAAGTTCATTTGAAAACTTGGCTGTGATTGGATGTCTTAGTCAGAAGATAATAGGTCTTGATTGGTTTGGTTTCTTTGTTTAATGGCATATCAACCTTTGTGGGTTATTTAATGCCAAAGTCATTCTCCTAGAAGAACAGTGGTGATGGTGCTATTTAACCCATAACTGGGAGGATAAGGGGGTTCATACCTTTCCCAAGGGTATTTGTCCAAAAGTGAACGTAATTGTGCGACTGGGGTTTGAACTCATGTGCTACGATTTCGCAGACCATCACTTTAATCATTACACCACGGGGACACCCCCAATAGGTCTTGAGAGTTTTGGAATAGAATTAAAACTTTACCTTCATCAGTAGGAAAAATTGCTGAGAAAGTGATTGTCAAAGTTTCCATCTCAGTAATCTCTAATATGTGTAAGTCATTGATGAATAAATCATTGGTTTTAATATAGGCAAATCATTTAAAAAAATTGATATTATATTGCAAAGTATAAGTATTTTGCTCCAGAGAAGTGAAAAATACTCTTTATTTTGACCTGTCTTAATCTTGGCCAGTTGGCTGAGGCTGTAGAATACACTGACTGCACTTCAGCAGAGGGGTATATGTATGTATATATACTCACAAATATATATTTGTATATATATATATATATATATATACACACACGCACACTAACAAATGTATATTTCACTATATATATATATATATATATATATACACCGACAAATATAAATATAAATATATATATATATGTATATACACACTAACATACATATATATATATATATATATATATACACACACACACACACACACACACATATATATATATATATATATATACTAACAAGTACAGTATGTCAATTTTTTTCAACAGAATATTCTCAAAATCATGAACTGCAGTGAATTTTATGCCTTTAAATTAATCATATCCACACTAATTTTTGTCAAAATACTTAGTAGTTAATAATAAATATTCTTTTATTTCCTTAATCAATGTTTGACTGTCAAAAGGTATAAAAAGATCAACTTCAATGTTAAGTGGCTGTACAAAAAAATCTCATTTTTAAATTCAGTTATAAATCCAGTCTTAGAATTGTTTGTGGCAAACATTTTATTTTATGAGGAAGAATTATATCTTGAATCTGTATTTTACTAAGTCATGTATTTTGTATTGTTCCATTAGTTGTGGTTGATGTTTCTACTATTCAGTAATTCCTTTTATAAAACACAATGGCAAAAAACATCATTACCAAAGCAGGAAAAGTGAAAGGAATTGACTTTTCCTCTGTAAATTCTTTCATTTCCTTTCCTTTTTGTAGTATTGGCACCTGTAAAATATAGTCAAAGAAATTAGGTTCAACCCTATAATGTAGAGGATATTTCTGAATCTTACTGTTTCAATCACTAAATATTAGAAAGGATGGTAAAGTTTTAGCGAAAGTGAGTGGTAAATGGAAGAGGTGTTTATTTTTATCAAACCTTTTGGCAAGTGACACTATCCGGAGATTGTTCTCTTTGCTTTGGTAGTTTCAGAGATTGTATTGTTGTTACTGTCTTATGGAGATTCTTATAAGAAAAAGAAATGAAGTGAATTGAAAGATTAAAATGATTCAAAAGAATTTAAATGTTTGGTATTTAGACTTCAAGATGACTTTGATGTCATCTCAGTATTTATTCAGGCTTTACCTTTATGATTTAAGTGAGAAACTTCTTCATTATCATGAAATGACTTAAAACAAAGGAAATAGTTTATCTAGTCATCTGTTCAAAATCTGATTGAAATAAAGAAATGATCACTGAGTCAAGGAAATTCCCAACTTAATCAGTGTACAATGTGTAAAGGTTTTATTTCTCTATGTTCAAAATTAGATAAAAAAAAATATAAAAGAAAATATCTTTAGCCACAAATGAAAATCAAGAATAATTGATTACCTTTAATGCCGTGTCAATCCATTGAGGGTTATTTTTGGCCAAGAGGTTAGGAAATCATATTCATTGTACATTCATATTTTCATTTGTTTTGTAGTTGTTCCTTAGTTATTCTTTTTGCTCACAAACCTATGGAATACAATTAATTTTTACCCAAATCTATTTGACTTATAGATGGGACCCTTACAAGTACAACTATTTCTGATCAAAGAGGACCTGGGAGCAATGAAGGGGTGCTCCACACTTCCCAGAGCTTGAGAACTGGGTCCACCCCAATAGATGTATTTTTGTGTTTTATTCAGTTCAACCCTATTTGGTTGGGGTGTCTTGCACTTCTGTAGGAGATGCAGTTAGCATATTTTATACACCTCTCTGATAGAAATGAGAATTAATGATGAATCAATAAAAAAGGATTGAATATTTTTGACAGCCACCATTCATTTATCCAAAAGAGTAAGCAAAACAAAATATTTTAAGTGATTTATGTTCAATATTTTTAGCTATATTTTTACTTTTAAAATTTTTGCAAAAACTCTTAAAGTCTTTTTGAAAGTTCATTTCAGTATTTTCATAACAAAGGATTTTTTAACTTCTGTGTATCAGTAAGTTTTACTTTTTTCTCTTTCATTCATCTTAACAAGGAAAGCTACATTCACTTGTATCCAAATTGATTGTTCAGAATTCTAGTGCAATATACCTACTTTATTTATCTCTCAAGAAGCAAACACATATTTTAAGTACATTGAAAGATACTCTCTTCTCAGATACTTTCTTCATATTGTTGATATTTGATATAGTTAAAATCTATTAGGAAACCATTCTTCTTTTAATAACAGATAGGATGTTATTTCTGAATTGTTAGAACTGAATAAACATTTGTAATAAACTGACATTTAAATTTTTTTTTCTTTGATTGTATTTCTGCTCTTATTTTTTTAAAACCTGGTCAAAAAGAAATAATACTAATCTTTTCACTTTTTCCCTATTCTACAATTTTTTTAGGCAGTAACAGTTCCTTATAATTTGAAGGAAACTCATTACATGATTTAAAGTAGTGTCTCTTGACTTTTTCTTCCTTTTGGCCCAATTCAGTGTCAAGAAAATTAAAGAATTACACAAGCACAAACATAAAATCTATATTACTGGAAATACATTTTATTCAGTAAAGCAAAATGTAGTAGAAAATATAAATCATAAGTGGTGTTAATCTATCAGCTTGTCAAGTTCAACTTCTAAACCTTGGTTCAATTTCAGGCATAAGTCTCCTTGCTTTTTAATATGCAATAAATCATGTTTTATTGTGGGTACACCATTTGCAGTAGAAAATCCTGTCTCAACCAACTAGGTGTTGGGAAAATTCCTGACCCATTTAAAAAATTTCTTTGGCCCATTTGTGGGCCGAAGATTTTACTTTGAGAATCACTGCTTTAGAGGCATGCTTCTAGGTTGTTTAATATTTAAACCCTGTCGGATCCTTTATGAGAAAATATGTAGTCAAGAAAAATACTGATTCCTGGATATTGAATAGGAT
>OY757924.1:37244685-37262185 GCA_963585895.1 Sepioteuthis lessoniana
CAAGCTGCAGAAATGTCTGAAAAGTTAGTGACTTTTGGTAAGTATAATTTTCACTCCCCTAAATCAATTAGTCATTGAGTCACAATATTTTTCTCATACAAAAGTTTACAACCACTTTAGCTTTTCCATACGTTAGTTTTTCTATTTTGTTTTATTTTTTTTCATTGATTTTTGTTTTGTTTTGTTTTTTTTTATGTAAGAGGGGGTCTTTTTCTTTCTTTCTTTTTGTTTGTTTTTGTTTTGTGAGAATCTTTTTTCTTTTCCAATTCTGGATGATGTGGAAGTTTGTGAAAATAAAACCCAAAACAATAAACAAATTAGGACAAGCAGTCAGTTCAAAACTGTAAAATGCATTATCAGATTTAATTATTGAAAGAGATATTTGTTCAAGAAAACAGAAACATACACTAGTCTTTATATATATATATATATATATATATATGTATATATCTACTCATATAAATATTACAACACCCAACAAAGCACCAACTATACGGCCACCTGCCTCCCATCATGAAAACTATCCAAGTTAGACGAACCAGACATGCAGGACACTGCTGGAGAAGCAGAGACAAGCTCATAAGTGATGTGCCTCTATGGACCACCACATATAGCCGAGCAAAAGCAGGATAACCTGCTCAAACATACATACAGCAGCTATGTGAGGATATGGGATGTAGCCCTGAGGAACTGTCAGAGGTGATAAACGATAGGAAAAGTGGTGAGAGAGGGTCAGGGATATCTGTGCTAGTGGCACGGCATGATGATGATGATGATATGCATATCAGTTAATGTATGCATATATATATATGGATGCATGCATATATATATATATATATATATATATATATATGTATATTTAGGCAGCATTTCTTCGTTAATGCAAATTTCATTAAACATAATGGACATTTTATGTTTACATATTTTCTTCTGGATCCGTTCGAATTCCCGTATTACTTTTATTGTATTCGGGGGGAATTGATTTATGTATTGTCCATAGTTGTATGTATCCCTAGTACTTTCTGCCTGACTTTGGGCCATCATCAGGGGATATCTATTACAAAAGTGATGTAACTTTTGTTTTAGCATATTACTACTGTGTAAAGGCGTCTTTGCCGTTGAAGATTATGGCGTTTGCTTTTAAATGTAATTCTATAATTAGTGCCAGTAGCTAAAGACATTTAAGTACATTAGCACTGGTTTGAAAATTAATTCTATTAAGTGTTGGTTGCAGGTTTCTAATATGTAGTGCTTCGAGAATCTGAAGTTTTTGTTTATTATTTTGATGTTCTAATATTGTTGTGTTGTCGGTGAGAATAGTTGTGTTGTTGGGCATGAATGTTTTTTTAAATGCTGAGCTATTGAACTTGTGTCAGAAAGGTGCATTGTAAGTCTCCTTGACAGGGTAGTTGAGGTTAAACCAACATATATATTATTATTATCAGAGATACAATCTCCTAAAGGACATTTAAATTATATATAACGTTGGTTTTTTGCAAAACCCCAATCGAGGGAGAGGAATTATTTCTAATGACTAAATTCGAGGTTTTAAACTTATTATAATATATATATATATATATATATATATTTGTATATATCTACTCATATAAATGTTACAATGAGTGTGTGTATCATCATTTTCTCATCTACTGCTTGATAAAGGCTTTTCCCAATTTTTTCCATAATAACCATGACTATGCTATTCCCAAGATGGCAAGGCTTAAAATACGCTGACTGTTTCCCTTGCTGAGGAGTAATAGCCAACCTGGATATGACACTAAACTGCATCTGATGGTGAGGTTCTAGTTCTGGCACTCTGGTGAGTGCACAGTACTCCTTCATTGCTATTATTCCTAGGTTCAATCTGACCTGTAATGATAGTACCTGTAAGGTTTTCATGTATGAGTCAAATAGATTTTGTTTAAAAATTATATTCACTGCACATGGGAGCTATATTTATGTTTACTGAGTTTCTGGAGCAGGACATTTTGTTTACTCAACATGAATTATTAGTATTTAATAGGAATACTTGAAATCACATAACCATATGCAAGCAAATAATCATAGAAAAATTACAAATTTTAAAAAAGCAATGGAACATATAATCATAACTACATTCAAACATTTCAAAATGAATCAAATTTTGACATTAAATAACTCATCATCATCAACCTGATAACAACGAGTTCCATGACTCTTTTTTGCCATCTGTACCCATTGTCCATTGCTCCTGGCAGTCCTGTTCCAGTGTCCAGTCAGAGGTGATGTATGTAAGTTTTTGCTGGTCAGCCAACATTGGTATGTCCATGTGTAGGAGTCCATCAGAGAACATTGCTTATGAGTTCATCCTTACTTTACCTGCAGTACCATGCATGTCTGATTCATCTTTAGTTAAATATCCTTAAGGAGTTGATATTCCATGAAACAAACTAACCAAACCACAAAACCACAGCTGTTAGGTAACTGGAAAAGCAGGATCCCTTCAAATCTGGTTCCTCAAATTCTGTAGGATAGTTCTTTCATTCAAGCAATGCTAAGTAAACATGCTTCTCAAATGCTGGTTGCCAACCATTACAGCAAAATAAATTTGATTAATTACAAGATGACTTGTGAACCTGGTGGGTTACCACAGTAAAGAAAGCTCATGATGATACTGATTCTTCAATTTAGGAAGAAGTAAAAGATTTTAATTAGTATATCATAGATGTTGACATTATATCAAGGATTGGAATGGGTGACAATACTCAAAATAATAGTGAACCCCCCAAAATTATCATTTAGTGTCAAATTGAACTGCAATTTTTTTATCCTCTATGTTTAAGCATTTTTAGTTTATAGCTCTGATAAAAATCTTACTGATATTTCTCTGAGTCATGGTAACATTCATATAAATATAATGAGAATTTTAGCAATAAGCGGTTATTTTCAACACTTTGAACTGAGTTGTTCTTCAAGATGTCTTTATTTTTGGAAGTATTACTTTAAAGACAACCAATCAGTAATGGGCAGATAATGCATTACTCACTTTGTTGCCCAGATAACCCTGGTTGTTTGTTTTGAGAAAAGCTCCCTTATCCCCTGCACATAGTTATATGATTTCAAGTAGCTAGTAATAATTCTATTCTTAATACAAATAATTTATACCCAGTTATATATCATCAAGTATTTATATTGAATATGAATGATATTTAATCAAACCTAATTGGCCTATAAATGGGACTTTAATGAGTACTATCACTCTAGATCTACATGAACCTGGGAGTAATGGCAATGAAGAAGTACTCCATACTCCCCAAAGCTCCAGAACTGGAGCCTCACAATTAGATACAGATGAATGTCATAACCAAGATAAACCTTATGGGGTAGTCTTATGGCTCTGCAAGGGATACATATATATATATATATATATATATATATTCAACCAATTTGCTGGTATAAAATCCTGTATCCCAACAAACTTTGGTTTAACTTTTGTGATTTTATATTCTGCAATTAAAATCTTTTGTTGCTATCAATTTTTATAAAATCCATTGATTGATTTATTGATTGATTTTAATAGCATAATAACTCTTCTTGGGTTATATAATGCCTAAAGCTAAAGGAATCACATTCATTTTATGCTTTATTTATATTTTTAATTTAGTTGTTTTGCAAGGGTTTATTTTTAACAAATTTATATAATATCAAATTTTCCTATTACAAATTTATTTGTACACACAAGTATGTTTTCAAGTATTACTATCTAATGCCAATAAATTATTGATAATTTTATGGTTTCAAGTAACTATTTCTATTTTATATTAATCATTTATTTTTACACATTTATATAGTTTCAAGAAACTAATCATAATGTTTAGTAAACAGTTATGGCACCAAATAACTGTTCCTAATACAAATAATGTCCATTCATTTATATAGTATCAAGTATTCCTATCCAAGACAAATACTTTTAAAAGAGACCAATCTGACCAGTAGATGGGACCCTAACAAGTCTTGGCCAGTTGGCTGGGGCTGTAAAATTACACCGAATTCACCTCTACAGAGGGATAAGACTCCTCCCCCCAACAATGAGTGTCCTAGTTATGACACTAAACAATCTGATGGTGAGGTTCTAGTGATGCTGGAGCTTTGGGGAATGCAGAGCACCCCTTCATTGCCATCACTCCCAGGTTCACTCTGGCCCAGAGTGGTAGCACCTGATAGGGCCCTATCTATGGGTTAAATAGACCTAAACTGTGTACTTATGCTGAACTGAATTGTTTGAATTAGAACTGTTCGACTAAACTGAATAGCTTGAAATAAAATGTTTTTGACAAATAAATTGTGTACTAAAATTTAAACTGCATTCTTATGCTAAACTGAATTGTTTGAAATGGAACTGTTTTTGTCATTGAAACTCTACTTAGGCTAAACTGGATTGTTTAATATAGACATTCAACTGTGTGTAAACAAAATCTATACTTATACTAAACTAAATTAGTTGAGTTAGAACTGCTTTACTAAAATGAATAGCTTGAAATAGAAATGTTTTTGACAATTAAACTATGTACTTATGCTAAACTGAATTGTTTGAAATAGAACTGATTATTTACTTAAAAATGGATTTTTCAAAAGCTGATACGCCATAAACCCAAATAACCAACCAACCTAACAAGTACTATTTCCCCAGGTGACAGTGAGCCCGGAAGTAATAGCAATGAAAAAGTACTCTACACTCCCCAGATCTCCAGAACTGGAACCTCACCACCAGATTCAGTTAAGATTCATACTCAGAATACCACTTTTTGAGAGTTTTAACCCTTAGCAAGGAATGCAGTCAGTTAATTCTTAGTCCTTGCAACAGGGCATTGTAAAATCCAGTATCGATTATTTTGTAATGCACAATATATATAGCAGGAGCCTATTCTCTTTGGACTTTGTTCAAAAGTCAAATGAGAATAGAGTAAACTTTTCTTACTCATATATGATAAAATCTTGCAAAAATTTAGGAGTGTCTAATGGGACAGTTGAAATATGGATGACAACAAATGACAAAACCTGATATTGATCTTTTGCAATTTAGAATTTTATTCAAAATATTTTTTAATCTATAATTGGTTGAATGAATATTTCAAAACCCAGGTCGATTCTGAAGGTAGGTCAATAATTAATTAGAGACATTGATTACTATTTCTGTAATATTGAATAAATTCCTCAAAATAAACATTGATATAAAGAGCTCTTCAAAAATAAACCAAGTCTTATGATTGTAAATTCATTGTATTTTTGGTTTTTCTTTCTTTTTTGTATGACATAAGGCTACTGTTGGTGAGGGCTAATGGCAGTGTTTCCGTTTGTGATGAAATGGTAATTATTGTGCAGGTGAAACCCTGCGGATCAAAATAAAAATGAAGAAAGAAATCAAATAATAAAATATTTCTGAAAATAGCAAAGAAAAATATTACATAAAATTCCAGAAAGATACCTCTTGGCAGAATCTCTAGTAGTCATCTTCATTATCTTGTAGATAGAACATAAAATTTATTGATTGGCACTTTTTGAACAGGTGGAAATATCATTTATTTTATTTTCATGTCTATTTTTTATGTTGTTGCACTTCCTGCAGTTCAGTTTCATATTCAGTTTTTTGTAAGTTTTATTTAAAAAATTCCAGTTATCTATGCAAGAAAAAAAGTTTCAATGCAGTAATTTTTTTATTTTTATTTTCATCATTAACATGCTTATTTTCAATAGCTTTGTTTCAAGTTGTGTGACAAGACATATATATAAACGTAGATATTCATAGACTGAAATGCTCACACAAACATAATATATATAGATCTCTACAGTGGAAAAAGATTTAGTAAAAAGAAACCAAATGTAATACTGAAGAGTATATTTCATTTTGAAATAAAAAAAACTAAAATGTAATTTTTTTCAGCCAATTAATAATTTCATGTATATATTTTTTAAAGAATTTGTTAATACTTTATTAACTTACATGATACACTGGGTCACAAGCTAGAGGCACACAGTGGGAAACAAATCCACTGTAATTGCAATTTGCTAAATATTACTCTATGATGAAATATCTTAGATAAGTATATAAAATTCAGACTATTCACTTACTGATACACATTCATAGATCAAATAATTAAAAGAAGGAAACAAAAATATAAAATTTCAATCACAAATGGAAATGTTAATAGTATCATAAAATATCTCCTGAAGAAAAAGTTATTCCCATTCTCAAAATCTTTAGATTTTTGAATGCTTTTTGGCATTGTGACACATGATGAGTGTATCATCCAAAAATAATTATTTTGTAGATTAGATCCTGGTAATTTTTTACTTAAAAAATTAAAGAGAAAAAGGACATGAAATATGGTATTTTTGATTATTTTCATTTTGTGAAGATAGTGAATAAAGAAATTAACTTAGAAAGTTATTTAAATTGTAATCTACACTTAGTTATTTTTATTTTAAACATGCGAATGTATTTTGTGCTGAGATAAAGTTTTTACTTTGAGGTAATTTCCTGGCCGGGAATTTGCCTTTGAACATCTTTTACAGTTGATATTTGATGATGTTCATTTTGAATTTTTAATACTTTAAATGGAATTCATGCAAAAAACAAGAATTAATTTATTATAAAGATTATGGAAGCATAAAAAGAAGAAAAATAGCTGTTAGGCTGAATGGAATAAGTTTGACCTGGTCAATTAAAAAAAATCCATATGAAGAAATTTTCCATATATAATAAGACAGTTGGAGGTTCCACATTATTGAATAATACTCAATTTGACACACTTTCTTTTTTCCTGGAGTAGACTATTTCTTAGAAATTGCAGGAAGGCTGATGCAGAAAATAAATTGTTTTCTGTGGAACATGTCAACCAGTTGGTTGGTAGGTAGGTAGGTAGGTAGGTAGGTAGTTCCTTTGATTGTGAAAAAGTCATGCTTGCCTGATGTCAACATGATTTCTCAATTGTTGTTCAAGTTCATTCAGTTCACTTAAGGTGGAGGGCTCAGGGGATGCATATAAAAGACAATCAGAAAAACTTTAAGAATGATCGGTGATGCCTCCGTTTTTGGGAGGGAAACAAGAATCGTTTGCTTGCATCACACGGATCTTCTCTTTTTTAATTTTTCTGTTTATTTTGTTTACTCCAATAAATTATTTCTTTTCCTCCATTGGTTCTCCTTGAAATTCGATACAATATCTAACCCCATCAATATATGCAACAATAATCTGTGATATTGTGTATATTTTTGTATATACATGGATTTCTTTGTGTGTATACACATATATATGGATATGGATATTTTTGAATGCATACTCCAGTATTTCTGTGTGTGGATATTTTTATTTTATTGGGAGTTTTCTTAATCTCTTTCATGAAAGCATCAAAGAGTGGATTTTATATTTAAAAAGCAAAAATATAATATAAGTAAATTCATAGTTCTGATGCCATATCAATTCCCTTTTTTATTATTATTTTTATTCTTTTTAACATGTTTATATTGCAACATTTAACTACATTGGCATAATCTTAGAAATCAATAATATATTTGGAATGTGGTTACACCCTATTCTTCAAGTTTATTATAAAAAATTACATTTATATAATATATATAAAGTATCTGAAATTGAGAAGAAAACTGACATTTTACATGTAGCATGTGGATATTCAAAGAAAAGAAAGAAATACTGATTATTCATACAACATTTATTTCAAGAAAAGAATATATGATTCTTAATTCGAGTCTAAGCTGTGATTCATTTTCAAAGCTAGGTGCTGTAATATTTTTGATACCTGGATCTTGGCTTCCACATTATTTGTCTGGGCCTTTCTTTCTTAATCTGAGCACACTTCTGCCTTCAGATGAGCCATAGACTAGTTAGGATTTCACCACAGCATTTAACAGAAAACTACCTTCTCCTTATAATTAGACATTTTCATGGGTTTACCTCTTTAGTTATTTGCTCAAAATCATTCTAGAATATTCAAAACATTTTCACAACTATCTGATTTCAAACTCACTGAGCTACTGTATGTTGCAATTGCTCCTTATTCTGAAGTTAGACAATAAGATTACAGGAATGAAGGTATTTGTGATGTAATGATTTTCATTATAGGAAATGGATCTGGTGATGGAGTTCACATGTTAAAAGAGACTGTTTGCAGTCCACATAGGGCTAATACTTTTGAGAAAGGTATGAATCCAACAATTTTCCCCATAACCAGCTATTGGTAAATGGTAGGGAAGACTGAGCTCCCTAACCTTATTGTGGCAATTGGTCTAGAAGAAGGAAAAATCCAAATTCAAATTAATTGTACTTCACTTTACAATGGACCTTGTGTCACATCTTACTTGTGGTGGAGTGGTTGGATGAATATCTGTATTCAACTTTGGACAGCCTTGGTTACTTTTCATTTCTGAGTAGACTTCATGTGTGTGCATAATAGACAGCAGGTTTGTGTTCAATCCCCAGATCACTTTATTGGCTGGAGCTGTTATTTGTTTACTGAAAGATCTTTGTCAGATTAAAAGTTTGTGATTGTTGAGAACCAGACTGCCAAAGTGTTAAGTTATATATTTCAGGGCTCAATGAAACTACCCACTTCACTGGTTGTGGGTGGTGATTTATAAATGGAAAATATAATCTGAAAAACCCATGTCATATCTTCTTTTTATGGGATAGCTTCAAATGAACTAGTAACAATGATAAATATGAATAGGTTATAAATTCAAAAAAAAGTTTCATAACAATGTATTTTTCATATCCTTCCTGGGAGAGTATTAAGTAACAACCTGTTTATTTCTTAACCTCTTCATCTTGTCAACCTTTCTTTTTGAGACTTTTGTATTTTAGGAACCAGCAGTACTACATCTTTTGTAATTTGTATTATCAATGTGTTAAAATTTAGCAGCAATGAAAATTTTAAATGATAGAAATCACATTAAAACTACTCAACTCATTATTGCTGGGCAATGTTTATAAAAGTACCAATCTAAAAAAAATCACAAGTGGCAATGAATTTATTCTAGACAGGTAATGAAATTACTTAAAATTTTCACTGAATTTAAAGTTATATAGTGCACCAAATTTTTATTTGGTGGATAGTATACATACTTTCCTACTTATCCATCCTCACCCACAGATAAATATATGCATGCATAATAATCTATATACATTCAAGATAAGTTTACCATTTTTAGCAAACAGAAGAAGTACAAGACACCTTGTTTAAATCTAAATGATTTCTAATATTTTTTTTAGTATAAAAGATTGTCTTATGCAATAATGTTATTTTATCTCAATTTACATATATGCAAATTAGAAATTATTTGAACTTAAAGTTGGACAGTGTCTCCTGTATTTACATTGGGTTTGGTTTGTTGATTTGTTGGGTTTTATGGCATATCAACCTTTGTAGGTTAACGCCAAATCCATTTTTATGTAAATAATCTGTTTTATTTAAAACAATTCAGTTTAGCATAAGTACACAGTTTAATGGTCAAAAACATTTCCATTTCTAACTATTCAAGCAGTTGTATGTAACAATTCGGTTAAGTATAAATACAGTTTTAATGTCGAAAAACAGTTCTATTTGAAATAATTCAGTAAAGCATAAGTACACAGTTTAAATGTAAGTACAGTTTAATTGT
Source organism: Sepioteuthis lessoniana (assembly GCA_963585895.1). NCBI lineage: Eukaryota > Metazoa > Mollusca > Cephalopoda > Myopsida > Loliginidae > Sepioteuthis > Sepioteuthis lessoniana. The sequence continues at coordinate 37,254,340 of OY757924.1, forward strand.
AAAAGTCATTTCTATTTCAAACTATTCAGTTTTACTCAAACAATTCATTTTAGCATAAGTATGCTGTTAATTCTATTTAACCTATAGATAGGACCCTTATCAGGTGCTAACACTCCGGGCCGGAGTGAACCTGGGAGCAATGGCAATGAAGGGGTACTCCGCATTCCCCAAAGCTCTAGCATTGCTGGAACCTCACCATCAGATTGTTTAGTGTCATATCCAGGACACTCGTTAGGGGGGTCTTACCCCTCTGCAGAGGTGCAGTCAGTGTATTCTACAGCCCCAGCTGACTGGGCAATATTTCAATTTGGAAACCCTTATACATAATACATGTATAGATAAAGGATATATAATTCTCCTCACTCAAATTCGTTACCCATAGCAATGTACAAAAAAATGTGCATGTTCAATTTTATCAATCAAAAGAGTGAGATTATGATTATTAAAATACACCAGTGTAAAATTTAAAAAAATGGTTTATGACTATAGTAAGCAATGGAGTTCCAAATATTTTTTTGGTGCTTTTATAAGAAAGTTTTAAACAAAACCTAAAACCACTTCATATCCCTTATTTTCTTGTTATTTACTGTGAAATGTTTTTCTTTGGCTTGAGCCAGTCAAGTGAATAGATCTTTGTTTTTTTTTATTACTAGGTTTGTATGTAAATGCTTTTCTTTCTTATCATAAATGGCAGATTTGATGTGGTATTTTTCCCCAATTTTTATGTAACAACAAACACAGCATTGTTGTGGCAAATAAGTTTCTGTAATATCAATACAAACAGTAAATAATAAAGACAACTGTCACCTCTCTTTTCAGAAAAGAGAGAATGTTACCTTTCAGTAAGTCAAAAGAGAACTGATACCAGTGGATTCTTTGAGAAATATGGCATTTATGGGTTACTAGAAGTGATACCTGGAATTGCCTGAATTGAGAGAATGATATAACATATAACAGTATAGTAAGGAATTTATTTAATATATTTCTTCCAAGTAAATTTTTACTTAGAAGTTGATCCTTTTAAAATCTGTTTTGAAATAAAGTTGGCTTTCATTGCTAAATGTACGAACTGTAAATGAGAAGATATTCAAGAATCCTGTGGTCATTTCTTATTTCAATTTTCTGTATCTTGTCTTCAGGGCTGACCTTAAGCCAACTGGACCCTGCACTAAAGTGTAATCAAACCTTAGTTCATCAAGAACACATAACAACACATAGCAATATATATGTTCCCATTTGGGCATCACACCACCTAAGGCCAGCCCTGCTTGTCTTGTTTATTATAGTCTGCCTTCTTTCATATCAGTCTATTTGCCTTTATTATATCTCTATCATTATTAATTTCCTGATATCATTAGAAATACTCTTAGAGCATTTTGATGTGATTGCTATCATAAAAATCACTTTTTGAAATGTCATTTTTTTCTGTATTATTGTAATATATATATATATATATATATATATATATATATATATATATATATATATATATATTGTCATCAACAGACAGACTGTTTTATCCTATCAGAACTCTTCAGTATGACTAGACTCGTAGGATGCTCGAAGCCGGGATTGAAACCCATCCAACTTTATGTTAGACTAAGTCTCAGGCTGCTCGGCCAACAAGTGTACCACGTTTGGCTAAGGGAATTTTTAAGGTATTATGTAGTAACTGCAGCAACTGTTTGTTTACATTTTTATACCCTATCGGCTACCAGAGTGCTCAATTCTTTCAAAGAGCTTTGGATCTTCATGATATAGAATAAGGAAATAATGTTGCATAAAAACCTGCTCAGGTGGCTCAAAAGGTAAATGATTATCAAAAATATCATTATCATTACCAGTTGATAGAGTTTGAAATTCTGAAGGAAACAAATTCTGATACTATTGATGTTGCCTCTTCCCTATATTTGAAGATTTTGGTACTAAAAGTCTTATTAATCAGAATAAATGAAAATATCTAATATTTCTTCCAAGCTGTATCCATGTCATGACTATTGTATATCTACACCACCTGGACATTAATGAAGTGCTTAGAGAAAAAAGCTCAATAAAAACTATGCAAGGATGCTGTGTGCTGTTTTGAACAAACCTTTGAAGCAGCACCTTGCAGAACAGCAGCAATATGTCTATTTGCCTCCTATTTCACAAACCATCCAAGTAAGATGAACAAAACATGCTGGACACTGCTGACATTCTCCTGAAGACTTCTCCACAAACCAGTGATGGCAAGCGGACAATAGGAACAGATGGTGATAGAGAGTCAAAAGGATTCATATAAGCAGCATGACTTGATTATGAAATCTGGTGAATAAGATTCACTTAACCTAGTTATTTAATCTTTCAAGTTCATTTTACAGAAAGAAGGTTTGTATTCAGAAGAATAGCACAATTTCTGTTATTGAAATCAGTTATTAAGCCTTCATCTTTCACTTTTCCTTAAAAAAAATATATGATATGGTTATCTTATCTTATTCTAAGAGCTTGTAATAGATGAAACCTGACAGGTTTCCCCAATTACTCAGCAAGAAGGCACAGTTTTTGTTGGGATATTGAAAAGGTTTCTTATTTAGAATTCCTTTCAAAAAGTAATAAAAGGTTTAATTTTATTGTGAGTTTTCCTTATTGATAATGATGATAGCTATATTTCTTTATTGGTAATGATGATAGCTATATTTTCTTATTGGTAAGGATTATAGCTATATTTAGATTCAATTGAGGCCAAAATTATCTCTTATGAATACTGTAGACATCAAAATTATAAAATCACTTAACAATTTCTTTGCAGATGATAATGATTTAATGCATTGTTTTGACCAAACCCTCAAATACAGGCAGGATATGACACAATATCCATTTATAAGGGGAGTAAAGCTGGTTTGAAATCAAAATTTTCTTCTCCAAGACTGGTTGCTAAAGACTCAGGGCTAAAGAACCCAGTCTGTCTTACTATTTACCAAAACCAAAAGTGGGAAGAGCATGAGGTTATGAAATGATTTATGCCACATCTTGTTTTTTGTATATGAGTTCATGTGCATTAATATATTGGTAGAAATATTTTTTATCAATTCCATGTGTATTTATAAATTGGAACAAATCATTTTCATTAACATAAGCCTCCATCTTTGAGCACATTTAAGATTAAGAGGTGCTGGGTATTTGTTTGCCATAAATGCAATTTGTAGAATATAGCTTGAACTTAATTATATAGGTGCTAAGTCTTGACATGAGTAGCTGATTGATTGGATTGGTCCTCTCCAATCACATGTCTAGCCCAAGTAGTTGCCAAACTTGATTGTTGTAGCTCATGTGACAATTTAGAATTCTGAGGAACAAAACCACCATTTTTACTTCAATTCAAATATCTACTTGCTAAACTGCGACATCGCATTAAGCAAATTCAGGTTCCAGTCACGTTGATGTATTTACTTTTGGAACAATACTCAATAAAATTAAGTTGTGCACTGCCTTATCCCCATGCTGGGGGTTAAATAGTACCACTACTGTACATCTATAAGGATGGTTTCTGGCTGTAAATAACCTATGAAGGTTGATATGCAATTAAACAAAAGAGACCAAACCTACTCCTGATAATTTGTCTTTACCAAGTAAAAGAAATGGTTCTTGGAAAGTGTATTGCAGATTTCCAAAGGGCATCAATTGAATTTAATCCAACCAAGACCACCTTAGCAATGAATAATGGCCACAGCAGTTTTCTTCTGCTCATAGACTAGACTAGGCCATTTAAATGTGCTTAGTATCTTGATAAGAAATGTAAAGTGTCTAAATGAAATACCAAACATAAATTTAAAAAAGTATGATTAAACTCATTGCAAAATGATAACAACAATCAGAGAAGATTGCAGGTTACAGTATTCCAATATCTCAGTAACCATTGCAGTTAACGAATGGATTGAAACTACAAAGGAATTTCAAAAAATCACTATCTCTGAAATGAGTTTGTAGTGGTGAAGTCAAAAAAGTACAATAGGGTGTTGTGCAGACAAAATATTCTTAGAAAATCTAGTTCAATAACAAAACTACATATGACAAAAGTCACTTAGATTTTTTTTAAAGCTATTTTAATCATTTTTAAACAAAATTTATGGATACTTGTTTCATTTGATTATCATGAACCATTCAGAAGCACCACATCAAAGAGTGCTGATTAACAAAATATTTTATGAACCAATTACTAGTAGTAAGTTCACACCTCCGGACACTCCATATTTATTGCCTAGTATCAAATCTAAACTATGATTATTAAATAACCATGTTAACAGCTTTGACATATTAAATAGTAATATAGAGAATAAAAATTCTAAACTCACAAATTGTTGGTAAATGTCCTGAGTCAGTGTCTAGTTTTCAGCATTTACAGACATTCATAAAATAGGTACTTCCAGCAAGCAAAAATTTTGGATTCAGAGAACAAATGGATTTATGCCTTTCACAGGGGCATTAGCACAAAGTTTTGTCTACAATTTGAATTCAAGTTGATGATTCCATTTCTGATGATAGAATACCATTATTCTAAGCTTTCATCGATGAAGTCTTTTAGTGTAAGAAATATTGTGATATGGGGTCTCAAAGGTTGTCACTTAATCTCAATTGTTAAAGAACAGACAAACACATTACAAAGATAATTCCAAAAATCACCTTTTATTTTTGACATTGCTTCTACAAATCAGAAAGAAGTATATTAAGATATGTGGATTAGTTTTCCTTAGTGATCAAGGAAAAATTGTTCTCTTTTATAAATTGTTGTCCCCAACCAATGCCAGCAGCATTTTCTCTGAGCCCCAGATGAAATCCTATTTACCTAACCCCTCCGCTCGGGCAGGGTTTGACACAAGGTCAATTTTTTAAGCAGAGTTTAGCAGATTTGAATTCAGAGTTTTCCTTCTCCTAGACTAGTTGCCTCACCAAGGCTGAAGAACCTAGTCTGCCCTACTATTTACCCATAGCTGGAGGGAGAATAATTGGATTCATAGCTTTCCCAAGGGTATTAGTGCTATGTGAAATGCAATCAGTCTTGTCCAGGAATTGAACTCATATCGCCATGTCCATAGATGAGATGATTAAGTTTTTACTGTGCTTGTGTCAACTGCCACTTTAAAAATCTCTCTAAGACTAACTGGTTTGCATTGAAGAAGAGTTCATGTGATTGATCTTTTGACCTCTCCTAGCCAATCACTTCCAAATATAGTCAAGCACTTAGTTCTTTGGTGGTAATGAGGTACTACATTTCAGAAATATACATTTAACATTAAAAATAATATCAGGTTCTGTCATATTTGGTCATCCATAGCTATGTCATAATTGAGAAGTTATTTATTTTGTCTCCAAAAATGTGACATTACTTTCCAAACATCAAAATACATACAGCTATATGTACATGCAAACATTCATTATGTAAATAATATGAATTAAGACCTAAAATACATATGTACATCAAAGAGATATTTTTTGTTGCTTCTTTTGAATGCCTACCCAGAGTGCTTTTGTGTGCCAATTTTTATTGAGCACTCTTCTGTGAAATATCACTTGTCGTTTCATCATTGATCACTATATTTACTCTTGTCTCAACATTGTATGGCCTCGAGTGTTGCTTTGTGAACTGCAGTAATTACTTTACCATTAACAAGAAAATGTGTCTACACATTTCTGATAGCTCCCATAATGTTTGATGAAATGGCAGGGGCACAATTTCCAAGAAGTTTTGTAATTACTTTTTTTTTCCTAAAAACTTTCTTTCCTATCATCTTCATTGGAAAGGTGATTCTATTGAACAATGAACAAAAATCAGAATTATGAGACTTGAAAAAATCTTTTAGGAGGCTCCAGACAGTTTCCTAAAATTTAATGCCTGTCATTTGTCATTATTGTCAGGATTTTTGTAACTTTATTTCATGATGTGATTCTTTAATTAATTTCAGGAATTTCACCATTCCATACAAACCTTAAAATTAATTCTACAGAGATTGTTAAGCCTCATTTTTTATGTTATTTATTTTGCTCATTTATTTAAAAAAAATTATTGAAATGCATGGATAAAAACAAAAAGATAGTTATTTGAAAAAAAAAGTGGAATATCATTAAACATAGTTGTGATCATTTTGCTCATTGTGTACCATATTCACAATTAACGCTATGTGCGAAATGGACATATAATGTTCATAACGATAGAACATAGGAATCCTGGAATTCGAAAACATGTAACGACTTCTTGTTCAGGTACGAAACCTTTTTATTAACTTTGAGTAAAAGGTTTCGACTTAAGGAGGAGAGACACAATCTTCTATGCTGTCTTATTCATTTGGCCCCCAACTCGAGCGGCCCCCATAGGGCACAAGTTCGCCTCACGTCTGCGAGTTCCAATAGTCGATCCTTCTCGTTTGGCGTCTAGTACCCAACTCTTATTTTCTTCAAATTCTCACACAAACCTCCGCGCACTTCTGGTGCATGATGTCACCCACACCCTGTCACCCAGTATCGTCTCGGACTATTATGCCATCTGAGTGAAACCTCCATCGGCCCGCACGTGCCCGCGTTAACACCTGCCTCAATGTTGCACCTAACTAACCCATGTTCTCAGCCTAACTAAACTCAAAGGCATGAACCAAAATCCCTCGGCTATTCCATAACAATTGATACTTTAATGATTGTGGATAGCTGTTAAATGTAATTTGCATTTGTAGGAATAAGATAGATATATATATCTATGCAACTTGGAGAAAGGGGAGGTTACACAAAAAAGGAGGACATTAAACTACAGACTTGAAAGAGAACAGCTGATAATTCGAGAGAAGTTATAAATGTTAAGATTTATTACTCTTGATATAAAACTGAAATGTTTTATAAATTTATGGATATACTCAGACCTTGTATCTATCATGTAATCTTTCATAAAGAATGTGAATAATTTTGTGTAGTTGAATAAGGCAAATGAATCTTGTGCGTTTCAAAAAAGAAATGCAGTTCTTGTGAAGTTCAAAAATATAACAAAAGAGGAAAAACTTTCTGCAATTTCATGATATCTAGTTCAATAATTTGCTAATATCACAACTATTTCATACATCATATCTAATAAGCAATATTTCAGAACTTAGTCATTATAAATTTTGTCTTTTCCATTTAAAAAAAAAATGTTATTGCTTTGTTTACTTAGCTTTTAATCTCCTCTTAGTCACTAAGAGTTTTAGGCATTCTTAAACTTTTGTAATTATCTTCAATTTTTGTTGAGTGGTGCCAGATATTTTTGGCAAGGCTAATTTAAAAAGAACAAAACGTCCCAAAATAATTCATAATCATGTCTGTTTAGCTCTGGAATGAAATTCTGACCACTTTAATCTGTCTGAAGTCTTCAATTTCATTTCACTGTTCTTTCTTTAGAACACTGTGATATTTTTTATGTCAGAAGAAAAGTAGTTGAGATTAAGAAATGATTTAGGAAAAATAGGCATCATCAGATTAATCTAGATATAATGTCTTTTTAGTTAGAAAATTCCAGAATATTTCTGATTGTACCTGTTTTAAGATATAAAAGAAATGATTAAAATTGATAGATATTTTCATCAAATTAAAGTTTATTCACATTCAGGAAAGGTAACATTAAGTAGAAAAAAAAAAATTAGAACAATTTTTAATATGTTTTGGATTTGCTTTTCATTTTGCTCTGAAAATAAAATAATATACGCAAAATTAGTGGAATCAATTTTAAACTGCTTTTGGAAATATATACGCTAAAATTTGGTAAAGAAAATATAATGAAGGCAGTCTACATAGGTACATAAACATATACATATATATATATATATATATATATATATATATATGTATATTC
>OY757924.1:37267185-37489685 GCA_963585895.1 Sepioteuthis lessoniana
TATCAATTTTTAACTAGATTTGTTCCTTTTTATTGCTTCACATTTCTAGGGTGACCAAATTTCCAATTATTGAATTGTATCAAATCAGAATGATGTACATTCAGTTCTTGTTTTGTCACTACTTCTTTAATTTTAATTTCTGACTCAGATGACCAAAGAATGACATTTCTATTTGAATATATGATAAAAAAGATTATTTGAGAAAATTAATAAGTAAATGATTACTCACTTTAATCTCATATATCTTTATCTTTGCTAAAATTTCTCAGCAGCATTAGAATTTGGTTTTCACAATTACTTGGGTGTCAAAGTAATTGTAACCTTACTGTATTTTTGTCTTTCTGATGTTGCAGTATTTAACACTGGTCTGAAACATGACCCATTGGTGTAATTCAGAAAGACATTGTCTTGTAATGATGTGCCTCGAAGACAACTACAGCTGCTACCTCCCAGAATCCCTAAGTGATTAGAACTAGCCCACTAGGCAGTTCATTGATCTAAACTTCTAGCCACCATGTTTTGTCTCTTTCAGTAAGATGCAATCAGAGGCTGGCTTCCTGCCCTCTGACAATTTGGCAGTGCCAAGAGGATGTTGGTTGGCATTGGAACTTGATTCTCTATTGTCTTGTAATGTTTTTATCAATACTAGTCATGAATAAATGGTTTATATTCCCCCTCTATTTCACTCTCAGAATCTGTTCAGTATTTCAGTAATGACAGGTTTTGACTAATGGGGGTTATGCAATTCTTTACAGTTCAGCTTCAACTAAAAATAATTTAAACATTTTCCTCGAAGTTTTGATAAATCTTTCTAGTTTTATCACAACCCATTTGGCAATGATTCATTGAAACCTTTCTCCTTGTCAGTGGTATGCAGTCTTTTAAGTTACCCAATGTTTCTAGAATGTGTAATATTGTCTATCCAACTTGATTGCTATTTGCTGGAGTCTTTGCATCATAAACCATTATATTACCAACACAAGCTGTATATGACCATAAATTTTCAAGAGGCTATCCTTACAGTAGTAGAATTAGCTCCTGAAATACATCAAAACTTTATGAGTTAGTCGTGAGTGGTTCTCAACTTGACCAAGAAGAAATTACCTCAGGCCATGAAACGTGCATGCTATTGTACATATTCATCCCACAGTTCAACACACTTGGTGCACGGTTTCATAATATTCTTTAACCCTTCCAAAAATAATCCAATAAAAATTTAACGAAAAGAAAAAGCAAAACATTATTTGGTAGAGTCAAAAACATTTTAGCACTTCTATGTATCAAATTTTGATTCTTGCTATTTGAAATAAATAAATTTTCATTAATCTATTTGTTAGTTATCAGCTAAAATTGAGAAAATTAGGAGCAAGGTAAATACAATGAGGTCAATGTCAATGGGAAGGAATGAGAGTTCAAGACCCATCAAAAATATTTTCGTTGTTCTAAAATACCTAAACTTAATTTGAAGTTAGAATCAATTAAAAATTAGCAAAAAGTTTTTAAAATACATATAAAAAAATAAAGATAGGTACAATATAGATTCAAAATGTGAATCTACAACATTCACTTGATAGAAATACTTGTACAAGGAAAATGAATTAATTTTTTTTAATTCAATTTTATTGAACATATGCATAATATATATATAACTCCAGTCAGAATGTTTGTCATGGAAATGCAACCATTCTAAATTTAAAAACTCTAATGTAACAACTGAAATAAAAATCTAAAGAGATAAAAAATTGCCTTCTTTTATGATAGAAGAGAATATTTCTAATTTGGTCAGTTTAATATCTGAAACACTTCAGAGTTAATTCAAGACATCAGGAAATGCTCTAACTTTGTTCTGAAAGTGAAACAAGTAGTAGTTCTCAGAAAGGAGTGACTTTATAGCAAAGTATTGTGAACTATAAAAAAGAAATGGTTTCCGTTTAGGTGTGTTTGTGTTAATGGTTGATTGAAATTTTACTGGGTGTCTTAAAATAGATGCAACTCATTAATATGATAGTTATTTATTATTGAGACAAGCACAATGGTTGTCATTTGAAACATGTCTAGTAAAAAATGGATCCTTTGAGCAAGAGACATCAAATCCATGTTTATTTCAATTGTTATTATAGCATCTTCCGAGACATGCAATATATTTTTGAGCTTCTTGTCTCAGTAATAAATTATTATCATATTAATGGGTTGCATCTATTTTGAAACAGTTTTGAATGATTTTGTCTCCAAATAAGTAGTGACACAAAATATTTTCCCTCTCTTGTCCAAGGAATTGTGATCAAAGATGAATAGTTGATATAGTATATTATTTCCAAATCTGAAACAAAAAATAGTACAATATTATTATCAGTAGACTTGTTAGCCATCACATGGGTCCCATGTATATTAAGACACCCTAAACAATGCATAAATACATCAGCTTTCTTTTACTTGTCCAGACCCATTTATAAATGTCAGCTGTCTCCTCAAGAAATTGTTATTGAAATAGAAGACATTTTTTTTTTAAATATTCATGCTACTAAAGCACTTTTAATACATCTTGATAGAACCTGTTTGTTTAAAGAAAAAATTCTTTCTGGCACTGTCACATACATTCTATTAAACAGAAACATCTTTAAATATAATTTGTTTATATCAACTTAAATGTTATTTAATTTACCAAACTGAAAAGGCAAATATTTTCAATATGTATAAATGTTGGTAATGTTTAATGGCTATTAGCTGATAGATATTGACTTTTGAAATAGTTTTTTTTAATCTTTTCAAAGCAATGTTTAAAGCAATAATGTTTTGATCAATTTTTGAGTTGTCAAATTGAGAAAATTTGGAGCAAAGTATATATTATGTTGCAAACATCGATAAGAGGGAATAAGTGTTCAAGTCTTGTCTAAAATATTTTCTTTGTTCTTGAATACCAAAATTTGATTTGATGGCAGAATTGATTGGTTAAGATAATTGAAAAAATCATCAAAAAGAAAATATTTTCATTTATTTTCATAGAAAGCAAAATTATTAATAATGATTATTGAGAGATATTCATCTTAAAAAAAGAGATAAATTACACTCTTAATATTACTATTACAACAAATATAACACTGACCAATTAGACAAAGGGGTTATAATGATATCTTCCCAGTTCAACGAGTACTATTAAGTGAGCCCAAGCTGAGTAAATGAACTACAAGTAATTTGCTTATAGTGGTGAAGGATTGTGTAGGATCACCAACTCTTTTTTGAATGGTGTACCAGAGTGACAAACATTCTCTTGAACAATACTCTTTAGATTTTGAATTCAGAGTTTTTCCTTCTCCAAGACCAATTGCTTTATCAAGGTTAAAGAGCTTAGTCTACTGTATTATTCATCCATAGCTGGGAGAAGAGAAAAATGCATGCCTTTCCTGGGGAAATTTGCTTGATCTAAAATGCAAACATATTTACATTCAAATATCTCACATACTATTTGTAATGTATGTGGTTTTATATTTGCTATTTTGAGGAGTTGGAAGGAATATTATCTTGAAAGATAAGACCATACATGTCAAAAATTACATTTTCTTTACATTTGAAACAGGGGGAGTCCTCATTGGGTAATGGCTAATGTGCTGGACTGCAAAATCATAGTAAATGAGTTCAAACCTCAATTGTGTTATTTCATTGTATTTCGGACATATTCTCTTGGGAAAGGTATAATCCCTTTTATCTGCATCCCCACCAACTATGATTCAAATAGTACCACTGCTGTTCTTCTACAATGATGGTTTTAACATTAAATAACCATCAAAAGTTGATATGACTTTAAAACATAGGAACCAACCAAACAACATTTTTAAAAAGTTTATTATTACTATTGATATTGGATAGAATGAGTTTTCAGCTACAAAAGACGAAAATATTACTTTCTGAGCATCTGTCATCAAATAGTTTTACTTTATTCTTAATTTTTTCTTAAGATTATTATTTAAATTTTTTTTCATTCCTACACGAAGCATTTTTGCTTGATATTAAAAGAAAAACTGATATTTATAATCTTATAATTTTAGATATGATAAAGGGAATATGTCCTCCAGGAACTTTATAAAAGTGTGATGCATATTCTCCAAAGAACATGCCTCTAGTCACAAGTTCAGAGCCTTTACTTGTCCGAGATTGGTTGTCATAGCGAGAATAGAGAGCTTGATTTGCTTATCTATTTTACACATATCAGGTGTATTGAGTGACTTATTAGTATTTCTACGTTTCTATCCATTCTCTTGTAACTGACAAGGATTACTTGAAGCAACACAGAATGTGAGTTTGAGTCACACAGAGGGCTTATTCTAGTATGTACTGTTACTTGCCATCATAGAAATTTTGATAAGGAGCAATGAGAGTAAAAAAGTAAAGAATAATACAACTCAAAATTATTACTAATTAGAAAAGAAAAATATATGGAATATATGCTGACATAGATATTCATTTTTTAATCAACTGTGAGTTCATATGGAATATCAAGAGCTCTTGTATGCTTTATGAATCTTATATAATGGTATACATAGATATAAATCTTATACATTGATATAGAGAGATATGAATCTTATTCATAGATATACATTGACATGGGATCTTTGATGATTTTAGTTGTTCCATTTCAGTTTTCTCTAGTTTTACATTTAAAAGCATCATAATCAACAATTGGTCATCTGTTTTTGGAATTTATTTCAAGGGGCAACTGATCCCAATTAAAACACTTAAATCAGCTTTGGGGAGTATAATCAAATATTGATTGTTTTTTTTTTCATCTTCCTGAATTCTTTGACCAGCTTAAATGGCTCTGAGACACATTTTAAAAGAATACCCTAAAATAGGCAAAATCTCCAAACTTATATCCACCATTATCACATCTGAAGAAAATGTAATAACATATGCATTCAAAATAATAATACATACATACATACATACATATATATATATATATATGTGTGTGTGTGTGTGTTTGTGTCTCCGTGTGTGTTTGTGTGTGTGTGTGTGTGTGTGTGTGTGTGTGTGTGTGTGTGTGTGTGTGTGTGTGTGTGTGTGTGATCGCTGGCATATCTCAACAGATGATAGCCATCTTTTATCCTAAAATTGCAACTCAAATATCCTGATTAATAACTAATTCAAAATGGGAGAAATATAAAAATGCTTTACATAATGAGGTAGTAAGACATTAATACATTGTTGGATTATATTGACATATGCTTATAATGAACTTATGCTCTTTGGGTCTACATAGCCATAACCCAGTGACAAGTGTAGCAAGACAACTAGTCATTATACCAACTGTCGGTTTTATTTCTGGGTATCTTCTTTCAGTTGAGCTTTAATGCTGCAGCTTTCTTCTCCAGTTTTGATTTTAGAGCTAACTTCTCCATAAGTTGCCTTCAACTCAGCTTTGTCATAAGATTGGAGATCTTTTACCCAAATATATATATATATATATATATATATATATATATATATACATGTATATATATACGAGGTGAGTACGATAAGTTTCCAGACTTTTTTCCTATGGGCATTTAAAATTGTCATAGACTCTTGAAAATTCAGTATGCTATTGCTATATATCGTATAAAATGACTGACCAAATTTTATGATTTCAGGTTCAAATAAACAGCTACAACAGGAATTGGAATATACCCTATTAAAGCCTGATTGTCACAGCTGGTGAATTTCAAAAATGCAATCTGACACTTTAGAAGAACGATATGCAATAAAATTCTGTTTTAAACTTGGAAAAATACCCCAGAAACGTATGGAATGCTTCAGACTGCTTTTGGAGCATCTTGCATGAATCGAGCATCAGTTTTTGAGTGGCATAAGAGATTCAAGGAAGGCAGGGAGTCTGTGAGGGATGATGAGAGGTGTGGGAGGAGTAAGGAAGTCAATACACCAGAGTTGATTGGCCAAATGGTTAGGGTTAGGGTTACTATGTTGAGGTTTTAAAGGAGTTCAAGAAGAGATTCAGTCGGAAGAGGCCAGCACTCTTCAAATCGGGTCAGTGGCATTTCCACCAGGACAGTACACCAGTTCACAACTCCATCCTTGTCATGCACTATTTGACCAAGATGGGCATCAAGGCAGTTCCTCACCCTCCCTATAGTCCAGACTTTGCTCCCTGTGACTTTAGGTTATTCCTAAGCTCAGGGGCTGTTGTTATGAGACAATTGAGGAGATGAATGAGGCTGTGATGAAGGTCATTGACACGCTCACACAAGAGGACTTCCATGAGGCCTTCCAGAAGTTGTTGGAATGGTACAACAAGTGCATTGCAGCCGGAAGAGATTACTTTGAAAGGGACTAGAGTTTCATGTGTGTACTATCAATAAAAGTGCCCATATCAAAAAGTCTGGAAACTTATCGTATGCACCTCGTATATATCATTATCATTATGTCAATACACATATGAGATGGAGTGTACTCATGAAATAAGAATTTAGTGTATGAGTTTGTTAAAAATCAAAATATTTTTGTTACACCCTGATTCTTGTTTAATACACTCCCAGGCATATAACATCAATGAAATCAGTTTATGGTCAACTCAGATAATTATTTACAAAAATAAAATATTCATCAATTAATCTTTCTTTCACCAAATAAACATTCTTAGTTTTTTTACCATTCTTTTTTTTTGTATTTCATCTATTCTTTTAAGGATGTATTATGCAAATATTTCACTTTGAGTTACATTTTTACAACAATAAGAGTTCGACTTTTCCTGGAACTGCTTTGAAACCTGAATAGTTATGTATGTTTAATGAAGCAACAAAAAAATTACCTACACAGGAAATGCTGATAGTCATCAATAACACGTTTTATTTAAATCTTCGTGAAACAATATACAATTTGATCAAAGGTTTCCTGTTCAGGAAGTCATGTTGAATCATTCAATGATCATCACTGACAGAAGTAACTGTATGTTCTATATCATGATGTATATTATGGAACTACAAAAGAATTTGATGTCTGTTCCTCATAGTAACTGAAAGAATAGATCTATGAATGTTTCAAACTTAAAGACTGCATTCAAAGAATGAAAAAAAAAAACCCTTGTTAATATATTTTGGCTTTAGAAAATGATTTGAATTAAAATGGGATCTACTTGCTACTTTTGTAAATAAAAAATCTATAATAATCCTGAAAGGAGATTTTTACTTATTATCTGCTTTGTATTGTTGGTGAGTCCATTTGTCACATGAAAATAAGAGAATCCTCTGTCATCACTTTTCATCTGTTCTGCAAATAGAAAAGATACCTTCTGTTTTGTCCTTGTTCTTTAATCGAAGAAGACATGCCTCTTTTCTATCTCTATTCATTAAACTAAAGAGAGACCTTGTCCTATCCTCTGGTGAAAGATACTGTTTTTTGCCTCAGCTTTGAGATGTGAAGTCAAAATGGCTTAATCAATGAGAGCAAGTAAAATAATTTGCCATTTTTGGTACCTCTTTTTATATACTGATTGTTGATGGAATAATTTGAACATTCATCTGTTGGTACATGTGTCTTTTTTTTTTCAGTAATTCTGTGTTTTATATGTATGTATGTATCAAATGTTCTTGTATGTGTAAATGAGTTTATCAAGTTGTTCCTTTCCCTATATTCCTGTTTGCAAGCCAAGAATTTAGTGGCCCAAGGGTAATCAGATAGCTACCTGGACAAACTTAAACCAGGAGCTTTCTTTTTACTCACCACCCATCTTGAGGGCTCATTGATCAACAAATAAAATCTTTTAGCGGAATTATATATGACGTTTGTCTCGAGTGCTTTTGAGCAGTAATGCATAAATGAAAGAAAACGAACTGAATAGATAACGGTTATAGAAAGGATTTCAACACGAATGTTATACACGCGGAGCCACCTTTTTCATGTAATTACGCAAAATCAAGAAACGGTTGCTATGACATCTAACGGCCGTAAGTAAATGCTTTTTTAAATCACAAACTGCACCAAAATGAAGATGAACGAACGTCCAATGTAATGTCCACTTTTAGTTGATCTTGTGTATACATAGATATATATTTCTTTTAAATACCCTATCCAGTGGCAAAAGCTGCTCGGTAGTGCCAGGAGTGGCAGTACCACCTTGAGCTACCAAAACTGTGTTATCACCCTGGTTGGTGGCTGATGGGGCTAGGGTATCGCACGTGCTTTCACACGTTGTATGATAAAAAAAAAAAAAAGATATATATATATGAGAGACAAACAGAAAGACAGCCAAACAAAACGGAATATATGTGCTATAATCAAACGGGGGACATCTCCACTCAAGATGGAACCCCTCTTAAACTAGTAGACAAATTCACTTACCTAGGAAGCAGCGTCACATCAACCGAAGAGGACATCAACACGAGGTTAACGAAAGCATGGACAGCTATCAATAGGTTATCGATTATATGGAAATCAGACCTAACTGATAAAATGAAACGCAGTTTCTTCCAGGCAGCGTTCACATCGATACTGCTATATGGATGCACTACATGGACTCTAAAAAAAATGGCTGGAGAAGAAGCTAGATGGCAATTACACAAGAATACTGCGAGCAATCTTGAACAAGTCCTGGCGGTAACACCCCACAAGACACCAACTGTACGGCCACCTGCCTCCTATCATGAAAACTATTCAAGTTTGACGAACCAGACATGCAGGACACTGCTGGAGAAACAGGGACGAACTCATAAGAGATGTACTCTTATGGACCCCCACACATGGCCGTGCAAAAGCAGGACGACCAGCATGAACATACATTCAGCAGCTATGTGAGGATATGGGATCTTGTCCTGAAGACCTGCCTAGGGCAATGAACGATAGGGAGGAGTGGCGAGAGAGGGTCAGGGATATCCGTGCTACCAGCACAACATGATGATGACGAAATCATTTAATATACTAATGCTAATATTGAAACTTGGTGAGTAGGGACATGAGAAAATATCCACCCTAGAACCATCTGCTACCAATAATCCCAAATATATCTCTAGTGATTTTTTCTTGCAGTTTAATATGAAAATGAAACTAAATTTTTTTTAAATCTGTCTATTTTTTAGATTATTCAGAGTTTTTACTTGATAGATATCATCATTAAATGTGTACAAAAGGAATTATATACATTGAAATTACCTGTAATTAGACTTACATTGCCCAGGAAAAATCAGATTGGATTTCAAGCTTTATAATCTCATGCTGTAATTAACTCTTCTTCCCACTTTAGGTTGGGTTAGGGGTCATTCTTTGTTACTAGTACCATGTAACCTAGTACAACCAGTCACATGCATGTATGGCATAACAGTTATAGAAGTAGGAAATAGAGTCTGCGTCCTGAGTTCAAATACTGGATGAACTTGGTTGCATTTCACTTCAGGCTAATGCTGCTAGGAAGGGCCAGAATTCATTGTTCTCCTCTCATCTATGGGTAAATTGGTTCTTTAGCTTTGGTTAGGTGACCACCCTTGTAGAAAGAAAACTGAATTCAAACCAGCTTTACTCTACTTAAAAATTGACTTTGTGTTACATCCTGCTCATAACAGAGGGATTAGGTAAATACACAGAACATGTCACATGATACATGAAGAAGAGATGAGGACTACTAAGAAACACTCTCATTGCCTCAAGAGTTGATACCATGAAGGGGTATATCTGGCAAGCCACTGACCTAATGTTTGGTCTGTTTTTGTTTTGTTTAGGCTATATGGCATATCAACCCTTGTAGGTTATTTAATGCCAATTCTATTTTTATACAATTTATATTTCAAACAATTCTGTAAAGCATAAGTATTCAGTTTGATTGTTAAAAACATTTCTATTTCAAGCTATTCAGTTTTGTCAATTTTAATTCAAACAATTTAGTTTAGTATAAGTATGGTTTTTGTTTACAATTAATTCAGTATAGCATAAGTACAATTTCAATGTCCAAAAACAGTTATATTTCAAACAATTCAGTTTAGCATAAGTATGCAGTATACATGTCAAAACAGTTCTATTTTGATCAATTCAGTTTAGCATAAATATGCAGTTTAAATGCAAAAACAGGAAACTCTTTAAACCATGGTTACATCTATTTGACCCATAGATAGGACTCTATCAGGTAGTACCACTCTGAGCAAGAGTAGACTTGGGAGCAGTGGCAATGAAGGGGTACTCTGTATTCCCCAAAGCTCCAGCAATACTGGAACCTCACTATCTGATTGTTTAGTGTCATATCCAGGACACTTATTGGGGTGGATTCTTACCCCTCTGCAGAGATGCAATCAGTGTATTCTACAGCCCCCAGCCGGCTGGGCAACCTTATAAGTTAAGAGACTATGATAACACCAAATTTTGAAAATGACATCATCAAAAAAAAATTGTCAATAAAAAAAATTTAACAGACAGACACTAGTAAAATTATTTTCTTGTCAATTTGATTCAGCATTGATTAGTTATTGTGAGGCAGAAGATTAACTTCAAGTTAAGGTTTTAATTTCTAACTCTTGCTCAACTGAAGCGATCAAACAATAAGTCACATTGGAGGATAACTTCTATATTTTCCTCCTTCTCCCCATAACTAAAAATTTCCAGTACAATTGCCTCAGATTAATAATCTACTGGGAGGTGGAAGTATTGGAAATTAAATCACCCAAAAACTTGAAATTGAAAATATTCATTTTGTATTTTCAAGAACGATCATTTATAAAATATTGTTTATGAAGTGTAAAAGTGGATTAAAATTCCTGCGGAAGCAAGTTTTTTCAGGCATGATGAATTTTAATCAAGGAGAAATTTTTTGTAAATGTTGCATTGCACACACTTGCAGATTTACTGCAACAATGATTGATAAAAAATATAAAGATCTAATGAGAACAATAATTATTTTCCATTTGAGTATGTTGCTTTGTTTATATGATAATTCCGGTAAGAACTTGTCCAACAGTTTTTTTTGTTGTTTCATCACTTCCTTGATGCCTGATGTAAAGGAATATTTTCCAGATTAATTAGGCAGAGAACTGTAGGTAAACACAAGTACAATAGCTGAAAAAGACAGTATATATTCACCAACACCTCTGCCATGAGCAGGATAGGACACAAGGTCAAATTTTTAGGCAGGGTACAGCTGGTTTGATTTCAGTTTTCATACCCTAATATTTACCCGTAACTTTGTGGGGAAACATATGAATTCATGCTTTTCCCAAGGCATTAAAAGAAAGTGAAAAAATTGGAAATGATGGTTGTTAAATGAATTTTGCTAGAAAATAACTCAACAAGGGTTGACATGTTGTGAAATCAACCAACAGACTTTTCTCGAGCAACAGATTTTCTAGAATTAAATTGTTGCTTTATTTTTCAATTTTTAGATATATCATCTTATCATTTTCTTCCTTGAGTCCAAACAACTAGGATTCAAAACCGGATGCAACACTTATTTTTTTACATCACAGTATATTAACTGTCATTTTTTAATAGAATGATATTTGACACAGTTTCATTTGATATCAGATTTGATACTGTCAGGGGTGTTCTTTAGCAGTTTTTATCAAATTTACTGTCTGGACCCAGTACCACACTTAAGTTGTTTTAGTATAATCAATTTCTTGTATTATAGCATTTGTTAATAAACTGATAAAATAATTATAAACATTACTTTTTGTTTCTGATTTTCCCTGAGAGAAAGGCTAAATAGAAACTTGGCATTTATAAAATAGTTTTGGGTGATTTCAGTTGTTATAAAATGGTAATTATTTCCTTGCTTTGAGGAAGTCCTCTGAGAAAAATGTTAATCTTGATGAGACTGTTTTCTAGCAAGATGAATCAAGTTCATGGTTATTAATTAATTTGAACCTCTTGAGATTGACTGATTGGTAACTGCATATCTTGGAAATTTGATTCATAAGAGCTATTTATGAGATGTCCAATTTTCTATTAATTGATTAGGTGAGGATTTTGGTTGTGCTTGCAAGTGCAAAAATCCAGTGAAAAATTTTCAGATTTGCTGTTACGAAAAGCACATTCTCAAAGATTACGATAATTATTAATCAAAAAGTGTATCTTGACTGAAAGCAGAACTGATCATTGACACAATACATAAAGAAGTTTAGTTGGCAATTAGTCAGTACCCGTTTCTTATTAAAAGTATTTGCAATAATCTCTGAACATTAAAGATGTTAAAAGAGATTAGATTATTATTATTTGATCTTTCTTTTTTTGTTTTAATCTTACTATCCTTTTTCTGTTCCTCTACCAATATTGCTGAGAAGGATCTATCAAATCTGTGAGATCCATGGATTACTCACTGCTTCGTCAGGATTCAAAGTTCTCAATAAAACACATAAAAAAAGATTACATGAAAGACACAGTTTTTTATATGATGAGTAGAATATAAATTCTTAAACAAGCAGAAATTCCAGGACCACTCTATGGGTCAAATAGGTCTGTTTAGAAATTATTCATATTTGATTGGTATACTTGTAGGGAATAAATAAATAAATTTAAATTGAATTAAAAAAAAATATTAAAATATGCAGAAACTCTCAGAGGCCTCTGACAGGAAAAAACAGATGATGCATGCAGAAAGTAAAAGGGACCTCCCAACAAAAGGAGGAAGCTCATTCTCTTTCAGCAGTGACTAATGGAGTGACAACACCTTGCTAACGAGTGGAGGACGCCATGTGTTTATCTTTGGGCGATGTGTTGGCTGACCCTTTCACTAGTAGCAACCATCTCGGTTAACAGTATGCCAAAATGTAAAAAGCTACGAAATGGACCTATCGAGCTATAAACTGAAACACTGGCTTGGACAAACTCCCAAAAGCGACTAACACATTGTTAAAGCTTTAAAATAACAAATGTGGACACATATATACCAAGAAACAATTAACATATTCTAAAACAGCTTGACTGGGGGATTCAACCATTTCAATTGTATTCAGGGAAAATTCCTTCACCCATTGAATGGTTGTTGAACCCAGGAAATAAAGGAAAAACTTTTAAAAAAAGTCTTCGTCTGTTGCTGTCTTCTTTCGTATAATTCTTTTTGGATCTTCTTGTTCAAGGAGTTACATCAACAAGACAACGTGAGGTTAAAGTAGAATAACCTCAGAATGGATTCAGATAAAAAAAAAAAACAGTAACACAACTTACCCTGACCTTTTTCATTAATCATTGTTGAATTTTCAATGAAGAGCTAACTTTTGCGGAGCAATGATGTTTGGTTCAGAGAATTATTCAACATGGCACTGCGAACAGGATCTGTCCAACTTTTACATCAAGGACCAATTTATCAGAAGGCTTGGGTGGAAACACATCCAGCACTGCCTTGGGAAGTGGCACAGAAGCCCTGACACAGTTTCCCACGACCCAGTGACCATGTATAGTGGTTGCTCCAGAGTGTCTTTGGTTAAACCCTGTCTTCTTTTTGTCTGGTGACTGGATACTAGTCACAACCTTCCTGTGACAGTAAGTATGATGTTCAATCTACAATCATGAAGACTAAATCAAACCATAAATCAAATATGCAGGAAGTTACAAATTCACAGAACCCAGTAAGGATTAAATTTACTGCAGTGCTTATTTTTTCTTTCTATTTCCTCCTCAATTCTATATATTCTTTTTGTCCAAGACCCATGAGGTTTTTGTGGTTGCCATACTATGTATTCCCCACCATAACATTTATCAAGGTGAGTGGAAATATTTTGGCTATGTTTGTCTTCTCTCTAAATGCTATGCAATAGGCTATACTAGATTAGATTGTACAAAGGGCACAGAATAATTTCAACTATTCATAGATTCTATAATTTTTTCATAGTGGAGGTAAAAATAAATTCAAGGTTTTTTTAAAGCATTTTTACAAAGGGAATACTATTCCAGCTGGAATCAGAACTTGGATTGTCATTTATATATATAAGACTGCCTGCACATCCATTGTATATGGCATCATTATTGTTATATATGGTTGAATTGATACTGAATGATCCCTTCAATAGATTTAAGACTTAGTCCTCTAGTTACTCCAATTATAGTTATTCCTTGGTTGAATGAATAAAAGCAGCAAATAGAACACTATTTTGTGTCTCTACTATGAGTAGCAGGTACAAAAAAACCCTGCTACAAAGATGCATAATTTAGATGCAACTTTAGAATGATTTTATTTATTGTCCTTATTAATTAAGTTATGTTCTTAGAGTAACTCTGATAATAGCTTTATTTAAGAATTGGGCTTCATGCATTTATTTTCAATTCCAAATATTCACAATTAAAAATTCTTTTAAAATCTTTATCAAAAAGATTTAATTCATCTGCCTCACATCATGATTAAATTTCCATTTTTGTTCATCATTTTTCAAAATACTCCCTTTTAATTTCTAATATAGTTTATGATGAGCAGAAAGCATGACATATAAACTTAGCCTTTAATAATATAGAGAAGTCCTGTTAGTGCTGCTTCTAAAGTTGTTGGAAATATTTTTAAGAAATCACCATGAATGACTATTTTGTATTTTACTTCTATCATTGCTATATAAAAACACAAAAGTAAAAATCGGCAACACAGACTACTTTGACATTGTAGCAGGTGTGCTGCAAGGAGACACATTAGTCCCATACCTGTTTATCCTCTGCCTAGACTAAGTGCTCAGAATGTTTATTGATATAATGAAAGATAATGGTTTCTGATGATATAGCACTTCTGGCAAATACACCCACCCAAGTTGAAACCCTGCTGCATGGTCTAGAATGAACAGCTGCTGGCATAGGCCTCCATGTCAATGCAGACAAGATGGAGTACATATGCTTTAATCAAAGAGGTGACATCTCCACACTAAATGGTAGCTCTCTGAAACTAGTGGACAAGTTCACCTACCTTGGAAGCAGTGTCTCATCAACTGAGAAAGACATCAACTCATGACTAGCAAGCGCATGAACAGCTATCAATAGACTATCAGTCATATGGAAGTCAGACCTGACCAATAAAATAAAACACAGTTTGTTTCCAAGCAGTGGTTGTGTCGATACTACTATAGAGATGCACTACATGGATGCTAACTAAATGTATAGAGAAAAAGCTTGATGGCTATTACACAATAATGCTGTGAGCAGTACTGAACAAATTGGGGAGGCAACACCCAACAAAACAGCAGCCATACGGCCACTTACCACCCATCAGGAAAACTATCCAAGTTAGACGAACCAGACATGCGGGACACTGCTGGAGAAGTAAGGATGAACTCATAAGTGACATATTCCTGTGGACCCCTCCACATGGACATGCAAAGGCAGGATGACCAGCTAGAACCCATATACAACAGGTCTGTGCTGATACAGGATATAGCCTTGGATACCTGCCGGGAGCAATGGACGATAGAGATGGATGGTGAGAAAGGGTCAGGGAGATCCGTATTGGCAGTGTGACATGATGATGATGATGATGACTTTTATCATTTTGAAACTTTCCTAACTTCTTAAAATTAACTTTTTCAAACTGATTAAAATTCCTTTATTGCTTCCATTTGTTATTTCCTATTAAAATATAAAGTTAGAAAGAGTGTCAATACTTTATATGTTATAATCTCTAAAATAGCTTATTAATTGCAGTCAACCTTGAGGTAAATCATCATCATCATCATCATGTCGTGCCGCTAGCACGAATATCCTTGACCATCTCTCGCCACTTCTCCCAATCATTCATCGCCTCCGGCAGGTCTTCTGGGTTACATTCTGTGTCCTCACATAGCTGCTGTATGTAAGTTCGGGCTGGTCGTCCCGCCCTTGCTCGGATGATTTTCAAGGGCAATTCTCTCTACTTAAAATATATGTACTCTATTATTTCCTTGATTTCCATTTCACTTAATTCAATATACACCTTATGATGTATTAGGCAGATTATTACTCAATGACTATAACTCAGTCAACATAATCTTCCAACTATATTTTCATACTCATTAGGATGTATATTAGTAATTAGATCCTTGTCAGTTGTTATATTGGCCAATTCTTAATGGGCTAAAATAATCTCCACATATATTCTTTAACTTAAGTGATAATATTTCCATGATAAAAGGATATGATACTTCCTGATAAAATATGGAAATACATTTGAGGAAAGATGGCACATTTTGTTTTATCAGTTTAAAAAATGTTCTTACTGTTAAATTCAATGGTATAATATTTTTCGAATTTTTCAAATTTTGTGTTGAAAGTTATGCTCAGAGCTTAATAATCATAAACACAAGCACTTCTTATTTACATGTTGAATAAATATAAATTTTTGTCTATAATGATAACAATGTTATTTGCTTTCACCAGCATATTTTTCAGGACACACCACTGATTCCTGGCATCATTATTGTTATATATGGTTAAACACTGAATGATCCCTTCAGTGTATTTAAAGATCAGTCACTTTTTTACTCTATTTCCCCTGTTGAATAAATAAAAGCACTGAACACAACACCATATTAAAGTTTCATCACTTTAAAAATGTTGGGCTTTAACAGCATCCACATAAATTCTTTAACTTATGTGATAATATTCTTATCTGTGAAATAAGATTTTCTATCAGTGTGATAATTTGGAGCCTAAGATATTCTGAGAAACAAGGAATAGGATTTTGCAAAAAAATTATTGCTTTGATCAAAACTGTAGTTTCCAAGAAAAAAGATAAAAAAATTTTGGCTGATTGTGGATCAATAAAGGTGATAATCAAGTGATAGGTCGTTGATCAATGTGACTTGTTTGTTTCCAGTTTGATCTCAAATATCAGTGTTGAAGGAGTGGAAACTGTCCCTCAAAAGCCAACTACATCTGTTTTACCTTATTCTGTAATTTTGTAAGAATTGAACAATTTTTTCCTACCTTTTATTAGGAAGAGCATGTTCCATGACAAATTTTAAACATTTCTGAGTTGAAAGCATCTTCTGAGGTTTTTCTTGAATAACTGAAAAGGTTGTTAGGGTCATCATCACTTTAAGTAGTAACTAGACTCCAAATAAACTAGATTTGAATAAAAAATGATTTTACCTAATTCTATTCAAAGGATAATTTTCTTTTGTGGTTGAGCAAAAATGGAGATATAAACATGATTTGACAGTCAAACTTTTTCAAGAAAGAAAGCCAGAGTGAGTTTTTAAGGTATACACTTTATGATTTGCAAGAAAATTTTACTATTTAATCAGTGAAGTTTTCAGTTTTAATTGGATAAGTTTATTAGTATATTGTTTTTAATAAAGCATCTTTAAGATTTTGGAAAATTCCATAAATATTTACAATAACCCAGATTTCTCTTATCGGAAGTAGATGCAGAAGAATTATTCATGATCTGAATTACTTTTGTGTATATTTTGAAGAGAACTGGATTAAAAATTCATGATATATTTTCCAAGTGGATACATACATGTTGGCAAGATAAAAACCTTATTTCCACAAATGAATTAAAAAGAAAAATAACAGAATTCCTTTTCTGAGATGAAATTTCGAATGACTGAAACAAGTCTCATGAAATGTTAATTTTCATAATATACAAAAACAAATCAAATGTTGGGTTTAAACTGAGACTTCTCCTTGACTTGAACAGTTTCCACTTTTTCAAGAATACTCTACTTTGGCCAAAATTTTAAAATCATTTATATTTAAAGGAAAAAGGCTAGAAATATTTTAGTATTGAAAACTCCTGAAAAATTGTTTACTCCTTGAAGAAAAACTTTGCAGAGATAAATTGATATAATTTTTAAAGAATTAGATGTTTTTTCTTAATAAAATTTGAGAAAAAACATGATGTGTAAAACAAAATTTGGTTGAATGTTTATTTATCATAATGTTTTGTCCTTTATGAGCTTTATCCAGTAATGATTGGAAAAATTTTAATTTTTGGAAAGAGATACTCACTATATGGTTGTTATGGTAATTTATTTAAAATGCTGGAATGAAAAAACATTAAAAATGTGTCTTTGACTGTAATTTTAAGCATGAATTAAAAATATTTTAGAATAAGTTTACAACAAAAAAAAAAAAATGATAAAAAACTATAACTAAAATGTGCATTCAAATTAGTGAATGAATCAAACTTAAGCCACATTATGCAGATTTTTTTTTCCTAAAATTCAATTTTTTTCAACTCATCATCTAATGAAGCCCATCATCACAATCAATCTACAGACTTCTAGTTAACCCTCTTACTTTTCCATTCCTCTCTTTCTCTTCCTTGTCTTCCTCCTTTATTTTTTTTAACTCTATGTTAGCTTTTCATACCGATTGTAATTTTCACTAAATTTTGAGTGATTACAAGTCTTCTCAGCCCTCATATACTTTTCTAAGCATTCTAGCTTATTTCAGTATTGCTGTGGTCTGGACAGTATGAATTTTTGTTCTGATTTCCATTTCTAACAGTCTCTTTTAAAATTGTTTCAAGGGTCCCTACTATTCTTGGTACCATGGCCACATTCTTAATCAGCAACAGTTTTAGCTTTCTGGCAAGGTTTTGGTATTTATTCAGTTTTCTGTTTTTCTTGATTTTTATTTTACGATCTGCTGGAATGGTGAAATCTCTTGTCAACATATTTGTTTCTTGTTCTTGACTACAGCTTGGGCTGGTTTTCAAACTGGGATTGAGTGATTCTTTTTTACCTGAAAACCCCAGAGGGTTTTGTGCATCTTATTTTCCAAGATAGATTTTAGTCTGTGCATAGCCCCATACCTCTTTATCATCTGTCTAGACTACATGCTTAGAACTTTGATTGACAAAATCAGAGAAAATGGCTTCAAGCTAACTAAGAAAAGAAGCAAAAGGTACCCCGCAAAAACAATCACAGATGCCGACTATGCTGATGACTTGGCGATACTGGCGAATACGCCTAATCAAGCAGAGACACTACTGCATAATTTGGCACGGGCAGCAGCAGGCATTGGCCTCCATGTCAATACACACAAAACTGAATATATGTGTTACAACCAAACGAGCAACATTACCACACAAGACGGAGCCTCTCTGAAACTAGTAGACAAATTCACCTACCTAGGAAGCAGCGTCTCATCAACCGAAAACGACATTGACACACGACTGACGAAAGCATGGACGGCTATCGATAGGCTCTCAATCATATGGAAATCAGACCTGACCGATAAAATGAAACACAGTTTCTTCCAGGCAGCGGTTGTATCAATACTGCTATATGGATGCACTACTTGGACGCTAACAAAACGGCTGGAGAAGAATCTAGACAGCAACTACACAAGAATGTTGAGAGCAATATTGAACAAGTCCTGGCGGCAACACCCCACGAGACACCAACTATACGGCCACTTGCCTCCCATCACGAAAACTATACAAGTTAGACGAACCAGACATGCAGGACACTGCTGGAGAAGCAAGGACAAGCTCATAAGTGATGTACTCCTATGGACCCCCAGATATGGCCTAGCAAAAGCAGGATGACCAGCTCGAACTTACATACAGCAGCTATGTGAGGACACAGGATGTAACCCTGAAGACACGCCAGAGGCGATGAATGATAGGGAGAAGTGGCGAGAGAGGGTCAGGGATATCCGTGCTGGCGGCGCGACATGATGATGATGATGATGATATACCATTTGCCTGATCAAAGTTTAGTCACTTGCATAATTCAAAGTAGAACAACTTCCCCACTTAGTCATGCCTGCTTCTTATTATATCACTCCTAGCATGTTTTTCACACCAGATGTCTTTGCTGTAGCATTTCAGACTCTGTACACTTGGACCTTCTTCCTGCCTGAGGTGCTGTTACTATAATATATTGATTTATTCGAATCAGTTTACTTATCTTTACTGTTATCATTATACTGTTTTAGAGACATCTACCCTCTGGCCTTCTTTTCATTTGATATCTTTCCAGGATACTCTAATGGGACAGAGAGTCTTGATGAAGCTCATCTAGTTTCCAGAAGAATAAGAGTTCAATCTCTAAGTCAGGTTGTGGAGAAATATACACCAGGTCAAGGAACAAGAAAACTGCCATAAAAACAACAAAGAATTGATGGTTATAAATTTTCACATAATTTCCTAGGATATGATAAGTGTAGAAATGAAAACAACAGAGGATCAGGTGATATCATATACCTTCTTGAAAGCTTATTAGGCCTGTGGGCACAGCACAGAAGCTGAAATGTGAACATGGTAACAAGAATAAAGAAATTGGTTGGAGAGAATTTAAAAAGCAATACCACAACTAGATGTGCAAGTGACCTAGAGTTGTTCATGAAGAAATACATAAGATTACGAGGGTTGGCTGAAAAGTTCATTGGCTGATCAAGATACTTTCATATAATGAGACCAAATGAGATTTATTCTCTGACATAGTCCCCTTTAAAGTGCACTTCTTCCATCTGTGTTTCCGTACTTGGATCCCATTGGTCAAAAAAGTCATCAACAGCCCATATAATGTCATCATATGAACACCCTTGAAATCAAAATTACTCATACTTTTGCTCTTAAAATTTTTTTTGATATTCTGTTCAAACATCGCCCCGTTCTCAATTACTACCTCCTTAGAAGGGCTTGAAATATGCTGATTATATCCCATGCAAAGAGCAATGACACCTTCCCACAAAAGAAGGATGTGTCCTGATTATGATACAAAAATACATCTTGTAGTGAGGCTTCAGTTCTGAATGTTTCGGAAGTGTGGAATTGCCTCTTCATTGTGAATAATTCCTGGTCACCTTTGATCACATGTGGTAGTGACTCTTAGGGTTCCATCAGTGGGTCAACACGATCTGTTTGAAAACTCTTAATATAAAATAAGAATACTTGATTCTATATAATGATGAGAAAATCATTTATATTAAGAATAGTTATTTGAAGTTATAATTGTTTAATTATCATTAGTTACTTGAAACCATATTCGTGTGCAAATTATTAGTATTAAATTGGAATACTTGAAACCATATAAATATGCAAACAAATAATTATCATTATTATATCTGAAGAATTATTGTTGATGAATTATTTAAATTAAGAATAGTTACTTAAAGCTATAATTATTTACAAATGTCATTAGTTTCTTGATATCATTTAATTACAAGAAAAAAAACGACTGGCGTTAAATAATCAAAAAGGGTTGCTAAACTGTAAAACCAACCAACCATTCTCAATTCTGTCACTCAACCTACCTACTTTTGTATCTTTAAGCAATTATTGCGATAAGTTTCTCCCAATTCATTGATACTAAATTCAACCCTCATTGAATGCTGCTTATTTGAGGCTATGTAATTCAATTAAATTAAGATAAGTCTGTATGCCTTTCCTTTCATACATATGTGAAACAAGTCTGCCTCTAGGGCCAATGATAGAAAATTCAAGCTTTATTGTATACACTTCATTCATAGCTATGTATCCAGCTTAATTAGTGTTAGGAGGAAGTCCCTGTTGCATAGTACCTAATGTGCTGAACTGCAACATCATAGTTAACAAGTTTTAGTCAGCAGCGTTTTCCATCCAATCAGAAATGCTCTAAAGTATCTAATTTAATTCATAAAGTAAGTTTCTCTGGTTTTCTGAAATACTCTTTGGTTTAATTAAAATCATTGTCCAGAAACTAAACTTTTTACATTGATTATTCTCCTTATTTTATCAAGTGATGATTTACTAGGATAAATTGTTAGAAATTTATTATTTTCAGAAATATAAACATTTTAATTTCATATCAAATTATTAAGCTGGAAATCAGAAATCTATAGCATATTCAATTTCATGAATTTGCTGTCTGTGGTCAAAAATATTTTTTTTTCACTTGAAGGAAATCCAAATATTTGAATTCATACATCATGTTTTCATCTCTATAGCTGTTCCTTTCATTTATGGCAAAATAAGTCTTGTTTGTGTGTGCATGTGTATAAGTATATTTATTAAAAAAGAAATATATATATATATATATATATATATAGAGAGAGAGAGAGAGAGGGAAAATGAGTGTCCCTATGGTGTAATGGTTAAAGCACTGGATTGCAGAATTGTAGTGGACGAGTTTGAACTCCAGTCGAGCTATTACGTTCACTTTCGGACAAATAAACTTGGAAAAGGTATGAACCCCCTTAGATTCCTATCTATGGGTTAAATAGTATCACTGCTGTCCTCCTAAAAGGACAGATTTGCCATTAAATAACATGAGAAGGTTGATAAGCTATTAAGTAACAAACAAACAAATATGTACATAATGCTTTTCAAAAAGTTTTCAACTACCTATATATATATATATATATATATATATAAATATACATATATAGGTAGTTGAGCACTTTTTGAAAAGCTTTTAAAAATTGCATAAGCAAGAATTTCGACCTCCATATTCATCATAGCTATTTGTAACATTTCCCTGTGAGTTTGACAAATTTAGAATATGGTTTATATCAAAATGTTTTTTTAACCAGTTCTGACATTTTTGCCATAGATCAAGTCTTTTCAGAACAGGTTGTTCCTATCAACTTAATGTTAGGTGGTGGGACCAGCTTGTTAACAATTATTTTAATATTATGTATACAAATATATATGTTTAAAATGGAGCTGTAAATACCTCTACTGATGTTTTTGTATCGATGTATACAAATGTGTGTATGTGTAAAATTAATAAAAATTCTAAAAGTGTGAAAATGTACCAAGATACTTTAAATATTTATATATAAATATTTACCTTTCATTTTTTATATCTTTGTTTAATAGCATTTCAACCTTTATGAGTTATCTAATGCCAAAGCCATTGCTTTAGAAGAATTGAAATGATACTATTCAATCCATAGCTGGAGAATTTACCGTTCATAGAGGATGACTCTAAAAGTGCAAAATTCTTTTATGATATTTTCTATTCAGTCATGTGGGTTTCTTAATAAAAAGTTGATTTAGAAGTTGTTCTCATCATGTGATAACTTGAAGATATCCAACATTTACAGCAATTTTTATGGATTCCACTGAAAGCAGCTCTTAACACTGACCATCCCTGATTGCTATTAATTATTATTGAACTTCTGAGAACATATCAACTTCTGAAATCTTTCAAGAGATAAGACCTATCATCAAATACCAATGGGTTTTCTTAAATTTGAAGAGTTTATTTTCGTTCATCCATTTCCCTGAAAAGCAATGCAAGTCTCATGATTCTGAATCCTATTTGCAGCAGCTTTTTACATAACTGGCTGGATATCAAATAAATGTGTTTTTTTCTCTTAAGAAGGTTTGAGGCATCTTATGTCAAAGTAGGTTTCCTTTATGAGCTTTTACATCAAAAACAGGATTCTAAAACTTCCTAAAGATTGAATTATAAAGAAGGATGTGTTTAATTAATTAGCTAGTAGCTGTGACATGTAGCTAAGGATTTAAAAGTTTTAGTTTGATTTTTTTAAATCATCATCATGACGTGCGGCTAGCACGGATATCCCTGACCCTCTCTCTCCACGTCTCCCTATCATTCATCGCCTTCGGCAGGTCTTCGGGGTTACATCCCGTATCATCACATAGCTGCTGTATAAATGTTTGAGCTGGTCGTCCTGCTTTTGGTTGGCCATATGCGGGGTCCACAGGAGCACATCACTTACGATCATGTCTTTGCTTCTCCAGCAGTGTCCGGAATGTCTGGTTCGTCAAGCTTGCATAGTTTTCGTGATAGGTGGTAGATGGCCGTACAGTTGGCGCCGTGTGGGGTGTTGCTGCCAGGATCTGTTCAATATTGCTCGCAACATTCTTGTATAATTGCCGTTGAGCTTCTTCTCCAACCGTTTAGTCAGCGTCCAAGTAGTGCATCCATACAGCAGTATCGACATGACCGCAGCCTGGAAGAAACTGCGTTTCATTTTATCAGTCAGGTTTGATTTCCATATGATTGAAAGCCTATCGATAGCTGACCATGCCTTCGTTAGCCGTGTGTCGATGTCTTTTTCGGTTGATGAGACGCTGCTTCCTAGGTAGGTGAATTTGTCAACCAGTTTCAGGGAGGTTCCGTCTAGTGTGGAGATGTCGCCTTTCTGATTAAAGCACATAAATTCAGTTTTGTGTGCATTGACATGGAGTCCAATAGACAATTCTTATTCTTAAATTCTTATTCTTATTCTTAAATTCTTATTCTTAAATTCTTATTCTTAAATTCTTAAATTCTTATTCTTAAATTCTTATTCTTATTCTTAAATTCTTATTCTTAAATTCTACACAAAGTTCTTTTTTAATCACTGAAAGCAAAACGTTTTTTATGGTGGTTTAAAACAGAAAATATTTAGTGCTAGTTTAAGAGCAGATTCCAGTTAGAGGAAATATTCATAAAAAATAAATATGGCATTTTCTATCTGCTGATTTGTTTTCAGTCAACTTGTTCTTCATTAGCTTAGCTCAGAAATTGAGCTATTAACATATTTTTTCATTTTTTTCTCTTTTGATAACAGATAAAAATTTTGTACCTTACTTATTCCTCTACTTTGGTGATCACAATCATAATTTTCATTGAGTCATTATCATCATAACCTAAGCTAAAAACAGGATTCAGAAAACTTTCCATGTACAAAGACCACATTGAAATTTCTTATCTATTTGTTTGTTTGTTTGTTGGGTTTTATGGAATATCAACCTTTGTAGGTTATTTAACGCCAAATCCATTTTTATGTAAATAATCTGTTCTTTTTAAAACAATTCAGTTTAGCATAAGTACACAGTTTAATGGTCAAAAACATTTCCATTTCAAACTATTCAAGCAGTTGTATGTAACAATTCGGTTAAGTATAAATACAGTTTTAATGTCGAAAAACAGTTCTATTTGAAATAATTCAGTTAAGCATAAGCACGCAGTTTAAATGTAAGTACGGTTTAATTGTAAAAGTCATTTCTATTTCAAACTATTCAGTTTTACTCAAACAATTCATTTTAGCATAAGTATGCTGTTAATTCTATTTAACCCATAGATAGGACCCTTATCAGGTGCTACCACTCCGAGCCAGAGTGAACCTGGGAGCAATGGCAATGAAGGGGTACTCCACATTCGCCGAATTTCCAGCATTGCTGGAACCTCACCATCAGATTGTTTAGTGTCATATCCAGGACACTTGTTAGGGGGTGGTCTTACCCCTCTGCAGAGGTGCAGTCAGTGTATTCTACAGCCCCAGCTGACTGGGCAATCTATTTGTTGGATTCAACTTTTTTTCCTGTCACATGATTCTCCATATTCGGGACAACATAACAGAAAGTAAATTTTATCTATTGTTCAAACTAATGTTCAGTAAACACTTTTGTTTTATACCCCAACTGAAAAATAGTCACTGAAATGTTTCTTTCTTTCTTTTTTTTAATTGTTAACTTATTTTCATTGAATGTTTCTCATATTTTTGTGCGAACATGTCCTTGTCTTTTCCCTAGATACTTTGTCCTTAAGTTTTGTTTTTTGAAACATTATATAAACCATATAAATTATAAATTTTAATTGATACAAACTAAGTAACTTTTAAGAATTTGTATTATTCACAAGAGATGTTATTTCCAGAATTTAGTAGCCTAAATTTTGGTGTATTATACATGAATGATTATGGTACTGCTTAAAAGAAATGAAAAACTTTACTTATCTTCTCATAACTTCTTTGAGATCAATATTTGCTAGGAAGCATTTAGATATCAAGTTCTAATGTAGAGGTGAGAGTTTTTCATTGGTCTATCAACAAAATTGTGAAAAGTTCCAGTTGATGGGATTAAATATCAAAGGTTACTCATCTCTGCTTTAGACACTTATCAAAAGTGATTTTACTTCATGCCAAGTAGAACCAATCCATCAATTACATTTTTAATTCTCTCTTCATTAAAAAAAAAAAATCATAAACTCAGATCACATTCAGGAATAAACTTCAATTATTATTTACTGTTGCAATAAATTTATTTATATACATAGCCTACCATATGACTACCATATTTGCTGATCTATAAAACTGGCTTAGAAATATCCTGATTTTTACTGATAGCAGTATTTTATGAATAGAAAACTAAATATTCACTAGAACCTTTTAATGCAATGAAAAAGAACATTTTCACCTCAAAATTGGCTTTTTTCAGGTATAGGATTGAGTTTTAAAGGTCAGTAAATATAGAAAATATAAGGTTTATCCAGAAAGTATAGTCATTTATTATTTACAAAAAATACTCAATCCAGTTCAGTAGCACCTTAATTCTCTTCAAAATATTCTCTTTGGAACCTCACACTTAGACTAACTTTTCTCCTTTTCAAAAGAGTTTGCATTATTTTCTTTAGGCATTACCAGCAGCTGCATTGACTGATCTCCTTAATTTCAACCACTGGTAATGGTAATTTTAACCTAAAAAAAGCTAGGAGCCAAATCTTGACAGGGGAGTACAGCAGAGAGACTTGGATGATGCAATGTTTTATGAAAAAAACCCTAAAACAAGATATTGTGAATGTGCTTTGGTTATTGTGATGGTTACTCTATGCACAAGCCTGCACAAGGATGTATAAGTGCTAACTGAGTTTCAACATGGGAGAGTATGTGTTCACTAGTATTCAATAAAGTCTGATTAGTTACCAAGTTACATTTCATTTGTGCAACCTGTTCTTACAATATTCAAAATGAGTGAATACTTTGGAGACAGACTTCATATTATCATCATAAAAAAAAACCTTTGATTGAAAATCTAAAAAAGAAACTTATGAATCGCTAACTTGAACAAATAGTTAAATCCACAAGACATTAAAATTAATAAATTCACAAGAAAGTAAAATAAAATGCAATGGTGATTTGGTTTTAATCTGCTATGGAAACAAAGCTACAAAGAATTCTTGACTTTTTAAGTGTTTAGATTAATTTTTATTGAACTATAACTTTTTAGAAATGTTTTTATTTGACGTTAATGAAAGAACTAAAAGACACTTTCCATTTTTACCTCAAGATGTTTGGATTATATTCAAGACTAAATATTTGGAGGTTGTGATTGTTTAAAAGAATTCAGATGAACTATTTAACCAAAGTCTGACTGTGTTATCTCTTATTTTAGGCAAATCAAAAAAAAAAGAAAAATAAGAGGAAAAAGAAGAAATTCTTTGACAAAAAACTATTTAATACGTAGCTACTCCAATTGGAAGTAAAGCTTCTAAAGTTTTCTTCTCTTTTTTGTCAAGAGTTTTTCTTCTCTAATAGGTTTATTAAATCAGGTAGAACAATACAAAATTCAGATAAATATACATTTTAGAGCATTTTGAAATTTAAAAATGCAAGTCCTCCAAAGAATAAAATAAATTGATGTGTTTTTAATAAACAATTCAATCCGATTATTTTATTTTATGCCTTGAGGAGATCTCTTCCTTCTTGGTTGAGCCAAGAACATTTCATTGATATATGTGTGTGTGTATGCGTATATATATATATATGTGTGTGTGTGTGTGTGTGTGTGTGTGTGTGTGTGTGTGTGTGTGTGTGTGTGCAAGTTTTATGTTACATGTAAATTATGTATTTCTTATAAATGTAAATAAATCACAAGTCTCTATTCACAATATGAGATCAGTTAAAACCTTGCTTAAGAATATCCTTTTTACTCCGAAAAGCCATTTTAGTTTGCGCCTGAATTTTTTCCTCTTACTTTTGTAAGTTTGTTGAAATTGAAATTGCGAGGATAAGAGTGAATTTGAATAAATTTTAAGTCAAAATTAGATTTTGTTCGAAGTTTTTACATTGTTTTTTTTCTCAAAAATAACTACGAATCTTGAGAGGAAGAATCTAGAGTTTTAATTCAGGCTTTGTTTTGTTTTTTTTAATTTAAATTTTCATGAATTTTAATATATAAAATGAAAAAACAGAAAATTTGGTTGGTTTAATTCAATTTTTTTAATGCTTTGTCATTGTCATTCTATGCCAAGAGAATAATAGCCACCAGAATAGTCTTGGCAGTCAAGATAGTGACAACAATAGCAGTGTTACTACTGCATTTTGGTCTCAGTTCAACAATGTGAATTTTTGCATAATATTTTTCACATCTAAAATGAAGAAAACCTCAATGTTGGTATTTTTATGGTTCACAACTGAAAATAGACATTCTGGTTTCGAGTATAATTAGAGGCTGGAAATATTAGAGTCATTTAATTCTAGCCTTTCTTGGAGATTGTATAAATAGAAAGAAATAAAACAAAGAAAAAATATACTACCAAAATATGTTATTTGTGGCAAAAGAGCAGTTTGTTTTTGCAATCAGTTAATAGTTGATCAGTTGCTCATGAATTTTTTATCAGGGAATATTCAGATAATTTCTACATTGGACTTTTTCTTACCACAAAAGGTTGCTTGGTTTCTGGGTCATATACAAGGTGCAATAGGAAAATTTTTGTCAAAATTATGTGAAAATAAAGATAACACTGACATTTCACCTTCCCACATTTTGTGAAAATATCTTTAAAATACTATTTATTAAATTTATTCAAAGAAATAGGCATTGGTTTCAATCACAGCCTCCAGATGATTTCAGAATCTCCAGCAAGCTTTTCTAATGGCTTCCTTATTTAAATTGGTACTGCTATTATCCTTACCTTCAGTTCATCTTTAGTGTTGCATAAAGTTTTGTTGATCTCTTGCTAAATTGTGCCTCACACATAATAATCAAGGGGATTGTAATCTGAGGCATTAGGCATCATAATTCAAGGGATGAGGTAGTGGCAGAAATTTTCTCAATGCCAAAACTGAGTCCTGCTGCTTGTGTGGCATGGCACAGAGTCCAATTGCCAGTTGTCAGGTCTTCCAGCAGCCACCCTTTTGATCCAGAGCAGCATTACCTCTGCCAAACACTTGATGTTGGCTTCTGCATTGAATCTGAGGCTATGTAGGAAGTTGAATGGCAGTATAAAATCACCATCATTAGTGACCACTCTCAATATCATGATGTAGACTGAGTGTTTAGTTTTCATCACTATCAGTACATCTTGGAAGGCCAGAGAGAGCCAACAACAATCCTGATCCTTGAAGAAATGTTTCTTCCCTCCAAAAAAAAAAATAAATAAAGAATGTTTGTTTGATGAGGGCGCTTAAGTTTGTTCAAAAGCTTTGCATCATGGTCTTTCTTGTCCTTCATGGTCTGTAATAAAAATTGGCGATTTCTTATCTTGTACAAAAATACTTAATAAGACATTCAATATTTCTTATACAAGATGAGAAATGCCTGTTAAAAAACTCATTCACTCCTATGTCTCTGGCTAAAGACCTGATTGACTTGATGGGATTGTTGTCAATCAGGGTCTGGATCTAACTAGCAAATTAAGGAGTTTTTTCCTTATCAGAACAATCAGATTGACACTCAAACGCTCTGAAATGGTTATATTGGTGTTTTAGCAGGGATGGTGAACAATATAACATGCCATTTCCAAATTACAGGAGGAGTGAATTGCATCATGGTGTTGCTTTTCTCTCAGACAATGATAACTGAGTCTAGTCTGCTGCACAGTTAACAAAACCTGAAATAAACAAATCACATGTATGAAATTAAAGATTTAAAAATTTACCTATTGCATCGTGTATAAAGTTTAGCAAAATTATATCTCATTGTATAATGGCTAGCAAGTTAGACTAAAAAAGCATTAATAGTGATTTTGATTCTAACTGGTTGCCCCATATTTCTGGCTTTGTGCTACAGGAAAGCTTAATAAATAACAATATGAAAACTATACAACAATTAGCTGGATTTTCTGGATTAATTTTAGAAAATTTCTAATGTAAAAAAAATCAATGGATTTACAATAATTTAGTAAATCTCCCTTCTCATAAAAACCTACTGAATTCTGAATTCAAAACCAATGAGTATAAGGCAAGCCACTCTTCCTCTATAAAATTTGCTCTCTACTTAAATATGATGTGGCTGCCGCACTAAACTCTTCAGCCAACTAAGAAGCTGTGGGATATGCTAATTACATCTCTGCAAAAAGGTAAGAAACCACCAACATTGAGTGTCTTAATATGACCCTAAACCATCAGATGGCGAGTCTCCTGTCCGGAAGCTTTGGGGAATGCCAAGTATCTCTTTTTTGCGATTTTTTTCTGGTCCACTCTAACCCAGAGTGATAGCACCTTTTAGTGTCCCAACTATGGATCAAATAGAACTGCTGATTTTTAAAATGTGTGCAAGCAATTGATTTATGTTAAATTGAACTGTTAAATAGCAATACTTTAAATCAATCAATTGTGTGCAAGCAAATTATTAGTACTAAATAGAATTATCAATGTTTAATTGAATACTTGAAGCCATTTACCAAGGCGCAAAGACATGAGCTCTGGCTTGGTTAAAATGTTATCTACAAACTATTTGTTTACAAGTCATATGTATTTAATATATATATTTATGAACAGGATTTGGCATTAAATAACCAACAAAGGTTGATATGTTATAAAACCCAACTAACTAACCAACCTAAATTCTTCAAGATGTCTGCCGGATACAGCAAAGTACTTTTAAAATATGAAGAACATGAACATTTATTCAATATATAAAATAAAAAGGCTCCAAAAGTTTTTTTAAAGGTCTTAAGTGTTCATATGAGTTCTAGGTTATAAGTTATAATATCTTTACCTATGAGAGAGAAAAATTTTAATATAACTGACTGGAGTTACTTTCATTGCTGAAAGTATTGATATTTGAATTATTTTGACTTATTAGTTTTGGTATTTGGTCACAAATATGAGAGCAATTATGGTTTCCTGCATATTTTTTATTTTCCTTGAGATGGTTTAACATGGCTTTACTTGGGATTATCCTTGGTAATTGGTAGAGATATTTCAATATGGGTGGAACATAACTAGGTCCCTAGCATTTAGATCTATGAGCTAAATATACAGCAGTAACTAGTAAAGAAGATTGGTATTTTGGCATCTCTGATTTTTATTTCTGGGATTCATCTATTCTGGTTTGTATATTTACAAAGCTGTTTCATACTGTGATGCTGAAATTAGTGGTGAAATGTTCCTTGAGGAAAATAAAACTTTACTGATTCACAGACACTGAAATTATTGTCCTTATTTCTTACATTATTAAGACCAATATCCCTGTTGGTTTCATCAACTGATAGGTTCTTCAGTCTTGAACAATTCATGAAATAAAAAAAATATATATTCAAAAAATGTTTATTTAACTTAATGATGCAATATAAAATAGAAAAAATTATAAAAGAATAAAATTAAACTTAAATTTCATTCAATTTACCAAATGTCCCTATTACATGCAGAAAAAAAAAATTACCTGAAATTTTTTAAGCCTACCTTTTTTTTTCTTTAAATACATTTTTCCAAAACCTACATCCATTAATAATATATCCAGTACTCAGATGTATTCATCTTGTTCAGCTTCAGTAAAAATCTTTTTCAAACACTTACGTATTTTTGTGCATATTCATCAAGTTTTATTTCATTTACATACCAAGGTGCACAAAAAAATCCATGGTTTGATGATAAAAAATCATTTATTTTACTCAATAAATATTTTTCAAAAATTAGTTGATGTTGAAAAATAGCAATGCACAATTGGTACGAAGGAAGAAGAGTTAAAATGACAATAAATAAATTTCTTATATTTATGCATAGGTGTACCAATAAACCCACTCTCTAATGATGAAAATAAAGGATATGCTTTCTTCATGAATGCATTTCAACAAATGCTTCTCACTAAATCAATTAGATTTAACATTATACAATGCAAATTTCAGGTGAAAATAAATCTTATAATATGACGTAACATAAATTTTGTTCCTGGATTGTATGAATTATTTCTGAATTGCTTATTTTGTAAAAGTATAGATGATAGCCATTATTCCCTAGAAAATTTTTATTTTGTGCCCTGGAGAATGAAATTTTGAAATTAACCTATTTTCTCAGTAAAAAAATAGGCTGATTTGCACATTTTCATTAACAAAAATTTCATTGCCCAAGTAGCAAAAATAAAATATGAAGGAAAGAATACATCTTTACCATTTACTTTAGATATAAGTTACTGAGAAATTATTTTTTCAGCTCAGGAACTAGAAAAAGTAACAATTTTTTGATTGCATAATTATGTGTCAGGCTACAAACTTATTGATCCCCCTTTTTTTCTTTTGTTATATATAAGTAAAGTTGGAGACCATGGTCAAGGGTAACCTGAAAGCTCCCTTTTCAATAGCTACAACATCAAGGTGTAGGAGAGGGTGCTACTCCTTCCCCTGGATAGCTCCATTTTACCCTTGATCTGTACCTTATAATGCTGACTGTTAAGCAAGGTGGCATCAAGTACCATTTTTTGAGTCTTTGGTATGACTTGACTTGGGATTGAACCCCAGTCTCCTGGACCATTAGCAAACACTCTATCCATTAGGCCAAAGTTATATAAGTGCTCTCAAAAGGTATCAAATTTTTTAAAAAAATTTAAAGATTTAAAAATTTAAATAAAGATGTGTGCACAGCTGAGCAGCTTTTATGATAAAAGGATAATATCTAGATGAGTCAGTGACAATTTGAAAAGATGATGAAGCCAGTCTCAATACATAGCGAACAATGATTTTTTTTTGTGAAACACAGGATTATGCAAGTGCAGCCCCCTCCAAATCTAGTTCCATACAACTTTTTCTTATGTCCTTAACTGAAAATTCATTACAAGCGTGGGATTTGAATAAGTAGATGACACTGAAAAAATAATGACAGTGCTAACTTTATATAAAGAAGTTTAAAAAGTACTTTGACTGATAAAAACTATCTGTCAAATGTAAAGAAGACTATTTTTAAGAAAATCAAATTCTGATATGTACAGCCTTTTGAACTTTCCTGGTCTAAAGTATTTTTTATTATTCATATAGTAAACATATATCAATACCCTTTTTTATTCTTGCAACCTTTAAATTTTTGTGTCAAAGATGTTGAACACTTGTAAATATTTAAGAATGAGTTTAAGATCTCACAGCTAGACACCTTGGTGCCTTGAAGTTAATGATGAGATGTTTACTGTTAAAAGTCAGACCAGACAAATAACAAAATAACACTTCAACAAGAAAAGCAGTAACATCAAAGAAGTTCTATTTGTAACATGTATTCCTTCACAGAAGGTGATTCTCAGCCCACTAAAGGAAATATTTCCATCTGATTTGTTAACACTCAGAGGATTTTGGTAAGCAAACTAACTGCATCCAGACTGAAATATTCTGATGTAGAATAACAGGGTTAATAAATTTCTGTCCCCAATGTTGAAATTTTCTTTCCTAGTCTTTACAAGTTTTTATGTTGAGTCAAAATTGTTTTTAGCTTTGATGAAAGGAAGGAAATTTTATTGTGTTAGCCATGAAGTTTGTTTTGAATTTGTCATTAGATGACATTAAAAGCATTTAGTTTTAAATGAATTCATTGAGAAAGGTGGCTTTTGATTCCAGTCATGACAGCTGTCAGATGAAGGCACATTTGAAATAAGACTTTGTCAGAATTAGTGTGTTTTTGTGTATTGATTTTATCATTGAAGATGGAAGAAAATAAACATTTTTGACATATCAGGCATTTTTTTATTTTAAGAAAGGTAAAAATGTGACACCAACGCAAAATATTTGTGTAGTTTATAAGGTACCATAAATAATGTTTTAAAAGGGGTTTGTGGAGTTTTTTGCTGAATGTTTTTCTCTGATTAGGTAGCCAAATTGAAACTGATAGCCAAGACATTGCTTGAGAACAATCAACATGTAATATTCTCAGAAAATCCAAACCAAACATAGAAAATAATTTGCATCATCTTTGTTGTTATTCACTTTAGTGTGGCTTCCACAAAATTAAGCCCAAAACAAAACCCCGAATTGATCTCATTATTAATATATCATCTTTAAAAGGGAGTTTGAATATTGCTTTAAACTTAGAGAGAGTGTTTTTGACTGAAATATTATTCCAGAGAATAATTCAATATGTTAGTTGACTGTTATGTAAACCTTAGTATATGATTATGGAAAATAGTAGCAAATTGTAGTTTTAAATAATGAATATAGTTAGTATTTTCTTGTGACTGAATTTTGAGTAAAATAAATTTAAAGAATTTTTTCTTTCATTAAAACGAAAAGAAAAAAAAAAAAGAAAAAAGTTCTATCATTGTAAAAAGTAGGCAAGAAAGATATTTTGTTGGGTCCCCATTCTCCAAGGACCAATATTAGCCTTAGTACATCCATGATATACATACACTGAATCCAACAGAAAGAAAGACAAGATAAACATATTTGGACATACAAGAAATTTTAACCTTTTATATACATAATATATACATAGAAATGGTATTAGGGAGAAAGAATACTCGAAAATGTCTCAACAGTTAGAAGTTCACTCATTGTTCCAGGAAGATGAATGTCAAAGAGGTACAAAAATGGAAAAACGGTTTAGTTGATGAGTGTGGTTAATATCATAATGTGGTTTTATCATTCTCTAGCAGAGTAAGAGACAATATTTTTCCAGTTCAAAGAACAAGCAGAAGAGGTCAAGAATGGGTTTTTGGACAGTAATATAACACTAAACAAAGCACCTATCAGTGATAAAATCCATTGACTTGCCCTTTTTATCCAAACCTACCCAGAGGATTTTTCCAAGGACACTGTGATGGTTATAATGACCCCACTTTTAGCAGCTTCTGTTATACCAATTCTACTTAAGGCTCTTCATAGTGAGCACTCTGCAAACCCTTGACAACCCACTTAAATATAATGGAAATGTTACATTTTTAAACAAATTATGATGGACAGTGAAAAGCAAACATTT
The DNA here is from genome assembly GCA_963585895.1 of Sepioteuthis lessoniana. Classification (NCBI taxonomy): domain Eukaryota; kingdom Metazoa; phylum Mollusca; class Cephalopoda; order Myopsida; family Loliginidae; genus Sepioteuthis; species Sepioteuthis lessoniana. The sequence goes on from OY757924.1 coordinate 37,301,884, forward strand.
GACATCGTGAGTAATGCAAGAGATTGTGTGGTAAGTGAAATGGGCCACTACTAGTCGTACGAAAGATCAGTCTTCATAGAAAGAAGATGTTTATGCATAAGAAATAAGAAAATATCTCAGTCATAAGTCAAGTTATTTGAATTTGCTTACCTTAGTCTAGCATAAGACAATGAATATGGAGCATTCCATGTGGATGATAGTTATCATGATTATTATGGTCTGTAAGACTGGGCTGCTTGATTATTATTTAGAGCTGTAGTGTGCACTTATTAACATAGTTTGATCTTGTGTAAGGTTACCCTGTGAAGATCAAAATCATTGTTATAGTTAGGATCTGTAAAACTAAGTGACAATTACTACATGGTGAGGCACCTAATATCTACTGTTATTTTTATGAGTTTTGTAAAAATAAAAAGATGATAGAAATGAATGATGGAAACTTTGATCTTGTAAATCCACAAGGCATATTCCAAGGCCTGAGTATTGCACATGTACAAAATAAATTTGAAAAAAATATTGAATTGAAGGTGTCGCAAAAAATGTATAGTTAATTAACAGAATTAACTGATTGATGGTTAATTGGCAAAAAGACAGAGACAGAAAGGAATAGAAAATGGACATTAAAATACAAGAGAAAACAGACACATAGCCTTTGATAGAATAGAATCAATATTTTCGTTACATTTTTCCCTTCAATATATTGTATTATTTATGTATTTTTTCTTCTTTATCTGAATCCTACATTTTATTGCACAAACTAATCAAGCAGTGACAAAAATCAATTTGGATTAATGCAAATTGAATTCATAAGTGGCATGCTGATTAATGTTCTCCCCTTGTATAAAGTTAATTACTCTAAAGTTGATGGGGTGGGAAATGAGATGAAGAGAAAGAAGTGATTAGCAAAGTTAGAGATGCAGCTATTGATGTAATGGCTGGATATCAAGTTAGGTATAAAAGTGCTTATATTGAAATTTTAGGCAGGCAGAGACACTCAGAAAGCAACAAACAAAAATTCAGATAATTTTTGCAATAGGAAAACAAAAAAGACATTGTAAAAATAGATAAAATAATAATTAAAAAAAAAGGCTTGGATACTGGCTGGCCCTGTTAGGTGTGATTATATTGGTTTTTTTCTCTTGGAAATGAAAAATTCTGCAGTAAATTTGGAAATTAATGATTGATGTAGAGCCACTTGGAATATATTCATCAATAAATGTGCCACCAAGAACAATCATGTCAAATATGTTTTCTTGTAGGAAACATTACATTGTGTATTAATTTTTCTATATATATCAGAAGAATCTATTTTATATATGAAAATGGATTAATCCGTTCACAGAATAAAGGCTGTATATACTGGCTGAATTTTGATCTGAAATTTTCAGTGTATAATGATGGTTGTAAGTACATTGACATGATAAGAAATTATGTGTAAAATAGATATTTGTTGAGTAAAATAGATTATTTTCTTATTATTGCACAACACACACACACACACACACACACACACACACACACACACACACACACACACACACATATTTATAAATATATATATATAAAATCAAATCCTGTTGATAGCACAGAATCCCTTCAACTCTCTTGTCATCCATCCCTATTTTCCATCACACCCAGGAAGTCATCTAGACTATATCTAGTGTCTGCACAGAGTTGATGTAAGTCTTTGCTAGTCAGACAAGACTTGTGTCTCTATGTGTAGGAGTACATAGAAGAATATCACTTTGAGCTCATCCTCTCTTCTCCTGCCATGCCCTGCATGTCTGGTTCATTTTATTGGGTTGGTTTGAGATGAGAAGCAAGCTGTTGTTTTGTTGGGTAAGCAGCCAGCTAAGAAGAAAGACTTTAGAAGTGGAAAGAACATTTCAAGAATCTGAGAGGAAACCCTACTGAAATCACAGATAAACCTACTGAAGAAATTATTGATGGTCTATTAGATATCAAACTTGGACAAACTTGACATAGAATGAAAAAATTGGCAGCAGAAAAGTTGATGGCCTCAAAGAAATACTTCCTAAAGTATAGAAGACAAGGACATTTGATGACATATTTCTTTGATTATGCAACACTGAAAAATAAAACACAAAAAAGAAATGGATGAAAAGCTATGTCCTCCCTTTCCGCAAGAAATGTGACCTTGGAATCACTTAAAACTACAGAGGCATAACTCCTACAGCTATAACTGCTAAGGAGTATAATACCTTGCTTCTAAATTATATCCAACATGAAGTTGAAAATTCTTAGGAATATATATACATATATATATATAATTAAAATACATAGACAAGGTTCTTTTTATGTTTTTTAATTGATTTCTTTTTTGACATCTTATAAAACGTTTTAACTTCAGTTCAATCTTATATGAAAATTTTCTCACATTTTCTCCCTGAGTGGTTTTCACCATCATTGGTTACTTTCAAGAGTATAGTTAACATATTTTTTGTCTTTTTAAAATCCACTGAGACTTTTGTTTTCAATATCTAGTAGGTTTTCTGTCTGTAGTCATGAGAGAATTTGTATATTTGTTGTTTTTCTATTGCTGTTTTTTAGATTAAAGTTTTGAAATCTTAGTCATCAAGTGTTCATGATATAGCAAGTTACCAATTGGGTTAGTACTATGTTTGATTTTCTGCTTTTACCTTAGCTAAAAAGTCATGACAGTAGTATTAGAATCTTTAAGATGATGTATTTCCATTATTATTGATTTTGAGCTGTATTTTTAATCCAGTTTCTGCTGTTAAGTAGTAAATAATATTGATTATATGAGTAATGATATAGTAGATAGAAAAGGTAATATTTGCATATAACAGAAAATTCTAGAACTAGTATAAAATTTCAAATAAACTTAATATAGATGGGTCATTCAATAAAAAAGATGAATTTTCTCTAAGGATACACTGTTTCGCTTTTTTCAAGGAAATCAATAGTAATCAGTCATTTCATGTCTCAAAAGACTATCAGCATGACTTTCTTTACTGACTGTTGCACCTGATAATTTTTCAAGCCTGAAGCATTGTGTTTTATTGGCTGCAATTTTTGAATAGCCTCAAAATAAATTGTTAGACAAGTTTGCTTTGGTAATTTACCCATGCATGCATGAACTCTCCCAGCAACAAATAGCAGCAGGTACTGCTCTCAGATAGAAGGTAATATTCCAGCAGACAGCCTTGACAGTCAGACTGAATAGTTTCATTTTTATAGGCTGTATTACTGTTCTTTGTTAATATATTTGTTTAACTCAATTCCTCAAGGCCACAACAAAGATGAAAATAATTTTTGTTATAAACCAATTACAAACAGTTCCAAGTTTACATTCATGGGAAAAATTCTGAAAAAAATTTATTTTGCTTTTTACAAAAAATTCCCTTTATTTATTGAATAACCCTGATATATAAATCCAAGTATATACATTCATTTATGAGAATACATATCTATAGATATAGATGTATACATTTATATGCAGTTGCACATCTGTGTGTATTTGTTTTTCTATGTATCTTACTTATACATATGTCTGCATGTGTTTATACTCATGTGTACATATATGTATATTATTGTTTATATCATTGCAATTATATTCTAAAATCTCTAAAAAATATTTGTGTATGTTTATAATGGGTTGTAAAAAAATACTGATTTTTAACCAAATTGGTAACTGCCCTGTTGGCTGGGGCTGTAGAATTTGCCAACTACACTTCTTTAGAGGGTAACACCTCTCCCAATGAGGCCACCTGTTGGCCATTGTTGGTGATCCATTATACTTAAGGATGGGATGTTGGTTGTTGAGCAGTCCTTGATTTGGCAACTGAATAGTTAAGGAACTTGCAACACACCACTTTGGACATTACTGGGTTAGAAGGGCAGTCAGACAGGCCCAATCAAATCAATCGACTAGTGCCATCCAGCTCTAGCACCTAAATGTTTAGTTCCAACTGTATTCTTCAAATTGCCCTTGTGGCAAGCTCCAAACCCTTTTTATCTTATTGGTGTGACAAGGTGATGACTGAGAGTCAATTGCATTGAGAGAATAAGTCTTTGAAAACAGTTAAATTGTATAGCAATAAGTATTTTCTACAGAAAGCCAGAAATTGGCTGGAGCTTGAAATCCTACTCCCTGCTTGAGTATACTGGTTGTGTATCCTCAACTCAACCAATATGAATAGGTTTCTCTATTGATAAATTCCCAGCTCAAGTTGGACTCCATGTTGGGTGGCAAAGCATAGGACTTGCAAAGAACAAGTACTACTTTTGGGTTCTTTAAATAAAAGAGCAAAATGAAATCTGAGTCAGGTTTAGAGAATAAGGCTGCAGAGTTTCCAAGATTCATTTTACTTGAATCTTTGGAAGAGGCCTGCGGAGCCAAATAATCTTCTTTCTTGATAGAGAAGGTTATTTCAAGCAGACCAATCCCATAGATTGTCAAAAAGACAAGAAACAGAAATTTGCTTGCAGAAGTGGACAGCAGGAGGCATGCCACAAATATCTTCAAAATAAAGATGTTCCACACTATCAAATGTAAGGTGTACCCACGTAAGTGACTTAACACTTCAAAAGAAGTTATAAGGAACAGGGAGCTATCCTTGGTTACATCAGAATAAATATGAGCAGCCTTGGAAAAGCAAGGAGTACAGACTACAAAATGATAACTATCAGAAAAAGCAGGATGGTAATTCAGACAAATACACGCATATTAAGTTTCAATTAACCTAAAATACCTAAAGTAAAAATTGGATTTTGCCTAATGAGTATGGAACAATATATCAATATATACCTGTATCCTGGAGGTGCTTTAAATGTCAAAGGCATGGCTAGCATGGGAAGTGTAATAAAAATAGGGTAATAATTATTTATATTAGTTATTTTATTTGTACTGGTAAAAATGGTATGTAGCGAGGAACTTTGAGAGTAGGTGTATTTTATCACTGAGGTCATATACTACAATATTGTCCATACTTCAGGATGATGGTCACAGATTATTCAGTTTGACAGGTTGTTTTAAGATTCACATATGTTTAAATTTTGAATTAAGTAGAGCTAATTTAGCTATTGGAAAATAAACAGCTCCAATACTTGGTTAATATAAGACTAAAATGAGGTGACTCATGCAATGATCCTCTTTTGGCTAATGTAATAATTAGGAAGATGACGTCACACTGAAAAGTTTAAGACAAGTATCTTTATAACATTAGCAAAATGAGATAATTAATAGGTTATATAAAAAAAGATAATTTTGAATTCAGTCTGTCGGCCATTGAAGTTTGGGAGTCGGCAGTTGCAGATGGCAGTTTGAGTTTGGTCCATCATAGTGAACAAGGTCAGGGGAGTGTGGGTGTTTCTTTGGTGTATCTGCCAAGCTGAGACTCGTTCATAGACCCTTACAATGTCTTCCTCTCTCCTCGTGTTGTGTTAATTGTTAGAAGAATGTTAGATCTGAATAAAACACCTTTGAATCTGAAGCACCTGAGTTGTTCTGTATTTGAAGAAGTATAACATATATTGATGTTCAAGATGATGATATGATGTTGTATTCTCTCACCACATTTGGTACCATGACAAGGATGGGACCACAGGAAGGTTGCAGAGGATGTCATACATATAGAAAGTGTGACCAAAAAGATACAGAGCATATGAAAAAAAAACTACCCAAATAATACTAAACGCCCAATTTATCAAGAAACCTTGCCATCTCTTAAGTTCTTGTGACATATACAAAAAAGAGAAGAAAATACTTTGAATAAAGTATAAATGAAATCTTAGTTTTTGGGAGCTAGGAGGATAGTAGGGTCCTACATGGGAGAAAACACTTACACTTCTGTAGCCCAAAGAATGAGCCCAATCATAAACAGCAATCTACCAGCCAATTACAGAACTCTCATTGAGAAGCTAATCCACTAGGAACCAAATGGTTGGTCAAAGTTTCAGGAGCAGCTGAAAAACCTACACTTCACTAAAATTCATCATACAGAAACACTAACAAAACCAAAAGAACTCACAACAAAGAAAAAAATCAATGAAATAACTGAAAAGAAGATCTCTGAGATCTCCAATCCATCCACCAAAAACTATCAAAGACAGACTAAAATTCTTGTCTCCCAAAAAGCCATAACCAATCAGACAAAAACCAGAAACTTTCATTGATCAGTCAAGAAAAACCCATATCAACACCAAAGTGAACAATGAAAGACCAGGAAGTGCACTCAACCTACCCTCAGCCAAATTCAATTGATACCCCTCAGCATCAAGAATAAGATCACCTAAAAGAATTGATAAACAATGCAATGCCCAGGGATCAACCAAACCCTTAATAGATCCTATCATGTGGAAAGTATGGTTATTGAAACTGACAATATAATTGCAAACCTCAATCTATATGTAAAGTATATCTGAAAGCAATCACAATTCACACAAATATAAATATATAATTGTTTTTCTTTTATAGTAAGTAAGTAAAGTTGTCGACCATAGCCAAGGGTGACCCAAAGGCTCCCTTTTCAATAGCTACAACACCTACATGTTGGGGAGGGTGCTACTCCACTCCCTTAATTGCTCCATTTTACCCTTGGTCCTTATGTTATAAAGCTGAGTGTTAAGCAAGGTAGCATCAAGTAGCATTTTTTGAATCTTTAGTATGACTCAACCTGGGATTAGATCCCAGGTCTCCTGGGCTATTGGCGAACACTCTAACCATTATGCCAAAGAAAAAATGTACAAGTAAAGATTAATACCATACTTGAAACCATTTTACTGTGAGTAAGTAGAACTGTTTGTGTTATATAGCAATACTTAAAACCATTTAACTGTATGCAAACAAATGAGCTCAAACTTATTTTGAAAGTTACCTACAGACCATTCACTTTAAAATCATCTATTTATAAACAAGATTTGTCATTAAATAACCATCAAGGGTTGATATGCCCTAAAACTGAACCAACCAACCAAATTGGTAAATAGGAAAACAGAATTTACTGCTTTTTAGAATAATGATATTTCCATTATTTTTGCTTTTGATTACCAATTTCTTTTCTGAATTTCTTAACATACTCTTTTCTGATGATGACAAATCAATTCAAACTAAAAATTGGTCTTTTCTTTTTAATTTCACACAACACATATACACATACATCTGTATTCATTTTTGTTCTTTTTTTTATTAGTAACAATAGAGAATGCTAATTATGATATTAAATGTATTATTTTGTATAGATACATATGTTTCAACCAATTTTAGATCAAAGGTCTGACACTTGTGTTTCTGACATGGTTAAGAACTAACATCATTATGTATTTAAAGCTCCTAATTGTGGTACCAACAGAAACTAATGATATATTCAGACTGTCTGCAAATCTGATATTCTGTTTTTTTTTTTTTGTCTAATTTCTACTGACCCCCAATGTTTGAAATGTTGAACAAAGAAGTCAAAAATGAAAAACTATGGCTTAATGACAAACTGCTAAAGACTTGATTTTTCACCCATTATTTTTTGGCTTTCATTTTAGTGGAAAAAATCAGTCTAAAAACTGTTCAAGTCTTAAATTATCAAATTTAGTTGAGATGAAATAATTTCATAAAACATTTTGAAATTATAATATTAAGTTATTTTCTTATTTCATGACACAAAATTTTATGAAGACTATATTCTTTGTGTCTTTAAATTGAAATAATTGAAAACAGAGGGGGACATAAGCTGATATTCAAACATGTATTTCATATTACTTCTTAGTTTGGAATTCACATGACTTGAAATTTTATGCATATATCTTTTTGCTGAGTAAAAAATAAAACAAACTTATATAGCTCAATCAACAGGGCTGAGAATAACCTGATTACATCCCCTGGAGAGGAGTAAGACTCACCCTATAGTGCTGTCCTAGGTATGACACTGAATTGCATCTGGTCCTGTGATTCAAGTTCTGTAGTTCTGAGGAGTGTGCAGTACCCTTCATCACTATTATTTCTAGGTCAACTCTGTTCACTGTAGTAGTACAAGTTAGAGAAGAATGATGACCTGAGTGACATTTTATTAAAAGAAATGAAATTAGAAAGATGAGAGATATTCAAAATTATTAGTAATGGTGAAAAAATTGATGCTGATATACCAGCCAGACTAATCTATTTCAGAAGTATTCAATAAACCAAGTCACCAGGGCATTTCAAACCCAGTTGGCTGGGGCATCTATGCAAAGGAGTAAGACCCTTCAATGAGTATCTGGGATATGAGACTAAACTGCATCTGATGGTGAGGTTCCAGTCTTGGAGCTTTGGAGAATATGGGGTACCCATTCATTTCCATTACTCCCAGGTTCACTCTGATCAAGAGTGGGAGTACCTGTTAGGGTCCAATCTATGGCTCAGATTGAACTATTTATCAACATTAAATTGAATTATTAGAGTTAGATAACATTGCTTGAAACTATTTAACTGTGTGAAAAGAAATGAGCTTAGGTTCATTTAAAAATGTTACCAACAAACTTTTCATTTAAAAATCACATGTAAGCAGGATTTGGTATTATATAACCATCCAGGGTTGATATGCCATTAAACCAAATAACTTTACTGCAGGGATTTCATTTTATCCCAGGGTAAGGAATAAGTTCTTTAGCATCTAAATTTCTCAACAAAGAAAATCACTAAACACAGAGTTGAAGTTTGTACCAGCCCAATTTATGCACCTTGCTGACTAGCTGATGTATACTACCTCCTACTATAATGTTCCGTGTCTACAATTTGAACCCTATGGAGTGGGTAAAATGTACAGTTCTTCCTCTAGCTATGACCTGCCCGGCCAGATTTTTCCACTTCACATTTGGTTAAGGCATTTTTACATACTTCCAATCTGACAATAAGTGGACTGCTGTTTTCCTCCTTATTTATCATTGCACATATGCAGACTAATCTCTTTACAGATCAATTCAAAGAGTAAACAAATTATTTGGTAACATGTTCCCAACTTGGAAAATCTAAACAGGAAGAAAAAAGAAACAGTAAAAAAAGTAATAGATGCTTATCATCAATTTCAAGTTTTGATTCCTTTTTCTATTTCTTCTCCATTATGTGTTTTCTCTTTTTTACTATAAATTGGAAAAGCACCTTTTCTTGCTTAGTCTTTGTAAAGTAAGAACTATTAATATTAGGTACAATTTGATGATCCAATACAATGGAGCACTTTTCAGCTATATCATCGACTATTTTCTGCCGTTAGTTCTAATGTACAATGATATACAATAGTTAGAGCTAATGGATATAACTTAAGCCTTTTTTATCATTTTCAAAATATCTCATGACTGATTCAGTGATCCTCTGTTCCATATAATAATGAGATTTGTTTGGATAACTGAAATGAACAGATTTCATATATTTGTACTCCTTTTAGGCTGCTTTCATATTTTATATCTGGTATCATTTATAGATATATATTCACTACAATACTCACTTCACATTTTTTCTCATTCTGAATACAAATCTTTCTCTTTGTGACTATTTCGTGATTTGTTTGCATCCATCTTGGTCATTTAGAATGCTACATTAGGCAGATTTCCTAATTCTCGCACACATTACAAAATTACTAACTTAATCTTCTTTCATATATATATATATATATATATATATATATATATATATATATATATATATATATATACATGAAAGAAGATTAGGTTAGTATATATATATATATATATATATATATATATATATATATATATATATATATATACGTGTGTGTGTATGTGTGTGTTTGTATGTGTACATATATGTAGATACAAAACTTTCTAAAAACTTTCCTAATTCTATCACATGCCTATTTTTTGTTCTTTATAAATTTAGTGCAGTTGGTACATCATACTTCTTAGGGCCAATTTATTACTAATTCTGGTATTTTACTTTGTATCAACGAAAGGTTTTTATTACTTTTTTTCATTCACTTTCCTACTTCTACCCTGTGCCATGCCATTCATGGCATTGTGCAGGGAATATTCAGTATTTAATTATTTCTTTCTCTGTCTGAAAATTCTAGCTATGAAATGAACATGAAGAGATGAGATTTCTTTTTCAGATTTTATCCTGCTCTACAGGCCAACATTTGAGCACGTTCTTGATTTAAGAAAAATGTTTTGTTAGTTCATATATATATATATATATATATATATATATATATATATATATATATATATATATATATAAAGTAAAAAGTAGACAGCCTAGATAAAAAAAAATATGTTTAAAATGATATTTCTTTTTACTTTATATATTATAGCAAAAATATTTTTTGATATGTTTAAACAGTAGCCTAGTTCAAATGTTTGTGCATAATGTATGTATGATAAATGCAAAAGTACATCCATAATTTTCTGACACTAAAGTGTCAGAAATTATGCATTCATTATATATACATAGGTGGAAACTACACATACATGCATATATATATATATATATATATATATAGATAGATAGATAGATAGAAGCAGATTTATATCTCGATGTAAAGATAAATACACTATGCTAAGAGACTATTACTATTGATTGGAGTGTTTACTTAGAGCCTCATGATTCTGGACTTGTACTACAACTATGATAATCTTTGTAAATAACTACATAAACAGTGTTTGGTGGTAAAAGAAAAATTTTTATAAACCTAACAGATGAACAAATTGATCAACTGAAATTATCTGGATTTATTTAGGTTATATATATATATATATATATATATATATATATATATATATATAAAATCAATAATCAGTGTCCACAAAGTGACAGAGAAAATCTATTGAACTTATACAAACATTTTGATTGAAAATTATACATATTATAATGGAAGTTTGTTCTGGAAAAATGTTTCAGGTTTATAAATATTTGCTAAACAATCCTGACTAGTAAATAGTATTTTTTTATTCGAATTTTTTTAATAGATATTTATTAGTATTTTCACATTGAGAGTTAAAAGAGTTTATATGATTTTTTCTTTGCTTCTCTCTTTATTTTTTGCTTACTGAGTAGTCACAACACCTTATTGGCAAATAAATTCCCCTTTTTTAATTTTTTTGTAAAATATATTTTTGACAAGATCTACAGAAAAATCCAGAAAGAGAGTGTCTAATTTACCCAAGGCTTTTTTTTGTCATCGTAGAATTATTACTTTTCAAGAATGGTAATTTTTTCCTTTTGCATGTCTGAATATTCACTTCAAGAAATTACGATAACTGCAAAGACCATTAATGGTTTTTATAAAGCATACAAAACAAGCTTGTTGACATTTCTCCTGATTCCTGCACTTGATTTGAAAAAGTGGCATGTCTTTTTTTATGAATTAGGACAGACTAACATGAATGTAAACTGACATTTTCAGTTTGTGACAGCAGGGTTTGATCTTGCGAAGAAGGCAATTAATCCTGCAAGAAAAAAACATGAATTTATCCAATTACTTTGAAGTAAAAAATCAAATATAATATTCTGTGTATTCATAGAGCATTATTTATATAATAGCAAATTTGTGGGACTTTTATCAATACATAATATTTTGTATTCTTTTTTAAGTATGCACAGGTTAAGGTTATTGCCTTAGGAATAGGACTTGATGAGGCAAGTTCAAATCCTATATGAAGCTGTTCGCATTTCACTTCATTTGGCTAAAGGCATGGATCCATCTATTCCCTACTCCTCATCTGTAAATAAATAGTAGGGTAGACTTGCAACTGTGGAGTATTAGAACCAAGACCTGCAGTTTTTAAGGTAGTATTACAATATAAGTGAATACTACCAGGATGTGAATAGATTAGTTATTTTTACTTAGATTATTCGAACTATTGACCTAATAATATTGTTATACTCACAATGTTTCGGCCAATATGTCCTTCGGCCTTCTTCGAGGGTTTTATGTTGAACAGGGAAGTCCACACAGAATCTAGAACTAAACTCTTTATATGAACCACAGGGGTAGACTGTTCTAATTCTTTTTACCATGACTGGGTACAAGTGTTTAGTTATAATAAGATTTCTTTTTTGTTATTCCTACCTTTTGTTAGGACTGAACTTGCAACCTACTGATGATTTCACTCCAAAGCACTTTCCAACCAAATGCCTTATCCACTGCACCATGTGTCCTTGTTATTCATATTTACCAACCCCTCCGCTTGGGCAGGATAAGACACAAGGTCAATTTTTAAGCAAAGTTGAACAGGTTTGAATTCAGAGTTTTCTTTCTCCTATACTAATTGCCTCAGCAAAGCTGAAGAATCTAGTCTGCCCGACTATTTACCCATAGCTGGAGGGAGAATTATTGGATTCATATCTTTCCCAAAGGTATTAGTGCTATGTGAAATGCAATCAGTATCGGCCAGGATTTGAACTCGTGTTGCTGTGTCCATTTCCTAAGACAATAACCATTACACCATGGGCACCTCCTTGTTATTAGTTATTAAAAAGAGCTAACATCCGTAACAAAAACTAGTTGACAAAGTTCAATATTTCATTTGTTATCCAAGGAGTCACAAGATATAACCCTACTCTTGGACTGAAAACAGCAGTTAACTAGAACTTACTGAGGTTACCAGACCCAATCAGGCATCAAAGGTGTAGTAGGAACTAGTGGGACTTTGTGGCCCATGCAAAGCAAAAGTGGAGGTAGAGTATTCAATAAATCCCAATAAACAATAGATTTCTTGATTGACCCTCTCTCTTGAAAACTGAAGTTTGAGGAGATAAGTGTTTGGGTTTACTGAGAGAAAGGAATAATTCAAAGATATAGAAAAAGTCAGTTCTTGCTAAAATGAAGTAGCTGCCCTCCATATAGAGAGTTATCCGTTTCTACCTACTTTTACAGCCTCAGAAACTGAATGGAGACAATAAAACATCAAAAATCCAAAAAGTTGAAGCAAGTCGTATTTTCATGTTTCTCTTCCCATATTTGACAATAAACCAAAATAGTCACTGGAGACTATGTTACAGTAGTCTGACTCTTGGTTCTGTGTTTAACAGGCAACGCCCTTGAAAACATTAATACCAAGTTGTATAATACCTTACCCTTCATTTAGACAATATTGTTGTCATTAGAAGGGAAGAGCTGTGGCATGGGCAACTGCTGGTTTTTCACATAATCTTGACCAAGCCTGTGCCAAGATTTAGGCGAAGATGTATATTCTTTTCAGTCAGAAAGTGCCATATATAGATATTAAAATCATTCAGAAATCAGTGGCTTGATTAGACAGAAAATGTTTTATAAGTGAGTGCATTTAAACAATATGGTGCAGACAAAATTGTTCTACAATGTGCCATTTTTGCTGCATTATGCTAACAAATACTAAAGATTTAAAGGTTTTAATAGCATTTGACCACACTTAATAATTGATAAGAATTCTATATCAGTCTTGAACATTTTAAAAAATTTTCTTTCATATTTTATAGGTATTACTTTTGCAGTCAGTGTTAGAAATTCAACATTTTATATGAAATTATTTTTCTTTTGCATTTTCTATGTGAGTTCACAGTAGCAGTTAAATTCATAGCCAGAAGCCATTTTCAGTTTTTTTGTTTTTTTAATTTCTAAACATTTTCATCTGTTCCATTTTTAAAAATTGTTAATTCAAGCACACTCCACATCTCTTTTTGACAAAATTTTGCATTTATTTGGAACTGAATTGTTATTGCTTCGTTGAAGTAAGTGATTTGATTTGATTTATGTGAACCCACTTAGGAACATGGGTACCAAAATTAAATTTTCTTCTCACACTTTCTTTTCAAAGATGTCATCTATGACCATAATTTTACCAATGGCACGTGCAAATAATTCAACTTAAAAGTAGCCAGCTCAAGAATATTTGAATAATGCCAGACTTTCTTAAATAAACAATATCGTGGTCATCCAAATGCCTGTGTAGCTTTAAAGTTAGAAGTTGCTTCATTAGGGAATGTGTGGTAGGAATAACAATGCATTTGCTAAGACATTATTTTTGCTATATTTCTGGGACATATTACAACTTATTTAAATTTCTATATATATTCATGTGTATACATATGCCAACAGGAATATGATTAGATTTCTCTCTCTCTTTCTCTCTCTCTCTCTATATATATATATATGTGTGTGTGTGTGTGTGTGTGTGTGTGTGTGTGTGTGTGTGTGTGTGTGTGTGTGTGTATATAAATACACTCACATCATCATGATGGACTCTCCCATTAATCTTGATGTATGCTGACCCAACAATTCAGTTTACTTTTTACAATTACAAATATATTTTGATGATGGACTCCCCCATAGGTCTTAATGTATATGGACACAACTGTTCTGTTTACTTTTGACTGATATATTATAGTTTCATGATAATGGACTTTTCCATCAAAATATGTTATGATCATGATGAAGATCTCTCCTGTTGATCTTGATATTTGAGGGCCCAATAGTTGTGTTCAATTTCAAGTTTTTATTATTTTTTTTTATTTATATATACACATGCATAAACAAAAAACCTCTTAATTTTTCATTTTACTTCCCTTGTTTCTCTAGAAGGGATCATAAATGTGGATTAAGCCAGATTAAAAACATTCTATGGTCTTTGGACCATTCTACGGACATTGTCCTAAATAAGAATGAGACGTGGTTATTGTTGTCTTGAGACAAACTGAGATGTTAAACTGTCTTCCCCACTTCTCTCTTAGGACACAGAGATTTGAATTACATGGTTAAATCATAAAATACACCTACCCACATCTATGCCAAGGTAGTTATGCTCCCTATTTCCATCAATCAGTCTCACTGTATAGATAGATGTATGTATTGTCAATGAGATAGATATTTTTACTTAGATATAATAAATGTACTAACATACTAACATGAAGATGTATGCCTATGTATTTATCTATATCCACATGAATAATACATATTTATGAAGGCACCGTATACATATACATTCTATTATAAAACAAAAACAAAAAAAACTGAAGCTTCTGGTTTGGAGCCTAAAATCTGTCTAGAATAGATTAATTTACAATTTTTGAAGACAAGAATAGGTGGAGAGATAATTATTCAAACCTTGCTTTGTTCACAAGGAAGTCTAGTTTGAAGACGCAAAGTCTGTAAATAGACAGCTGACATGTGTATTTGCAAAAAATGAAATCTATCTCTTGGATATATACCAAATAAAAATTAATTGAAGAAAATGGCAGAGTCCAGCTTCTTAAGCAGCCATCTTGATAAGAGGTACGTCTAATTATTAACAAATATTCATTCTTTTGCTCACTTGTCACTTGTTTTTTGGCAATCACTGCGTATATTTGCATGATGGACTGAATTTTTTTCTGTTCAATTATTTTTTCACTCTATTGTAAGGCTAGTTAATGATTATCCCACAAAAGCATATAGTATACAAAGCAGACAGATAAACGGTTTTGTTTCTATTTTATTTGTAAAAATATATACAGCATGAATATGCATGTACACATAAAACTGCAAGAGTGTGCATAAGATACGTAAGTATATATATATATATATATATATATATATATATATATATATATATATATATATTATAACAGTCTTGGTTGTCACAATCTTACTTTGTGGATTTGTGGCTGACCAAATGCAGTATAATTTGGGGAGTGCTCAATATCTGTGACAGAGCTATTATATAATAATGATAAGTAAATATATATCAGTTTTTTTATATATTTAATAGCATGGAAGCTTCTTTACAACCATAAGTTTCAGGGTGTCTTATAAATGACAAACATCAGGCAGAGAAAGAAAGATATTGGAGAAATCGAAAGAATTGAAAAATACAGTCAAAAGGACGTTATGATTGTATACAACTCTTTATGTGTGCATGTGTATATGTGTGTGTGTGTGTGTGTGTGTGTGTTTGTGTAGATTATATTGTCGTATTAATATGTGTAGTCTTCTAAGTGATATTTAGTATGTCTGTGTATGAAGTTACATGTACTGTGCAGCAAATTTGAGGTTTCTTCTGGATATATGAGTTGCAATGTGTAGCCAAAGTTGCGACAGTCTGAGCAAGTAAAAAAATTTATCAAATATATATAAAAACTAATATATACTTACTAATTATTATATATATATATATATATATATATGTGTGTGTGTGTGTGTGTGTGTGTGTGTGTGTGCATCAAGGTTGCATAAGTGAGTGTGTGCATGGATGTCAAGGTTGTATAAGTTTCCATAGACACCTGTATGTATGCATGTGTATCAAGGCTGTATTAATATGTGTCTATGTGTCTGTTGGTTAATGTGTATTAAGATTGCATAAGAGTATGTGTATGTCTGCATGTGGATATCATGATTGCATAGATATGCATTATGCATGGGTAGGTGTTAAGGTTGCATAAGTGTGTGCATTTGTGTTTAAAAGCTGTATAAATCTGTTTGCATGTGTGTCTATGGATGCGTGCCTTTGTGTCAGAGTTATATGTGCATCAGTGATGTATAAGTTTGAGTGGGTTGGTGTGTTAAAGATGTGATAGTGCATGTGCATATGTTCATCCTCATGACAAGGTTGTAAAAGCAACCATGGGTAAATGTGCATCAAGGCTACATAAGGCTGCATTGGTTAGTGCATCAAAGTTGCCTTAGTGTATGTCTGTAGTTAGATACCAGGGTTGCATAAGTGTCCATGGGTACATGTGCATGAAGGCTGCATAATGGTATGTGTTTGAAGCCTGCAGAAGTACTTGTGTATCAGAACTGTTTTCAAGGATTAGATATGTCAAAGGGATGTGAGTGTATGGGTTAAGCTGTGAAATAATTTATGCAGTTATCCATGAAGACAATTTCTCTGGAAGTGAGAAAATTGTCAAATTTTTCTCAAGTCCACCACATTGGTATAAGAGGAATTTTTTGTTCCTTGCTTCTTTCCTTTTATTGGATATTTTATATCATCTATTACTTTTATCTGATCATACTTCTTACCATTTTTGATAGAAAATGGCCGAAGATACCCATGAACATTTCATTGTTTTTAACTTCATTAGTGAAATATTTGATTTTACTGTAAGATGCTCCTTTTGACCCAAAATTGAGGAATCTTTCTAAGAACCAACTGAAGTACATTGTTGATTTTCTGTTCTGAAATACTGAACAAAAGAAAGTAAAAAAGGAAATAATTACTGAATTTGTTTATACAAAGAGATTAATTTTTAAAAAAGAGTGCTGATTAACAGAACTATAAAACAAACCAAATAAATAAGTTAGTATTACACAAATAAAATAAGTAGCCTTCAATTGTTTTTTGGGACAAAGATAAGTTATGAGTAAATATGTTGATTAAAATTATCAAAAGTGGCTTAAGATGCTTAAAATATCAACATTTCATTATGTTAAATGTGTTGGATATATTACTTTTATATCATTTATAACTTATATCATAATTTATATCACAACTTTCACAATTCTTATATATATTAATATATATATATATATATATATATATATATATATATATATATATATATATATATATACATATGAGTATACATGCACCGATAAGAAAGAGATGAAATCTCTCTCTCTCTCTCTCTATATATATATATATATATATATATATATACATATATCATGAAGGCACTCATGTTGCAATAGATACTGTTGTAGGAAATGGTCACTGTGATCCAAATTCTAATACTGGATCAGGCTGTTTGCATTACACATAGCCCTGATATATTTGTAAAAGTTATGAATTCAACTATTCTCTCTCCAAAGAATAATTAAGACTAAACTCCTTTATCTTTAATAAAGAATTGACTCTATGATAATAAAGACTAGACTCTTTAATTTGGGTATGGCAACCAATATAGCTAAAGTAAAACTCTGAATTCACACTCCTTTAACTCTGTTTAACAATTGATCTTCTATCACATCTTTCTAGGATGAAGGTGTTGGTTATATATATATATATATATATATATATATATATATATATGTTATTTAGTGAAGTAATATATATATATATATATATATATATATATATATATATATATATATATAAAACTTCACTTATGTATATGATATAGAATTCTATTTATATTAGAATTAAAGGAAATAACTGAAAATTCTAATACAAATTGCTTAATTTTTTATCATAGTTTCAATTAATATTTCTATAAAACAAAGTAAATAGTAAAAAAGAAAAATTAAGACTACTTTTTTACCTGCTAAATAAAGGCATGTTTTTTGCTATTTGTAGGTAACAAGTCTGCCCATTTTGCTACCCAGCTCGAGAACCTTCTTTAGCATGATTTTACTACTATAAGTCCTCTCTATCTTATGTAGTGTTTGATCTAAATTATTAACTATAAAACATATACAGTTGCCTTTAATTTTTCTTTTCCCCAAAGATAGGAAATAAATAGATATGTAGATTAAAATTATCTAAAGGGCCTTATGATATTAAGTATATCCACATTTTTTAATGAATTTGTAAGTGAAACAGTGGGTTTTGCTACATGCGAGATATTACTACAACCGTGAATAAACAAAGATAAACAACAAAATTACTCGATGTAAAAGAAAATATTTCCTCATACACAGAACCAATTTAAATCTTAAAAAGAAAAATCTGATGCGATTTGTAAAAACACAAGTAATTAAAATAATGTAGAACAAGTGTATATATCAAATCTAGGACAAGTAGTTCTAAATAAATTAGACGTTTATAAAACACAAGAACATACATATCTACCCCAGCATTAAATGCATATTTTACAGTCAGCCTGTAAAAAAATTTACAAATGTTTGTCATTATTTTTCTTTGTGGAATTCATTGTAGTAATTACAGGTCTTCTAGAGGAGAAAGTTAAGACTTAGACAGTTTTCATTGCCACATTCAAAATAACTTTTCTTTTAGTTCAAAGAAGATATATATATATATATATATATATATATATATATATATATATATATATATATATATATTGTGGAAAAGGGAAAATGATTAGATCTTCTCTCTTCTCAAAGGCCATGAATAGTAGAAAAAATCATGATTATACTTTTGTGATTATAGTACAATGAATTGGAGGTCATTGGCATCCATAAATCAGTGATCAGTAAGCTATTCTTATAATTGAACTATTTGCACGTTCATCATTTTAGACACACACACTTATAATAGTATAAAAAGTATTTACTTTATAGAAATGTTTGTGTTCAACGTAAACACCTTCCTTTGGTTATCTTGGGTATGCCATTAAACTGTATTCAGTGCTGAGGCTCTATCTCTGGAACTGTATATCATTACCATTACTTCCAGGTTCATTTTCACCAAGAATAACTGAATCTGTTAGGGTCTTATCAATAGGTCAAAGAGATCTGTTGGAAAATGAATAATATTTGATAGGAATGCTTGAAACAATAGAATTCTGAGCAAAAACAAAAACTATTATTATGTCTGCTTTTTGGTTTGCATATAAACTTTTGTAGGTTATTTAATGCCAAATCCCTTTTTATACAAATTAACAGTTCTTTTTCAAACAATTCAGTTTAGCATAAATACACAGTTTAATTGTCAAAAACATTTTTACTTCAAGCTATTAACTTTTGTCAAACAATTCTAATCCAAACAATTTTTAGTATAAGTACAGTTTTAGTTTTCACATAGTTAGATGTCAAAACAGTTCTATTTCAACCAATTCAGTTTAGCATACCAAACAATTCAATTTAGCATAAGGGGCACTCTACATTCCCCAAAGCTCTAGCATTACTGGAACCTCACTATCAGATTGTTTAATCTCATATCCAGGACACTTGCTGGGAAGGGGTCTTACTCCTCTGCAGAGAAGCAGTCAGTGAATTCTAAGGTCCCAGCTACCTGGGCAATTACTATTGTGTTTTTATCATATCTAGTATTATTAATATCATTAATCATAATAATATTAATTTATTATTATTATTATTATTATTATTATTATTATCAAATAATTACTTGAAAGCATATGATTATGCATAAGTTATTAGTATTAAAGTGGAACAGTTGAAACTGTGTGCCAAATGAATCAAATTTTGGCATTAAATAACCCATTAGGAGTTGATATGCTCTTGAATATACTAAACCAAATTGAACCTCCTTTTTCGGTGCTCTTTAACAGATGGTGAATTGTAATCAAATATATGGAAGATTATACAGTGGAAATCGGAGATAGAATTTTAGGAGTAGAGTGTTCGCCAATGGTTCGGGAGACCGAGGTTCAATCGCAGGTTGAGTCATACCAAAGACTCAAAAAATGGTAACTGTTGCCACCTTGCTTAACACTCAGCATTATAAGGTATAGATCAAGGGTAAAATGGAGCAATCCAGGGAATGGAGTAGTGCCCTCCCCTACACCTAATAAAAAGGGAGCCTTTGGATCACCCTTGACTATAATCGTCCTCTTACATGTCAGGATGTTGATATCGATTTGCCTTCAAGAAAATACATCAAAAAGTCTTGATCTTTAAGACGAACAAAGCATTCATTTCACACAACAAATATATATATATATTAACGTAACCTCCTTTCATGTCAATACACAATTAAGTAGTGAATATTTATCATGCAGACTAAACATTATACAGTGATAATTCCAGATCAGAATTCAACAAATAAACATGCTAGTCATCCTTGTATTTTGTTTATGATATTATCTCCTGAATTTGAAATTATGTGAGTAATGTTGTGGAGGTTTTTGGCAAGAACAGCATTTTCATGATTCAAGCAATCTATCTTCTTAGGCTGAAATGACTTTCTTAAGTAATGAGAACTATCACTGTGTATAAAAGCTATCTATCTTCTTGGGCTGAAGTGACTTACTTAAGTAAGAAGAACTACCACTGTGTATAAAAGCTCCAGGCTTATTGTACTTTGTTTTGTGTTTTTCTTTAGAAGCAGTTTATTGTTTTGGTTAGACTTCTTTGAGGATGTCTGATCTGATAATTAACTTCCCTCTATCAAATTATCACAATTAGTATTGAATTACAAATAACTTCATAGAAAACAACTCTTTTGATTCCCTATTGTAACAGATACTCAGTCTTGGACACAGAAGACTTGGCTTTGAATTTTTTCTTAAGTTTATTCATTGTAATTTATAGTTGCTTCTTCAAGATTTCATTAAGGTGACTCATAATGAAATCAAGGATAATAAAAATCTTCAAAGTTTAGCTATTATTTTAGATTGCTTCAATAAAAGTAACTACTGCATTTCCAAGATGGATTCTGTTGTCCATAAATCCAAATCTTGCTAGGAAATGCGAATGAGGGTTTCTGAAACCTTGAATTTTTTCTTGGTAATTATCTTTTTTCTGGCAAGAAGACAGACTAAAAAATTAACAATTACAATAAAAATCATGTGGCTTATATTAACTCATTCTGTGCCAAAGGACATTAATTTATATATTCCTAACTTACCCATTAAGTACCACATGGTCTTATGTGAAATCCTTCTTTTTAAGAGTGATGCTTTATCTTCATTCTGTCCTCTTGAAATTGCTTAGAGGAAAACTTGCTTTCTAAAGAATCCCTTGTGTTCTATTCTTGGCCAAAATGCATCACCAAATATATGAACTTATCAAGAAGAAAAAAATCATATCAGGTTGAATAAATATTCTTCCTAACAGTGGTTTTCTGTTATACATCATACTAGAAGACCAATGAACCAGTTAGGTTCCCATAGTAATGGTAATCCATGATAATACTGAGGCTTCTATTTAGTGAAGGAGTCTAATTTGCATATATAGTTATCTGCTATATTTATATTTGGATGATTTAAAATATGTTCCATATGAACTCAGATCCTTCAAAATTATCATTCAGTAGCAAATTGACAAGAAAATTGCTTTATTCATAGTTAGATAATTTCAAGAGTAAAACTGGAATGAGCCATTTTTACAAGGTTATAGTTAAATCATATATATATATATATCAGGGGCGGAGACGGGACTAGTGCTATTCGTGCCCAGCACGACCAATAACTCGGTCAATGTTATTCAAAATGGATTAAAGATCATCCATTAATTTCAAGCAAACATACTTAGTCTGATCTCAATTAAATTACATATCTATTCAAGTTTCGATAACTAAGTAGCCAAAAGTTCATAAATATATCTGGGAATAATACAACGATGCTGTTTTGAATGGATGGTCTTTGTCCGGCCACCGTCAGATTCATTGAACATCCCATAAAATCGGCTATAATGTTGAACACGCGCAAATCTGTGCCGAGCACTAGACCCTTATAATAACAGTAATGTTAGAGAAATCCGCTTTTGGCTGTAGCCAATAGCAAGAGTAACCCAAACATCATGCTCAAAAATTTTAGCACATTCTGACTGCTGACTGCTTACAGCTGTCTTGGGAAGAGGTAGAGGGACCGAGAGAGAGAGAGAGAGAGAGAGAGAGGGGGGATAGCAGATCAGAGCCGTCCCGACCTCATCATCATCGCTATGGTAAATGTTGGTTAAACGGCGTGTTTTAATTCGTTTTTTCACTAACAGATCTCTATTTCTTTAATGAATGTTGCATATACTACATTCTGTAACTAAAATTTGTTTATTTGAATACATTTTCAACAAATAATCTTTATTTTAAGCGAAATTGAAACTACTAGCTGTGTCTGTGTATATTGTCATCAGTTTCTTTATTCTAATAAATATATTTTTCTCGTCATAGTAATGAACATCTTCTCTTTTCTTCTATACTTTTGAAAGGAAAAAAAATTATCTTATCTACTGTATTAACAAGACTACAAATTATATAGTATCTTGATTGTTTACAAAAAAAACACCATGCAAGGTACGTTTGTCAATCTGTGCTATACAATGGAGAATCACGCAATAGCAACTATGATGACTTACTTTGGGTCCACGGACCACGGGTTGGGAACTGAAGTTGACAGAGGGCGGTGGGGGGCACAAGTAGCAAAAATAGGCTAGGGTCGTCACTGATATATATATATATATATGATTTAACTATAACCCAGTAAAAATGTATACTCCCCTACCCCCGTAGGGTCGAGTTCTCTAGCGAAGAAGTAATCGTGCTGCCTGCCATTAGTGTCTATTGCAAGTCTCTTCGTATTTGAATTGAGATCTCAGCGGCCGTTGAATGGATGTATGTAAACAATAGTAATTGTGATTCATAACCGTTTAAAATGTACTTCGCAGCTAATATCTCCTCATGGCTAAATGGTTAGAAGCTTTGGCTTGGCGTTTGAGTCAACCAGGTTTCGATCCCAGCTACGGGGAGATACTGTCTAGCCACACTGATGAGTTCTGATAGAACGAAACAGATCTGTCTGTGGATGACTATATATATATATATATATATTTATTTATTTATATACATTGAGAGAGATAAATAACAGGCTGTTTGCTTCTTATTATGTTCCATTCTTATCCCATATTTTACCCCTGTGGCATAATGGCTAAAGTGGCTGGACTGTGGACTCAAAGCAAGTGAGTTTGAACTGCAGTCATGCTATTACCTTCACTTTTGGAATAATGCCCTTTGGGAAAGATATGAACCCTTTCATGTATTAAATAGTATCACTGCTGTTCTTGGGGCTGTAGAATACACTGACTGCTTCTCTGCAGAGGGGTAAAACATCCCCACTAATGAGTGTCCTGGATATGACACTAAACAATCTGATGGTGAGGTTCCAGTAATGCTGGAGCTTTGGGGAATGCAGAGTACCCCTTTATTGCCATTGTTCCCAGTGTGGTTGGACCTGATAGAGTCCAATCTATGGGTCAAATAGAACTAGAATGCGTTCTTATGCTAAACTGAAGAACTTGAAATAGAACTGTTTTGATATATAAACTGCATATTCATGCTAAACTGAATTGTTTGAAATAGAACTCTTTTGACATTTAACTGTATGTAAAGAAAATCTATACTTGTACAAAACTGATTTTTTTTCAATTAGAACTCTTTGACTAAAGCGAATAGCTTGAAATAGAAATGTTTTTGACAATTAAACTATGTACTTGTTGTATCGTTGAGGTGAATGATACACAGAGAAGAATGAGGGATTAATATATTTATTCAGCACCAGTATCCAGTGCTAACACATACATACTACTATACAATAAGTTACAAACAATCAACAAGAGAATTTACAAGAAATTGAGGAGGGTCAAAATGCGGTATAGCCAAATGAAGTAAGACCAGTCTGAATATTAGTAGAGGTGCCCGTGGTGTAGTCGTTATCGCCGTAGGAAATGAACACGGCGATACGAGTTCAAATCCTGGACGAAACTGATTGCATTTCACATAGCACTAATACCCTTGGGAAAGGTATGAATCCAATTATTCTCCCTCCAGCTATGGGTAAATAGTAGGATAGACTAGGTTCTTCAGCCTTGGTTAGGCAACTAGTCTAGGAGAAGGAAAACTCTGAATTCAAACCTGTTAAACTCCGCTTAAAAATTGACCTTGTGTCATATCCTGCCCGAGCGGAGGGGTTGGTAAATAGTACCAGTCTGAATATTAATCAGCTTATTAAATCAACCCTCGAAGTCTTTAATCTAAGGTTATTTATGGCAATGAGCCAGTCCATCTGGTAGAGTGCTGAAGGTGTGTTTAGCTAAAATAGTACTTATGCTAAACTGAATTGTTTGAAATAGAACTGTTTATTTGTATAAAAATAGATCTGGCATTAAATAACCAACAAAACCCAAACACAAACTGCTTTTCTGCTACAAGGATGGCTTTGGCATTAATATATCCCATGAAGGTGGATATGCTGTTAAAGAAAGAAATCAAACCATGTTTCAAATCCCCAAAGAAAAAGACTTTAATAAAATTTATTTACTGGCTTAAAGAACAATACTTCTTACTTTTCTCCTTTGAAAACATTATCTTGGCATTGGATTATTGCTGTATCTAGCATAGGAACATTATTGTATCTTGCCAATGAATATTGTTGTATCTGGCATAGGAATACTGCAGTATCTGGTATAGAAATATTGCTATATCTGGCATAAGAATATTGTTTTATTTGGCATAGGAATATTGTTGCATCTGGCATAAGAATAATGCAGTATCTGGCAGTGGAATGTTGCTGCATCTGGCATTGGAATATTGCTGTTTCTGGCATAGGAATATTGTTGTATCTAGCATAGGAATATTGTTATATCTAGCATAGGAATATTGCAGTATCTGGCATAGGAATATTGTTGTTTCTGGCATAGGAATATTTTTGTTTCTAGCATAAGAATATTTTCTTATCTGGCATAGTAGCATTGCTGTATCTGGCATCGGAATAATGTTGTTTATATTAAAAACCCTAACATGAATCTACTAATTATTATTCTATTGTAATACTATTTATTATATTTTCAAATTCTCTGTTTTACTAATATATTCTATAACATGAAAAAATAACTTGCTAACATATAACTTTCCTTTCTTAACAAATTTAAAAGCAAGCAATGATTTTCAAAACTTTGTAGGAAATAAATTTGCCTTAATAAGAAGATATTTCAAAATCAATAACCTAAGATGATATGATTTTCAAAACTTTGTAGGAAATTAAATTGCCTTAATACTAAGATACTACAAGATCAATAACCAAAGGTGATATGATTTTTAAAATTTTCATCGACAATTATATTCAAACTTATTAAAATTAAATAAATGTTTGTTAAAAATTGATCTCAGATTTTTTATTAATCTATTATTTTATTATATATATTTGTTTTTAATTCATATTTATTTTTCGTTCTATTTTATTATACAATCATAAATTTTATTAAGTAATCTAACTCACAAAGTGTGTTTTGGATTATTTTATTCATTTCTCTTTTTAATGATATTATAGCTACATATCTTATTTTTGTATTGAGCGCAGTTTTATTTGCTGTTTAAGTTTTAGAATGAAGCTAAAGTAGATTTTGTTGACTAAGACTTTGAGGCTGGTTAAAGCTATGTTAGTAAACTGGTGTTTTATCTAAGTGAAAATACAGATATATTGCTTTTCTCCTAAAATCTCTCATGTGTCAAATGCTTTCTTCAACCATTCGATTATAATCGGATCAGATAAGAAAAAATGTTGGCTCAGTCTAAAGAACCAGTGTTGGCAAAACATCACCATTATCATTAATCATGCTTGCTTTATAGGCATAACTCGCAAATAAAAAATATATCAGATATTTTCAAATATCACCTTATACACTGATAAAATCAAAAATAAATATTATTAAATATGTAAGTGAATTATTATTTGAGATTTTTCTTTCTTTATCAAGCTTTTAGATTTTATATCCATACATATTTGTAAATGTGGAACTTATTCTGTGCCATCACTTTAAGCCCCCTTGTCTTTGGGGCATAGGATACACTGACTATATCCCCTACCATAGAATAAGCCATGCCTGATTCTTTCATTTTTTATGTGACCTTCATCTCTATTTTGCATATAAAATATTAACTATTCTTGTATGTATAATTGAGTTTATTTCATCTCACTGCATATTGACCTTTAACAGAGATGTCAATCAGGGATTTCTGGAACAGGATGTTCCAGCTGTGTAAACAAAGGGATGACTGAAAAACAAGTAATGCGTGGGTGTAAGCAGTTGACATGGGTTCACAGCCAAAAGTGGATCATGTAGGTTGACTACTGTAACACATGGGCATTGGGAAATTATATATACATGGTCAGTCACAGAGTCATGGCTAGCAAGTGCTCAGAGGAGGCAGTAGCCCAGTGGCTCTCTGGCATACCCAGACCAAGAAGCAGAAGAAGTGCTAAGTGGGGCCCTGAATATGGAATCATCATGTTTAAGAAAATGTGAGTCAATTGAGCAGTTCTCCATCTGTCTTTGTATACCCATGTCTTTCTCTTCTAATCTCTCTCTCTCTCTCTCTCTTACACTCACGCCAGTTTTAACCCTTATAAAAGAAATAAAGAGAGAGTTATACTATTGTAAAGAAAGGGTTATGCCTCTTTATTATGGTCCATCATTCTTCATTTTGCTACAATGTAACAATATTTCTTAACATTTTTCAGGGTTACTATATCTCAGATACACATTATGATGAAAAGATGTTAACATCCTTATGATATAATTTCAAATAGTCTCCAAAATGTTCACCATCCTTGTCAATACATTCTTGGACAGCTCAGTTGGATGGGGTTGTAGAATAAGCTGTCTACATCTCTGCAGAGGTTCAAGTGCTCCCTAGTGAGTGTCCTTGTTATGACATTAAGCCTTTGAGGCTCCAGTCCTGGAGCTTTGGGGAATGTGGAGTACCCCTTCATTGCCCAGGTCCACTCTGATCCCAAATGGTAGAACCTGTGAGAGTCCCATCTGTGGCTTAAACAAAACTGTTTAATCCTTTACCATTCTTGAAATAACTTAACTGGGCGCAAACAATAAATTGCAAGACTTGAAACTATTTAACTAAATGAAAACAATATATAGCAAGACTTGAAACACATTGACTATGTGCAAACAAATGAGTTCTGGCTCATTCTAAAATAATGTTATCTACAAACTATTTGCTAATGAATTATATATATGAATATATATGTATAATGTATAAAAAGAATTTGACATTAAATAACCCACAAAGGTTGATATAAAATAAAACACAACTCTCCCTCTGGTAATTAATAAAAATGTAAATATTTATATGGGAGTATCTTTATAAGAAAACCAGAACTGATTGTAAAGAGTCCACCAGTAGAAGATTCCAATAATATATTGACGGGGATGTTGAACAGGTGGAGGCTTTAAAATCCTAATATCATAAAAGAACTCCCATAGAAATTTTTACATTTGTTTGAAACACCCTGTACTTATGTTAATATTGGTCCTTGGAGAGTGGGGACTTAACTAAATATCTTCCTTACCCTCAAGCATCTCAATAACCTAAAGATGGAACCCTGGCCGGTCAGTGTGGGCCTGGGAATAATAGAAACAAGGAAGTACTCCACATTCACCAGAGCTCCAGAACTAGAGCCTCACTACTGAATGCAATTCATGATCATATCAAGAACTCTTTTATTTTTTTGGTGGGGGGAGGTCTTACCCCTTGGCTGGGGATACAGTCATCATTCTTACCAACAGTGCAATTCTTTTATTTTGCCATAACAACTGGAAAGAGCATCATTTTATACTTTTATTTGTTGAATCCTAGTGCTTATTTTTTAATTTGTTTTAGGTCATAGATTGAACTATGTTAATTGAAAGTGTTGTCAGGCCAAGAACTTATCTGTGTCCTCTGGTAAACAAGCAAATTAAAATATCAACTACAATGATAATACAAAGAAAGTATGCTGGACAGCAGACACCGCTGTTCCAATAGTCTGTAAAGTGAAATTCAAATCGAGTGAAAAGCTAGATAAACATCATGACCTTTTAAAAAACTATGATGTTTTTTCTTAAATGTGTGACAATAGTATGCATAATTACTGGAGTTCTTGGAGAAGTTCCAGAGATCCTTACAAAAAGACTGCAAGAACAGGAAACTGCAGAAAGAATTGAAACAATGTAGACAACAGCATAGATAAATGCATCCAGAATTTCCACAAGAATACTAGAATTCTGAGAAGACTTGCTGTCACCTGACCTTCAACAAAAGTCACCAGACACTCATGGGGAAAAATATTATTCAATGTGAGTTATCATATTTACCCAACCCCTCTGCTCGGGCAGGATATGACACAAGGTCAATTTTTAAAGTGGAGTTTAACAGGTTTGAATTCAGAGTTTTCCTTCTCCTAGACTAGTTGCCTCACCAAGGCTGAAGAACCTAGTCTGCCCTACTATTTACCCATAGTTGGAGGGAGAATAACTGGATTCATACCTTTCCCAAGGGTATTAGTACTATGTGAAATGTAATCAGTCTCGTCCAGGATTTGAACTCGTGTTGCTGTGTCCAATTCCTGCGTCGATAACCATTACACCATGGGCATGAATGTGAGTTATTGTCATTGTTATTATTATTATAACATTAAGTATAACCATTTTGATAGGCTATTGGTCATAAGAAAATCAAACCTGGCTGATAAAATGAGATGCAGTTTCTTCAAAGCAGCGGTCGTGTCGATACTGCTATATGGATGCACTACCATGACGCTAACTAAACATATGGAGAAAAAGCTTGACAGCAACTACACGAGAATGCTGCGAGAAATACTGAACAATTCCTGAAGGCAGCATACCACAAAGCAGCAGCTGTATGGCCATCTACCACCCATCATGAAAACTATCCAAATTAGACAAACCAGACATGTGGGACTCTGCTGGAGAAGTAGGGACGAGCTCATAAGTGATGTACTCCTGTAGACCCCTTCAAATGGACGAGCAAAGACAGGATGACCAGCGCAAACCTACATACAGCAATTCTGTGCCGATACTGGATGTAGCCTTGAAGACCTGTTGGAAACAATGGATGATAGGGAGAGGAGGCAAGAGAGGGTCAGGGATATCCATGTTGATAGTGCAACATGATGAAGATGATAACAATTTCTTTTTCAAATTTACGCAAATATCAAAAAGTATTATACTGCTCACACAAAACAACCTTTAATTCAAATTTTAATTTTCCAACAACCTTAATAATTAGTATGATTCCTGTCAAACAGATGAGACAATTAATAGATGGCTTGGCCATTTTCCATTTATGCTGAGAAATTAGTAACTATTGCTTGTGTCAAATTACTTCAAAATAATGTTTGATCTGCATATTAGGGTCAGTATTGCCAATATCATTAAAAACTAAACTATTTTAATACAAATCAAGTTGTCTTATTCATTCGATAATTACTTGTGGTTTATTGGAGGCACTTGTGATGCAATGGCTATCACCAAAGTAAATGGACATGATGACCCAAGTTAAAAACCTAAATAATGCTGTTTGCATTTTATCTTGCACTTATACCTTAGGGAAAGGGATTCATCCAACTATTCTCTCTGCAGCTATGGATTAATAGTGGGCCAGATTGACCAATCTAACCTTGGTATGGTAACCATTCTAGGAGAAGGAAAACTCTGAATTCAAACCTGTTGAACTCCACTTAAAAATGGACTATATGATTATGGTGGAGGGATTTGGGTAAAAACATACCTGTGGCTTATAAAATGCTTTTTACTTTGTAAGAATTTAAAATTTTTACAGTTGACAAACAAATTTCTTCAGGGTTAGCCTTTCATATTCAGCAATGAACAAACTGGGTTTGCTGTTGATAAGCAACTGGCTGCATTGAGTTTTATTTCCTTTCTTTCTTATATTTGGTAACAGACAATGGCTTTTACAGTTGTTAATATCTATATAATTCATTCAAACTCAACATTTTTCTCTCATCAGCTAAAAATCTGTGTTCCGACTCAAACGAGTCCACCTCTGTTCATGATTTCTTCAGAGATTGGTGATCAGTCAATAATCTCCTGCCTGACTTAGCTTGCTATGGTAAGAACTTCATGATTTATGCGTACATTTTTAGATTAGAGAAAGAGAATTGGGATTAATAAAATTTTGGTGTTCAGTAGGTATACTATTACAACATAGACGATACAACTTAACCTTTATCTGCCAAGAAATACACACACACCCACACCCACACATATAGGTGCATGCGTGTCCCTATCTATAGTTATTGGATATATAAATATTCAAGAAGTTTCTATACAATTACAAACTATTAACACAGCTTATAAATAACGGAAACATTTTATAATTCATTGAGTTTCCTAAAAGGGAATATATATTTGTACACGGAAATGTAAACACTAAATTTACAAAAGATTTTAAAAATATATTATAATAATTGAAGTTTTTCACCAAATAGATATGACCACGTTATTGTGGTCAAATAACTTGCAAGCTAGACTTGCAAATCAATTAATACTAAGTACTGAGTAGATGCCCCAAACAAGTGGCCAAGAGCCAAATCTAAGCTACGAGGGTCATTCAATAGCTCTAAGCCTCACTCAGAAAGAAGAGCATTGGTAAACATTTCTATTGTGTCAACACACTTCCATTTCTTAAAAAATTAGAAAAATCTGAATTAGTTTTTTAGTTTTATGCGAACTTGTAGTGTGTTACCACAGCAAAAATGCCTTCTTTCTGGGTGAGACATAGGACTTTCTGAATGACCTCAGATTCTTAGGGTTTTAGGTCACTTCACATGATGAAGTTGTTGTAGAAGTCACAACTCTAACAAACAATGATAACAACAATGCTTACCAGCTCAGCAGTCCCAGTCTAGAGTCCAGCTGGCAGACAAAAGATAAGATGGGCTGTAACCCAATACATACCCGTGACCACACTGAACAGGCCAGTTTATATTTATGCTGATATAGCCACTCAACCAATCACTGCCCAGGTAATGGACTCAACTACGGGTGCATAATGGAATGCCTCGGTAGCCATAAGACCTTTTCCCTTCCTCAGAGTGAGATGAAGCTCAGTTCTGCGTGTAATGCAACTGGGTGCTGACTCACTGTCACTAAGAGATTGATAGAACTTTGATAGTTGTGAATAAGTGAGGCTAACAGAGCATTAATAATGAGTTTCATTCTTAGAAGGTGTCCTATATTTATGGCATTGTGAGCTATTGCAAATTTAATCTTAAGAAATGATGATAAATAAGATGTACATATATACAGAGTAAATGTGTAAATATATATTTTCATAGCTTAAAAGTTATGTACAGAAAGTATTTACCAAGGCTGAAATCAATATTCCAATATGAGTTACATTTGATAAGGCATAAACCAGTGCCATCATATTTCTTTTAATGTTCTTATGTCTTCAAATATTTTCCTTGAGATGAATTTTTCATTAAGGAAACAAGGAAATGTCTCATCCCAGTGAGAGAAGATATTACACTTGCACAATCCTGTGTTTCATAACAACTTGCAGTTAAGAAAGGATTGAGATTGGCTTCATAATATTTTTCAAGTTGCTAATGACTCATCTCAACAGCAATCTAGATATAGCGTTATTAAAAGAATTCTCAGTTGTCCTAATTTAACTTTTTAAATTAAAAGTATTCAATGCTTCAATCTCAGTACTTTTTGATCATAGTTTGTATGTATTCAATATCCAGGGATACAAACACATAGTAAATTCTGCAAAGAATAGATTCAGATTAGATTTGAACTTGCATCCACTTTTCATGGGATCTTTTTCTTTCATTTTGAAAGCATATATCAACTTGATAAATGAAAGCATGAGATTTATTGAGTCAATATCTTGTATTTTCCATGACTGTTTTTGTTCTTTAATCCATGACAATTTGTTTTTATTAACTAATATAGCTAATAGTAATATGATTGATTTTAATGGTATGTCAAACCATCCTGGGTTATTTTATGTCTAAATGTTTGGGGATTACATTCATAGTATCTTCATCATTTATATCTTTTGTGTAATTGTTTCTAAAGAGCTTTTTTTGCTAATGGTCCTAATGAATATCAATGATTACTAAACAGATCTATTTGACCCATAGATGGGATCCTTTGAGATACTTCCACTACAGATCAAAATGGACCTGGAAGTAATGGCAATGAATGTGTGGTTGAACACAGATCTCCAGGGAACAAACGCAACTGTTGAATGAATTGATTTACTGGGGTCACATGACCATGAATATCTGATATATAAAGCATTCAAACAGAAGTCAGAAGTGTTCAGTTCTGTTTCTGGATTTGGTATCATGTATTTTGGTAGTTGGTATCCGAAGTCCGTGAAGAGATTGCTCTGAGTAAATTGCTCAAGAGAATTATTTTAAGAATATTATCATGTATTATTTGAAGGATTTGACTTGTGCATTGACTTTATGCAAAGATACGGGAATATTATAACTTGCTGATAGCAAGTTACAAAGTTCCCTGCAGAGTAATGTTATATAAGTGATAATGAAGATTTCATCTGAACTAACTTACAAAACATACCTAGAAAATTCTGGGGTTTTTGAGGGAGGGGTTCTTATTCTTCTGCAGTCTGTATATATAAGCTAGTGCACCCACTGGATTCAAAGGTCATCTAGAAAATATAAAGCATTTGTTCTGGTAAACATAATAAAAATGCTGCTTAAAGTAATTTTTTCTTATGGTGAGGATGATGTTAGTGAACATAGATAATGATTATCATTAGCCGTGTTCTTAAACAAATAAATAAAAGAATGATTCTTCTGATGAGAAAATTAACAATACAAAAAAGAAAACAGAATACCTCATAGTAAATTGAAAGTAGAAAGTAGCTTGTTTTGAGCTACTTTAAACTTGACTGATTTGCCAATACAAAACGTGAAGTATGTGATTGAAAATTCTCAAACCCTGAAGGGATTAACAACTGGAAAATGCACATTAAACAATATATCGACAATATATTGGCAAAAAAAAAAATGTGACCATTTCTAGCACATCACTTTCGATCCAATCATTGGCAAGAAGCCATTTGATGTGCGTGAGAAAAGAAATGATAGACAGATTTGCTTGGATTTGCCCAGAGATTAAGTTTAGGTAATGTTTTGAATGTCTGTCAAGAAATGCCACCATTGGTTGATTTGAATTCCTGAAAATAATGGCCTTGCTGGCATCGGAAATGCATTTCATTTGGCACAGGAAAATCACTTCAGACTGTCAAAGAGATAAAACTTTTCCAAATGGCAACTTTTTTTTTATTCACTTACTTTTTAATGCTTCAGTTTATTTCTTAATTAATTCTTTTTTTTTTTTGTTCCATGTTCAATTTTTGATCATCAAACTCACATGAATAAAAGTTTATAGCTATTAAAAATTGATTTGTATGAAAAAACTCATTGTGTTTCTGTTTCCTTACTTTGTTGTACAAGATTTTTATAGCCTAATGTTTGAAGTCCATTCACCTCTCTCATTTGTACATGGCTAAAAAAGAAAAGAATGGAACTTTTGATAATATATAAACCAATACTCATTTAAATCTTCAAGTATTATGAATGATAAGTAATGTTTACCCAGGATCTGGGCAAACACTCGTCTACAAGATCCCTCAAATTTGTTTATAAAAACCCTGAAATATGTTTTTGACATGTAAAGGAGTTTATACACAATCAAATATAGAAATTATCAACCAAATTTTAAACATAAATCTGATGATTATCTTTCTTTCTCTCTCATATATTTATATATATATATATACATATATATATATATATTTGTGTGTGTATAGATAAATGCATCCATATATATATATGCATACTGACATATATATGTACATATACATATGTGTGCTTATATATATATATATATATATATATATATATATATATATATATATAAAGAAAAATTGATAACAAGGTAATCCAAGTAGAAGGAGAGATTTATCGAGAAGCAAAGTCGACACTATAGCATTTTGATTCTAATAAACCCTCATCAGGACTATGAGAGATGATATTTGTGATGTTAAATCAATAATGGATGTTTAAAAATGCAAACTACAAAAACCTAAGGAAAATTTGTTTAACAAGAAAAGAGTTGGCTGTTTAATTAGTGAATCAGCATTATATGTATTCATCCATATATATATCTATTATGCATCCATATATATATGTATACATAAACTCATATGCATATATAGACCTATATGTATAAGCATAAATACACTCATCCATATATATATATATATATATATATATATATATATATATATATATATATGTATATTAGGAGTCTGTTACTTCAATTCTTTCTCTCTGGTGTACACATCATCTAATAATTGAGCACACTTGAATAAATGATTAAAATCTCACCTTCTTGCAATTATTCCATTACTCTGAGTTTTATGTCAGCAATGGAATAGAAAATACAATCATCAGATGAAGCTTCATTTGGATGAAATAAATATTTGCTCTTAATTAAAATTCATTTGATAATTACATCTTCTATTTTATACTAAACTTCCTTTCATGCATTGATTAAAAAAAAATCTGTAGCAAAGAGATCTACTATACTTTTTAAAGAAACTTCAATAGTGTTATTAATGATTTGAGTGTGTTTCTAATGTTTGACATGCAAAGGATGTAGAGTATGGTTTTCAGCATGCACATCTGTATGTCAGGGTGAATTAAAACCTGCACACTCAGTACAGAAGGGGTTAATAGAAAGTTCTGAATGAGATTTGTACAAATAATGACAACAACTTTTCTATGACTGATGGTACTGCTTTTGGGATCCAAAGAACATTGGCTAAAGTACAGGTTGATAAAGATATTTTCTCAATCCTCATATGAAGCAATCAATAAAGAAAGATTGCTCAAGGCTAATATAAAGAAATCATCTCTTGGGAGCTGTTGAATTTTCTTGCTTGCTTCAGAAGCCCAGTCAGCTCAATAGTGTTTTTACTTGTACATGTGTCATTCTATGATTGGTTCTGCTAGTTTTGTTCTATTGAACATGTTTACTTATTTCTTATGGGTGGGAATCTAGGGTAGCAAGGTTTTGCCTGGGGTCAAATGTTTTTATTTCAAACTGTCTTCTTGTTGGATTGGCAGTTAGACATTTTGTTTTGTCAGAGGATTAGATAGGAATAGAGTGATCACTTCAGAAGAACAAACTGCTAATAATCAGTGGAAATGTATAAATATATGTATTGTTATATATAAGATGTATTTTTACTTTTAGATGCAACACCTGCACTAGTGGATGATACATGAAGAAAATGAACTCTGAGAACCATGTTCAAATTTTGGACAAAGCTCATTCTAATTCCCTTAAAAGGCATGAATTCATTTCTTCTGCAGCTAGTTATGGACAAAATAATACAGTAGTGTAGTATTTCTATTCTTTGTAAGGCAACTTCAGCAGGAGAAGGAAAAATTCTGAATTCAAACCAGAAGCAGAATAATAAATACTGGAAATTTAGGTTATTAATAATAATAACCAATTTAATTGTACTTCACTACAAATAAAAAATCATGGTGTCTTCGTTTTTAAAGAAAATTATCTTTTTATAAAATATGATGGGGTATACCTCTTCATAAAGAATATTCTATATATATATATATATATATATATATATATATATATATATATAATTATTATTATTATTACTATTATATACTCATAAATTTTATAACTTAAAAGTTTCTTATGGTTCACATGGATTATGTGATCCAGATGAAACTTTAAGTAAGAGACTTTAATAGTAAATAATGTGACTATTTTAAGTTATATATACCCAGTTATATATACAAATTTACTGCAAGTATATTAAATACTCTACACTGGAAGCCACATGTCATGATTTTGATCTTTACTGAGAGCCAATTTTTTTTGCTTGAGGTTGTTGTGTATTTGCTCATTGTGGCTAGTATCAAAATTTAGATGAAGGCAAGAAATTTAGATACTGGATTTTAATGCAGCAATTTTTGAAGGAAGATGCATTTCATTTGAAAATACTAAGGTAAGATGAATAAATGTTAGAATTACAAATATATGAGAGTGTCTATGTACATATACATCACCTTAGGTTTTCATTATTATTTTTATGTCTTATAACAGCCATTTCTGTATTTAATCATCAAGGACAGGATGTAACATAAGGTCAGTTTTTAGATTGGAGTATACCTAGTTTGAAGTTAGAATTTTTCTTCTCTTAAACTGGTCGTCATAGCAAAACTAAAGTGTCCAGTCTGTCCTACTATTTGCCCATAGCTAGATGAGGAATTAAATATGTATAAATGCATTTTTAAAGGGCATTAGCACAAAAGGAAATGGAAACAGTCACATTCAGCATTTGAATTTGGTCATCTGAGTTCATTCACAACAAAAATAATCATTGTGGCACACTAAATTGTAGGGAATTTTAAGAGCTCATTTATAGAGTGATCAAGGACCATAGTCAAATAGTCAAAAAGTAAATATATAGAGTATAAAGGACTAGGGTCAGATGTTCAAAGGGTAAATGTTTTTGATTTTTTTATACTAATTGATTTTAATGCACATGTTACATTTTATGGTTTGGCTTTGTTTGGTTTCTTTTTTCAAGGGCATATCAACCATCCTGGGTTATTTAATACTAAAGCCATTCATATAGAAGAACAGCTGTGATACTTTTTAATTCATTGCTGGTGGGAGGGATAAGAGGCATCATACCTTTCTTAAGGGCATAAGTCTGGAGTTTGAATTCGCTTTCTTCAAGACCACAGTCCAGTCTCTTAGTCATTACTTTACGGAGACTCACACTCCTTAGATTTTATTTGAAAGGAAATTGCTTAGAAAAGTACCAAAGATGTCATTGCTAAATTCATAGGGATTCAGTACTTAATTGGGTCCATATTGTGATGCTGAAAGTGGCTCAGAACGATTCTTTGTTTCTTCCTTCAATTCTACCAAATATAAGTTGCCAATGTGGGGAAAAGGCAAGTGGAATTTGAAGAATAATGTCAGGAGAATTTTCTCCCAGGGCATTCCAGTCATATATAAAGAATATTGGAAAAGAAAGCAACCAATTTTATTGTAACCATCTGATCTAAAATGTGTCCTTTTCACCAAAGGTTGAGGTTTGTATCTGTTCTGATAGATTATCATATCCTCCTCATACATTTGAAATATATGAAAATTGCACTAAAAATATTGAAACAACTTGAATTCATTGTTAATCTGATTTCATTGCTTTGCCTGAAGTATACATTTTTCCTTTCCCAGTGCATCCAATATTTTCTGCATACCAAGTGCGTACAAAAAGTATTAAGACGGATGTTTTAAATATTTTAAATATTGAAATCTAAATAAAGATGCATATGCACCTAAGAAACTTGTATAATAAAGTGGTAATGCCTACACTGCTGTCTCAATGAGTTAATTTGAAAAATATTATAGATACATTAATACTTTTGGAGTGAAAATTTTTTTTTATGAAACACAGGTTTGTATAGGTGCTGCAGCCTACAAACTTACCAGACATAGATCCATTTGACTTTTTCTTGTATTCTAAACGGAAAATTCCTCTCTAAGGAAAGATTTGAGGACAAATATGACAGTGCAGCTTCACATCATATCAAAAGACAGTTTTCAGAAGTGTTTTAGCCCATAGAAAAAATAATGAATGTCAAGGGGACTGTTTTGAAGAAAATTAATGATTTATTGATTTTTTATCTCTTTCTTAGTAAATACAACTTAACTCTTGATATTTAGAAACATAACTCGTATATAGGGTTTCTACATAAGAAATAGTTTCAAGAAGTTATTTAAAAAAATTATTCAGTATAATGACACTCATAAGACAGCTCTGTTGAGAGGCTCTTGAAGTTTATTGTTGTAACTTACAGTTGATTTATCACTGAAAGTCAGACACATCATAAACCATCATTATCTTCAAAATGCTTCAGTATTTCTATACAGAAATCATGACATGTGTTTTTTGCTCTGTCCACTTAGACTTTTCAATAACTGTAACTCATAAGGAATTATTTTCAACAGGAAAATCTTCTAAGCAATCCATCACTGAATCTATGGCATCTGAATCATTCTCCTGATGGATTTCAAGCACAAACTTGTCAATTCCTTTTTTGGATACAAATAGTTTATTTGGGTAAACATCTTGATATTACAAATTTCTTGGACAAATTGAAGAGGAGCTGTCTTCTTTGTAGCTATTTAACCAAATTGTGTTCTAAAACACTATTGCATGGTAGTAAAAAAAAAATTTTGTCTAATTCTAGCATACATGATGCCTTCTCAACAGCTAGAGCAACAATAGAACATCTGGTGCTATCAAAAGCTTTAATAATAAACTTGAAGCATTTCTCAACAAAACTCTATAAGTATAGTCTTCTGAAAACTATTTCTTTGGGAGTTTGAAACTTTTAGTTAGATATCACGCTCACACCTAATGATCTATTTTACTATGTATAACTTGGCATTGTAAATTATTTTCATGTCCTGTCCAAAATGATATAACTGCATGAGATCTGCATGGTTTGCTATGTTAATGAAATGTTTGAAACTTACATCAAATTTAGATATGGATATCTAGTTCTGAATCATAAATTTTATAAGTAAACTGCCAGGATTTTTATCATAACATTGACCCATAATGATATTGATACTTCTCTTCAAAAAATTGTGATAAATTCTTTTTATAGTTACAACTTGATAATTGGGATGATAAAAAATGACATTAGGTGCAAATAAAGAATCTACAGTTGTAGATTGGCTGGAAATTGTTTTATTCTCTGAATTGAGGCATTTTAAGTGTATTTTTCTCATAAAAACCTTGCTATGATGTGCCAGTTTTTGGATTGTAGTTACATAATAATGGGCATTTAGTCATGTATACATCTGAAATCTGTTTTTGTTTCTCCACTAAAACATTTAATCATGTTTAACACAGAACTAGTTTTAGTTTTATGATTAACATTAAAGGAAAATTACTCAAATATTGTTATGCTTTATATAGTAAAGTAAGTTAGCGACCATAGTCGAGGGTGACCCGAAGGCTCCCTTTTCGATAGCTACTACCCCAAGGTGTAGGGGAGGGCGCTACTCCATTCCCAGGATTGCTCCACTTTACCCTTGAACCGTACCTTATAATGCTGAGTGTTAAGCAAGGTGGTATCAAGTACCATTTTTAAAGTCTTTGGTATGACTCGACCTGGGATTGAACCCAGGTCTCCCGGGCCATTGGCGAACACTCTAACCGCTGGGCCAATGTTAAACGAGTAAAATATACTTTAATGAAATGCTATCTGATTATTTTCCTCGAGCGTTTGTGAAGAAACATTGTGTTTGCTATTTCCTTAAAGACAAATGTTATACTGGGTTCTTTCTCAAAAGATTTTGTTCCAATTTTTCCATTTTTCAAATCTTTTGGTTTCCAAAAATTTGAATATGACATAGGCTGTTAAAAGTTGTAGAAACTTTAATTTCAAGCTTTTCCTTCTTTGAAACAAAAAATAGACATCACATTTAGCCAAGATATACTGACAGGAAATAAAATTGTAACACTGTGAAGGACAATGTCAATTTTGGCTTGAGTACAGCATGTGCATTAGGCAAGGTTAAAAGTAGAGTAAGCCAAACATTTTAAGACCTTATTTTTCTGATGCAGGTATCATTGGGGAACAAGAAAAGTTTTGGTAAATTTTGATTTGATTTCTCAAATAAAATTTTGATTTTCTTATTCCACAATAATACCTGCATAAGAAAAATAAGGTTTGTGAAAGTTTGGCTTTCATTACTCTTATCATACTTTTAACTTAGACATGTATATATTATCCAACCCTTCCAAAATGGGCAGGATGCAACTCAAGGTCAATATTTTTAAAGAAGTGTACACATTTGATGTTTTAATTCTAAAGTTGAAAGTTTTTCACAAAGTAACCAGTAATGAACTTGATGGTGTTTTATTATTCATAGTTGTTATTGAATAAATGCCATGCTACAAGAGTAGTTGTAATTTTGTAAACATCAATATTTGTTTCAGTGAACACAATAGAAATTCATTTTTCTTGAAGTGTAGTATGAAAAATAAGGAAGAGTTAGTCAGGTATTAATTACTTTTTTATGCATAGGTTAGTAATTTGCACACACACACACACACACACACACACACACACACACACACACACACACACACATGTGCTTACACACACACACACACACACACACACACACACACACACACACATATATATATATATATATGTATATATATATATCACTTGGAGCATAATCTTGTGAAAAGGAAAATAGTACTGAAATTTATGTTGATATGTTTCACTACTAAAAATACAGAAGTGAGGGCATTGGCTATCTTTGTCTTTCCTATTTAGATGGGTGACCACATAGAAACAG
Organism: Sepioteuthis lessoniana; assembly: GCA_963585895.1. NCBI lineage: Eukaryota > Metazoa > Mollusca > Cephalopoda > Myopsida > Loliginidae > Sepioteuthis > Sepioteuthis lessoniana. Next base: position 37,342,671 of record OY757924.1, read on the forward strand.
CAGATACCCTAAACAAAGCTTAAAAGATGACAAAATATTAATAAGACTGTGCCAAAATTTAGCAGCAATGGGCCTATTCTGTTCTGAGACAGAGGATCACTTAGGAATATCAGGTACTGGGGTCTACGTGACAAACTAAGCAAAGCTTGGTTAATTCTAACAGCACAGTACATTGTTTAAAAAACTACAATTATCAAATATTTAAAATAATATCTCCGAAGTATCAGAGAAATAGGAAAATAATTTCAAAAGGAAAGTTATATTAATTAATGATTTGATTGAAATAATATATTTTGTATAAAATTCACCAGGCAAATTCATAATAATGGCACTCTTAAATCTTTGTGGGTGTTATAATCGTAGAAGTCTTTTTCTATATATCCATTTTGATATCCATACTAGAGATTGAGGAATCATAATTGAGAGTGATGTGAAAATCAAAATCTATATCAGCGACAATTTTGTTTACAGAAATATTGTGCACTAGTCTGAGTCTAAGGTGTTTTAATCAAAACAAGGAGGTGAGAAGTGCCATGTAATATTTTTTAATAATATCCTCCATCAGGATATGTTTTGAACTTTATTCATTGTTTTGTTTCATTTTTGTTGTTTATATCTTTTAATATCTCACATTCCTTGAGAATTAATTGGATGAAACAGGGGATATCTTGAAGAAACCCAAAGTCAAAATGATAGTTGTAGTTTCATGGGTGACTGCACTTTCAATACATCTCCTCTGAAACAAATTGTGCTCCTTTTTATGGTACACCACAAAAATATATATTACAACTTTTACTTAATTAAGGCATGTCAATTTAATTTTTAATACTATCTTTCTTTTCTCATATATATCTATTTATCAACCCCTTTGCAAGGGCAGGATGTGATGCAAGATCAATTTTTAAGAAGGATTTCACAAGTTTGAAGTTAGAGTTTTCCTTCCTCTTGACTGGTTACCTAAACAAGGCAAAGGAATTCAATCAGCCCTACTATTTACTCATAGCTGGAGGGAGAAAATTTGGAATCAGACCTTGTCCAAAAGTATTAGTGCTATGTGAAATACAATCAGCCTCATCCAGGATTTGAATTTGTGTCATCATGTCCATTTTCTTTGACAGTAACCATTACACCCCACAATGCAGCAGTTGTACAGCCACCTACCACCCATCACAAAAACTATCAAATTAGATGAACCATGCTGCTGGAGAAGTAGGGACGAGCTCATGAGTGATGTACTCCTGTGGACCCCTTCACATAGACAAGCAAAGGCAGGACGACCAGCTTGAACCTACATACAGCAGCTCTGTGCTGATATGGGATGTAGCCCTGAGGACCTGCTGGAAGCAATAGATGATAGGGAGGGGAGGTGAGAGAGGGTCAGGGATATGCATGCTGGTAGTGCGACATGATGATGATGATCATGGTGGTTACTTCCTTTTCTCATATATATGTATACAATGTGTTTGTGTTTATTAGTCTTGCAACCTAATTTCATCCTTTAGTTCTGAGAAACCCCATTGTTAACTTTATATCCAGCATTACATGACCCATTCAAAATGAGTAAAAGAAACTTAGTAAGTTGGTTGACTATTCAACTTAGTCTCTCTTTTACTCTCTTCCACCTTTTTTATCTCTTAGTGTACATTTCTTTACTTTTATCTTCTCCCTTTTCTGTAATCACTTCAAATTTTTTCTGTCTTTTGAAATTTCTTTTTACTCCTAAGTTTTGTTGTGTCTGCAAAGCTTAGAATTGATTATATCCCCTGCAGAAGAGTGAGACTTCTCTCAAGAGAGGGTGTTCTGGTTATGATAATAAACTGCATCTGGTGGTGGGGGTCCAGTTCTGGAGCTCTAAGGAGTGTGGAGTACCATTCATTGTCAATACTTCCAATTTGACTCTGATCCAGAATGGTAAAATCTGTAAGGGTCCCATCTATGTATTAGATAGATCTTTTTGGAAATTATTGATATTAGAGAGGAAATCTTGAAGCCAAGTAACTGTATTCATATTACTTGTATTAAGAATAGTTTCTTAAAGCTATGATTATTTATAAAGGATTATTATTATTAGTTACTTGAAACCTTATCAGTGTGTGCAAATTATTTGTGTTAAGAATAGTTGCTTGAAGCTATAATTGTTTACTAAAGATTATTATTATTAGTTACTTGAAACCATATGGGAGCAAATTATTAGAATACTTGAAACAGCACAAACTATTTAATTTGATAGGAATAATTGAAACTTGAGAGCAGTATTAAACAAGTCCTGGCAACAACACCCCACAAGACTCCAACTATATGGACACTTGCCCCCCATCACGAAAACTATACAAGTTCGACGAACCAGACACGCAGGACACTGCTGGAGAAGCAAGGACGAGCTCATAAGCGATGTACTCCTGTGGACCCCCACATATGGATGTGCAAGAGCGGGACGACCAGCACGAACATACATACAGCAACTATGTGAGGACACAGGATGTAACCTTGAAGACCTGCCGGAGGCGATGAATGATAGGGAGAAATGGCGAGAGAGGGTCAAGGATATCCGCGCTGGCGGCGCGACATGATGATGATGATGATGATATAACTGTGTGCAAATAAGAGATTATTATGGAATAAGAAGAGTTTCTTCAAACCATATCATTGTGTCTAAATTATAAGTATTAGTTTGGAATACTTGAAATCACTTTACCAGGTGTAAACAAATGATTATTATTAAATAGGAATTGTTACTTCAAAACATAATTTCTTGAAAAAAAGGCCTGACATAAATAATCCCAAAACTAACCATCCAACTAGCATGCTTTCCCAGTTATCTTTCTTTGATTATTTCTTTCAAAGCATTTTTTTATCTTTGTTTCTTTAGTATTTACTCTCGTGATTAGAAAGGACTTCAGTTGACAAAGACTCCCATATTCTTAACTTGCCAAAAAAACATCTTTAACCCATAAATAAGCAGATGTGCCAGGTCATTTGTAAATAAACCAATCATTTTTTATAGGAACTATGCAAGTATATATAGAAATTTCAAAACATTAAGCTCTTAGCATGAATAAATTCTATTATATTTGAAGTGTATGAAAATCTTTAAAAAAATTATTTCAGAAGATAATAATAATATGGATATTAAGTTTTCAACTAATTCTATTTACAGGTTAGCTCCAAATATTTTCTTGTAAAAAAAGGAGGCGAATTCCCTAGTTGCTTTTTGATTGGATCTGTAGAGATAAGTTAAAATATAAAGTATATAAAGGTACAAAGGTTTCTTTGAAAATAAAATTTTAAAAAACTATTTTTACAAAAACAAAAATGTAAATTAGTTGAATGTAATGATATAAATAAATCACTGCCATAATTGCAAAATCCTTACAGTTAAACAACAACAAAAAAATGATTTGAAATTGAAGAATTAAATAAAAATGAAAAGAAAATATTGAAAATCTGAGCATTGAAATTAAGACACAAAATTACAAAAAAGTATAAAATCAGTTTGAAAATTGAGCTAACTCATAAAAATATAAAACCAATCTGTTGTTATAGATAGCAAAGTAGAAATATATGAGGTCTAATATCGTGAAAGGCAGTATAAATGCATTTTGCCATGAGCCATATAATTGCATTCAGAATGGCAGAACTGCAATAATGATGTTTCAGATTGAAATTTGGAAAAATATTTGTTGAGAAAATCAAAAAGTTAAATTATTAAACAAATCTTGCCTTGCAGTTATCTTGCTAATCTTTTGGGCTCAAATCAGTTCGCTCGGATTTTTCTGCATGCACCTGAATGGCTTTAAATACGTGTGCATACAGCATTGAACATAAATAAATACACCCAAAACAATTCTTTTTAAAGTTAATTTTTTTCTGAATCACAGATAACAATATTTTATCATTTAAAATCTTGAAGCAATGCTATGGTTTGTAGATTCCTTTAAGACATTTGATTCCACACACAGAGAAAAGAAGGAGCAAATACTTCTAGCATATGGTTTTCTCAAAGAAACTGTTACCTCAATAATGGTTTTTAAGAAGACACTAAGATAATAGGAGATACATTCACACCATTTCTATTCATAATCTGCCAAGTTCATGTATTATGAACATCAACAGTGTAACACAGTTGCTCTGACTAATTATTTTGTAATCTGGTTTGTTTTGGCCGTGAGTTTTTCAGTTAGCTGTTAAGTTACTGAAAATCTTTGTGCGGAAATGTTATTCAAATTGGAAAGTTTAAGTGAATACACGAATGATCAATACAGGAAGACAAAAATGTAAGCAAAATAGATTCATTTCTTGTCTCAGGTTTGATTGGGTAAATGAATAAAAAGTGAATTTGGGACACGTGTGAAATGACACAATAATTTAACAAGATGACATCACCCTTCTGATATCAGGGGCAGAGTGAACCTGGGAGTGATGGCAATAAAGGGGTACTCTACATTGCCCAAAGCTCCAGCATTACTGAAGTCTCACTATCAGATTGTTTAGTGTCATATCCAGGACAATTGCTGGGGGAGTTTAACCCCTCTGCAGAGATGCAGTCAGTGTATTCTGCCGCCCCAGCCGACTGGGCCTCACACTAAAAAAGGCAAGAAGCAAACAATATTCAGCAAAAAGTATTACTGATGCAGACTGTGCTAATGATCAAACATTCCTTGCAAAAGCACCTGGCCAAGCTTAATCTCTACAGCATAACCTGAAGCATTCGTCTCAACACAAACCTAGGTTAAACAGGGCTCATGTGTTTTTTTCAGAATGGTGCCATCTCCTCACAAAATAGCAAACCTCTGAAATTAGTAGAGCTGTTTATATACATTGGTAGTGAGATCTCATCTACTGAAAAGCAACCATAACCTATGTGTTGATAAGTCAGAATGCTTTTGATAGGGTAACAACCATAAGGAAATTTTATCTTAATGTTAAAACAAAACCAGAATTCTTCCAAGCTGTAGACATTTGAGTACTATTGTATAGTTGCACTCTTTAGATTCTAATACAATACCTAGGGAAAAAATTAGACGAGAAATGCTGTGTGGTGTTTTAAATAAATCCTAGAAGCAGCACCCTACAAAACAGCAGCTGTATGACCATTTACCAATTATCATAGAAACTATCCAAGGTAGATGAATTGGACATGCTGGGTGTTTTCTTTACAACTGCATATTAATCAACAGAACACGAACAACTGCTATCACCACCTTTATTACAACTAAATTTTACCACAACAAAAGACAAGGGATATAACTTTGTATTTACAACTATCAGGTTATATAACCCAGACTTCAATACTGGACACTACTGGATTGGTGGGTTGGTTGTTTGGGTTTTATGGCATATCAACCTTTGTTGTTTATTTAATGCCAAATTCTGTTTATATGTATATACATTCAACCAAACATTTCTAAACAAATAGTTAGTCAGTAAAATTTTTGCACATGCTTAATCAGTTTTGATTCATTATATTTTTGGTTGGTTGGTTTGTTTGTTGGTTTTTATGGCATATCAAGCCTTGTAGTCATATTTTTTGGTTCAACCCTGTCTCTCTCAAAAAGGACAGAACATCATCTATTTAGATGTTTTCGAACTGATAGGTTAAACTATTAACTTAAAAAAATCGCTTTCTGATGACAGCGAAAGCTCTGCATTCTATAAGAATGTGTTTAACCATGCGAGTTGTCTGACAGGTCAAACACTGTGGTTGTGGTTCCTGTTTCAAAATGAAAGAGTGAGTAAGTCTTGTATGACCAATTTGCAGTTGGGAAATAATGACTTGTTCTCTTCTTAATTTTCTCAATGCTAGTCTCTGCTCTCCCAAGGTTGGCTGAATTTGGAAGAGTTTATTGTGGATGTTATTGCAACTGGAAAAGTAAAAACAAACTCATAAGCAAAGTTTTTTTCTCTGGACTCCTTCATGTGGACTCATCAATGTTGACTGACCTGCAGAAACGTAGATTCATTGGCTCATTGCCCATGCTGGAGGTCTCCTAGATGATTTGCCAAGAGCAGTTACTGATTAAAACAGACAGTAAGAGTTGATGAATGAATCAAAACAGGTATTATTAGGAATAATTATTTTGAAAATTCAACCCTAATAAAATTGTAATCAAGAAAAAAATATCAAGTTTGGTTTAAAAATGTATTTATTAAATAGATTTTTGTGTAGAAGTGTATTCCATTTTGAACTGTTACATATTTATAGCTAAAAGTGCTATGTCATCATCATAGCCTTTGTCCATAGAAAGAAAAAGCTGGACAGTAACTGCACAAGAATGCAATGAGCTATATTGAACTAATCCTGGAAGAAACATCTCACAAAATAGCAGCTGTACGGCCACCTACTACTCATCTCTAAATCCATCCAAATAAGATGACCAAAACCTGCAGATCACAGCTGGAGAAGCAAGGAAAAACTCATCAGTGACATTCTCTAATAGACTCCCCTCACACAGATGTGCCAGTGTTGGGTGACCAACAAAAACTTTCTTAAAACATCTCTGTACAGATACAGGATGTAGTCTAGAAGACTAACTGGAAGCAATGGATGTTAGAAACAAATGGCGATAGAGAGTCAGGGAAATCTGTTTGGTTTCTTTGTTTAATGGCATATCAACCTTTATAGGTTATTTAATGCCAAAGCCATTCTCCTAGAAAAACAATAGTGGTACTATTTAACCCATAGCTGGGAGGATACGAAAGTGAATGTAATAGCGCAACTGGAGTATGAACTCGCTTACTACGATTCCGCAGTCCATCGCTTTAACCATTACACCACGAGGACACCCCCAGGGAAATCTGTGCTAGCAGTGAAACATAATGATGATGACATATTCATATTTGTTATTACTGAGTTTCCATATTTTAATTTGTTTTCTTATAAGAAGTTGAGATTCTAGATTTTAGTGGAACATTATATAATTTAAATAGATGATGTTATTTATTATCAAACTTTACAATATTAAATCTCTATAACCAAAAATTGAATATATACTTGCCACAAGATTAGTACACCCCTTATATATATTAATGCAATTTTTTTAATTTTTAAGGCAGTAGAGTTTGGTAATAAATAATACATGATAATATCTTTTTTGATTGTATAATATTCCATGAGATATTAAAAATCTTTGTAAGCTTGGTTTAAAAGAAAATTGACTTTTTGTCCAAAAATTGTTTGGGATGTACTTATTAATGGGTGGTACAATCTATCAATAAAAATCTTTTTGTTTGCTTGCTTACTAGTTACCGTGGACTCTAAGGCAAATGAGCTAATTTTGATGCAACTAGGCATGTATACTCCTTTCACCACAAAGAGTGTTTTAAAGATATTTGAAAGAGACTGTATTGAATCCTTATCACACTTCTTGAGGGGCTTAGAACATTTTAGCTGAAAGGTGATCAGCAAAATTTAATTTGTGCTGAAACCAAACAAAACTAACCTCTACAGGAGCACTCCATCTCCCTCACAGAGGTCTTGGACTTATTTAGAAGAAAATTACAAGGAGAAGACTTATTTATACGTTAAGCAAATAGAATGAATTTGTGGTTCAAATATGTGCTTTTATATATCAATTTAATCAAGTTTTTATGAGAAAAAAATGCTCAATGCTGTTATGCCACTGCAAGTATAAAATCCATGAATAATAGTATTATGAACATTATAAGACTCTTTAAGTTCTATATGTTTTACACAATCTTCAGACAGAAATTCATTTTATTTGCTTTGTATATAAATCTTCAGATGAAAATTTGGTTTATATATATAATCTTCAGACAAAAATTCATTCTAATTTCTTTGTTTATAAATATATATATATATGAAAGACTGTTAGATGTACAAAAGCCAAAATAAATTCTTTGATACTTTGATATATATTTCATCTATCCATCAGTTATGTCCAAAACAAGACATTAAAAAAGATATTATTTTTTTAATGTTTAAAAACAATTTCAGAATATTGTCAAGGAATCATTTTGATGGATAGTGTTAAGGTATCCTATTGCATTTTCTTCAATCTATTGAAGGAAGCTAAATCTGGAGTGTAGGTCAGCCAAGAGCTAGAGTTAGCTGGTGCTTTGCCAAAAGTTCTCAATGTGGTCATTTTCAATGGGATCATCTTTTCAAGGATGTTCTTCTTGATTTCAAATGCTGGTCCAGGATATGACATTGCATGCAATCAAACAATCCTCCTCCTAGGCCTCTTGCAATTTAAGAAAAGTTTATGTGAAAGTTCTTTCACATTTCAAATAGAATTTCTTTGAAAAATCCTGAATTTCGGGAAAAATGTCAAGCACACAACATATAAATTAAGTGGAATGCACATAGTCAGAGTTTTAATCTACATAAAATGATGCCGTTTTTTATACCATATGTTAAAGTTTTTCAGTTACACTGAAATATTTTCAAAGCATACTGTTTTAAAAGTGTATTTCTTTTTCCACTGACCTCATATGAATATATATATATATATATATATATATATGCTTACTGAGGTATTTCCAGATTGAAGAAATGGTTATGAATTTCTAAGTGAGCATTTTAATCTGCATCTCTAGTCATATTGAAGATTCAGAGTTTTTATATATATAAACTAAAATTAATAATTTGGAAACAGTATGTCATCATGTCTGATATCGTTCTTTTATACTTTCATTCATATTTCAAAATCTTTCACCTTTTTCGTATTGTGTATTAAGAAGTTAAGATGTTATAATACTAAAGAAAAATCCTACTTTGAGATACCATCTATGTAACTTCACTTACAGATATGTGTATATATATATATATATATATATATATAGGTGTGTGAGTGGATATATTTATGTCTGTGTTTATGTGTGCATGTGTATATGTGTATGTTTATATATGTATATATAAATGTTTGCATTATTATGTGTATGGATATTTATATATGTATATAGGTATGGATATACATATATATATATATATATATATATATATATAGTTGTGTTGGTGGATATATATATATATATATATGTGTGTGTGTGTGTGTGTGTGTGTGTGTGAGTTTGTGTGTGTGTTTGCGTCTCTGTGTATGTGTGCATGTGTTTATATCTATCTATCTACCTAACTATTTCTCTCTCTCTCTCTCTCTCTATATATATATATATATATAAGTGCGTGTGTAGATGTATATATATGCATATATGTGTGAGTATATATATATATATATATATATATATATATATATATATATATATATATATATATATATGTGTGTGTGTGTGTTTATAGAGGTATGTGCATATGTGTGTTGATGTGTAGAAATTTTTCCAAGCCACTTCCCAGTAGAGGTTTTTTTCCAGGCTGTATTCCTTTACAGTTGAAGATTGAGAATCATTGCCAGAACTTCTTATCGTCAGAATATTCATTTCTCATATATTTTATTGCACTCTTACTTCTACATAGAACCAAAGTGTATGCCTTCTTTGAATCTATCAGTATATTAAAATGCATTAGGCCTGCACAGTGTTATAATCTTTCTTTTCCCTATACATAACATCAATTTTAACAAAAAATACTGTTGAGGAAAAGGACAATTAACTGTGTTATTTCATACTGAGTCAAGTTTATGTACCTCTTGGTAATATCATTGTTTCTGATTTGATATTTAATTGAAAGATTTTAGTAAGAATTCAATGCTTCCTGGATGAACCTTAGCAAATGGCACAACATAGATGATATGAAATAGGTAATTGATAAGATATAAAATTAAGAAAAAATGTAAAAAGACACAGACAAGGAAGATGATAACCAAGTTGACTTTACAAGGCTCATAATATATATATATATATATATATATATATATATATATATATATATATATATATATATATCTAATGTAGGAAAATTAAATCTGAGGAATATTTTTGGCTGGTTTGGAAATTTGTGCTGTGTGCATGCGATTCTTGCATGACTGTAGATAACATTTGACCTCAACATGACGTGATCTCATTAATGGAGATATTTGTCAGTTTGATCCGTTTTTCATTTCCCTCCACTCCTCCCTGCCTCTCTCTCATTTCCAGTCTTGCTCTTAAGTGCAAGAATGATCTCTGATATAAGTAAACTAAACACTCAAGCTTAAGGTATAAACTTTTCTTTTATTTATCAAATTTTGTTGTTTTATTTTTCTTGATTCACTTCATAGTTGCTTAAGATTTCAATTTTCATTTAAGTAATGACATTTTTGGTTATCTATAAGTTTTGTCAATTTTCTAACCACTAGCCACACTTATTTATTTTCATACCAAAGCCCAGAGTGCTTGACAGAAAATCTAATGAATCAAAAATCAAAAATACATGGAAGCTTAAAAGGCTGTGTATGAAGTAAAGAAATGAGTTTCTCCCTCCTTTTCTCTTTATCAGTCTGTCTGGCTCTCTCTTTCTCTCTCTCTCTCTCTTGATATATATATATATATATATATGTATATATATATATAGAAAGAGAAAGAGACATACAGACAGATTGAGAGTCAGATAGTAGCTCAAAGTAGCTCTCCATTGTGCACACTTAAAGATGTGAACAACTAGACTGCTTGCACAGGTAATTTGCTTATTGTAGTGCAGCCTTGTATAGGACCAGCAACACTTTTTGGATGAGCTGATAGCAGAAATAATGATGCAATAATGTGCCACAGGTTCTCTGAACAACACTAATTAAGTTTTGAATTCAGAGTTCTTTTTTCTAGACTAGCTAAAGAAACAGTCAGTTCAGTAAAAGATGTCAACCACTAAACTGCTTACACAGGTGATTTGTTTATTGTGGTGAAGGCTTGTGTAGAACCAGACAAAATTTTTGGATGAGCTGATTGCAGAAGAATGTGCACCAGTGTTCTCCAGATTCTCTCTGAAGAATATAGTTCAGGTTTTGAATTCAGTTTTTTTTCCTTTTTCTTGATTGGTTGCTATAACAAGGATAAAGAGACTATTCTACTCTATAATTTTGCATGTACTTCTTGGAACGAGAAGGGTATTAATGTGAAGTGATACTCAAACTCATCCAGGATTTGAACTCAGCTCAAGGCTGATACACTAATAACTGTTTCACTATACATCATGCTCCCCCACCCATATATATATATATATATATATAAAGCATTTATTTCATATGGTAGATATTCATTTTAAAACAAAATCTTCTTAATTGACAAGGCACTTAATTCACTTGTGTATTTAAATAGTATCTGTTAATCATATCATTTAGTGAAAATATTGGAACACAATTTACCTAATGTCTACGTGTCGAGCTATGAACTTAGTGATCTGCTTCCATTTATACATTTGAAAAAGAAACTCTGAAATTATATTACACTCTAATATAGAAATTACACACACACACACACACACACACACACACACACACACACACACACACACACACACACAACACACTCATGCTCACAAATGCACTTAGGTGATCTGCTGAAGATTAAATATAATTTTTATAATTATCTATTTATCTCTAGCTTTTCTGAAATTTAGATATTTTTCTAAATCATTTGGAAGGTGACAAAGCAAATGCATTGACATTCAAGATGGCTGCCATCCATTTGGGGATTTTTTTTTCTTTATGAGAAGAGAGTTCATCTGCGTGATGATTAAAACCTATATTCATGTTTTCAATTAAAGCAAAGTCTTGCAGTCTGAAATCCTTCATGGGATTTGCATAACAGTCTTTTTAGAAAAATCATCTTAATTATTAGTATCATATGCTCAGGTAATACTACTGCCTTTCCTGTTAGTTTTAATTTATTTGTATTAAATATAATTTAAGAAATATGGCAAAAATTATCAAAATTAAGCATACAACATGATCTATCTGTTGATATATAAAACATAAAGGAATATATATATATAAGAGCTTTGATTTGGTTTAATGATATATTAACCATTGAGAGTTATTTAATGCCATAGCTATCTTTGTAGAAGAATAGCAGTGGTATTATTTAACTCATAACTGAGGAGATAAGGGGTCATCCGAGTAAAAGCCTGGAAGTGAATGTAATAGTGCATGTAGAATTTGAACTTGCTAATCACGATGTTACAGTCAAGCATATTAGCCACTATACCACTGGAACTTGCCCATGCTTACTAGAATGTTGCGGTAAAGAATATTAGGCACTTTGCCATGGAAGGTGTGCATGGTGTAATAGTTATTGTTATTAAAAAATGAACTGGATGAGCCAAATTCAAATCTCATATGAGACAATTTGCATTTAGTTTTGTATTAAAGCTCTTAAGAAAGGCTTGTGTCCATCTCTTCTCTCTATGGTCAAGTTTAAATTGTAGGAAAGTTCAACAGGTCTAGGAGAAGAAAAAACTCTGACTTCAACATTTGAGGTATGTTGTTCAGGCAATCTGTGGCACCTTAGTGCATCATTCTTTCTGTCTTAACCCCCAGCTATGGGTTTAATTAGTATCCGCTGTTCTTCCTCAAAGATGGCTTTGACAATAGATAACACATGAAGTTTAATATGCCACTAAACAAAGAAATCTAACCCACCAAACTAGAAACTTTCACTGATCCTACATAAGCTTTTATCACTGTAAACACAATCATCTTTTATAAATAGAACATCCACCAAGATGTGCATGTAGAAAGTCATATATGGTGAAACACATATTGATAGAATGGTAAAATCTCACCTGTATTCAAAGAACTTTCTACTATGTAAAAAACAGGAAAGATCTATTTGAAATGATAGATCCGAATAATATAATCAACTTCCTGAAAAAATCAGTCTCCAATCAAGAATATAGATCCATAAGCCTCTACTGCTAAAAGATACCCACATTAACAATTCAATATTCAAGCCCTCAATTGAAACACTGACTTGAGAAGATAACAACCAATCTCTTTCAACTATACCCAATTAGCAAAGGAATTGAATAAAAAATGTCTTTGGCATAAAAGGTTTTACTTGCCATAAAATCCAACCAACCAAACAACCAACCTACCTGTGTAAATAATCTTGCAGTTCACATAGTTCATTAAATCGTTAAGCATTCATATGCAGTGTGCAACCAGACAGCTAGTATATATATATATATATGTGTGTGTGTGTGTGTGTGTGTGTGTGTTTGTGTGTATTTGTGTGTGTGTGATGAACCAAAAGTTGTACATTCAATCAGTTTCAATAGAAACTACAAGAGATAGAAGAACACAATAAAACCAGAATAAGACGTTAGCTACAAAATACTGTTTCAACACAATCGCTACTATTTGATGATGCAGTTTTTGCTAGTGATGAACAAGAGCCTATATGCCACATTATTTTTGTTTGAATAAGAATTTCTATGTGTATTGAAAGAAAGGCAGGATTTGTCAAAGTTACATTTTTATCATTACAAAGCTATCACTGACATATAATCAAAATTCAAGAAAAATTAAACTAAATTAGAAAGAAGCAATAAACACATTTAATAATTTTAATCTACTTTATTTCTTTGAATATAAGATGCATGGCTTAGAAAGAGATTTGGAGGAACTGTCATTCTCTGCAACTCATCCAAATTTAAGTAGCGGATCTTCCGGTCATAAGACTACTACATTGAACATAGTATGATATTGGCATAATGTTTTTTGTTTATTTACGTGAAACTCTTTTTACCAACAAGTACAGTATATACCCATAAACATTCACACACACAAATATATACAAAATTTAATTAATATGTTGTATTTGCCAGCTTAATAAATACCTGATTTACAAGAGTATTTGTAAGATGACTGCTCATTGCAACTCATTCAAGCTTTATATATTTTGCTATATTTAGGCACGGCAGGTGTTATATGTCAAGCATGTTATACATTTAGATTTGTTAAGAACATGCATGTTTACTAAACAGTATATCCTATGCTATAAGCACTTTTTGACATTTCTGATGTTTACATAAGCCAAAAGTAGTGTCAATAGAAATAATATTCCCAAATATTACCGGGGGGCAAAACTTGGAGGTTGTATATTTAGAAAAGATGAGAATGCTTCAAATAAACCTCAGAATCTATGAGATGCTTTATACTACAAATATCAAAGTTAAGTCTCTTTTTTTACTAGATCTTATTACAAGCTTTAAACTTTTGTTTCTGGTTGTTTTTTCTCCAGTGGACAAACTGAGTTTTATAGCTAACCTATTGCATCTTTTTCTAACTGTCAAAGTTTGTGATAATTCTATACAGGTCATTGTTTTATCTCATAAGTTAGTACTTCTTTTCAAATAGTTTGGTCAGAACAAATAAATTATATTCGGAATAAGAAAGGTCTCATGCAGTAAGGGCTATGGTCATTTATCTTTTATTATTTGTTTGGAGAGAGAGAAGTGGGAGGTAGGATAGGTAAGGAAAACTGGGTGTCATCAGCAATTCAAATTCTAGATGAGGCTGTTTCACTAAACACTAGTGCCCCTTGGAAAAGCATGAATCAATCTCTTCTCAACATCCCAGCTATAAATTGATTGTAGGTCTGACTGGACTCTGCAGCCTTTGTAGAGCAATCATTTTAGGAGAAGGAAAATTATGAATTTAAACAAGTACCAACATGAGCCAGCATGTAAATATTATATAAATAGGAGTACCGATTTTCTACTGTAACTCATTCATATTTTAGTTTAAGAGTTTCAGTGTTTTAGAGTTTGATGATAAACATGATATTTATTAACAGTGATAAATTCTAGACTAGTATAGCAGTTAGTGAGATTGTTATTTGTTTAGCGCTATATTTTTTAAGGTAACATAAATGAATTACGAGACTTTAATTTAACAACACACAAACGAAAGTTTTTATTTGCAGCTTTGAGGCGGTTTGTTCTTGGTGCTGCAAGACTCGTGGTATTTGGGCTTGTTGGTTTTGGAGACGCAATAGCTTAGCGGGATGTTGAGATGGCAGCGTGTCGTTGGACGTGTGAGGGAAGTATTCAAGGTCACCGTGTAGTTTTGTGTGTCTGGTAATTGGGGAGAGTAGGCGTTATCTCCATTAATGTGGACCAGAGGTGAAATGGGGGCTAGTGTGTCAAGAGCGAAGTGGCGCTCGGATCGACATAGTAAATTTTTGTGGTGCTTGTGGAAGGCATGCTGAACGTATCTAATTCATATTCAACTGGGATTCCTTGGTCTAAAATAGATTAGACGCAAAGAATCCATAAATTAGATGGTTCCCTCGTTGAGTATCCATGTTGCTGCTGCTAGGGTTAAAGCCACAGTGAGATGTCCCCACTGGGTGGCTTGTTTAGCTAAAAAGCATCGCTAAGCAAGGACGACCAGAGACAAGTCTGTTCTGGTTGCCGTCTCAAGCTGAAGTGAGTGTGTTTGGCCGCTCACCTGTTTTGCTAGCCGGAAATGAAGGTCCGGGCTGAATAGAATATGTCATCCTGATTGGGTGAAATTCAGTGTTGAATTAAATTGCGCGCCAAAACAAAATACGAGATTTTCCTCTTCTCTACACTACTATTGTAATAAATATAATATTCATTAAAGCAATTATATCTGTCAAGAGTGTATTAGGTTGTCTGGAAAATATTGTACAATTTTAGTGTAAAATGTATAAATTCTGTTAAAAAATATTTTAATTGAAGTCACTGAGTGCTGAAGCAAAATTAGGAATATTCTTGTATCATAATAAATGACTCCATTATAAAACAAGATTAATTTTAGTTTTAAAAAACAAACAAAATAAGAAGATAGACCCGAAACAGTAAATTTACCCAATATGGCCACCATTGCTTGCAGTTATTGTATCAACACACCTTCAAAACGATTTGCATCCCTTCAAAATAAATTCATCAGACATTTTATTCTATTCCTCCTCAATAGAAGTCTTAAGCAAACCAATATTTGGATAGGAAATTACATTTGTTTAGTTTTCCAAAATGCCCCATATTGTGTAATAAAAGGAGGTATGGTCTAGGCTTGATGGTGGCCAAAAGAAACTCCAATTATTTTGAAAATTTCTTTTGACTTGGTTTTGGTATTAAGCAAATTATAAATTCTTTGTCATTTATTTTCTTGCTCACATATTTTAATGAAAAAGTGCTTGAATAATAGAGCTAATCATGAAAATTTAGATTTATGGCATTTTTTTCAAAAATTGGACTAATCAGACAACAGAAAGTGTTCTGAAAATTATGCCATATTTTGCCTCCACACCTGGTATGTAAAAAGTTCACATTCCTAATGATTAAAGTGTTCTCTTTGTTAATTTTCAGTCACTTTTTTCCAAATTTGATTTTGATGTTTATATGAACAGAAGTGATGTATTAGCATTTTTGCCTGAGTTCAAGTTTGGTCAGAATACCTCTCAAACAGCAGCCAAAATTAACAGAGCATGGTGTGAATGATCAGATAGTACAATGCTTGTTTCAGAAGTTCCATGGAAGGATATGAATCTTGAAGATCAAGAGGGTGGAGGACATCCAAATTGATGACCAAACCCCTGAACACTTGTTGAACAAAACCCATGTCAAAGTATCTGAGAATTGTCTCAAGCAATGGGTGTTAGCATTTCAACAATATCAGATCCTCTCAAGATAATTGGCAAGGTGAAGAAACTTGATAAATGGGTTCTATATGAACTCAGTAAAAGGGAAAGAGTTTAACATTTTGAAGTGTGTTTGATGCTATTTCTGTGGAACTTGAAGGATCCATTTCATTACTGAGTTGTAACTTGTAACAAAAAATGGATCCTTCATCAAAAACTTCAATGATTGACTCAACAACAAAAATAGATCCTTCATCATAAACATCAATGATTGACTCAGGTCAAAACACCTCAACACTTTCCAAAACTGATATTGCAAGAACAGCACATTATGGTGACTTTCTGGTGGCCTTCCAAGGTGTTGTCCTAAACAGCTTTCTGGAATCTAACCAGAGCATCACTGTAGAAGTTTACAGCTTGTAACTGGAAAAAAATGAATGTCCACTAAAGCAAAATAAAAGCAGTATTGGTTAATCGACAAAGTTCAATTTTGCTTCATAACAATATTCAATCATATGTTGTCAGGATAATACTACAAAAGCTCACTGACTCTTTTCTACATTCACCATAATCTGTTGATCTCTCACCCTCTCACTACCATTTTTTTAAGCATTTGGACACTTTGTTATGCTAAAAAAACATTCCATTCTAAAGGAGAAGCAGAAACTACATTGACATCCAAACTTTAGTTTTATTTTACAGGTATAAATAACCTTGATAATTAATGGCAGAAATGCATAGATGTTCAGAGATCATTATTTTGACTGATTAAAACACTGTTTGAATTTATTAATTCAGGAATAAATATTTATTCTAAAATCAGTCACCATTTTCCAAACAACTTAATATAACCTTCCACTAGAACTAATAAAATCCTGCTATCTTTGGTTTAAAAGAAAATTATATTTTATAAAAAAAATTGTTTGAAATGTACTTATTCATCAATGATAGTGTATCTTTAAATTCAACAAGATGATAATAATTGCATATACAATATATCTGAATAAGGTTGACAATCCTCAAAGAAAGATATTCTCACTCAATTCATTTTACAGCTACTATGAACAGGTTAATATACTTTAAAACAAATGAGCCATAATAGATGTACATTAATTTGTCTGATAGATTTTGTCTGAATAAATACAGTGTATTACAAAAGTGAGTACACCCCTCACATTTCTGCAGGTATTTAAGTATATCTCTTCATGGGACAACACAGACAAAATGAAACTTTGACACAATGAAAAGTAGTCTGTATGCAGCTTATATAACAGAGTTAATTCATTTGCCCCTCAAAATAACTCAAAATATAACCATTAAAAGTTAAACCCCTGCCAACAAAAGTGTCATTGTGTCAAAGTGTCACTTTGTCAGTGTGGTCTCATGAAGAGATATACTTAAATATCTACAGAAATGTGAGTGGTGTACTCACTTTTGTGATACACTGTATAATCACACATGTTTTCCTTGGTTTAAAGTAAAGACAAAATCAGAATAAATTCATTCAGAATACAGTATATTTGATTGACTAGCAAAATTTCAGTTGCTGAAAAAAAAAACTTACCTTATTCTGTCGTATCCCAGAATGAGGAGACAATAACATTTATCTTATAAAAATATCTCTTTTTATTTATGAAAGGTTGAAATAGTTGCATGAGAGACAGGGAACCACTAAGATATAACATCTTTAGATTTATTCCAAGATACATCTCCAGAGAGCTTTGTTTCTTTGTGCTTCTTTCACAGAAGACTGATACAAGGCTGGCTCCCAACCAAGGACTACTTGTCCCAACTAGTGCCTAAAAGGCTCTGCTCTCACTTCTTACTGCTGACTCTGTTGAATGACTGCTCTCTCCTCAGGGTCAAAAATTTCTGTCGTTATATATTTTTTGGATACCTACGCATTTCTTCCAATGCAATTCACATGGCATTTTCACTGCCCCTTGTTTGCCTTAAGACACAGCTGTACATCTTGTTTTGAAATCCATAAACTATAAATCCCATCAAAGGTCAATATGTAACACTTATGTTTGGCAATGTTTTGATCATTAAATCTAATTTTTCAAAATTTACAAATAACAAAGACAATTTATTTTCAGAAAACAATTTACCTTATTTTTTCCAACCTTCCTTCTTTTATTTTACTTTGGCTTTTTATTTATTTGCTTTTCTTATTTTTTTGGGTGTGGACAGTCTTTTGAAATGGATGTCTGTAGGTGCTATAAATACACCCCTTTGATAGTAATCCTTTCAATAATTAAATGCTTAGTTTTTTTTTTCTTCAGTTGCAAAACAATTTTACTTTGACTCTTTATTTTCGTCTCCATTCAAATCTATGCTTTTCCTTACTTTTTGGTTTGTGACTTTTTATTTTTTCTCCATTCAAACTTACAACATTTCCTTTCCATTGTGTCTGTGACTTTTTCTTTGAAATGGAACTTACTTTTAATCTATAACAAAATTTGGATCACATCTTCAAATAATCGATGGTGAACATAAAAGTCCACCATCTGAAATAATTTTATCAAGGAAAATATGCATTGATTTTGATTTATCTATTTTTGATTGCACGATGAAACTATTTAACAAATGTCCAAATTGTCCAAATGATAAATATTTAGTTTATTTTCTTCACTTAAACTTTGCAGCTAGATTTTTGTTTCTATCTTTTAATTTATAAAATGAATCTAACATTTTCTCTTAAGTTTTGTCACTTCTTAGTCTTATTTATTCAGCTTGTCTTCATATCCTCTTGAGATAATCTTTAAAAATGAACACCAGCCTGTTTTTGCTGTAAATATCAATTATTTCAGTTCACATTCTCTGTTTTATAGTGATCTGAGTTTAACATGTGTTACTATAACACGGCAAAAAAAGGTACATTGTTGAGAGATTTTTGTTAGGGCATATGCTGCCATCCAAACACATAGTAGACTTTATTTCTCATTTAATAATGCACTGACTCAAAGTCCAAACATGTAGTCAATAATTGAGTTCATGCACTTGGGTCCTTTTGCTGCCATATTTGTTACTACAGTGAGAGAAATTCACATACATGTGTGTACATATTAGAGAGGAGTTTCATTTAAGCACAGATAGACAAGGGTTATAGCTCTTAATAAGTCATAAAAATACAATCCTCTCAACCAGAGAGTATGTATTTACCAGCTCTTCCATCAATGATAAGATGTGACACAGGGTCAGTTTTTCAAGATAGTAAAGCTGGTTCAAATCCAGAGTTTGTTTTCTTCGAGACTAGTTGTCATACTAAGACTAAACAATCTAATTCAACCTTCTATTTACTCATATTCTTGGTCACACCATGAAACTATTTAAGATTCGTGCTGATAAAAAAATATTTATCTTCTTGAATCTTCATATCTTTTTGCGATAACCCTTCACAGCTTTAAAATCAACACCAACTTGTTTTTGCAGCTGATGCCAATCATTTCAGATAACGTTATCTGCATTATTGTGACATGTTTTTTTTAAATATATTTTACAATAACACAGTAAAAATAGCCTATTATAATGAGATATTTGTTAGTAAATGCAATGTAGTCCAAGCACAGGATAAGTTTTATTCCTGGTTTTGTATTTCTATGACTAAAAGTTGTTAGTGTTTGAGTTCAGAGCCGATACCACAGTTGATACTGAAGTGAGAAAGGGTTTCATACAGATATGCACATATTGAGCAGGAAGCTCCATTTAGGCATGCATTGACATGTTTTTAAACTCTACCCCCAAATAGCTTTAATCTCAGATAGAACCATACTCAAAACTAAGAACACTACTGTGAAGTATCATTAAATTCTCTGACTTAAAGCATAAGTAAATTTTCAATCTAATTTTAGCATTCACTCAATCACTGTAATTTCTGAAGGAAAATAACTCTTAAATGTTAATTAAAAAATAATTTCCTTATTTATTCCTGCATTTCCACTTACTTAGAGATTCTATAAACTGAATATTGCATCAAGCTTAAGGGGACCTTTAATGACTCTTAATAAAACAATTTTTTCATGCTGAAATGTTAATTTTTTAACAAGGGTTAAAATTGAAGAGTTATTTTTTGATTAGTCCTTTGAATTTTACTTTGTTCTCATGATCTTTAAAATGTTCTCTTCTCAGGTAGAAGAATATTTACACAAAATCAAAAGCATCTCATACCTACTATAATTCTGGAAACATTTGCTGTTCGTAACACTGTAATGAAAATTAATGAGAATTTTTAATTGGTACTCACATATTAGCTGTCATTTGAATGCTTGGAATACATAGATTATTTTAGATTTATATAAATCTTTAAATCTAGTTTTGATAACTTAAATAAAGTCAGCAAATGTAAACAAGATTTATCAAATCTTTAATTTGATATCAGATCAAATAATACTAACTCAAAGTTTTATCTTTTGTATTTTGTTTTTTACTAAAATTTCTCTTAAAAGCTGGTTTTCATATAAAAAGCCATATTATTCTCAGAACATCTAAAAATTCCAGATTCTATCCTGTTCCTGCCATTAAATATTTAACTATTCAAAAGTGATCGCAAAAAAAGTTGATTTTTGTTTTCATGCTGAAGAGTTTTGGTAATGAGCCTTGCTGCCTAGATTTCTAGTCGCTGTGGCAAATTTATTGCAGTGTTTAACTCTAAGTGTCAATACAAAGCCATTAATCGAACCATGTTAATTTCATCTTGCTTAATTTGTGATCGGCCATCTATTATCAGATGACTGCTATTACCTGCTTGATTCTGATTTAATTCTATTTAAATACCGGCAAGATCACCTTCCCATTATTACTTTTATAGCACAGGTTCTAAATCTGCTTGATATTGTCACTTTGCTGATGAGTTTCATACTGACTGTAGCCAATGTTTATTTATAAAAATCATTTTGAAGTTTGTATCTTGTTTGTAGTGAGCTTTTCTGGAATTTTACTGTTTTCAAAAAAGTGATTTATTTTACTAACTTTTTAAAAATGTAATTAATTTGATAGTTTTCCTTGCTGAATTTATTTTAAAAGAAA
Source organism: Sepioteuthis lessoniana (assembly GCA_963585895.1). Lineage (NCBI taxonomy): Eukaryota > Metazoa > Mollusca > Cephalopoda > Myopsida > Loliginidae > Sepioteuthis > Sepioteuthis lessoniana. The sequence goes on from OY757924.1 coordinate 37,364,196, forward strand.
AAAAAGTTTAATTTTTGTGAAGACAGTGTTTCATTTATTCATTCATTCAGACTTTTGAAGAAGAACTTGATTGAATTAGTCATTTCTATTGATGCCACTTTCAACATGAGTTGATATCTGAAATGTCATAAAGTGCTTATGGCATAGGATATACTATTCATTGAACATGCAAGTTCTTAAAAAGTCAAAGGGAACACTTTGCTTTTCATAACCAAGTTAACTCAATATAGAACTAATTTTATGTTATTCTGACCAAAACAATCTGAACATTGTTTTTAAAAATCAATGCTTCTAAAGTTAGTTATATCTATGTTACTAATCATTGCTGTGAACATTTTTCAAAAGTTAGTTTGATAACATTTTGCTTTGAAGAAAGAGACAAGAAAAACAGTCTCTTTTTTATAGATTTTGCATATTATACATGAGAAACATCGGAAAATGTCAGCAAAAGAATAATCCTTTCGATTTTAATGACACTTCTCAAAATTAGAGAAAGCTATTTTGTAGTTTAACTGTGTTATATAAATTTAAAGGATCTTAATAATCAAGGGTATTTCAAAACCAACAAAAGGAGTCAACACTTTCTTTTCAACAAAGAAAAAGTGAACTTGTATGTGGTGCATTCAATAAGCTTCCCGACGTTTTTGTACAGGCATTTAAAATTGGCGTAGACTCTTGAAAATTCAGTATGTTATTGAAATGACTGACCAGTTTTTATGATTTCAGGCTCAAATGAACGGCTACTGCAGGAATTGGAATACACCCCACTAAAGCTTGATTGTCACAGCTGGTGAATTTCAAAAATGCAATCTGGATGTGAGGACACTTTGGAAGAACGATATACAATAAAATTGTGTTTTAAACTTGGAAAAAATGCCAGAGAAACGTATGGAATGCTTCAGACTACTTTTTGGCCATCTTGCATGAATCGAGCATCAGTTTTTGAGTGGCATAAGAGATTCAAGGAAGCCAGGTAGTCTGTGAGGGATGATGAGAGGTGTGGGAGGAGTAAGGAAGTCAATACACCAGAGTTGATTGGCCAAAGGGTTAGGCTTAGGGTAAGGGTTACTATGTTGAGGTTTTAAGAGAGTTCAGGAAGAGGTTCCGTTGGAAAAGGCCAGCACTCTTCAAATCAGCTCTGTGGCATTTCCACCAGGACAATGCACCAGTCCACAACTCCATTCTTGTCACAGACTATTTGACCACGATGGGCATCAAGACAATTCCTCAGCCTCCCCCTAGTCCAGACCTTTCTCTCTGTAACTTTTGCTTATTTCCTAAGCTCAGAGGCTGTCATTATGAGACAATTGAGGAGATGAAAGAGGCTGTGACGAAGGTCATTGACACAAGAGGACTTCCATGGGGCCTTCCAGAAGTTGTTGGAACGGTACAACAAGTGCAATTCAGCCGGAGGAGATTACTTTGAAAGGGACTAGAGTTTCATGTGTGTACTATCAATAAAAGTGCCCATACAAAAAAGTCTGGAAACTTATTTAATGATCCTCATATTTTAAAATTAAGTTGCTTCTTCAAGTAGTTTTTCTAAAATTTATATCCTGATCAAATATCAGTCATTTTTATACTTCAAAGAGTTTAATAGATTTCACAGGATTTGGAAAAAAAGGAAATGTTCTTAAATTACTTTTAGCTAATTTTATAAATAAATAGTCACTAGATAAAATGTGTGTAGATAAAAAATAGGCATTATTTTTTCCAAAATATCTCTTTCGTGATGTATTTGAAATAAGCTACGGCTATATATATATATGTGAGTGTGTGTGTGTGTGTGTGTGTGTGTGTGTGTGTGTGTGTGTGTGTGTGTGTGTGTGTGTGTGTGTGTGTTAGAACATTTAATAAATAATTTTATATTCCTTTTTAAATTACCAAAAAGTTATTTTGTTTCTTTATTTATAAAAATGAAAATAGATAAAATACTTAAGGATTAAATTGATCAAGCGATTTAGATAAGTTATATATATCTATGTATATGTGCAAACACATGCAAAAGCAGTGTGCATATAAATCATGTGGTTAGTAAATGTTATTAAGACTCTTAACCTTCAGAATAGAATGTCTAAAATAAGGACTTTATGGATGGATAAAATATAGGTGGTTCGTTTAAAGCTGTGTTTAATGACATTATTATGATATCATTATTACTCCAACTACTTCTACAAGTGATCAATATTTGATTAGTATTGATCTTAGGGTTTTATTTACAAGATAACTGTAATGAAAATGAAGTGCTGTGTTGTATAGGAAGGAAAGAGTTAATTACATGAAACCATTAACTTATTAAATCATAATAATCAATAACCTATTGGAATTTATTTTGAATGAAAAGAACATGGAATATTATAGTTATCCTTCAAATGATGGGATTATACTATTATAAACATTGTGAATACACATCTCTTCATTGTCACAAAAAGAAGATAACTTTCTTCTCACAATTTTTTTTTAAGAAAAAGAACCAGTAACCACCATTTCTATGTTTCCCAGGAAATAGTTCTAGCTATATAATCAGTTTTCCAGAAGCCGAGTGATGATTACAGAGCTTGCTGTTACAAGAGAGATACGGTATAATTTGTCTCTTTTTAAAACAATTCACCCACAAAGTATCTTCCTGGTGTGTCTGTCCTGAACTATCCTCCTTATTCCACGATACTCTTTTCAGATTTTCTATGAATTTTTTATTGCATGTACTTGATGTAAATTATCTTAATTAATTTTGTAAATTTAACATCATAAGTGTACATCATATATATATATATATATATATATATATATATATATATATATATATATATATATATATATATATGTAAGGAAAATGGATCAAGATTTTATAAAATCAATTACATCAACAATTAAATGTAATCTTTCTAAGTGTTTACATTAGTCTTATTAAAGCACTTAATTTAGAGTAATTATAGATTTATTGGTGGTAACTTTAATGATTGGTTGCATTAAGTGAATATGCCTTTTTGGGATTGTTCTGATTCAATGTAAATATACTGATGTAGATATATATTCAGAGATGTACATTTTTTTCAGTATATGTATAGATTTTTGCTCATTTTATATTTAATTAGGAAATGTATATTTATCTTAAATTAGTTGTCATTGTGTAATGTTTTCTTTCTCTTTACTTTCTTATGCCTAATTCAAATACTGATACAGACACATCTCTCTCTCTCTCTCTCTCTCTCTCTCTCTCTCTCTATATATATATATATATATATATATATATATATATATATATATATAGACACATCCTGGAAATTTAAATAAAACAAGAATAACATTTTTTTCTACAGAGCCCAATATCTAGGATAGAGTCACTACATTGACTGTAAAAGGAATTGCTTTTTAAAATCACTTTTAAAAATATTTAAAACCAATATGCATATTATTTTTCAATATTTTTTTTTCTTGTTTTTCAATATTTTTTTTTCTTGTTTCATTTTAATTTATTACCTATAATCATAATTCTTGAATAATAACATTTACCTAAATAATCAGATCATATTATTTTTCAATATTTTTTTTTCTTGTTTTTCAATATTTTTTTTCTTGTTTCATTTTAATTTATTACCTATAATCATAATTCTTGAATAATAACATTTACCTAAATAATCAGATCATATAGATAGAAATTATCTTAATTCATTGATATAAGTTTTTTCAAATATGTTACATTTTGTTTTGAAAGTTACACTTAGGAGGCAAATAATTGTAAACACAAATACTTCCTCTTTATGTTAAATTGAAAGAAATTATACATTTTCTTCAAATAGTTGTAACAGTGTTCTTTGCCTTTTTTTTAGCATGCACGAGATATTTACAGTAAAGAGTTTGTCTATCTGACTATTCTCTAGAGACAAGTAAACAGTATGATGTAAAGCTGCTAATTGACAGAAGAGAAGGATATCATATTTCAAGAGTGCAGACACTACTCTCTGATCTTAGGAGTGTGATTCCATGTGTAATTATGACATTTTGTGAAGAACATTGTTATTATATGGTGGGTATGTGGAATTGAAAAGTAGATACTTGTGTTGGTAAATCATCATCATCTTCATGTCGTGCCGCCAGCACAGATATCCTTGACCCTCTCTCAACACTTCTCCCTATCATTCATCGCCTCCAGCAGGTCTTCTGGGTTACATCCTGTGTCCTCACATAGCTGCTGTATGTAAGTTCGGGCTGGTCCTCCTGCTTTTGCTTGGCCATATGTGGGGGTCCATAAGAGTACGTCACTTACGAGTTCGTCCTTGCTTCTCCAGCAGTGTCCGGCGTGTCTGGCTCGTTTAACCTGTATAGTTTTCGTGATGGGAGGCAAGTGGCCGTACAGTTGGCGTCTCGTGGGGTGTTGTCGCCAGGACTTTTTCAATATTGCTCTCAACATTCTTGTGTAGTTGCCGTCAAGTTTCTTCTCCAGCCGTTTAGTTAGCGTCCACGTGGTGCATCCATATAGCAGTATCGATACAACCACTGCCTGGAAGAAACTGCGCTTCATTTCATCGGTCAGGTCTGATTTCCATATGATTGAGAGCCTATCTATAGCCGTCCATGCTTTCGCCAGTCGTGTGTCGATGTCGTTTTCGGTTGATGAGACGATGTTAATAATTTGTTAATACTGACAGTTTTTGGTTTTAGGCAATCATCAAATTTATTTCAGTACAGTTTATATTTTGGGACTAGTATTAACATTTGCATGTGAGTAAAAATATTTTTAATAACATTCCATTCATTACTGAAAAACTTGGTTGTTGTTTAAAAGTATTTTTGACTTTGAAAATAATTCTGAAATTTTTTGTGGCTTATAACAATCACTGTTGAGGTCGCTCTGATAAACAGTGGGAATGGCTACAGGTAGTTATATAAGTTTTGAGAGATTTAAATTTTTAAAAAGTTCGTTGAATTCCAGACTGGAGAAGAGTAAAGTCAAGTGTTTTTGAGTTTAAGTGAATAAGCCCAGTCATCATTGCCAGAAAGCAAACATGAGTAGTTGTTTGGTAAAACCTGTTTGTCATTTTCTTCCTACCATCAAGATCAAGTGTTAACATTCAAGTCCCTTACCATGTTAAACAAAAAAATCTATAATTAGATATATATACAATCTTCAGATGAAACATACTTTTTTTCCAATACATCATGGAGGGAGAATGGAGAGGAGTGAAATAACTAAATCAATCGCTTTTGAATTCCTGTTCATGAAAGTGGCCAATTCCTTGTTTCACCTTGTCACATGACCAAAAAAGACTTGTAACTTGGGAGAGTTTCTCAAACACTGCGACAAGGGAAATCACTCTATTTAGTCTCCCAACAGCATGGTCAATAGTTTCATTTGAAAATTTTGTCTGACATTTGTGTTTTCTCTTTTAATGAGAATTGTTTTTTTTAGCTAGTGTGTGTGTGTGTGTGTGTGTGTGTGTGTGTGTCTGTGTGTGTGCGTGTGCGTGTGAGATTATATATATATATATAAACAGCTTTTCAGCTACACTGCTTTTCTAATGATTACTTTTATTCTTCTTTAAACGACAATTAAACTTTTTGATTGTATTTCTTCATTTATACCTCATTAATATATGTATAAATATGTATATAATTATGAAGATGATTGTATAGGTGACAAAATGGACTGTCACCAAGCACCATTGACTATGTGCTTGCACTATTCTAACAGATATATATGCTTTATTACTGATACTGAACACTCTTTATTAATAAATATAACAAACTACATTATTGATATATATATATATATATATATATATATATATATATATATATATATATATATATATATATATATATATATTTCTATGTGTACATAAGCAGCAGCTGTATATATGTGTATGGCACCAGTTACTAGTATTCGAATTAAGACAGCTGTCAAGTTAGAATATAGCCCTTTCATATCTAGCTCACTTCTCCGCCTAACTTTTAATCTCCTTGCTCCTACTTTAAGCAGTACATTCATACACTAGAAAAATCTGTTATGCAGTTCTTACAAATGCCATTTTTTCTTCATACTAAAATGAATACTTAGGACAGCAGTATAAGAAATCATATATATATATATATATATATATATATATATATATATATATATATATATATATATATATACAAACTACAAGTAAATATCTCTATTGAAACTCTTCACTATAATTTTGGTAAAGTCTCAAAAAAGTCACCACTCCATCATCCCTCCCCTTAATGCATCTTACACTTCCACCAGTCTACCAACACCTGTTTCAGTGTTTGCAGTGTATAGACAATGCATTTACTTAAGTTGTTCTCAAGACTCTGGGCACTTCCCTGATTAATGGGAAAAAGAGGGAAAAAATTAGATAGAAAACAACTTGCAACTGAAGAAAAAAGAAATTATTATAACAAAAAAAAAAACAAACGAAAAAAACAGAAAAGAAAATAACCAAAAAAGACCTCACTCTGAAATAATTAACTTATTCTGAATTTTTTGTGCCACAAAAAAGTCAGCACAAGAAAACATTAGAAAGGAAATAGCAAGATTTTATTTCCATTTGCAAACAGAAATCTTCTAGGATAAAAATCAAAACATACATGTACACATACACATAGAATTTGGTACCTGTGAAATATAAGGAGAATTGAGTTTTATTTGGCTTATTCAGCTGTTGATTCCCATTATGATACAAGCCTTGTGGGCTGGGACGGTAGAATATACTGACCGCTCCTTTGCAGAGAGGTAAGACCCCCTCCTACCAACAAATGTTTTGAGTATGACAATAGACTGCATCTGATGGAGATGTTCCACTTCTGAATCTTTGAGAATGTAAATTACCCCTTCATTGATATCAATCTCAGGTTCATTTTGACCTGGAGTGATAGTACCTATTAAGGTTTCATTTATAGGTTAAATAGAACTGTTCACTCATTTACTAAGGGTTATTATCATTTATTCTTTGAAACAATACATCAAATTTATATTACACAGGAATATTTGATAAAGAGAACTACTAATGCTAAACAGCAATACTTAAAACCATTTGATTAGGTACAAACAAATGATTTTTATAAAATAGAATTATTAGTATTTAATAGGGGTCTTATAGCCTTTTAACTGACAACAAATGAACAATTAATATTATTTAGAATTATTAGGGTTTCATTGTAATGCTTGAAGCCCTTTATTTGTATGTAAACAAATGAACTCAAACAACTCATTTAAAAAGGAAGTTACTTACAAACTATTCTCTGTATGCAAATTTAGATTACCTGGGAATACTTGATAAGTAGAATTGCTAGTGCTGAATAGCAATACTTGAAATTATTTATCTGTGTGCAAACAAATGATTGATATCAAATAGAATTAAGAGTTAGATAAGAATCATTGTAACCATTTGTGTGCAAGTAAATAGGCTCTGACAACTTGTTTAAAAATAAAGTTACCTACAAATCATGTATATTAAAAACAGGATTTAGCATAAAATAATACACCAATTTGATATGCCATAAAACACCAACTAACCAACATGATATATTTGTCCTTTAAAAGTAAAATTTCTACTTTAAACTTTAATTTTTTTTTCTTTGAACTGAGGATTGATATATAAAGTATTCTGTCTGAAAAGTTGAGGAAAGTAAGACTCATTATAGCAAACTATGAAGACTATTTTCAATTAAACTAAAGCACAAAAAAAACCTTCTTTTAAGACATCATTTCTTATGTTTTTACTTTGCACTAATTGTAATAAAAAATGAAAGTTAATGTGTAGATAATCCTCATGAACAATTTCCATTAACTTTTTATATAGCAAACAGTAAGCCATATAACTATAAAAATGCTACATGGAGACACATTTATCATAATGCTTGTTTTCATCGGAAATTGAATTCGTGGCTAAAGTTTAAATTCAGGATAATGCCATTTGCATTTCACATCACACTAATGCCCTTAGTCTGTTCTCCCCTCACCTATGGGTAAATATTAGGGCAAATTGGGTTATTTAGCCTCAGCTAGGCAACCAGTCTAGAAAGAACAAACTGAATTCAAACCAGCCAAACCCTTTGAAACAAATGACAGATTAGAGGGGTTAGAGAAATGTTTACCACTATATAAATGCATAAAAACTGTAGTCTAACAATTATCATCATATGAAATGGACTTGACAAGCCAAATTCAAATCTTGGATGATGCTGTTTGCATTTGACATCATGCTATTGCTCTTTGGAAAGGCGTGAAGCCATTTCTCTTAGATATGGGTTAAGTAGACTGGGATCCTTAGCTTTTATGCAGCAACCACTTAAAAAAAAGAAAAACTCTGAATTCAAACTAGTTGTACTCCAATTAAAATTTGACCTGGTGTTATATTTTGCCCATGGGAGAGGGGTTAGGTAAATAAAACCCATCTTATACATATTTACCGACCCCTCCACTTGGGCAGGATATGACACAAGGTCAATTTTTAAATAGAATTTAACAGGTTTGAATTCAGAGTTTTCCTTCTCCTAGACTAGTTACATCAGCAAGGCTGAAGAACCAGTCTGCCCTACTATTTACCAATAGCTGGAGGGAGAATAATTGGATTCATATCCTTTCCCAAGGATATTAGTGCTATGTGAAATGCAATCAGTCTTGTCCAGGATTTGAACTCATGTCACCATGTCCTTTTCCTACGATGATAACCATTACTCCATGGGCAACCATCTTATATGTATTTACCAATTCCTTCACATGTGCAGGATATGACAAAGGGTCAATTTTTATGTGGGATTAAACAGGTTTGTATTTACATTTTTCCTTTGCCATACCAAGGTTTAGCAACTCAGTTTACCCTACTATTTACCCATTGCTGAAGGGAGAAGAATTGCATTTATACCTTTCACAAGTGAATTAATGGCACTTGAAATGCAAACAGCCGCATTAAGTAACTATGGTTAATATGTTCATTTCTTACTATGATAATCATTACATGACATCATCATCATCATGTCGTGCTGGTAGCACGGATATCCCTGACCCTCTCTCGCCACTTTTCCCTATCGTTCATCGCCTCAGGCAGGTCTTCAGGACAACATCCTGTATCCTCACATAGTTGCTGAATGTATGTTCGTGCTGGTCATCCTGCTTTTGCACAGCCATGTGTGGGGGTCCATAAGAGTACATCACTTATGAGTTCGTCCCTGCTTCTCCAGCAGTGTCCTAAACCATCTTAGATATTTGTGATAGTTATACAAAGAAATATGAATTAGTGATTACTTGTCTGTATTTTTCTTTCAGTATATATGCACAGATATATCGAGAGAGAGGAAGAGAGGCAGAAGAAATGTTTACTGCACAGAAATTATTGAAACCTACAGTAACTATGAAAATAGTACATTTGAAGATCTCTGATAATGTTGAATATATCTGAAGAAATTGATAAATATTTCTGATAAATATTTAATTTTTCAAACTTCAATGGTAGTATTAAGCTTCGTTTTTTGTAAACTGGATTTCTAAGTTTTTTTTTAGTGCAACCATTGAGATGAAATTAATTACCTCTAAGCAGCTCAACACCTGGCCATGACAGAAAGTGTCTACATGCATTTTGTAATGATTACCATGAGAGTAGGTAAATGTAAGATGGACACCTTTTTGCATCCTGGGAGACAGTAAGACAAAGAAAGTGAAAAACCAATCCCACCAAAAAAAAAAAAAAAATGAAATAGTCTCATCTGAACCTGCTGCTGTTGTTTAAAACTATTTATATCAGGAACAATTCTTCTATGTGAAATCAAAATTAGGTAAGAAATGAGAGATCTGGTTGGACATTTGGGGAATAAAATTACGATTAGTTGGTCTAAACAAATAACAGATGAAAAAGAAAAAATTGTCAAAAATTAATAAGCACTGCACTTGATTGAAGAAATTTTGAAAACTTAAAACTTTTAAAAAATCTTTGAATAAGTAAAACAAAATAATTTTCTATGAGTAAAGATATAGTCAAAATTTTGAAAACTTGAAACTATTATATATATGAGTGAAATTCAGTTCATAAATACAGATTTTAAAAATCTTTGAATAAGTAAAACAAAATAATTTTCTATGAGCAAAAACTCATGTTATTAAAGTTTTTGAAATATTCATTCTAGTTTTTTTTAAATTTTGAAGCATCTTCAGTCTTGAAATAATGAATACACATTTATTTCTATATACTGCGAAATTCTTTTTCCTCAGTGTCTTGATAAATTAGATATTCTCAAACTTCCTAGTTATTTTACAAACTAGCATCGGAATAAAACAGTTGCAAAAATAAAAAAAAATATATTTAGTCAACTGATTCTCTCCTGTCAATAAATGAGGAGAGATATTATTATTATAAAATCATCAGTGTTTGTTGGTTTATGAATTCATCAAGTTTGTAATAGACATCTACTAATCTTAGCTTTGTCTGGAACACTGGCTGAAGTAAAGAGCACTCACTGAGAATCAAATTCACTCAAAATGCTCTCCTAGCTAACCATTAGACCATGTGAGATACCCTCACCAAGTTTGTTGTAGTTGTGTAGATATAAGTAGCAAGGTGTACATAGATTTTGTGCATGTACAGTGTCTATCTGAAAAGGAAATATAGGAAATATATAAACAGACACTCTCTTATGAGGTGACTCAGTTGGCAGTGAAACCCCATTGAGTGAGCTTGTGCATTGTGTGACCTTCATATTCACCATGAATATGCATTGAGCTTTGCATCTAACTTGGACATTTCTTCATGGAAAATATTTGAAAGATTAAGAATGTATTTGGTGATAATTTAAAAAGTAAAACCTAAAAATAATTTTGGTACCAATGTCTCAAACTTAGCCAGAAAACTTTTGAAATCTATATAAATTCTAGATGACTTTCAGGAAGGTTATTTATTGATCAACATACAGTCTAAAAACTATGTAGCCATTTTGCATGCCTCACCTGTCTATTCTTCATATCAGTTGGCAAAATATTGCATTTCTCATATTTGTGAGCCCACTTTTCAACTACAGTCTTGATTTTACTTCTAGCAACTCCTGATTTTCCCAAAGCTAAAGTCATCATTGAGATAGAGATCTCAAACAATGGATGTGATTAAATGAAGGAGAAGCTGATGATAATCCCTAAAGAGGACTTTGAAAAGTGGGAAACATGCGGTGATAGTATTTACCCAACCCCTCCACCACAAGCAGGATATGACACCAGGTCAATCTTTAAGTGTGGTAAAGCCAGTTTGAATTCAATTTTTCTTTTCGTAGATGGTTTGGCAAAAAGAAAACTGAACAACCTAGTCTGCCCTACTATTTACCCATAGTTGGAGGGAGAATGTGGATTTATATCTTTCCCAAGGACATTAACATAAGGTGAAATGCAAATAGTCTCATCTGAGATTTGGACTCTCATCACTGATTCCATTTCCAAAGATGATAACCAATATGCTAAACATGCATGATGCTGGGATAAGTTTGTGAGGTCCCAAAGAAAGTAGACTACTGCCCCTGTGAGGTTACTTTTTTCATTAATATTAAATTGTATATAAATGAGAGAAAAGATTGAGTATTGAAAGAGAATTTTCCTTCAATTTCTCATGCTGGACATAGCTGTTGTTCATATGCAATAATCTTTACACAAATTCCATTGCCTGATTTTCTTGTCTGCAGACTTCATCAGGCAAAATCTCCTCTCTCTACCACAACAATTACATTTCTTTTGGCAATGTTATTGCATCACACACACCATGAAAGGAGTTTTCACTCCCATGAAGCCAAATCCACCCACTCTCATTACATTATTTTCTCATTTATTGCTTTTTACCAAACACTTGCAAAATTTACCAGGGATTTTATTTCTTTACCTGACCTCATATTTTATCTCTAAATTTTTAGTATATTAACCATAAACATCTGTTATTCTAGTGGAAATACTTGATTTTAACATACTTTGATAAAATGAATTGCAAATAAGGATTTATTAGCTAAATATTTTGCAGTGAATGCATTTATATATGAGAATTAATAGTTTTTAAAATCATGTTAATCTTGTATGACTTCCTGAATAACTTGAAAATGTTATGTATATATATAAAACAAAATTATTTAATTCATATTCCCTTACTCAGTTGTTACTGGAAATTTTATCCATCCTTCTAAAATGATTCTTTTTTTAATTGTTTTTTTTTTCTCATTTTGTTCTTTGTGAGTATATATATATATATATATATATATATATATATATATATATATATATATATGTGTGTGTGTGTGTGTGTGTGTGTGTTAGAATTCCATAAACACAAAGTCTGTGGTGCATTGTAACTGTCATTTTCTCACCAATCCAATCATTAGACCAACAGGTATATATATATATATATATATATATATATATATATATATCAAGAAATTTTATTATTGTATATATATATATATATATATATATATATATATATATATACACAATATTATAATAATAAAATTTCTTAATATTAAAAGAACTCACACTTTGAAGTTTCATTTTGTAAGTCATCAAATGGGTTACTTTTAACTTTTTCTGTATTGCAATTGAATTTTTTTTAAATAATAGTTCTCTAACTAGTGATGCTATTGTTTAGTTTCATGGCATTTTTTTTCAGTCACATGATTTAATCTAGTACCAATTTGCTAAGTGAGCTTCCAGGTAACAATTTGACATCATCTTTAATCTCTTATTTGAAGATTATTTGAATTCAGAGGATTAAAATAAATAAAAAGCCATCTAGATTAACTATTGAATCACCCGCTAGAGAATTATATATTCAAAAACATTCAGACACCTTTAAATTTGGTTTGAATTACTCTCTTAATGATTGAGGTAACAAAACTCCTACATCTGAAAATATTTCATTCATTTATTCAATAATACTTACTCTGATCTTTCATTGTATTTTATCAATGGTAAGTTTACTAAATTCAATTATATATATATATATATATATATATATATATATATATATATATATATATATATATTCTATCAATCAAGAAACAATTTTTTCCTCTGAATTTTATTCTATGTTTCTTGCCATTTCAAATTAAAGTCAGCATAGAATTGCATAATGGAAACTAGCTCAGAAAAAAAGAAACTGTAGACTTTTGCCTTATGCTCACTTGGTACTAATACTCTTGGAAAATGCTTTGTTGGGAAACTAAATAGAGTGGTCACCCTTGTTACAGGTTTGAGAAACTCTCTTATTTCAAGAGTTCTTTTTGGTCACAAGACAAGTTGAACCTGGGAATCCCTCTCTTTTACAAAATGGACTTGAGAAGCAGCAGATATAGTCGTTTGCTCCTCAGTAGTAATGCACATGCTGCCACCCCTTTTTTCCTGACCTGATTATTAGTAAGTGGTTTCCACCTCTTTGTTTTACAGACTTTTCCTCGTGTTCCTTGAACGTATTGTGACTCTTTTATAGCCGCGGACAGGAACTTAGTTCCCTTCTTGTACGGTGTAGAATTAAATGTTATATAGTATTAATTCACTTGCCTGTTCTTCTTCCTACTGAATATTCTGTGTTAGTTTACTCTCTCTTGGATAACTTAATGCATTATAAGTAACAGTGTGTTATCTATGAGTAAACATTTCATTAAATCTTATAGCTTGCTTTGACTTATCTTTGCAATCAGATCTCAAAAATTGTTTTATTTCAGTCATGTCATTATGGTTAAAAAATATATGATAATTATGCTCTTAGGCATACAATTTTGCTATAATTATCTTACCTCTTTTTGTTAAAATTTCAAAGAGCTGTTACCTTCATTAACATCCTTGACAGGGTCAAATCAGTCGCCAATAAAACTAAAAAATGTAATATTTCATGACTATTCTACTAAAAGTAACGATTATTATCTTATATAAGATTATGTAATGATATTTGGTTTATTGTTGAAGAAAAAAATTCAGTTACTGTATATATTTGAGTAAAAGTTGACCCTTGATTTAAGATCATGAAATTATTAATTTATAGAATTAGTTTTGGAAGCCAAAGATTGCTCTTTTGCCCTTTCCATTAGATTTTAGTTTTAGCCTTTATGACTTTGTCTTCAAATTTGAACTATACCTAAGTATATATGAGGTGCTTGCTTCCCGTAGTAAAAAAATAGTCAACAAGCCAAGATCAAATCCTGAACAAGACTATCTGGATTTCATATTACATTAATATCCTTGAGAGAAGCCAGAATCTGTTTCTACTCTCCAGCTATCAGTAAACAGTAGGCTTTTTAGCCTTGGTATGACCACTGGGCAAGGAGGAAAGAAACTCTGAATTTAAACTTGCAGTTCTATTCTTAAAAATCGACCTTGTCTTGCTTTGTGCCCGTGGCAAAGAGGTTTGGTCCACACATATATCCATATATATTATGCTATTGAAGTGAATGAGCAGTTTCATCTGTTCCCCTTCACCACCAAAACAAACAAACCCAAATGCACATTCAGTTCTTCCACTACCCCTATTTCATCATCATCATCATGTCGTGCCACAGGCACGGATATCCCTGACCCTCTCTCGCCACTTCTCCCTATCGTTCATTGCCTCTGGCAGATCATCAGGGCTATATCCTATATCCTCACATAGCTGCTGTATGTATATTTGAACTGGTCGTCCTGCTTTTGCCCAGCCATATGTGGGGATCCATAAGAGTACATCGCTTATGAGCTCGTCCCTGCTTCTCCAGCAGTGTCCTGCATGTCTGGTTCATCTAGCTTGGATAGTTTTCGTGATGGGAGGCAGGTGGCCATATAGTTGGTGCCTTGTGGGGTGTTGCTGCCAGGACTTGTTCAATATTGCTCGCAACATTCTTGTGTAATTGCTGTCTAGCTTCTTCTCCAGCCGTTTAGTTAGCGTCCGAGTAGTGCATCCATACAGCAGTATCAATCAGACCTGACCAATAAAATGAAACGCAGTTCCTTCCTGGTAGTGGTCGTATCGATACTGCTGTATGGATGCACTACTTGGACCTCTATTTACTATACTGCAAATCATTTCCTTTTATGGGTGGAGTCCCCAAGGTGCTAAACTGCAGCATTTTCCATGAGTTTGAACTGCAATCATGCTATTATGTTCACCTTTGGAAAGATATGAACCTTCTTCTCCTCCCATAGGACTTTTACTGTTTTTCTACAAGGATAGATTTGGTATTAAATAACCCGGGAAGGTTGATATACCATTTCATAAAGAAACCAAACCAATTCCTTTTGAGATTGCAATTAATTTGAGTAAAAATGCTGCTTTCACTCTGCACTGATGGTCAGAATTTGTGAATTTAATTTATTTACTTGGAAAACATTTGAATGATAAGTGTATATTTTTTGCGTAATTTTCTTTCTTGAAAATTGTCCATCTTGTTTCTTCCGGGTTCTGACACTATGTAAGAGTCCCTAAGCGGAGTCATTTTCATTCTATTGTTGTTGACACTAATACTATATTTTAATACTCTTCAGCTTATTATTGCTTTTTTATCACATCACAGTGGGGAATACTCTATTAGTTTATGGTGTAAACTCAGAATAAATATTTAACTCTTTAAAAACTTTGCTCTTTGCTCTTCAGATACCCTATACTTCAGCTCACAAAAGTCACCTAAATGAAGCATAACATATGTGCAAAATTCTCTCCATATTGTAGGAATTATTGTTTTAAGATAGGAAGGAAACAATGCTTGATATAATAAGCCTTTTATTATTAATATATTAAATAATCTCCTTGAGCCCCAAATATTGGGTTTAAAGTCAGTTGTATGTATTTCTAAGAAGAAAAATACACATTGCTTATCAATTTAAAATAATTCAGTTCCAAATTTAAAATATCTTTATTTATTAAGTTTAATATAGCATTTAATTCAGTGGAATCATAAAATGCTTAAGAGAGACTCATTGTACCTATTTAATGAAGCACTTGAAACTTGAAAGCAGGAATTCACCTTTGATCATGTGTACTTCTGATTTGCAAAATCCAATTTGCAGTAATCTCTTTCAACAATAAAATATGACACTTCAAGACAAAATGTGGAGTGAATTTGTGGAAAGACTAAAGTCATAAGTACACATGGCATCCAAAATCAGCTGTAGCTGCTATTTAGACTAAAACCTGGAGTACACAAGGTACATAATTACTAATCACTAGATACTAAGTGTACTGTAGACACCATAGCATTAAAACAATCTATTTAACTTTCTCTGTGCTCTGTGTTAACAAATGAATATTAGTGCCAGGTTCACCATTCTACTTCTGTTCTGTTATAGCTATGGGGACAAGGGAGTATATTATGAATAGATGCTTATATGTTAGATGAAAGTTGTTCTGAGAGAGGCTTGTGTGAAACACAAAGCACAGCTCTATTTCACCTATCCTTTCCTCAAAGGGTGGTCAAATTCTCAGTTGTTCATTGGTTTCTTGAAAAGCAAGCTGGTTCCCAACTTCTTTCTGAATGAAAAATATCTTACTTCTTTTACTAATATTAACCAAAACAGATGCAATGAATTTCAATTTTTCTACTCTCTTTTCTTATTATCCTTCAATACCAGTCAACATATGATTGAATGTTGAAGTAAGTGGGAGAAAAAAGCATTGGCTGACAGATATTTCTCATGGTTCACTTCTGATTCAAACTAGACTCTCTGGGAAATTAAAACCTTTTATAGACTTTGGTGGTAGTATAGGATACACATTTTTTCTAGTTTTAAAATAAGCAATAAAACCATACTTAAGAACATTCTAGAAATTTAGGATCAAAACTGCATTAGCATTTAAATTACATTTTTATATTTTTTAACCAATCAGCTAAAAACATAGAATAGAACATTCTAGAAAATTAGGATCGGAAGTGAACTAACAGAAAATATTTAGGCTCGAAAATAAAATAGTAAAATACAAATCTGATTGGTCAATAAATGTCTACACACCAAAATTTTAGGACGATTCTTTGATCCACCTGTAGGATATAAATAACACAGAGTTAGGAAGCCATACACACAAGACACAAGCTTACACACAAACGAAGACACAGATGAAGACAAGCCACTAAGCCAGTAAAGCAGTAGCCGATACATTCCGACAAATTCCTTTCCTTCCTCAACTAAAGTTCATGAACTCTCTTCAAATGGTTGAGAATTATATTCAAAAGAAAAACCTGCCAAACTTTCTTTCATCAATGCGACACGCTGTCGCCACTGTCATAAAACCCGCTATAAACTTAATGTAAGTAAGAACGACTTATTTACGGACTTCGTTAACATGAACATACACACATCTTTAAACAAATTTATTCTCTTCTTGTCAAACTTTATTTTACACATCATGTATTTTATTTGTTTTCATATTCTGTTATATGCTTATTAAATTGTTTGTTGTTTAATGTTCGTTGTGTTCTATTTCCTTTCTTTTGCTTGATTGTAAAGTTTTGTGTTGTATTTGTGGTGGGAATAATTTAGAGACCAATCTACTGAAATAACCAAATTACATACTCCCCTCACAGTAGACTACACACTATCATCAGACAGTATAGGGATATGGTCCTGTACATATAAGCAAACTAAGTAATTAAAAGCTCATTAATCATTATTATCTCTTTTTCTTTTCTTCATTCAAGTTTGCTTGAACTTCAAAGAATCTCTTTCAAGTTGCCAATATCCCATATCAAATTTGACACTGACCTGTTTTCTTTTTCTTAAGATCCAAAATATTATAATAAACTTTGGATTCATATTTTCTTAGTCCAAAAAAACCCTGACACTTAATTTAAACATATCCTCTGGGTGACTTCAAATGATGGCCTCTATATTGTTTGAGATTTGTCATTTATTTTGATCCTGTGTGGGCTGACTGGTGATTTTGTTTATTCATTTTTTTATTTCTTTGTTAAGTCTCACTTTTTCTGATTAAAGGGACCATTATTTTATTTATCTCTTCATCAAAGTAAATCTTAAACCAAGCAGTACCATCCCCACCTGTCATTATCAAACATAAACATCTTTTGATAATTTTTGTTTGTAGTAAATATATTTTTGTTTGTAGTAAATATATTTTTAATTCTGTTTAAGGGGAATTCATTATTTATCATCATAGTTCTTGAATGATGGCATAACACAGAATAATTTAATGAGGCAAATAGATTTTTTTCTTTTACTAGGCCAGCTACCAGACCAAGGCAAAGAACCTTTGTTTACTATTTAACATATATATTAGGAAGAGATATATTCATGCTTTTCTGAAGAAAATTAGTGCATAGTGATTTGAATTTGGCTCACTGAGTCCATTTCTTCACATGATAACCATTAAGTAAGCCATGCTTGAAATATTTAAACTCAACTTTGCAATACTGCAAGTTACACCAAGTACTTTATGAATCTAAAATGGAAGAATAGGTGCAAAGTGTCATGACAGCAAAATACATATAAAGCATATATTGTAGATATTCATTTATAATACACATTTTGAACTATGAAATGTTCGAAAAAATATTAGTGTGCATAATACATACTGACTTTTAGAATTAGTTGCAGCTGAATTTTACATTTTATACTGATTAAAAATAAAGAATTCATAGAGTTTACGTTGTGTCTTAAAACCCAAAATTTACACAGTATTAAGAGCAAACACATGGACATGTTCACACAAAAATACAAAAAGCTTGCAGCAAAAATAAGCTTACATTAGAAGAAACAAATTTATAAAACACTCAAATCCCAGAAGACATTTCTCTTCAACAAAGTAAAACATATTAGTTTGGACTTTAGATATAACTTAGTTTTGGTTATCCTGTCTTGAATATGGTGAGGCCTATAACTTGAAATAAAGTTAATCATTTATTTCTCATGTATAATAAGCACCCCTAACTTTTGGGTGTAAATATCTGGAAAAATAGTGCATCTTGTTCACAAATAATCATAGTAACCATTGATAAGAAAAACACTCAGTGAAAAAGTGAAACGTCAACAAAAAGACAAAAATATTTTATTTCCTCCCAACTATGGGTAAATAGTAGAGCAGACTGGGCTCTTTAACCTTAGTATGGTAAACCATATAATAATCAAAAGTAGTAGTACCTGGTTAATTTTTAAAGCATACATTTCAAAATTCCTTGATGCTTCATTTAACAATTGGTAATCTCACAAGATACATTGCCTCCTTGTTGCTTTCAAAATATCTAAACTTTTTCCTTTTATTTCTTTTACATTGATCAAAAATAGAATATATTTGCACTGCTTCACCTGTTCATGTCTTTACCCTCATATAAAGCTAATCTTGTGTACAATCCACTATCATGAACAGGTGAATAAATATTCTTGCCCTTCTGTTCAATTTGCAAATGAATCAAGAGAAAGCTATCACAGCCCAGCAGATAATGAAAAAAAAAAAACTCAATTTTTTTATTCTGAAATCTCTGAAAAATTTCACGTTTCCTTTATATTATTTTCAAAAATATTTTTCCCTAAAAAAAAGGAAAGGAAAACTACCTCATTTAAGAGCTGCTTACACAAAAATAGCAAGGTCACATTTTAGGATATTTGCTTGATATCGGCATAGAAAAGAAAAAATAGCTCTTGATATGCAAAAAAAAAAAAAAAAGAAAGCAATAGATATAAATCAATGAGTTTGCTCGATACCAAAACTTATAAAGCAAGCTAGCACACAAAGCCAATTCCTTGAAAAGCAACATGCATGTGATAACTTTTTTGTACCTATTAAGATAGATGCCATTTTTATTATGCTTTGTTTGGTATTTTGAATAAGATTTTCATGAATAACTTCTTATGTTGAATATTACTTTGTTTCCCCCCATATAGTGTACATTTTTCCTTAGATTTGCTTAAAATATCACCTTATGTATGATACTATTGATGGTTGTGGTTTTTAGTAGGCTGATTGGTTGCAGTAACTCATACTAATATAATCATATTGGTCAAAATGGTCCCAAGAAAATACCTAGAAGGTAGCATGTAGAAAGTACTTAATTTTACAATTTAATTTTATCTTTTTTTCTTTACTTAACAATCAATCAAAACAGGAGTAGTCATTTATTCCGTACATTATTACTTATAAAATTTTTTCTTAAAGTAATATCATATCTGAAATCTGAAACTTTAAAACCTACTAAATATAGTGGGTTTTCAGATATAAAATGATGAAATTTAAAAAATGGAAGATTAGTTTTGTTTCACCTTGGACATCTAGAGTAATTATTTCTATATTTTACACACCCCTACATTTGGGCATTAAAATTTTGAAAAAAAAAATCATTTATACAATATGCATTGAGTTTTTCACATTTTTTCAACCTTTTATCCAATTCATATAAAACTAAAACTAAAAATTCACATAGTTAAATGATCAAACACTTCTATTTCAAACAATTCAGTTGAGCATAAATCATTTGTTTGCTCTCAGTTTGATTATCAAACAGCTCTTTTTGACCCATTGATATGACTCCAAGCCAGAGTGCAGCTGGGAGCGATGATAATGAAGGGGTACTCCACATTTCCCAAAGCTCCAGCATTACAGGAGCTTCACCATCAGATTGTTTTATATCATATCCAAAACAGATGTTTCTATTTTAATAAGGAAGGATTTTTATGAAGTGAGCATTTCATAGTTATCTTGAGAATTTGGATGATTAAAATTTGATTTTCAGTATTGATAAAGAATGTATAAGATTATCATTCAGTCACAAACTGAACTGGAAATGGCTTTATTGATTGAGCATTTTAAGAGCATTGCTCAAATAAACATCTGATGATGATCAATTTTTAGTGCGTTATGGTTACATACGAAGAAAAGGCACTTTGCATGATGTATTGGTTTGAAAACTAGACCAACAAACCCTTACCAATGAATTTGAGTCTCATTGGGTGCCCAACCCATCCAGCCTGATGCCACAACTAAGCAAAGCCTTGTAAATAACAATATACAAACATAAGGAGGCACTCTTAGTGCAATGGTTTTCATTATAGGAAATGGAATTAGCAACTTCTGTTCAAAAACTGGATGAGGCTGTTTGAGTTTCACTTTGGACTAACGACTTTGGGAAGACATAAATCAATGCTTTCCCTCCGGCTATGGATATATAACAGAGTAAACTGAATTTTTTTAGCCTCGTTTAGGCACCCTGTTTAGCAGAAGAAAAACTCTGCATTCAAACCAGCTTTATTTAGGTAAAAAAACTGACCTCATGTCACATTCTGCCCAGTCAGATAAATACATATGAAAAGGAAAAACTATAAATTCAAAACCTACAATTCCTAAGACAGTCTGATGTTGTATTCGACTTCATTCTGTTAATTCCTGCTGTGATACTAATGCTAAATTTTGCCCATCCCTTCAATAGTATCAGTGTCATGAGAAAGAGAGACATCTTGCATGGACAACTGTTGGTCTTCCATATATCCTTGCCCAGGCCTGCTCCAAGATCTAGGTGTTTTATAAGACGGATGGATTCCACAAAGTATAATTTACTTTCAAGAACTCAAAAAAATGTAAGACTGATATGGATTAAGATTTCTTTGTTTTTATTTAGTACAAACATTTCTCAGTTTTTACAGGTTGCATTTAATTGAAATTACTTCCTGTTTAACTAAGTGACAATTGGGAAACAGAAATTGAGCTAAACAAGTGGGTAATAGAAATTTGCTCAAATGCTAAACCAAGCAAGGAAGCAAGGAAAAATCCATGGCTTACATCTTATTCATTTGAATGAACAGACAAGGAAGATGAGAAGGTACATATTTTTGAAGAGAGAATATTCAGAGTCTGAGTTTTTCTTTGTACATAATCAGCTTTGAAGTTTAAAGAAAAAATGTCTGCTCTATTGAATTCCTGCTGGCAACACAAACTTCTCTTTCTCTCTCACATATATGGATGACATAGACAATAATAGTATGCATATAGCTGATATATGCAACAATAGTATATGTATAACTGATCTAGACAGCAATGGTGTATCTCTTGCTGTTGTATATAAAATCATTTGCATATGGCTAATGTACACAAGAAATAAGTGTGTGCTTATGCCAAAGAGAAAACAATAGTGTGTTTAAAGCAGATGTAGATAACAAGAATATATGTATACACAATGTACTCAGCTATTATGCTTAGTACAGTATTTATATGTGAGTGGATGGATGAAGGACTTTGCTTTAATTT
The DNA here is from genome assembly GCA_963585895.1 of Sepioteuthis lessoniana. NCBI lineage: Eukaryota > Metazoa > Mollusca > Cephalopoda > Myopsida > Loliginidae > Sepioteuthis > Sepioteuthis lessoniana. Next base: position 37,386,368 of record OY757924.1, read on the forward strand.
CATATGTGGCACTCTATTCTTTGTTGTGGTACTTGCCACCTTGTTACACCAGGTTTTTCCATCAGCAATTCTCAATGCCTCACTTCACTCAACGGCCCTCATTCAAGGGAAGTAAACCCATTTATCAATCTTTTCACTAATATTGAGAAATCTTTTTTTTTCCTTTGCAAGCAATTACCAAATGGGATTACAATCTACAATCCATTTCACAAATTTGCAATGACAGCCGTGAATCAAATGAGCTCCCAGGCCCACCTTGATGCACCATATATCACAGACTATGTGTTTTTTCTGTTATTTCTCTTTGTATCAAGTCAACCGTAATAGTCCGTAGCTATATCACACTCTAATGATTGTATTATCTATACAGCAGGAGAACTGTAAAATGTGTGGGACTTGGTTCTTCTATCATTGAAAGTAATTATTAATAACCAATCTGACTTTTACTGTATACTGGCATGAATTATTGGCTATAAAAGTGCTGTGTTTTTAAAGAATTCAAAAGGTAAACAAACAATGAAAATTTTCACATAATTTTAACCATTTTAAGCAAGCATTCATGATAGCAGCAATATCCTGGATAATATTTGTCTATCTGCACACTGAGTATATGTGCCTGCATGCAGCTATTGGAAAAATATTGATTTGCAACCTATGTAAGAGGGTGGAAAAATGAAAAAAATGTATATTTACCTTTTCACTGTTGTAAGCAAGTTAAACTAATTTCTAACCTGACAGTTGAATGCTGGATATGTTGAAATACCAGCAGCCTAATCTATTTGAAAAAATTACTCTAAAAAGATAAAGAAAAAAAAAGAGAAGTGGCATGTTTATTCTAAAGAGCTTCTAAGTGTTGTTATCCCCACTTTCAATTGCATAACTCTGCTATCATCTTTGCACCACTCCTATGATAGTTTATTTTTTCTATTCACATAGAATTCAGAAGTAGACAGTCATGAATTTGACAAAGTCTGTGACAGTTTATTTTGTGAAAGAACATTTTAAGCCCTGAAAACAAACTACTTGCCAATATTCTGTCTCTGGATTTTTAGGAAAATTTGATTATTTTACAACTGCCTGTTTAACACAGATGCAGTAAAGAGCAACAAAGTGCTAATACAAAGCTGCTCATATGAACATCTGCACTCTAAACTTACATGTTAGGCTATCTAATTCTTTTTAGCATGTCATATCAGTCTACAAGTATATCCTAATTTTACACAAAGATATTATAATTATTATTTTCACTCTGCATGAGTTTTTCCCACCAGTTTTAACTTGTGGTTTTTCAGTAATATCTGAGTGACAGCAAGTCTCCTCAAGTGTCCAGAACTCTTCTCAATATTCGAGGTAATTTTAAAAATACAGTAGTTTGGATGGTCTCAGTTCATCCTCTGATCTCTTGTTCTCTCCATCTATTTTTCAGACCATTGGGGACCATTCCAAGGACACAAACTACAATTGGTATCACTGTCCTTTTCATGTTCCACAGCTTTTTCAGTTCTCTAGCAAGATCCAAGTATTTGTCTATCTTTTTGCTTCCTTTCATTTACACTCAGTGGTTTGCAAGAATAGCAAAATCCACTAGATAACAAGTTTTTTTTCTTTTTGTTTAACACTAGGTCTAGTCTTCTATCAGGGATTTGGTGATTTTATGCCTCTCATTTTCTAGAAAGGATTCTGGTTTGTTTATACACCATTTATCAGCAGGTTCAAACTTGATGTTTCATATATTTCCAAGTGGATCACCATTATCACGTGGTTATGCCACCAACCCTCTTAAAGAACATTTCTCAAGTTTTGAATTCAGAGTTTTTCAATTTTTTTCAAGGTTAAAGTGCCCTGTCTGCTCTGCTATTTACCCATAGCTGGGGGAAGAATGACTGGATTTGTACCTTCAGGATTTAAACTTGATTCCTCAAGGGTATATCCTTCAATGATAACCATTACACCAGAAGTGCCTCTTCACATTTCATGTATCATTTTTGGTAGAATATAGCATCATCTCCATCTGTCGACTAACCATGATTTTAGATAGAGTTCCCAACAACTTCTTGCTTTTCTTGTTAAAACAGAGGCGATTTCAGACTGTGAATGAGATTAGGGAGATCATAACAAGGCAACAAATGGCAATTCTGAAAGAGTGCTTGATAAGCTGCTTTGAAATGTGGAAAGACTTTGGGATTAAATATAAATGGTTTCAAGATTTGAAATGGAACTTGAGCACCATTGCCCTTGTAAGGCTACTGTTTTTTTTAGAATATTAAATGTCTGGGTACTTTGTGCACAGGTTTGTATGTGCTCCTCATAGGCTTATCCATAAAAGATTATCTGGTCAAGCAAGAAGTATTTTTATACAGGATTAACCTTTTGATTATATTTAAATAATCCTAGATATTTTATTGATAGATGACAGTTATACCATTTTAGCGTTTTCTTAAAATAGTCAAGTTGTTTGCCTAGCTTAACTTAAGTGACTGTTCTTAGAAAAAATAAGAAACGAATTATGGTCTGACAGATAAAAGGAAGTCAGTTCCAAGCAAGTAATCTTGGGTAATCGAGCACTTATCCCAGAGAATTTTAGATGGATTTTCTTTTTTTTTTTGTAATTTCTATTGATCTGAATTAGCATTAAACAAAGCTTAACTTACAAACTAAAATAATTTCCCATGAGGAAACAATATGAAATTGTGGCTTTCAGGGTAAAAACACTCAATTTCAACATTTTAGAAAATTTTTAAATTAGAAAATGATATCTGATTACCAAATTGAACTTCTTATAGGCATTTATTAAACTTGCCCTTGTCTGGTACAAGGCTAAAAATGCAGGGTACTAAATTAGATTCAAACTCATTGTAGTATGTTATACATAAGTTTTCTCCTGTTGCTTTACAACAATGGAGCCTAATATTTCCAAAGCTTAGTCTAGCAAACGCTAATCATATATATTATCCAGGAGGGATTAAACTGTCTATATTTGTTATGATCTACAAAACTAATTTGTTAACTATTGTGCCATATTAATTCCAAAGTGAATCTTTATATTTCTGGAATATTAAGTTCATTTGTATATTTCAATGATATATTAACATCAAAGTCAATATTTTAATTTTTAGATAGTTAATTTTCTACTTATGAACAGATATATATATACATATATATATATATATATATATATATATATATATATCATGTGTGTGTGTATGTGTGTATTTTGGGAGATTTTCTTGTTGCTATATTTTATAAAGGATGACAGACAAGGATTTGGAGTTAGCCTTTTCTTGTCTCTGAATAAGATGTTTTAAATGAGGATAAACGCTGTCTAATAGTTGTCCAAATTCTCTGATATTATAACTCAGCAAGTACAGGGAGTCTCAAAATAGACGTAACTTATAAATATGATAGTTATTTATTTTGAGACAAGCACAAAGGTGGTCATTTGGAATACATCCTGTAAAAATGCATCCTTTGAGCTAGAAACATCAAATCAGGGTTTTCCTAATTGTTATTTTGAGTTTTTTGTCCCAGCAAAAAATCATTATCATATAATGAGTGGTATCTATTTTGAGACAGTTTTGAATGGTTTTATTTCCAAATAAGTAGTGATGCAAAATATATTTTCCTCTATTATCCAAGGATTAATAGTTGTTAGAAGATACTATTTTCAAATCTGAAACAAAAAAGAACTCAAATTATTATTAGTAGAGTTATTAGCAGTCATATGGATCCCATGTATATTGAGACATTCTATACATGTATTTTTAACCTCCATTGGTCATTACTAAAAGCATTTACTTTTTATATTAACACTTTTATCAGAAAAACTATGTGGCCTTTTGAAGCAAAAACTATAAACTATAAACACACGAGACTTCAAAATACACTCAACAAAACAGGCACACTTTGCATCCCATAATATGTTGGAAATTTTAACCACTCAGCCAACACCACCCAATCCATCCTGTTTGCTCCCCAAATAGAACATGCCTTGAAGATTATTGTAATGCTTAAATCAATTTTGACATCTACAGTGGACTGTACCTTGTGGTTCTTAGCACCTTGAGTATAGGTAGATATGAAGAAGCAATTTTAAAGACTGAACACAATTCTTATAAGAATGAGGTTGTGTAGTGTAAGCTTAATTCCAAGTGCAATCATAAGACAGACAAACAAACAGTTACTAGTTTATATCAGTTTGCTAGTCATGAAAAATACTTGCAACAATCAAATGGTTTGCAATATTTTGGTAACTTATTTGTTTTATTCTTCAAGTTAGATCAAAAGCAGCGTAGCATCCAAAATAGAGGACATCATATTGAAGCCACATTCTTTGATCTCATGATGATACCAGTTCTTTTCCTTTAAGGTGAAGAACTCCTTCAATAAAGTTTCCTCCTCCTCCTCCTCTTGATTGCTGAAATATTGTAAGTGCAGTAAGTGAGGCATGGATTGGAACAAGTAATAATCCAGATAAGCTTGATCCAGACTATTTGCAGTTTGCTTCCATCAAGTTCTGGAAACTAGCACATAGGCAAATATTGCAACATTTTTTACTTTCCCAAATAGTATTTGATTATTCAGGTATGGTCTCTATAGAATATTTAGTAATTGTAAGTAAAGAATGACAATAGAAAGAAGAGGGTTCCGCAAATATGTTATTTAGTTGACATAAAGCTACAAGTTTATAGTACCCAATGAGTACAAACTCAGTATTATAGTAATAGTACTTGAGATTAACTTGTTCACCTCTGTTTTGAGGTTAGAGAAAGAATGAAAGCCATAAGTAATTATTACAAATTTTAACATTTAATTTTACTTTATTTAATTTATTGCTGTTTTAGAACTATTTTATTAAGTTTATTTATTAATGAAAGAAACATAAAATTTAGATTGCATTCTAAACAAACTGGACCACATAATTTGTGCTATGATTTTCGTCTAAAAACTTTTGTTCTCTTTGGCTGTAAGGAGAAAGACAAGATTTGGAGTGCCTTCTTTATGATGGCAGCAAGCCTATAACTTTTTATATGAAAGCAGCAGTAAATCCACTCGCTGCATTGCATTGGCATTATATATATGTCTGTGTGTGGGTATACACACACACACACACACACACACACACACACACACACACACACACACACACACATATATATATATATATACATACATATATATAGGCATATTACTCTACATATGGATGTGCATATATATATATATATATATATATATATATATATATATATATATATATATATATGATTTTTCATATGTTTCAGATTGTAAATTGAGCATTTCAAAGCTTCTGATTAGCATTATTGATTTAACTGTCTCAGGTGTAAAGAACAAACTGAAAATTTCACTTCTGTACCTGTGTGTATATATATATATATATATATATATATATATATATATATATATATATATATATATATATGAATGTGTGTGTGTGTGTGCATGTGCGTGTGTGTGCGTGTGTGTGTGTGTGTGTGTGTGTGTGTGTGTGTGTGTGAAATTTCACAACCATATTTGAAGATATTAAATGCAGAAAAACATTTTAAAATTGATTAAATCAGCAGTGATGATTAAATTAGTTTAAATGAATTTAGAAGTCATAAATTGTTGATCTTTGCTTTCCAACATTCAGAATGACATAATTTGATATATTTACTAAACTTAGCTTTGTAAGGCACAAAGCCAAATGTCAAATTATGCCATTAGGAAGACTGTGTTGCACTTGTTATCTAAATGGAAAGGCCTAACTACTTAACTGATTTAACAATCGGCTTTTTACTTATCTTTAGATGCTGATCCCTGATTTCCGTAGAAAAGATCAAAGCATGTTTAGCCAAATGGTTATATTTGTACAAAATGAAATCAACAAACCAAGTTCAAATCCAGGACCAGGCTGTTTATGTTTCACTTTGTACTAATGCTCTTAGGAAAAGCATAATTTAATCTGTTTCCACCTATGGGAAAATAGTAGGGCAAATTGAATCCTTTAGCCTTAGTAAAGCAACCAGTCTAGGTGAAGGAAAACTTTGAATTCAAATCAGCTGTTCTTCATTAAAGATTTGACCTTATGTCACATCTTGCTTGAAATGTGTAAATACATACATTAAGGATAAAATCATGTAAAGTTTTTGTTGAAAGCATTCATAAAACGTCAGTTTTTTGTATATACATATGTTTTTTTCTTTATCAAACACCAAACTAGTCTTAATAAACAGTTTATGTTGCTGTGTGTTTGATCCTCACAGAGAACTCAGTATTACTTAGCATCAAAACTTAGCTAAGTTTTATATTCTTTTTTTTTTTGTTTTTTTAAATTTCTTATTATAATTAGATAATTTCATTTTTATTGACGGTTATTTTTGTGTTTTTCTTTGCATTTTTTTTGCTTTAATTCTTAACTTCATTTTCATTATATCTTTTTTTTTTTTGTGGTTAGTCTTTCTTTTCTCATTTTACACTCTCACTTGCCTTTTACTATTTCCTTTTCCTTTCTTGTTATCATTTTCTCTCTTTCTATTAATTTTTTACTTTTCCTTTTTAAGATTCTTTTTCATTCTTTTCTTTTCTGCTTCAATCATTCTATTTGCTTTTCTCCCATTCTTCTTTCTTCTTTCTCTATCTCAGCATTTTTTTTATAGTCTTTCTCCTTTTATTTATTTCCTTTGTTCATTTCTTTCCCCTTTTCGCTATTCTTTTTTTCTTTCTCTTCCCTATTCTTTCTTCTTTCTCTTCCCTATTCTTTCTTCTTTTTTCCAGTTCTCTATGCTTTTCTTCTTTTTAATCATTCTCTTTCCTTTTTTATTTTATCATTTGATTTTATTCTTTTGATTTCATTTCCTTTCTTTGTTAGCTTTTTTCCTGAATTAACTTTCACTTCTTTTTCACTTTCTTTCCATGTTTTTTTCAATGATCAGCAACTTCTTTCTTTTTTTATTTTCTTTATTCAATAGCTCTTTTTTTATTTTCTTATTGATGAACATTTTTTTTTTACATATTGTTCCTTGTGGGAAAATAAACGAATGCACATCACCACATCAAAATCTCTACCCACTCCCACTTCCAACACAATAACAAAGTTGACCCCACCCTCCTCCTCCATTTATTTTTCTTCAAACTCTAACTGATGGATTTTAACTTCCTTTTTGAAAATTGTCATAGCACATTTTCAGCCCTTCCTCCTCACCACTACCCTGATTCCATTTCTCTTTTACAGTTCTGGCCAAGTACTAGCAGCTTGCTGTGGAATAAGCTTTACTTCTTAGATTGTCAGGTGCTCCGTGCTAAACAGTGGATTATAGGTACACACTGTGGGGTCTACAGCCCAGAGGATATTTGTAAAAAACAAAAAAAAAGCAAAAAATATTATAACATGGCTGACACTCGGGGGTATTACATTACAACAATTCACTAACACGTGGAATAAGGTTTAATCATAGAGACCATCACAACAATTAACTTTATTTCCTGGTATGTACAAAGGGGAAAAAGACTGTCATTTTGTTTGCAATCTTTTTTATTTATAAATATTGTTTCATTTTTGTTTTATCAAATGTTTGTTCTGAGTCTGTCATAGTGCAAATATAGAAATATATTGATAATTATGATTATTGGAGTGTGAATTGTTTACTCATGGTCATGTGCTTTGTGCAAGGATTGAACCTTAGCCAGGTAGTTTGTAATTGAGAGATTATACTTGACTGTATACAAAAATGATTGAACATTGATTTTTTTTCTTTGCTTATTTCTCACTGTTTTTTGGTATATCATTTTAAAATCAAACTTTTTTATTATGCTTTAAAGCTTAATGCCTCATTTTTTTGTTAGACTGGACTAATTCTATCCCATAATAGTTATTACAGTTAATGTATGAAATATATATGCAAATGTAAGAACAATTAAGACAGAGATAGTATTATTTTTCTAAAATTTAAGTTTTTATTAGAAAAATGGATTAGGTTATTATTCTGTTACTTTATTTCTTACTTAGTATTTTAAATTAAAATTGAAAATTTGTTTATTATTATTATTATTTTTCAAAAAATATTGAAATTTTCTAAAATTATAATGACAAAAATAAATTGTTAACTTTAACAAAATAATAAAAAAACTTCTTAACAACTAAAATGCATTAAAAATGCTGAATTCTTTTTTCTTTAATAATACATACTCTTTTACAACTCTGCAGGAAACTTAAGAAAACTGTTTAAAAGATATTTCAGAAGAACATTCAACCAAAGATATCATAATGATTTAAAGGTAAACCTTAAAATTTAAGCTCAAAAAACTATTACAAAAAGCAACTTTAATAAAACCATACTTATTATTAATTTTCTTTATTTTCTTTACATTTCTCTTTAGTTTTATTGAATGCAAGATAGTATGTTATCTGTTTTTCTGTATACATGCACATGCAATATACCAAGTTATAGTATCAGAACACTAACATTGTCAGTCAGCTTCAGAATCATTTCTAACTACAGCAGTAGAAGTATAACCAATCACCTGCCGTAACAGTAGCAGAAGAACTATCATTATCAGTACTTGTAATGCTTTGTAGTTGTATTGACACAGTAGAGACAGACTGAAGAAGCCTAGAAAGATAATATCAATAGAATTTCCTAAGCCAAAAGCCCCAGAAACATAACAGAATATTAATGGATAACTCTTTTTTTCTTATCTTTTTTTTTTTTATTAATGACAAGGCATGATAGTTCTATGTGAGTTTAAATTATGTCGAGGGAAACTTATTAGCATCTACCGATGATCTTACATTTAGTAGAGTTTTTCTTTATCAATATTTTTGAATGAAAACATACAAAAAATTTTATGATTTTTTTTAATTGATCTGACTACACATTATCAATTTTTTTTTTGTGCTGCACATTTGACAACATTTAACCAAAAAAATTGGATCTGGTGCCACGGGAATATATCACATAGGTGTGTTTAGAAGATAATTACTTTTATTCTCTGATACTTCTAAAAATGACTGTTTCACTAAAGTTTTAGAAGTAATTAAGTTTTTTTTTTTTTTTCAATTTTTAGGGCTGGAGTATGTCAAACAGGAGGTACTTTTAGAGGTCAACTCATTAAGTATATTTAAGTAACTCAAATTGTTCACTACACCAAACTTCTAATTTTTTTTTCAAATTAAAGAAAAAAGTTGCCTGATAGTACTTTATAATTTTCTAATTCTGGTGTTTTATCTTGAGTACAAAGAAAGTGGTAAAAAGTACTCTGTGTTTTACTCTCTCTATTTGTCTGTACATATCAAACCTTACATTTTTGGCTGCCGTTTATTCAACTTTTTTGTCCATCTGAGTTGAATATTTTCACCCACTCCCAAACCTGACAACAATATACTGACTTCCACAAAGATTCATGCATTCATGTATTCCTGTTTCTTCTATCTTCATTGTCACTTTCACTAAAAAGTTACTTACTATAAAACCAGTCGTTTACTTTTAGAAAGTACATAAAAACTTAAAGCAATATTTGTTTGATCACTTTCATTGTATTGTGGTGAGTTGTAAAAGTTCTGCACACACACACACACACACACACACACACACACACACACACACACACACACACACACACACACACATAAAGACTATATCATCTCCATATGAAAAATCTTACATGTGTATGGATTGAGAAAATCACATGAAAATGACAGTAACACAAGAAGTATGTTTGTTTAGGAAAGCTATTAGAATTCATTTTAATCAATATTCTTAATTGGGATTTTAAAGTTTTCTTCTATGTATATCTGTACTAGAGGGCCTGTGAATCCCTGGGGTTCCTATTGTAACAGAAATCCATGATAATATTGATACTTTCATATTAGAAAGGACAGATTCTAATTAAAATTTTGTTGTTGTCTCCAATATGTTGGTTGATTAAAAGATAATGTTCTGCATAAGAGCAGATCCCTAAAAATTATCAATCAGATGCAAATTGTATTTTAAGTATATTGTGCTAACTAAAAAGAATTGTTATAATATACTAATTTTACTGATTTACAGTTACATATCTATACACAAACATAATAGGAATTTTAATTATATATATATATATATATATATATATATATATATATATATATATATATATATATATATATATATATATTCTAGGAAACATATCCGTGATCAAATAGGATATTTCATATTTTGAACAAGTTTTTTTTTAGATTTTTCCATTTTAGCCTTTTTTTTTTTTTTTTTTTCGAGGAAGTTTGTCATTATCAATACACCGGGAAGAAAAAGAGTGATTGTAGACTTTAGCAAATGAACAAAGAAAAATTGATGTTTTACTACACTTTTCCAGATTTTTAATTCTTGATTTCAGTATTTCCTTTGTTTCCAGTAAAATATGAAGAAACCCAAATAACTGGAAAATAATTCCATTTCAGATCATCGACCAATATGCAAAAACATATTGAAAACTGCATTATTAATGGTAGAAACTTTTCCAGTTTCAAACCTGAAGTACTCATTTTGTCTTTTTGTCTTCTACATCCTAATTGGTTAGTCTCTTTTACTAGTTGTATCATTTATGATGCTTACTTATATAGATATACGTTACCTGTGATTTGCATAAGGGATATTAAATGAAAATGTAGTAGTTTCAGGTTCAAGTCTAGAAATATCATGAGTTTATGGAAGGATTATTGTATGCTGATAAGTTGTAATTAGTTTGTTATCAACAAATCTTATATTACATGCAATTCAAATTGATATTGAGTTTATCTGTTATATTTTCATTTCTGAATCTTTCTAAACCTTGTACCCAGCAAGAATGGAATTCTATGTACCCACAAAGGTTAACTAAACTTATTTACAGACCAAGGTTTCATAGCAATTATTTCAAGATGATGATAAGGAGGATCTCTTTATGAATTTTTTAATAGCAGCTCTAACTTTGGTGGTGGTGGTGGTGGTGGTGGTGGTGGTCATTGTGTTGATTGTGATTTTAGTTGTAGTAGTAATAGTTTTAGAAATAATAATAATAATAATAATAATAATAATAATAATAATAATGCTGTCACTCAAACTCCATTGAGAAACCATCAGCTAATGCTGGCATGAAAAACTCTCAAAAGTAAAATAATCATAGAAGACTTCACAAAATATATCCTTATAACTTAGGCTGAGCAGAAAATGAAATCTATATAAATTCATGGTTAATTTCTTTCACTCAGAAAACATATTAATTCTATAAAATCATCATTTTATACATAAACATATATATAACCGTAGCCGAGCAAAAATGATATATCATGCTGATTTTTTATCAGAGCAATACACTTGAAATTTTAGAGAATAAATCGATTTCCTGTCCAATGTGCAACTGTATGATAATTTTCCTATGTCTGCATTTGGGTTAAAAGTTATTTGTATAATAATTCAGGTTCTCAATATAATGGTTATAGGGATTAATTCTAATTAGAATTTTTCACTCCTTTCTACAAAAATCATTAATATCATCATGGATTATTGCTGCAGTAAGAATCCAATGGCTTCATGGATCATCAAGTTTACAACTGAATTATTGTGTGTTGGATTTAAATAGAATCTATAAGAATTCAGCAAATGCAATTTTTATCTTCTTCATCCTGTTATGATTTTGCATACACAGAGCAATATCTACCTCTTACTTTTTATTATCTTTATTATTTTTCTACCAGTTCATTTATTATTTTAATATTCTATTATAGTTTAATATTATTATTTTAATATTCTATTCTATTATAATATTCTATTATATTCTATTCATTCATAATCATGAACATATCTTTGCCAAGACATGGATTAAATTTGTTTGCTTCATAGCTAAAGTACTTATGTATCACCAGTTTTCACCATCAAAGTTAGTTGTTGATTCCAACTGGATTCTCTTTATTATGAACCTGTGCCAAATCAAGTTTAGTTTGAATACATTTACTTATAGTGATTAATTTACTGAACTATATGTATCTAGTTTGTTTTATTTCTTTTTTAAATGCAGGGTTGGGAATTTATGTTTAGCATATATTTCATGCATATACAGTTTTATCAAACTTCTGATAAAATATTTAGCTATATATATTCAACTCAATTTTTTATTTTACATACTTTAATGTAGATGTCTTTTAGCAGTATATATATATATATATATATATATATATATATATATATATATATATATATATATATATATATATATATATATATATATATATACCTATGAGTAATTTGATGTGTAACACATAATATGATACAAAATAGGTCCTTGCATGCCATCTGTTCACACTGATTATCCGCAAACTTTCTAACATTTCAAGACTTTTCCAAAAGACTTGATTATGTAACTAATTAATAAAATGTTTATGTATCTTTATATACCCACTACCACACTGAGGTGAACAAATATGTTCCAGAAGTATTACCTGAGAAAAAATGTTACTCACAAATTTTTCTTAAACTGATAAATTTTTAATTAAATAACTCATTTCTAATAGATTTTCAACAAAACCAAGAAATTAAGACCCAATTTATTTTTCAAGATTTTATATTATATGCAATTTAATTTTATATGCAATTTAAGCCAGTATTTTATCTTCCTAATTTATATATATATATATATATATATATATATATATATATATATATATATATATATATATATATACATACATAAATTTTGGTGGGGGAGTATTTTTTATTACAAATTTTTCTATTTCTTCAGTCTATCATGCTTAGATTTTTATTTGCACATGATTAGCACAGTAGAGAAAACTCTTAGAGAGTGAAAAGAAACCTATCAACATAAATGATAGCATTTTATTAAAAGACTTGAGGAAAGAAGTTATGATAAAAATGTCTGATTCATTCATCATATCAGACTTTCCATAAATCAGTGTATCTCTGCAACATTTAATTTGAAAAAAATACATTTAATTTGAAAAAAATGGGCAAAAATTTTCTAATTTTACTCGAGCTAATAATACTGATTATTATTATTATTATTATTATTATCATCATTATTATTATTATTATTATTAGTTTATTATTATTATTATTATTGTTAATAGTAGTAGTAGTAGTATTAATAATAATTCTGCCTGGTATTTTATTTCAGCCACTTTTTAAGAATTATTTTCAACTGATTTTTAGAAAAATTCACTCAGGTCAGTATTTCTATGATAGCAAAGAGACAAAAGGTATTTGAGACAACAATAAAAATGATAATGCTTCAATTAAAAAGTAAAAATAATTGAATTTTATTATACTAATAGAAAAATATATCAACCAATGTGTTTGGATGTTATGTCCCGTTATCACCTCAAATAAATAATGGACTATTTCATTCTGATTGGAAGGAAAGAAGGGGAAGAGAAAGTTTATACTCCACATAAGAAAACAAATTTAACAAGAAAGAAATGAGTGACAGATAGAGAGAGAGAGATAGAGGAAACAATAATGCTATGTATCAGATGCTTATCATCTTCTTTGATAGAAAGAAGAAAGAAAAGATGGAGAAAGAAACAGAAAAGGTTGAAAGATATGAGTAAAAAGAAAGAAATGAAGTATGATTATTTTGAAAAATTATTTTGGAAGTTTCCTTTAAAATAAAAAACATGATGTGATATTTCATAAATAATAAAATGTTTTGAAAGTCAGCAAATGAGTCAATTTTAATAAAATTTTTACACATATTCATTATTAGATTAAAATAAACTGAACATTAAATTGGTTTCATTATCCTTATTTATCTATTTCTTTATTTGCAAGGAAATAGAATTTCCAGGAGTACAGCTAGTTTATTTATTATTATACAGAAAAGAGACATACCTTAATCTAGGAGTAATTTAATTTACATGGTTTGCAGAGTGTAATTCCAATATGAATTAGATTACTCCCACTCTTAAGGTATATTCTTTTTCTATACCACCAAAAACATGCCTCTTTTAAAAAAGCAAAGAGCTTTTATCTCAATAGTTGTGGGTGCAGCCCATATCAGTAATGATTGGCTGATATTTCAACACTACAATAATATGAAAATCTCAAAGGCACACAGGTCACTTTTAATCATAACACTCTTGGACTACAAGCACACTGACTGCTATAGTAATTTCCAACAAATTTAAACAGCATTATCCATCCTCAGAGTTTATCCTTTATACATGTCACTTTAACCACCATAAACCATTCTTTAAGCTTTTAAGTAGGTTATAAACTGCAATCTTTAATTTTCATGTTTTACTATTTAGTAGTTTTAGTAATAGATACTTTTTCAAGTTTTAGATGCTGTTCTTTACCTATATGGTTATAGATTATTTATTAGACAAATATATATCTATGTATTACTCAAATCCTCATTATTATATATAAGCATATCATTTGTTGATAATTAAAATAAGTAAAGTTGGTGATCTTAGTCGAGAGTGACTCAAAAGGCTCCCTTTTCAATAGCTAGTACACCTAGGTGTAGGGGAGGGTGATACTTCATTCACTGGATTGGTCCAATTTACCCTTGATCTATACCTTAAAATACTGAGTGCCAAGCAAGGCAGCATTAAGTACCATTTTTTGAGTCTTTGGTATAACTCGATCTGGGATTGAACCTCAGTTTCCCTGACCATTGGCAAACACTCTACTCATCAACCAATGATAATGCTTAAAAAGAACTAGATTTCAACAGCTGAAGTTGAAATTAAATGACATGTATGAATAATTTTTCAAAGTGTATAAAACTAAATTAAAAAAGGAATTGCTAAAAAAGAACACATTTACGAAAGTTCTTTCTTTTTTTTTTTTATGTGCATAACTGAATTTGAAGATATAACTCGATAAGAAATCAAAGTAGAATTATTTGGCCAAAAATTCACAACACTATATTTAGTGGAATATTGTCACAGCTCACCATCTACATGACAACACCCACACGGCAAAGTCAAATGGTATATCTTTGAAACTTGAGTATTTTTTCTTTGAATCTAGGCCAGAATATGTTGTAGATCTTGTTAACTTAAAAGAGACAATGAACTGTGTCATTTATTGTCAAATTCAAGAGGCAAATCTTTGAGATTAACCAGAAATTCCACTTAGATTGCAATATCAATTTGTAAAAGTACAATGCCCCAGAACATGGTGGTTCAGATTAAAGAAAAAAAAAATTAAGATTCTGAACTAGCCAAATAAAAGACAAAATGTAAAACCTATTGAAAATTTTTGGCATGAGCTCAATTAGGTGACGCTTTAAAGCTGTGCAGAAAATCTAGTTAAATTAGTATGGGTTTGCTAGATGAAATAGAACATCACTTATTAGTTTGTTCTTACTTCTCCAACAGTGTCCAGCATTTCTTGCTCATCTTTCTTGGATGGCCATCAATATAGGAGGTAAATGGCTATACAACTTCAGTTTTGCAAAGTGCAGCTTCAAGAATTTGTTGAAAATAGCATCAATAATCTTTGTATAGTTCCTTTTTACCTTTTGCTCCAAGCATTTTGACCATAAATTAGTACTGAGATAGCTGCAGATTGGAAAAATTCCTGTCTTCTTTTATCAAAGACATCAGATTTTTGAATGGTCAACATCTTGCTGTCCATAGAAGTCCATGCCTTAATATATATATATATATATATATATATATATATATATATATATATATATATATATGCTTATCAATAAATTTTTTAAATAAAACCAACTACTGATATTTAAAGAAAAAAATGCTCATTGCTCCAAAATCAAAAGAGAACAGTAATAAAATCTTTAAAAGCTGAAATAAAATGTTTGCAATCAAGTACTGTTACTTAAAGTGTGACATGTTAATAATGGTACAAAAGTGAGGAAGGGAAGAATTATCACTCTGAAGGAAAGAAAAATTAAAAACTACTTACCAAGACTCACCAATCATAAAAATATGAGGGTCATTCAAAAAGTTCAAAGTTTCACCAAGAAAGAAAGCCCATAGCTAAACATTTTTGTTATGGAAACACACTACCAGATTTTATTGAACTTGAAAAACTGATTTAATTTCTATACATATGAGAGATATAAAACAAATCTAAAACTCCTGTATGTATGCCCATAAACATATGCACTTGCATGCATGTGTATTTTATAAAAAAAATTTAAAAAAAATATATATATATATATATATATGTGAGTGTGTGTGAGTGTGTGTGTATGCTTGCTTGTTGGTATATAAGTTTATGTGTATACTCATTCATCTTTTATTTTTAGATTAAGCATTGGTAAGCATTATTTTTTAATTTTGATGGGTATTTTCTTTTATCCTTTAATTCTTAGTTGCTTCTATTAGCGCAACTCACTCAGGTCAACATTTCTAAGGCAGCGAGGGAAATCTATGGTAAAAGGAGACAGAGTTGTATCACACTAAGTTCTTATCCTTTATCATTGACGCATTGCTGCTCATCAACATTTTGTGACTGCTACATTTATTAAAAGACAGAAATACTGAGATGAATAAGTCCCATGTCTCAAGACAGCTGTCCAGCTGAAAGCTACTCACCAAATATTTGATCATTTGTGATGAGCTAGGACTGGGCCAAGACAGAGAACCTTTATAATTAAGGCTACAACTGGTAATGCTTTGTCCTGCCAAGACAATTGTACCAGGTGCTCGAAGGAGCAGTTTGTACAGTTTCTCAATCATCAACCTTTTCCAGAGGACACTGCCTCAACAAATGTCACAACTGACGCCTCAACTGTCAGCACAAACTGTTGCACTTTGCCTGTAACCTTGTCAGAAGTTAAGGAGGTCCTCATAAAGGTGAAAAAATAGGAAGGCTCCAGTTATCTGCAGTATCATGGTTGAGATGTTGAAAGCCGGTGGTGACAACAACATTGAGTAGCTCAAGATAATAAACAGTCGGCCAGGTGACTGGACAAGTGGAATAATCCTCCTCTTAGTGTCATATCCAGGACAGCAAATGATTATATATATATATATATATATATATATATATATTTATATATATAAATATATATATATGTGTGTGTGTGTACGTGCACACACACACACACACACACACATACACACACACAGAGGTTTGTTATTATATTTCATACACAAAATCATAATCACCCAACTCCTAAAAATACAAGTCTGTCTGAGAATGTTCATTATACATATAGTATCTCCTATAAATATGTATACTCCTACTAATTTTTTTATGAAATAGTTTTCTTTTGAAGATACCAGGATTTTATTATTTCTTGTTGAACATTATATAATCAAAATGGATATTATTAGGTATTACAATCAAACAGTACTGCATTGAAATTCTATCACCAAACATAAAATTGCAACAACTTTGCAGCCAAGAATAAAACTGCAACACCTTTGTAGCCAAAAATAAAACAGCCCAGTCAAATGAGATTGTGGAATATGCTGAATGCATCTCTGCAGAGCGGTAAGACTCCCTCATCCAATGAGTGTCCTGGATATGATACTGAACAGTTTGATAGTGAAGCTTTAGTTCTGAAGATTTGTGGAGTCCCCCTTTATTGCCATTACTCTCAGGTAAACTCTGACCCAGAGTACTTGTACCTATTAAGGTCCCATCTGTGGGTCAATGAGAGTTGTTCAGCCATTTAAATGTGTTCAATGAAATGAGGTCTGGCTTGTTTAAAATGTTACTGATAAACTTTTCATTAACATATTTAATATATATATTTATTAACAGGATTTGTAAGGTTTGATATAGGACCAACCAACTAACCAACTAAAAGGAAAATTTCAATGTCTTTGTAGCCAAAAATAAAAATGCCTCAATATATATAAAGTGTTTACTAATATTTGGACGGCTACATTTTCAAATTTTTCATTATAGGCTTTTTGTGTTGAAGAAGAAAAATGGCTTTATTTACAATAAATTAAATACTAAAGAGGATTAAGATCCAATTTAAAGGTACTCTTCCACCCAACTTTCCAAGAAATATGAATTTTATAAAGAATCAAGAAGCTAGTAAAATTTTAAGTATACAGTATAGTGTTACTAAATTATAATTTGAAAATATATGACTAATGTACTAAATTATTAAATTTCATAAGGAAAAAGATGAATAAGATGCTTTTAAGTTTGGTAATAAATAATTCCTAATGTTTGTAATTTTGATTGTATGTTTCAGTAGAATTATTAAAATCATAGTATCTAATTACTCAACCCCTCCACCTTGAGCAGGATGCAATATATCATCATCATCATCATCATCCTGTCATACCACCAGCACGGATATCCCTGACCTTCTCTCGCCACTCCTTCCTATTGTTCATCGCTTCTGGCAGGTCCTCGGGGCAAGATCCTGTATCCTCACATAAGCTGCTCTATATATGTTCAAGCTGGTTGCCCTGCTTTTGCTTGACCATGTGAGGGGGTACATTGTAGAATATCACTTATGAGCTCATCCCTGCTTCTCCAGCAATGTCCTGCATGTCTGTTTCATCTAACTTTGATAGTTTTCGTGATGGGAGGTAGGTGGGCATACAGCTGCTGCTTTGTGGGGTGTTGCCTCCAGGACTCATTCAAAATTGCTCGCAGTATTCTTGTGTAGTTGCTGTCAAACTTTTTGTCCATCCGTTTTGTCAGTGTCCATGTAGTGCATCCATATAGCAGTATCGACATGACCACTGCTTGGAAGAAACTGCGTTTCATTTTATCGGTCAGGTCTGACTTCCATATGATCAATAGCCTATCAATAGTTGTCCATGCTTTTGCTAGTCACATGTCAATGTCTTTTTCAGTTAATGAGACACTGCTTCCTTCGTAGGTGAACTTGTCAACTAGTTTCAGAGAGCTAAAGCCTAGTGTGAAGATAGTTAATTCTTAAGCTGAGAGAAACAAGTTTGAATTAAGAATTCTACTTCTCCAAGCCTGATGACTGTACTAAGGTTAAAGAGCCTAGTCTGCCCTACTATATACCTATAGGTGGAGGAAGGGTTGTTGGATTTATAACTTTCTAAGGTGCTCTGTGATTTTTAAAGATTTTTTAGATTCATATATATTTATGAATTATGGCCTAAGACTTGCTTTTCTTTGTTCAGGAGTTTTTGGTCAATGTTCAGTTTTTATTCAACAAGTAATCATGAATTTTGACATAGATCTTTTACTTTATCACTGTAGATAAATATCAGACTAAAGATGATGAATGTAAATATCTATTTATTAACAGAGAATATAAGGACAGAAAAAAATATATTAAAAAATATCTTCTGAGAAATGTTTCTCTTCAGTGAATACTTAAAGAAAAACAATAGCTACTCTTTTATTTTAAAAATTAATATCCATTAAGTTTTATCAATTTCTGAATATGTGCATTCATTCTTTTGTTTTTAAATAATATCTATTTATCTATAATACATCATTGAATGTATGAACATGTATATATACGTGTAAGTGACTTTATATACAGGGTAGATTTTATGGAAACTTATTAGTGAAAACTCAAGCAAAATTTAAAGAAATATTGTAAAATTAAAACAATATTTGTCCTTTAATCATAAAAAATACTTTGACAAAACTCCTCGGAATATATAATCCATGGTTGCAGATCTCAGATTTTCTCATCTAATTGCTTGTTATTCTTATGCAGATGTATTTTTGTTCAATAAAATTACTTGTTGTTTGTCAGACTTGTTGTCTATATAAAATGAAATCAATTTCTAAAGTATTATAGTTCAGTAAAATTTCATTTAGTTGACATACCTGTCTATGCCAGGTGAGAAATTATGATTTGATTTGCTGATATGGTGAGACTAACAGATAAATGTCAAAAATCCCTTCTACTTATATAATTTTTCTAAACAATGTATATTTTACTACTTGTTGTCAATTAAAGATTTACACTAAGCAGTTACAAATTGTAATAAAGTTTCTATAAACTATCAGTCCATAAAACAGGAAAAAAAATTACCTGTAATATTTTTATAATATCATATAAAGTTGATGTTGTTCAGTGAAAAATTTCAAAGTGTTTCAAAGAAAATTTTTTTTTAGTGAATGACACTTCAGAGATTTATGGACTTAAACATTTTTATTTTTATTAAGATTGTTTGTATTAAATAATTATTAATGCTATGAAATTGTTTTACATCTTGAAAAGCTAAGTTGCATTTACTTTAATAGGAATAATTACTTTTGTATGACAATTTAATTTTTTTTTATTAATTTGGAAATTTTGATTTTCTACAATTATATATTGCTGCAAATGGTTTTCTATTGAAAATTATTTTTGTTAGAAGACCTGTCTTGATGAGAGCTTTTCTTTTTCCCTGATGATCAAAATATTTTCTTATGTTAAAATCTCCTCTTGACTCCTAATAATATATGTACCAAATTTTGTTGCTCCACTTCAAAATTTTTCTTGCTTAAAGAGGAGGTGCACTTGGCTTAATGGACTCCGTTACTTGAGCTCAAATCCTGAGTAAGACTTATTTCATTTCTCATAATGCTAATAACTTTGAGAAACGTATGAATTCAACTATTCTCTCTCTAAAAATGGGTAAATAGGAGAGCAAACAGTAAGGGTAACCAGTCTAGGAGAAGGAAAACTCTGTATTCAAACTTGTTGTAGACCTGAAGAGGGATGGGCTTTGCCAGGTGATTCCTGCCCAAGACAAACTACATGAGTTGTGCCACCTCCTCCCCAACTAAAACCAGGTTACAAGACCATTGAGAGAGGGGGCAGATAAATAAACTTTTCATAATTAATAGTATCAGTAATCAACATAATTTCAGAAAGAATTTTGAGATACCAGGCACTTTAGACAAAAGCAAGAAACTCAGAAAGCTCATGATGAAAAGAATTGGCAGTTCACTTTTCAGTTTGACGTATACTAACTCTGACTATTATGCACTTAAGATTCCTAGAGAAGTAGCACATGTCTTTCCACATATTGAAGCTTAAATCAAAACTGAAAATATTATGCTTGCACTAAAAAGTAAAATATTTAACAAACTTCATACAATGAAACTTCAATTTATAAAAACAAAATGAAATCTTAGTTTTCTTGAATTCTCCATTTTATAATTTTACACATTCTTTGGGCGATTATCTTTATTTTTGTTGCTTGGTATTATCATTGATGAGTGTATACTCTAGCCACTCCCACCTCTTAGGAGTGGCCACTGCTATAATGATGATGATCATTGTCATTGTGGTTAAGGGAAAACAAACACAAAAACACAACTCACCTCAAAAACGGTATTTTTTGTTATTTGTTTCTTTTCCTTGCTCATTTACTGAAACTGTGAAAGTATGTAGAAACAGAACTAATTAATTGATGTTCAGCTAACAAACTCATATCTTCGGTGTTTGTTCTATATCAGTCCTTACTACAGCTTCACTCACTGGACTGTCACTGATTCCAAAATCTTCAACTTAAAAAAGTGTAATTTTTTTATGGAGTGGGGGTATTTCAAAATAAATTCCAACTCTATGTTACGCAATCGGCTGAGGCTGTAGAATACACCAACTGCTTCTCTGCAGAGGGGTAAGACCCCGTCCTCAACGGGTGTCTTAGATATGACACTAAGCAATCCGATGGTGAGGTTCCAGTAATGCTGGAGCTTTAAGGAATGCAGAGTACTCCTTTATTGCCATCACTCCCAGGTCCACTCTGGCCCAGAGTGATAGCTCCTGATAAGGGTCCTATCTATGGGTTAAATAGAACTAAACTGTGCTTCCTTCACAGTACTGATTTTTGCATTTGAACTGCGTATTTATGCTAAACTGAATTGTTTAGAATAGAAATGTTTTTGACATTGAAACTGTACTTACACTAAAATGAAATGTTAAATATTGAATTGTTCTGACATTTAACTGTGTGTAAACAAAATTAACTGAATTAGAACTGTTTGAATAAACTGAGTGGTTTGAAATTAAACAGTGTACTGAATTATTTGAAATACAACTGACTATTTGTATAAAAATGGATTTGGCATTAATAACCTACAAAGGTTGATATGCCATAAAACTCAACCAACCAACCAACCAACCAACTCTATGGGCAGTATATATTGACCTACTCTCATGTCCACTTAGATGACTGAGGGGGCTTTTGATAATTTTGGCAACAGGAAGTTAATTACTCTTTTTATCCCCAAGGAATCAAATATAACATAGAAGTTGTTATCATGAAGTTGGTCACATTTCTCCTTTTGATCAAACATTTATATTTGTCAATTCATCCCACTTCCAGCTGCTGGCCTTCTTTTTTCTTTTTTTACAATCAATCAGTTTTCAAGCCATAACTACTTCATTTTAGTGATCAGAATTTTCCACTCACTTCCTTACAATATTATTGTTGTTTCTCACAACATTTTAACCACTCTCTTCTTTCAGCCTTCATTTATTGTCTGAAAGTTTTGAAATCAATTCTCATTATTCTATAGATCTTTTACCAAATATTATGGTGGTGTTTTTTTTTTAACTTGTCGGATATTAAGTTGTTTTTTTTAAATGGCTGATTTTACATTTGAAATATGTCATAAAATTGGCCAAATACATACAATCATTTTTTTTGTTTGAAATTATGAAATTATTTGTTTTCATTATTCCAGAGTTTGTTTGGACAATTTTCATCATCTTTCTGAAGGCTGTTTGAATTTCTCTTTGGGTTAATGTTCTAGCAAAAGGAATGAATCTATTTGTTCTCTCCTACAGCTCTTGAGTAAATAATATGGTGACTAGGTTCTCTAGCCTTGGTAGGATAACCAATCCAGAAGAAGAATCACTATGAATACAAACCAGCTGCACTCTACTTAAAAATTGATCCTGTGTTGTATCCTACCCTCTGGCAGATGGGTTGGATTAAAACATACATCCTAAAGTTCAATACACTTGTCAAATTTCTTTAACCCCTCAAAAAATCACTAAAAATTTTTAATTAAAAGTTATTCACATCCTGGTTGAATGAAGAACTTTTCAGCTATCTGATATATGATAAATCAGGATATTTTTCTTTTAGTTTCAAAAGTTTTGCAACAAAATATTTTTATTGCATGGATTTTTCTATAGCCTTGATGATTGACTTTGATTGGTTTGGGGTATTTTCCACACATTAGTTATTCTTTTCCCCAATGTTTCTGATACCCTAGGGAAAAGTATGAATCCCCTTATACTCCCAGCTATGGGTTAAATAACATCAGTGCTGTTCTTCAACAAAGATAGCTTTGATATTAAATAACCCATAAAGGTTGATATGCCAATAAACAAAGAAACTAAACAAAACCAATGACTGTTTCTAAAGAAATCAAATACACTGATTAAAATACTTTATTTTTAGAAAAATTTAATCATAACTTTTGTCATCCTCTTTATTATTTTTAGTAGGTTTATTGCCACACAATGCACATATTCATCATGTGACTTGCAGGCATAGTTCATCTTATGAACATGTGTGTTAATTCCACAGATTTTATCTATGGTAATATAGTTATGTGGAATTACCTCCCTTGTCTGCCAATGAGTTTCTACTGGTGAACACTGAAAGACATTGTCAAGGTAACATAGAAAAGTGTGCGAAAGTCTCGCTCTCAGGAGCATGCCTTGATACAACACCTGATTTCTAGTTCTCTAGAAGAGGGACATTTTCATCCCCAACAAACCTTGTTACACATTAAATATGACACCGTAGTATAATACACTTCTTAGTTATGTAAATCTTTACCCAAAATTTCCATTTCTCAGACAAGTACGTACGCTATGGACATTTCTTCATACACTTCTTCATGAACTCTTTTTGTTACTCATTTCATTTTGCTTTCATTCTATTAAGTTTGCTTGGGCAATAGAATATGTTGCTGTTGTCTCATGCATTTATTCCATACAGAGAACCAACATTGAAATAATAATGATTCATCTACAAATTATAGACAACCCGACATTTGGATCTATATTCAAATAATTTTGAACACTCTATAGCAATGAAAGAAGACCCTGTGACATAATGGCTATGATATTGTCTTGAGTTTGAACTTGAGTCTCACTATTACATTCTCTTTTGGACTAATGCCTTTGGGAAAAGTATTATACTCGCTTATTGCCACTGCTATGGGTTAAATGGGATTACTACTTTCCTTCTACAAGGATGGTGTTGCTATTGAATAACCTTCAAAGGTTGATATTCCATTAAAACAAAGAAACGAGATCATCTATAGCTATGGCAAACTCAATTTCTGTCTTTTGCCACTGACCAATGGCCATACTTAATTCATTGCATTCAAATATCCAATGTAGCTGTGAACATTTCAGCACCAGATTCCAACTAAGATATTCTTTAGCCTTTCAATAATGTATAAAGGTCTTTAAAATATTTTTTTGCATATTTTTTGTTGTCATAGATTTTTATCATCCAATAACTTATTTCAGTGGTAGCAATCTTAAGAAAAAAACGAACAAAATTTTAATGTGATTTGTAAAGATTATGTGGTGCAACAAATATTAATTTAGTTCTAACCTGATTGTATGAGAACTATCTTATTTTTGGAAGATTTTTAATTACAGACTTGAATTTTTTTTCCTTGGAAGACACCATTCATAGCATATTGAAAGTAATTTTAGATGGTAAAATACTGAATTAAAAACAACTTTATTTTCTGGCTATTAAAACCTAAATTGAAACTTTACAGATACTCAAACTATTACAATATGTTTTAGAAATTTTGTAAGAAAAAATTCCATGATCAGTTTTTTTATAATAAAAAATAGTAAGTCATACCTACACTTTAATGACCTCCCTCTTTCTTTTCCCGTCAATAAACTCTAAAAACAACTTGAGTCTTGCCTTAATAAATCCATGATCATTTTTTTTTATAATAAAAAATAGTAAGTTATACCTACACTTTAATGAGCTTCTTCTTTCTTTTCCCGTCAATAAACTCTAAAAACAACTTAAGTCTTGCCTTAATAAATCCATGATCATTTTTTTTATAATAAAATATACTAAGTCATACCTACACTTTAATGAGCTTCTTCTTTCTTTTCCCGTCAATAAACTCTAAAAACAACTTAAGTCTTGCCTTAATAAATCCATGATCAGTTTTTTTATAATAAAGAATAGTAAGCTATTCCTACACTTTTATGAGCTCCCTCTTTCTTTTCCCGTCAATAAACTCTAAAAACAACCGAAGTCTTGCATTAATAATGCAATATTATTTTTTTCTTTTCATATCCTTTTATATTGACATATTTTGGGATACTTTCTGCAAAATATAAAATATATATCTGGTTTATACTTTTAGATTTGGACCAAAAAATTGTTACATGTTTTGTGTATATATGTATGTATCTATTTATCCTACCCTTCCACCATTAGCAGGATATGACACAGAATCAATTTCTAAACAAAATAAAGTGGATTTAAATCCAGTGTTTTTCTTCTGCAAAACTGGTTGCTGAAACAAAATTAAAGAACCTGGTCCGCTCTTCTTTTTTATCAATAGCTGGATGAGAAAGAATAGATGGATACATATCTTTCTCAAATGCAAACAGCCTTGACCAAGATTTGAACTATGGTCACCAATTCAGTTTCCTATGATGATAGACATAATGATAAGTGTATGACATGTTTTGTGTATTACAAAGAAATGCTCATACATACAGACAGACATAGACACACACGCACACACACACACACACACACACACACACACACACACACACACATAGATATATATATGTTTATATATGTGTATGTGTGTTCCATTGTGTTTTAAGTTTTTATTTAATTATATATCTTTTGCATTTTCAGACAAGATAAAAACCAACAGAAGAAAAGAAAAATTGTAAAAAAAAAGCTTAATTCAAAATGAAAAAAATAAACTACAAATGGTTGCAGATGTGCAGATGCAAAGAATGAGACTATAGCTTTATTATTTTTTTAGTTTAGTGAAAGATAAAATAGGTAAAAATCCCCACAGAATGGAACCTGATCCTACCAACTAATCTCACTTCTTTGTTTTGCACAAAATGATCATATACAACACCACCTGAGAACATCAGAAAATATCTCACTGAGATACATAGGGTTATAAAAAATGTGAAGATGGGTTTGAAAAATTTCTCTGGATCAAAATGGTATCTCATCTCAATTTAATTCATATACTTTATTGATTTTTTTCCCCACATTTGATACAAGGCCCCTTTTCAGTTGATTCAATTTCCGGAACAAAAAATTTATTTACTGTAGTTGAAATGTAGAATATTTGTTAATAAGACTTTTAACAAATTATCAAATTCTATTCAATGATAAGAAAAAAAAAACATTTAAAAATCTTAAAGAAAATCGAAATTGCTAAGTACAATATCATTTTTGTTTAATGATAACCAGGAAGTAATTTCAACAGTTGATTCCATGTCATCTATTTTCACTGGACTAAGCATTGTCATTTGGAAATTAATAATCATGTCGTTTCTAACCAACAGAAATAAATATTTAGTGTGTATTTATTGATTTTATTCCGCATATATACTTTTCCTAAAAATGAAAATAAAATTCATCTGTCTTTCACAAACACCAAATGAACCAAGTATATAATAAAGAAAAGTTTTAATTTCTCAAATTTCTCAATTGATTGATATATACAAGCTTCTCTGATTTTACACTATGATGGATTCCAAGTAAAAATGGCAGCACAAGTGAGAGTAAATAGTTTCACTCGTAAAAATACAAATATTTTTTTTGTAAATAGTCTTGCTTGCTCTCCATTCAGAAGAACTTCCGCTACTTAAGGAATTTGCTAAATTCGAAGATAATTGATTTTTTTATGGATTTGATTGGATGTCCTCACTACTTCATAAATTCTATGTCAAAAATGGTTTCTGTCTTTCAATAATTTCCATGATACATGTAAACATGTTATCTATCCTTTGTTTTGATATTTAGAAGAAGTTTACCTAAAAATACTGTAAAAATTTAAAACAAAATAGAAGTAAGAATTGGTTGTCATATTTCAATAATATTTCCTAAAGGGAGAAGAAGAATCACTAAAGTACATAGATTTAAACGATGTCAGCATTGATTCCAAATAATATCAAGAAATCTTTTAAATATTCTAAAGAAATGATTTGGGTAAATTTCCTAATATTATGTTCAATTGACATTAATCAGGCATGTAAAACCTGAGCAGATTCAGTCTGTGTGATGAGTATTCATATTGGTTTAAATATATTGAAAAAAAAAATTTAAATTGATAAATAATTTTTCCATCTCTAGACAACATAGATATAAGGTAAATTTATAAGTAGTTCTATAGCCAGTTTCGAGGATAACACTATTGTTTTTAGGCACACAAATGAATTACAAAACTTTTCTTTAACACACACAACAACAAAAGTTTTTATTTTCAGCTTTGAATATGGTTTGTTCTTGGTGCTGCAAGACTCGTGGTGTTTAGGCTTGCTAGTGTTGTAGACGAAATGGCTTAGCGGGATGTTGAGATGGCAGCGTGTTGTTGGACGTGTGAGGGAATTTGTGTTTAGAGTCACCGTGTAGTCTTGTGTATCGAGAGCGGAGTGACGCTCGGATCGACATAGTCAATTTTTGGGGTGACATGAAGTGGTGCCTGTGGAAGGCATGCGTATGTTTCTAATTTATGTTCCACTGGGATTCCTCGTAAAGAATCCATAAATTAGATAGTTCCCTCGTTGAGTGTCCATGTTGCTGCTGCTAGGGTTAAAGCCACAGTGAGATGTCCACACTGGGTGGCTTGTCTATCTAAAAGGCATCGCTAAGCAGGGACGACCAGAGACACGTCTGTTCTAGTCGCTGTCTCAAGCCGAAGAGAGTGAGTTTGGCCGCTTACCCGTTTTGCTAGCCGGAAATGAAGGTCCGGGCAGAATAGGATAAGTCATCCTGATTGGGTGAAATTCTGTATTGAATTAATTAGCACGCCAAAACAAAATAAGAGATTTTTCTCTTCTCTACAGTTCTGTTGATGGACATGTAGAGAACAGTTTCTGTAAAAGATACTGATCTACAATATTGCAGTAAGTCATACATATATGTATATGTGTGTGTGTCTGTATAATAAGAAAGTAATAACACCACATTTGCCTTTTTACCTTTCCCACACAAGTAAACACTTGTGCTAAGGAGATAATTTTATAATCAACAAGCTGTAGGTACTTGTAGTATAACAGTTTGCATCATAGAAAATGGACTTGGCAACCTGAGTTCAAATCTTGATTGAGGTTGTCTGGATTTACTTTCACAGTTGTGTCCAGGAAAAGCATGAATCCATCTTTTCTCCCTCCTGCTATGGGTAAATAATGGGATAGATTGGGCTATTAGCCTTGGTATGGAAACTGGACTGGAAGGAAAACTATGAATTTAAACCAGTTATAACTCTACTCAAAAATTGACTTAATGTTGCATCCTGACTGCAGTTGGTTGGTTGGGGTTTAAATAGATACTTTTACAAAAAAAAATTGTTCATCATAAAGTTGTAAATAAGTAAAATATCATTTTTAATAGTTGCATTTATTTGTTTAATTTACTCAGTTAGTTTTTGCTTTTTCATATATATATATATATATATATATATATATATATGTATGTATCTCATAAAATAAGTGTTAAAAATGTTAAATGTTTTATTCTTTTGTTGGAGCTCTGTCAATTATTATTATTATTATTATTTTACTCATTTGAGAGATTTTCACACCAGCATTAGCTGATGGTTTTCCACTGGAGTCTTAGTGACAGCAAGTCTCCTCTAGGCTCCAGAACTCTTCTTAGTATTCTTACTGATTTCAACAATGCTGTAGTTTGGATGGTCTCCTCTCATCCTCTTATTTCCAAGTCCTCCAGTCCCTTAACAATCTTTTGGTGACTGTACCGAGAACACCAATTACAATTGGTACCATGGTCACTTTCATGTTCCACAGCTTTTTCAGTTCTCTAGCAAGTTCTTGGTACTTATGTCTCTTTTTGCAATCCTTCTGTTTCTCCCTCTGGTCAGCCAGAATGGCAAAATCCACAGTTTGGCAGGTTCTCTGGTTTTAGTTTACTATTTCTAGGTCTGGTTGTCTTTCTGAGAGTAGATGATCCATTTGTATCTCAAAATTCTTATGCATTTTATGTGTCACATTTTCCAGGATGGATTATGGGTTGTGCATATACCATTTGTTCGAATGGTCAAATTTAAACTTCTTGCACAATTCCAAGTGGATCACATTCTCCCCCCAGTCATGTCTAGTCTTATATTCTCTTTGCACTAATTTGCTGCATTCGCTTATTATGTGATTGAATATTTTTTCTCGGTCACCCTATAATCTATACTTGCTATTTTGTTACGTCATGTCTGTTCTTGATTTGACATAGTTAGTTCTTATGACATTGTTTTGTTCTGCTATCAGAAGAGATTCAGTTTCTCTCTTAAGGTTTCCCTTTCTTAGCCATGTCTAAGTTTTCTTGGGTGAGATTTCACTAGTTTGTAACTTGGAAAGTCTATACTGCTTTTTCCTTTTCATTTTTGTTGTGTTATCTGAATTGTTTCTGGTCACTGTAATGAGTCTTACTTCTCACTTTTTTAAGTGGGCTTCAAGTGGTTGTATCAATGCAATTGTGAATTCTCTTCCTCTTTCTTTTCTTGACTCATACATTCTGTCTATGTCATCTCTGGGATGTAAGGCATTTTGCAGTCATCAGTTTTCTTGTTTTCTGGTCCATTAGTTGAAGTTTTTCCATTGTCCACTTTAAGAATGGTCCCCGAGTATCTTACAAGGGGGACAGCTCAAGTATTTATCCTTTGGGTGAAATTTCCTCTTTGTAGTGTGTAGTTTTGAGTACTTTCTCATTCTCCTGAGGTATTCTTTTTTATTTTTTTTCTTTCATCTCCACATGTTTGATGGTGTCCACTTCCAATATTCCCGAGTTTTAGTAAATTTCCTTTTCTCTGAGCATTTTGATTTTTTCTTAATTTGGTTGTTCCAACAACCAAATTAAGAAAAAATCAAAATGTCATTTGTCATTTACCGCTTTTCATTATTAGCATGGCACATTTTTCTATGTCAAATTCCATCCCTATATCTTCACTGTATATCTTCACTGCCTGTATTAGGATTTCCAAATATTTTTCATTTTTGGCAAACAGTTTGATGGCATCCATATACATAAGGTGGTTGATTTTTCCTTGCGATTCTTGAAGTTTGTATCTGCCTGTGCATTTCCTAAAAATGGGATTGAGTGGCATCATCACAATTACCAATAGCATTTTTCTTTATCTTCTTAATTTGGGTTGCTTTTTATCAAAACTCATTCAGGTCATAAATTGTATGACCAAGCGGAACAGATTGATAAAACTCAATGAGTTAAGAATCATTATTCACTGAGTTAGTTAGACTTGTGTCCTCATCTTGCTTGATATTATATTCAGACTAGTCTGTTTACCTCAGGAGCTAATAAATTCTTCATCTCAGAAATTCAGACAAAAATTAGAATCAAGATTACAAAGGAAATTACAAGCTAAAATTATTCATAACAATGATTTAAAATGCTAGGTTGGCCTTAAATTGTTGGTGCTTGTTTCTGACCAAACTGATGAATTTTACAGGTTTTACCAAGTAGATAATAATAATGATAATAATAATAATAATAATAATAATAATAGATTGAGAATATTTTACTAATCCTCAGCAGTTATTTATTGGTAAAATCATTGTAAAATTTTTATGCAGACTGTACAAAACTAAAAGAATTAAAAAAGAAAAAAAAAAAATCCCAAAAATTGAAGAAGTAAAACTAAATTTATTTGAGCAAATTCAGAACTTTTTATCCCAGCATGCAATTTGAATATTTTATTTTTACGTCTCAACATAGAAAACTGAATTAGACATGCATTTTCTTTGATATCCAAAATAGTTTTTTTGCTTCAATGATTAAATTTTTGACATTTCCTCAAAGCTTTCCACAGAAATGCATAGATATTACATTTCCATTTTTTTTTTTTTTTTTTTTTTGCTTGCAATCTTTTCTTCAGTTCCCAAATCCACAAACGTTTCTCAACATTGTGTACCAAAATCCACTAGAATAAATTTCTGATAATAAATAAAGTCATAAAAGGAAAAGAATTACATACATAGAAAAACTAACATAGTTAAGACTTCTTGTATAGAAAAGAAGACAAATTCTCTCATTTTAGATTTTATTTCTACAGAGTTAAAATTAATTATGCCATTCTCACAGCTGAGCTTAAGTAAATTATATCAAAGTTGTACTGAGGAGAAAAAGAAGGAAGATTTAGAAGAGATAAGATGTGAGCATTTGTGAATATCTAAAATCTGATATATATGAATGACTTTGCTATCTTGTCTCAAAACCACCACTTTCTTATAATATAGTAGATATATCGCAGTAAATTTAGTATCCAAATAATTTCCTGCCCTGTCAACAGGTCTTAGAATACACTGGCTGATTTTCTGACAGAAGTGTATGACCATCTCAAAAAATGGTTTCCTACGTATGACATTAATCTGCACCTAGTGGTGAGGCTTCAGTTCTGGAGCTCTGGCAAGTTTAGTGTTACTTCTCCATTGTCATTACTTCCAGGTAAACTTGACCTATTACCAATTAGTACCCAATGTATGGATCAAACAACCTGTCAGTAGGGCTTAGAATATGCTGATTGCATTCCCTGAATAGATGTAAGACCCCTCCCCTATAAAAATGAGATGTCCTGGCTATAACACTAAACTATATCTAAATTTGAGGTCCCAGTTCTTAAAATCTGGGGACTGTGAAGTCCCAATTCCTTGGCATTACTCTCAAGTCCACTTTAACTCAGAATGCAAGTACCTGTTTTGGTCCCATCTATATATCAAAGAGATCTGTTTAAAAATTATTTGTGTTCAGCTGGAATGTACATAAAATCCCTCTCCATAAACAACTACATAAAAAAATGTAAATATGAAGGTACAAGGGATGTGATTATCAAACCTTACAACATAAAATACCTCTAAATAGATTGACAGGCAGTTAAATTAATGATATCTATGAGTCAAGTAGATTCTGTTTAAAAATCATTGGTATTTAATAGAAATGCTTGAAACTATGTTATTGAGTGCAATCAAATGATGCTTGTTGAATAGGAATAGTTTCTTGAAACCATATAATTGTGTATAAAGAAGTATAAAGAAGTATTTGATTTGAATATTTCAATCATGCAACTGTGCACAAATTATTTGTATATAATACTTGATAACATAGAACTGTGTATGAACAAATGATTATTGTTATTGACAGATGAACAGTGTGAAACACTGAAAATATGAATTGTTATGATTATTGTCAAACATTGAGAAAAGCAAACAAATTTCAGCATTAAACAACCTAGAAAGGTTAATAACAAATAAACTAAACCAAATAATTTCCTCCATCAAAAGAACCTTTTTATCAGATCTTCTTGTTTTTGTTCTTTGTGTGGATTTTTAAAGAGTCTTGTGCAGTTAAATTTGCTCTTATAACTGTGTTGTTGATATGCAATACACGAGAACAAAAAAATTGATATTCTAATGCATCACAATAAAAATATTATCCTATTAATTTGTCATATACAACCATATTATTTGATATGCCATATACAATAGTAATTATCCACTTGATATGCTGTACACAATAGTAAAATTGTTATCCAAATACATAGCCAAACAATTAGTCTGGGCAAACGAGAAATTTGGATTTTTAAAAATATTTTACTAACTTGCCTCTTGGATTCTTGGCGTTGATAAAATTCCATCCATTAGTCAAAGAGATCTGTTTAAAAATCATATGTATTTGATCGGACATGTGCAAAAAGGAAACACAAAAGAAACAACTACACAAATACCCTGATATGAGAGTACAATGGTTGGTTGGTTGGTTGGGTTTATGGCATATCAACCCTTGTAGTTTATTTAAAGCCAAATCCATTTTCATACAAATAAAAGTAAGTAAAGCTGGCAACCTTAGTTGAGGGTTACCTGAAGGCACCCTTTTCAATGTTGGAGGCTGTCCTCATGGTGTAATGGTTAAAGCGCTGGACTGTGGAATCATAGTAAGCGAGTTCGAACTCCAGTTGTGCTATTACGTTCACTTTTAGACAAATACCCTTGGGAAAGGTATGAACCCCTTATCCTCCCAGCTATGGGTTAAATAGCATCACTGCTGTTCTTCTAGAAGGATGGATTTGGCTTTAAATAGCCTACAAAGGTTGATAGGCCATTAAACAAAGAAACAGAAATAGAAACAATATAGTGTTGTTGATTCTTTGATATCAGTTTTTGAAACTTTTAGAAATGGTCAGAAAAATATTTTTTAATGTATAATAATTTTTTATTTGATTTGCATAGAAAACTGATTTTCATGAAAAACTGATTTTCATCTTGAATTATTTCATTTTGTCCAAAGTGACAGTTAAGAGATAGTTTCAAACAAGACACAACTTTTATTTAGCTTAGTTACTGATGAGTGCTATATCAGTGATAACTGATCTTCTGATAGGGGAGGACAAACACAAAAATGCAACTTGCCTTAAATATAGGACTCTTAAATATAGGACATTCTGTTGTGTTAATAGCTCTGTTCAGTTTCTGAGGCCATGGAAGGATGTGGAAAAGGATAATAGACACAATATGTGGGATGGATTCTTTATTCAATTAAGAATCAGCTTTTCTCATATGCTCACTATACTTTTTTTGTGTGTGTCAAGAGTCACCAAAGTGAGAAAATTCAAAAATCCAGCTCCTTTTATTGGGGTTCAGTGTACTGTGACAGTACACTGAACCCCAATTCTCACCTTGCTTAGGTGGTATGGCTTAACTAATCCCTTCAACTACTTATCTAGCAGATCAAGTTTGGTAATTTTAGCAACTTTTGGTTAATTGCTATTTTTATATTTAAGGGTGCTAAAGAATTAAACCTAACATTGATTAGATTTTGAACTTTGTCCACTTGTCTCTTCTTGCTGTAGGCGTTTTTAAAAAGTGAATTATCTCTTCACACTTTGTGCCCACTCACAATGCTATATTTACTTTCATGAAAAATGTTTGAACAAATTAGGCTAGAGTAGTTGCTATATAATAAGGTAGTGTTCTCATTTGTAGACCATCAACTTGTTCTTCTCAGAAAAACTTTGGAGTATTTCAACTGTTTTAAATTGATCACCAATACAACATGGAATAAAGTTGGAAGAAAAAGTTAGAGATTGAACGATAAAGATTTTCACTTGTTGATCCATTTTCTTGCTACTGCCTGGACAGATAAAGAAATGATTGGAAAATGAATTTGTTCATGCAGTTATTGTGGCATGTCTGTAATGGGACATTGTGTTATAATATCTATATAGAACAGAGTGAAAAGAAAAATGAATTCATGCTTTTCTTGATGGAATTAGTACAAACAGCTTAAAAGACCCTCAGCCAGAATTCTCTATACTTTTGATTTACTACATTTTTCTTAGTCTAACACCAAGGCATTAGATTTCTTGCAGTACCTGCTCTGACTAAATGGTCATTCATCTATATTCTGTGCAGGCTTTTCATTGCTTAACTTCAGTGATTTGGAAGGAACTGGTGTTTTTCAGTTTGACTTGACCAAATGCATAATTTACTTAAATAGTTTTCAGTGTCAATAACCACTACATCACTCATTAGAAACACCTCCGTGCGTACGTCTGTGTGTCTTTTAGGATGTCGATGATAGATGTTAGTTGGATCAAACCAAATTGGGCACACAGCCAGATTTAAGGGTGAAAGTTCAAGAAGAAACAAAGTTGATGATATATATGGATAGATATTTAAGTCAGCACTTTTATGTTAACACACTATAACTATGCATTAGACTTTTGG
Organism: Sepioteuthis lessoniana; assembly: GCA_963585895.1. Lineage (NCBI taxonomy): Eukaryota > Metazoa > Mollusca > Cephalopoda > Myopsida > Loliginidae > Sepioteuthis > Sepioteuthis lessoniana. The sequence goes on from OY757924.1 coordinate 37,421,225, forward strand.
TTATTCTTTGAGAAAATCAGGTTTAACAATATAGGATTACCAATATAAAATGATGTATTTCTGTGTAATAGTTTATTTGTTGAGTCATATATGGCAAGTTGGATAATGCATCACTGAAATTACAGGAAGAAAAAAGGCAAATATACAAATAATAAAAAACATTTAATTGCAGTTAATTGACTGCATGGTGAAAAAGAATTTGTATAGAAGTTAACAGTATCCACTGTGAATGCAAAATAGAAATATATGCATTGTTTGAGGAGCAGCAGACTAATAGAAAAGACTGCAGACCACAATAGATATGGGTCATAAACCTAATTCTATGTGAATTTTTACATGATTCATATAGTTAGGATTTATAAATGATACAAGACCACTTGTTTTACCTATAAGATCTTAGATATAATGTATTTAGTCAAGTCTTATATATACATATATATGTATATATACATATATATCCCAAGTTCCATACATCTTGAATCATATTTTTTTGTCAGCAATACATCCCCACACTGATTTTCACTAAATGTGCATACAAAATTTCAGATGCGCACACATGTATAACTGTGTAGATGAGTTTACTTTCATGAACCAAAACCAAATTTACAAGTTAATATATATATATATATATATATATATATATACATATTCATATATATATATATATATATATATATATATATAAGGATTGGGTGCAAAGGAGAGAAGCAGCAGACCAAGAGAAAGGCTGCTGATCACAACCTCAAGTGCGGTTAGTACATATAGGACAATTGAATTGTATAAAAGAAATTAAAAGAAGACTAAAGGGAGATAAAGTTCCCAAATGCAAAACATAACTTGCTCTCTTTATCACAAGTGACATTGATGCCACCTATCCAAGAACCTTTTTTAAGAACAATTAGATAATAAACAATGCTGGTTCTGTATTTTAAAAAAATGATTGTTTGGATCTCACAAAAAGGAGTTGGTTGGATAATCCTTCATATCAGTTAGTATCCCATGCATGTTTGTTTAGCTATCTGGTAGCTACATAGTTGTCTGCTATGGGATATACAACACTTGTACCAAAAACCACAATATCAGCAGGCCAGCTGGATTCTCTGCAGAAAGGTAAAATTCGATCCACAACAAAAAGAAAAGCAGATGCTAAGGATGTGACACTAAACTGAATCCAGTAGTGAAGTTTCAACATTTTTTGTTGTTGTTTTTAACATTATTATGTTATCCAAGTTCAGATGAATGATATGAACATCTAAAATCTGTTACATAGGAATGATCATTTAAAGCAGAGAAGTTGTATGAGTCTTCAGTCTGTAAGAACAAAATGTGTGATTTTGACATGTTAGATTAATTTTGGGAATGTAGCATATAAAATCATGGTAGATAATGCATTGTTATATTTGTTTCTTGAGGTGATACAAAGAAATCTTTAGCTGATTAAGTGGGCAGTGTGAATAGAAAGTAAATGTCAAAATTCTTATACGGTCAAGAAAATGATAGATAAATGCATTGAAAAAAAAAGAACATTGAGCAAAAGCAAAACAAATGCAAGCACAATTTATTAATACATCATTCTTATCATCACTTGCCAATATTTTGAGGTATTCATTAACAAGATGAATCAAGAAGAATTGTGAAGAAGTAGCAGGAATGAACTTATAAAATTATACATATATATAGAGAGATATAGATAAAATTACCATTCATTTAAAAACTATAACAGTTTAAAAACTAAAATGGCAATGCAAACAATAGCAAATTAAATTATGCTTGCTTCAAAAATATCATAGTGCCAATACAATAATGGTATTATTGAAAAGAAAGAAAATCTCCCAATTCACATCAATGTTTCACAATCTCTGTATCATTTGGTAAGTGTTATTGAATGATACAAAGTATGACTTGGGTGATTTTCTTTGTTATTATTATTATTGTAAATAGAAAATCTTACTCAAAATTTAGCGTAATTTGAACAGTATTTTCAAACTGACTATCGTCAGGACTTTTCCTTTTACTCTTTCTGAGCTAATGTGCCAACAATCTGAAAGAGAATATTTCAAAGAAGACAGTTGAAAATGAATAATAGGGTGAGGAATTATTTAACAGTATATATATATATATATATTTACTAATCTAATATCTACCAGCATTCACGGTACCAGAAAAAAAAAGAAAAAAACCCCGCCAGGAACAAGAGATAAAAGTATCTCAAATCACCGCCCGGGGGAAAAAGAAAAAATTACAGGTCAAAAAGAAAGAAAAGGCCAACCTCATCCGACTCCTTGAAAAAAATCAAGGGATACGCAGTTAGTTGGTCAAAAGAAAACTAAAACCTTCCGCGAATCCTGCAATGCTACAATTAATTTTATTTATTTATTTATTTTTTTTAAATAAAAGTAAGGTTTTTTGATTATTTTATTCATTTATTTATCTATTTATTTATTTTTTTTTTTCTTTGTTATGTAAATTCTAAGCTTGGTGGGTTTTTGGTGGGTGAGTATAAGACAGTGTTTTCTCCTTTAGCATTAGTTGGGGTTAGGCTTCCTGATGATCCGATAAGGTGAAACTTTAGAAGAAGATTTCTGACTCGCGATTTAAGTTAATTTTATATATATATATATATATATATATATATATATATATATATATATATATATATATAGTGGCTATTGATTCATTCTCAAGTATGACTACTTTCAACTAGTACTGATCATTTAGGTCTGATTTGATTCTCTTTTATACTTCTTAAAGAATCTTAAAAACCAGCACTTGATTCAAAATGACACTAACATACATAGAGCAATTAAGAGCTTAAGTAAAATTTGGTAGCTGAATTTAACAGCATTATCATTATATTAAAAGAGTTATTATATAATTCACATAGCTGGTTTTCAAAAATGAAACTTGAACCCATCTTTTACATATACAATTTTACATGCATTATATGCAGTTAAATTTCACATGGTGGCTGCTTGAAGCTGTTGCACTTTGGTGCTTTAGGTCATGTGAGTGGAATTATCATCAACATATTTAAATATATCCTAATATAATAGTTGGTGAAGGAGGACTTAGAGCATATTGAAAAATAATATCATTTAATAAGCAGGGTAAAACATGGTGTGAGGATATATAGGACAAATATATCATACATGTTAAACACTGCAAATAGATACAAAGTCAAGATAAGTTAGGTGGTTTTAATCATTACATACTATGAGCAAAAAGCCAAGTCAGCAAAGATTTTCCGGTGTGTAGTTCTGCTTCCAATTGATAAAGATGGACCACATGACTTCATTCACCAAATGGTAAGTAAACAATACACAATCCATCATTATGGCTTGCAGACTTCAATAAATTGGTTCAGAAATGTGTGTTTGCTTTTTATTATTTTTGTTTAACATATAACTCATGTGAGTTAATTAGGGTAGCTGAAAGTCTGCAATGATACTGAATGATACGTTTGTGTGTGTATTTTATCTTAAAACAAATACTCTTTGAAAGCTAAAAAGAAAGTGCTAACAGTTGTGAATAAAATAGTGCTCAATATGAAAATATCATAAAATCAATATAACAACAACAACAACAACAACACACACACACACACACACACACACATATATATATATATATTGCCACAAACCCACAAAGTCAGATAGTGACATCTATATTCTGTTACAATATATATATATATATATATATATATATATATATATATATATTTCATTTAACCTCATATTCTTTATCATTTCTAGTTTTCCTCTCCCCAGCCTCCACCATGTCATCAGGGCTTAGAATGTGCTTTATCCCCTGAAAAAGACATAAGAACCCCACTCCAAAGAAAATGGGTGTTCTGGCTTTGATACTGAATTGAATCTGATGGTGAGGCTCCAGTTCTGGGGATCTGGGGAACGAGGAGTGCCTCTTCATTGCCATTCTTCCTAGATCCACGCTGACCCAGGATGTTAGTACCTATTAGGGTCCTATGTATGGGTCAAATATTTCTATTTTAAAATGATTTATATTTAATTGGACTGTGTGCCAAAAAAAAAAACTCTTAAGAAACAACTACACAAAAATGCACAGTGAATACAATTCTCTAACCTCTAAGCATAAAATAACTCTGAAAAGGTTGATGTGCGGGTAAAATCAATCAATCTCCCCAGCTTTTCTCAGTTCCTTCTCACTTAATATATTTTCTGGGATAGAAAGTGTAACTGCTATCAGCAATCTGGCCGTTATTGCACTTTGGTCCTGGGTAGAAAAGTCTAACTCTGATCAATGATATAGATCAGTGTTTCCCAACTAATATTCTCTGGAACTCAAGAACTCTGCAAGAAACTGTAACAAATATGCTAATGCATCATTAAATAATGCTATAAGATAATTTTATGCAGGGGAAACCTGAGACATGAAAAGTATTTCAAGGGCTCCACAAGAGTAAAAAGAGTGAGAAATATGGATATACGTATTTACCAACCCCTCTGTTTGGGCAGGATATGACACAAGGTCAATTCTTAAGTGGAATTTAGCAGGTCTGAATTCAAAGTTTTCCTTCTCCTAGTCTAGTTGCCTCACCAAAGCTGAAGATCTCAGTCTGCCCTACTATTTACCCATAGCTGGAGGGAGAATAATTGGATTTATACCTTTCCCAAGGGTATTAGTGATATGTGAAATGCAATCAGTCTTGTCCAGGATTTGAACTTGTGTCGCCGGGTCTATTTCTTACGACAATAACCATTATACCACGGGTATAGATAATAATCTGAAAAAACACATAAGACAAATTGTGAGAACATTAAAGAAAATGTTAATTTGAAGTAACTTGGTGTCACTTGATTCTCTACATAAGCAAAACATTACCTGCTTATCCTATAGACTCCTAGTGGAGCATCAGATTGGAGCCACACCCTACATCTCTGATGGTGATTCAGTTTCAACAGCCAGTAGGTTTTAAGGGGTGGAGTCACTAGTTCATTTTCCAGGATGATAACTGTTATACCATTGTGAAGTGAATCGTAGTTTTTGTACACAAGCCAGACCAGTAAAGGTGCTGGAATTTAGATGGTTATTGCACATGTATAAACTTAAAAATTGTTTAACAGTCAGTATCTATGTATAAGAATGGAAATCCTGTTTGTGAAATGTTTATAAAATGATTCAATCCTGACATTAAAAAAATGAGGAGTCACACTTGCATGCATGTAATATATCTTCCTTCCTTATTTCAGGGTTTTATCCTGCACTCGGCGATCGTAAATCACTTAGGCTCGATTACTTTTGTTGCTTGTCACACATTTGAGATGTTTATCAACAATTTGTAAGGATTTTGTTATTGTTTGCATTTCACTGAATCAACTTCTTAAAGAAATCTTAGAAAAGCTGATGAAGAAAGGCTTTCTTTGTGAAAATTCCAGAAAAATTTTTAGAAACAATCTTACAAGAATAAAAGGAAAGAAAGGATTGTGATATTAAGCTGAGTCAACTGAATTAACATGAGGCTTTAAAACGAAAGAGAAGCCTGCTGTTGCTACTGCGCTACAAGATTTCAGAACATGAATCTTGCTTGGTTTGGTTCATCAAGTGTTTAAAACGTTTTCTTTAAACATGCATTTTATAAATGAAGTTGAGCAAGTTAAAACGGAAACAAAAGCAATTAGAGATTTGGAATATTTTTTTCCAAATAACAATAATGCAAACAAGTATTTTTCTGCAGTTATTCCATACATTCTTGCTCAGTATCTCATACTTATTGTTTTTAGTACAATATTTCATCTAGCATACTTCATAATTTTTTCTAAGTGAATACCTCTGAGAAAAGTATGTATACTTATGTATACTTAATGAAGTGGATATCATCATACGAATGGTATCAGAAAACTGAAATAAAGTACTGAAACCAAACTGTTTGCATTTCACTTTTCACTTATGCCCTCGGAAAAGGCATGAATCCATCTATTCTATCTCCTCCCAACTAGAGGTAAATAATAGGGATAACTGGGTTCTTTAGCCTTGATTAAGCAACCAGTCTTGGAGGAGAAAATCTGAATTGAAACAGGCTTTACTCAGCTTAAAAAATTGATGTCGTGTCCTATCCTACCTGGTTGGATAAATAAATTCTTTTCATGAGGTGTATTAGAGTAATGATTATTGCTGAAGAATATGCGCTTGCTGATCTGAGATCAAATCCTGCATTAGATTTCATGTTTATGCTGTTGGGAAAGGTATGAATTCATCCTTTCTCTCCTTAGCAATGGGTAAATCATAGGACTGAGTTCTTTAGCCTTGGTAAAGCAACCAGTCGAGGAGAAGGAAAACTCTGATTTCAAACTAGCTTGACTTCATTTAAAAATTGTCCTTGGCCCAATAGAGGGATTTGGGTAAATATGTACAATAGAGAAAATATGATTTTACCTCATTCATCAAAGGACATAAACTGAAATGATTAGTAACCAGTATAAAAGTCTCTTATAGTGATGAACATGTTGGGTATCCACTGTAACAGCAGTCTGTGAGGTTTACCAACTATTTGTAAGGATTTTCTTATTGTTTGCATTACTTCAGCTTAATGCTTCTTGGATGTTCTTACTTAAGGAGATGTGAAGGACTTTAATTATCATTTCATTGTTGTGTCTGTTATCTCGAGAGTTTGTAAAAAATAATGTTCAGCATATACCCAGACCATACAAAATACTCATTCAATTATAAATTAGAATGAAAATTTTAAGTTTATTGTTGTAATAATCTGATGACTCTGTGCTGTTTTTTTTTCCTGGGTTATAGTTGTACATATTTACACAAAAATATTGACATATCACTTGTGAACATTCTAAATAAAATCTTTTTCTGTCATCTGCATATTACAAAGATTTTTTTTTACATACCTACACAAATACATATATATATATATATATATATATATATTATATTCATAAATAAAAAATGTTTATTAGCAATGGTGGAGCATATGTATCAATGTTAGGATAATGTAGACACAGTCACTGGCAAGTGTTAACAATTACTTTTTCATATACGCAATCATCAGACCAAGACTTGGCTTTGCTCCGATGATTGCATAAGTGAGATATTCAGTCAGCAAGCAATGTTGACACTGTCAATGCTATCTTAATTATATATATATATATATATATATATATATATGTATATATATATATATACATATGTATATATGTATATATATATAAACGTGATTGAAATTTAATGCTAATAGCATTTTTAATCAGTAAAAACTTTCCAGCTTTCTATGTACAATTATACAGACCAATATCAATGTTTTCAACCATGAAATAAAATCACAATAAAAACAGGATAGAAATTAATGACTGAGTTTTAAGTTACCAATCCTCAGTTTCTGATTCTGGCTCACAGGAGGATCGTTTTTTTATTAATATTTAGATAACCTAAAAAGATTCAATTTGCAAAATTTATAATTAATAAAGTAACTAATGTTTAATACAAGTTTATACTGATGCTTTCATAGAGTTGATATATATCTTTATAAATAACAATTCAGTAGCAAATGTATCAAATTTAACTTTATAACTTCTTAAGATGGAAAATAGCTATACAAGATTCTTGTACTTTTGTGAACTTAATTTCTCAAAAATTCTGGTTCAGTCAGTATTACATGACTAATGGCATAATTAATGGATATGTACTACAAAATTTGAGAGATCAGATTTTAAGGGATATAACCCTCAAAAACTCTTCTGATTACAGATGATTTTCATTGAAATTCTGAGCTCATATTGTCAGTGGGTTGATTAAGCTGGTCATTCACTGATAAGCAAAAAATATGCTTACCCTGTCGGGCATGAAATCTACAAGATTGCTCAAGGTTTTTCTGGAGTCTGATACCCAAATGTTAATATATATTTTTTTAACGGTGGTAAATTATTAGGTTGAGGATCTCTAAAGTGAAATTGATGGTGCAGCATATCCTATAAATGTTTAATAGGGTGAGGATCTGGGAAAGATGGTGACTAGAGCAACACTGTGAAATTGTTTTTATGTTCCTGAAAACCATTCCTGTATAATTGATGCAGTATGGCAGAGGTCATTGTCTTACTAAATGATACTACTACTTCTGTTGTAAATGTTTTGCCATGAAGGGATGTACCTGTTCTCTAATGAGGCTGAGATTGCTGATACATGATATAATACCTTTCATATGAAGGATAAGACCAGTATGTCATGGCAGAATATATTGAACCACACTACCTGCACTTGTGTAATGATTTCTTACTGTACATTCTGATATTTGTGGAACTTAGAATATGCTCATTGTTTCTCCTACTGATGGATAAGAACTCCCCACACACAAAAAAGGGTTGTCCTGGATATAACACTAAACTTCATCTGATAATGAGGTTCCAGTTCTGAAGATCTAAGGAATGTGGAGTATCCCATCATTGCCATTACTCCCAGATTCATTCTAATCTGAAATGTTAGTACCCATCTTTAGGTCAAATAGATCTCTTTAAAAATCATTCGTGTTAGATGAGACCTTTGTAAAAAAAAAAACTTTTAAGAAAGAATTATGCAAAAAGTAAATGTCAATGTACAATTAATGCACAAAATAACCTGTTAGAATCAATAAATCAATCAATGATTTTATTGCTTCCTCATAATAAATCAGGCATGTATATCTTGCCATCTATCTTATTAAAGTAATGTCTCATTGTTTTAATGTCTGCATACCAATCGAAAATGTTTCTGTTGATTGACACTCTAACTGGTCTATATCCATTCAATTATATGTACAGCATAGATCAATGTACTGTGTGTTGTGATGCATTCCACTTCAATGTTTAAATGTTCAATAGAATGGGGATCTGGGGGAGTTGGTGAACAAAATAACACCAATAAGTTGTCTCCATATTACCAAAAACTGTTCCCTCACTATTTATGCAGTGTGATGGTGGTCATTGTCCAGCTGAAAGATACTGCTGGTTCTGTAGAAGACTATTGATATGGAGGGAATTCCCTGGTTGACAGTAGTGTACTTGTAATGTAGAACTAACAATATTTCTAATGCTTTATTTCCCTAGTTTTTGTTCTCATAACTTAGTTAAACTGTGCTCTTCTTGTTGAGATGTGATAAAATCTATAATTTTCTACAGAATTTTTGGTGCAAAGTACACTAGAGAAAGGCTAAAGAGAATATTGACCAAAACATATTGAAAAATAACAAAGATGGAAATATGAGACAAACAATTTTTCATCGAAGTCTTGATTTCATTTTTATCAATTAACTACCATCATGGCTTCAAAAAACAAACTTGAATTAAAGATTTTCTTAAAAAAACCTGATAAAGCTGAGAGAAGACAAAGATGAAAGGACATTTTCACATAGTTATCAAAACAAATTAAAAAATTATTATACAGTTTGTGTTTTGGAATTTGTAGCTGCAGGAACTATTCCTGATGATAGTGTGAAATGTTATGCGATCATAGCCATGCCTGTTTGAAAGAAATCTCCTGGGTTCTCGGCTGGTTTTGCCAAAACTTATTGATTTCTTTGGTCTGAGGACAAATTTAGTTGTTTTTATGACAGGTCTTTATGGCTGTCCAGAACCAAATCAACAAATTAAACTATTTCTTTCTAATCTTTTTAATGGCCTGCCTTTAACCAATCATTTTCTTCCTTTCTCTCTTTTATTATTCTGTTGGTTTTATTGTTTGTATTCTTTACTATTTTTATTCTCTTTTTAAGCTGTTCTATTTATTTATTTTTTGGTTTTCCATTTTTTAAAGACTCCTTTCAAGCTTCTCTTCTTTTGTTTTCTCTTTTCCATCTTCCTCTCTTCCTTTATTGTATTTATTTGTTACTTTCTCTTCCATCATTGTCAGTCCCTGTCAAAACAGAAAACAAAAATACATATAAAAAAAGCAAAAAAATGCAACCCTGGATTTGAAAGAAAAATAAATCTAAAAATCATTCATTGGAAGAGGTTATAAAACTTTTTTGAATTTGTCAGAAAATCAAGAAAGATTTTTTAACAAATGCAAAAATACCAAAAAATCTTTTTATTTAAAACTTTGTTTTATTGTTTCAGTCAGTGAAACCTTCTTAAATCAAAGACTTTTACAATGAAAATGTCTTATACAATTTTGAATATTCAACAGTACATTTTATTGATAAAGTTAAAGAAAATTTTACTTGATCATTGTTAGAAAATTCTTTTTCCCAAATGCAGTGATTTTTTTTTCAAATATTTTATTAGAAATATAATTGGCAGATAAAAATATCAAAAAACTATAGGAATAGATTATTCATTAATGATCATTTCTGTATTGACTCAAGAATCATGAACTACTTAAGGCCTCATTGAAAATTTAGAAAAGAAGCTTCGACAAGTTTGTTATGGTTCGGCGTTTTATTTGTTGATAGATTTATGACTTGTGTTTAATGACTTGTGTGACAAAACCTAATTTCATCCATTCAAATTAGGAGCCCAGTTGATTGGTAGTTGAAAAATTGCTGCTCTCATATCCTCCTACAGCATGTTTATTTTCCACTATGAACTCCAAAATATATATATACACACAGGGTATTTCAGTAAAATTCATATCATTTTATAATCAAATAACTTGACAAATTCTCATTAAAATGATTTCAAATTTTAACAGCCAAAGAAACAATTAAAAATGTTATGGTTAATGTTTTTGCTTTTTCTTTTCAGGTATTGGAATGTCATAAACGAAAAAAAAAAGAGATGTTTAAACATTAAACTTACAATTTTGAGTTGTTTCTACATAGCCTGTTAAATCATTAGAAAACCAGATATTATCTTTTTTTTCTGAAAAACCCTGAACTTCTCAAATAATGTAAATCTTTTAAAACAACATATAAATAAATAAATAAATAAATATATATATATATATATATATATATATATATATGTATATATATATATATATATATATATATGAGAGGCATATATTCCAAAGAATCAAGTATGGCTGGATGGCTTACCCTAGAAAAATTATTCAGTATAAAATCTAGATAAGTTTAACATATTATTTAATTCACTTGTATTATACAGACAATTTAGCAGACTTTATACTTACTGTTATCAACATTTGAAATTTTCTAGCACACATTTTCATTTGGAAATCAATATTTTTGATAAGCTAAATTCAATTTACCGTCATTTCTTTACATTAAAAAATATGATACTTTTTGATATATGGGATAAATTTTGTGAAGACTACAGTTAGTAAATATGCAAAGCATTTAGCTGTTGCAGTTTTAGTGAAAGAGTGTTTTTCAATATTTTTTCACACTGTAATTTTCTTCCAGTTGAATCGATTATTTATTATCCTAGTTCTTGAAAGGTTACATTAATATAAATAATTTAATAATGTAGATATCATAATGCAATGGTATAAACTTTTTCAAAATTAAATGAAGTATGCAGTAAAAATTTTGTAAAACTGTTATTTTAAAACAAATTGTTTTTATATTTTTCAAAGCCCTAAAACACACATATATTTTGAGGACTCAACAGAATTATAATATTGTAAGCTGTTGGATATTTTGTATTCAAGGTTATCTAATTAAAGCCCTATTATTAAAGATCCAGTTATAATTTCCCTTATAATACTATTTGTCTGATTAATTAAAACATATGAACTCTTTTTTTTCTCCCCAATGACTCTTGCTGCTTACTTGAGGCTGTGTAGCAGAGGTTTGGCTTGAGCAAGTGTATTTAGAAGTAGTGAATGTTCATCTGAAGAAATTTTGATTAGAAAATAGAATCCCCACATTTACAAACCAATTAGAAACTTGATTGAGCTAAAAATAATATTTGTCTTATCTAGAAGATATTTCCAAAATTACTACCCAATCAATAAACTGTAATTAAAAATAAAAAGAGTAGAATTTGGTTGTAATTAATTAAAACCGAATATAGAAATTTAAATTAACAAATTTTCAAGTATCTCTTCCAGCACAACAGTATTTCTGATTTGAGTATTTAACAAGACCATTTTTAATGTTGATGTTTGCTGCTATGAGTATAGCTAATGTTTGTGTCTCTCATAAGACTGAAGAGGCAACTTAGATTTGGTTTTCCAAATCTTAAATACGAGAAACAGGAAACTGAGGAAATTATCTTATTCAGTTTTGGTTTCTTTGTTTATTGGTATATCAATCTTTGTTGGTTATTTAATGCCAAAGCCATCTTGGAGGGATGGTAGTAGTTCTATCAAACCCATAGCTAGGGATGGATAATGGATTTCATACTTTTCCCATGAGTATTAGTCCAAAGGTGCACTTAATAGAGTGACTGAAGTTTGAACTTGCTTATTAAAGGTTTTCGGACTATTGTCTTCATCTTTATTGTTATTTCCACAATGTTACACTATGTGTCCTGCTGCATAATGGTTATAGGCGTTGGTTCCCTAAGCTTCTAAGGAGACAATCATCTAGTGGTTGCAGGCTCAATCCTGACTACAGGCGAGTAACAATACAAGAATACTTCACACTTGTACCCGGTTATGGCTCACGGAATCAGAACAGACGACCCCCGTGGATTCAATAAAGGATGTAGTTCAAAGTTCTGTGTAGGTTTCCAAGTTCACCAAACACCTGAAGAAGGCTGGAGGACATATCAGCTGAAATGTGGAAATAACAATAAAGATAAAGACAATCATTTGAAAATCCTTAATGATAAAAATCATCAAGCTTCAACTCAAAAATTCAGACTACTAATTGCTTATTAAAATGCTGCAGTCCTGCATGTTAGCCATTGCATAAATGAGGACTCCACCCTAACTTATTCGGAAGTTTATGCAGATGGACCTTTTGTTTTAAGGTTGTGAAACCAAGAATAAAAATTGATCACTTATGGTTGTAGAGATTATTATTTTCTAATTTATTTATTTTTGTTGATTGATTTTTAACAGCATATCAACCCATCTCAGGTCATTTTAAGCCTAGAGGTTAAGAAATTGCATTCATTTTACATTCATATTTACATTTGTGCAGTTTATTAAATTTTTTTTAGTACAGTTATTTGATTCAGGTGTTCCAATCTAATGCTAATTATTATATGTTTTCAAGTAAGTATTTCCATTTAATAATAGTCATTTATTTGCACAGAGTTATATAATTTCAAATAACTAATAATAATAATAATAATCCTTAGCAAAGAATTACCTCTTCAAGTAACTATTCTTAGAAGAAATACTTTACAGTTATATAGCCTCAAGTATTCTGATCAAATACAAACAATTTTTAAACAGGTCTCTTTGATCCATAGAATTTTTTTGGGTACTTCCACAACATCAAGGCCTTTTCTTTCTCTTGTTTTTCTCAAATAAATGTCTTTATTTTGTGATGGTTGGAGCAAAAAGATGACGCATGCTTTTTTTAATTTTTTTCTTTTCAGTCTCTCTGGCATATTACTTCATACTTGTTGACAAAGTATATACTTTTCTTTAAACATTTTTTACTGACACTTAATGGGGCTGTTTACAACACCTATTAAACCATCTTATGTTGAGGCTCTAGTACTAGAACTTTAGGGAATAGAGTACTTCTTCTCTGCCATTACTTTCCGCTACACTCTGACCTGGTTTGGTAGTACCTGTCAGGGTCCCATCTATGGGTCAAATAGAACTATTTAATCATTGATTAAACTTGAAACCATTTTACTGTGAGCAAATGAATGAATAATGTTGAATAGAATTTTTTGTGTTAAATAGCCTACCTGAAACCATTTAACTGTGAATGAATAAATTAGTTCTGGCTCATTTAAAAATAATGTTACCCACAATCTATTCACTCACAAATCATATATATGATATAAATAAACAGGATTTGACATTTAATAACTCACACGGGTTAATATGCTATAAAACACAACCAAATCAAACCAAACCAATCTTATGTATTGCTTATAGATGATTATTATTCACATGCATCTGTTTGGCATTTATTCTTGGATTAAATTGATAGAATTTTTTTTTTCATGAACATAAACCTTTTCTTACTTTCTAAACATGGATATGCATTATGATATGTATTATGGATCAATTTTAGGTAATAAATTGTTTGGCCTGGTTTATTTATTTAATTGTATAATAACCTCTTGGAGATTATTTAATAATGAAATTTTATTCATTTGTAAATATTTGAATATAATCATCACTATTTATAATTACAAAATTCCATTGCAATCATCTTTTAATTGCACTTTTTAATTTGTCAGTGCTTAAATCTCATCCCATTGCACCAATATTCAAACAGTTATAGCCTGAAGTAACAATTTTTATCCCAAATGATTTCCACATAGTTATATTGTTTTCATATTTTCCCATCTGATAACAATAATTTGCAAACAGATCTATGTGATCCATAGAGGGACCCTAACAGCTACTATCCCTCTTGGTCAGAGTGGATCTGAGAGCAACGGCATTGAAGGGGCACTCTACACTTCAGAACTCCAGCCTCACCACTGAATATAGTTTAGTTTTATATCAAGACACCTCATTTGGTGGTGAGGGGTCTTACCTTTCTAATTTATACACTATTATATGGTTTTAAGTATTCCTATATGATGCTAATAATTTCCAAACAGATCTATTTGACACACAGGTCAGATTGGATTGAGAAGTAATGACAATGAAAAGGTTCTCCCCACTCTCAATGTCTCCAGCCTCACCAACAGATTCAGTTTAATGTCATACCAAGACTCCCCCTTTTTTGTATGTGAAACAGTTCATATATGGCCTACTGACAAGACAGTTTAATTAATTTTGTTTGGTGTGCTATTTTTCCATCTGATGGTACCAAGTATTCCAATTCCCTTTCAGATCTGTTTTGTTTCTTCCTCATTTTTTCTAAGTTGTTGGTTGATGTCTGCCATTCTAAATTAGAGCAGGATCTGATCATTTAAAAAATTCTCTTCTATGTGTAAAACTCTCCTAGTATTACAAGTCTACTCAATGGACAGCATTGAATTATGGGATATCACAGACAAACCAGATATAGGTTTTCTTTGCTTGTGTCCTTTTTTGTAGCTTTCCTTTGAGCAGGTTTTTGTGACTATCTTGAGTATTGGCTTTCATATAGACCAAATTTGATCAATACATTTTTCATTCATCTTTTCAGAATACTCAACTTTGATCTTAGCCAAAGAGGAAAGAAACAAATCTTTGCCATGCTGCTAGTGTCATATATACAAATAATTTTATACACTTATAAAATTATCTTTCTTCTTTTTATAAGTTGATTTTATTACAGCAGTAGCTGAAGCTCAAAGTTGAAGGACACCCTATTAGTGGGGCATGGAATATGTTAACTGTATCCCCTGCAAAGAGGTAAGCCCCCTCCCAAAATAGGGGTGTCTTGAGTATGACACTATACTGCAATTGATAGTGAGGTTACATATTTGGGTATCTGGAGAGTGTGGAGCATTCCTTGGTTGCTGTTACTTCCAAATCCACTCTGACTTGGTGAAGCAGTACCTGTTAAGGTCGCATCTAAAAATCAAATGGATTTTTTAAAATTATTCATATTCAATAGAACTGTATGCAAAAAAAAGACCTCTTAAGAAACAGTTGCACAAAAAAATGTAAATATGAACATGTAATGAATGCAATTCCCTTACCTCTTGGCCTTAGAATAACTCAAGACAGACTGATATGTGATTAAAATCAATCAATAATTTGTCTTGGTGTTGGTAGTATTAGTAGTAGCTAACTCAAACATATGAAACAAAGCTGCCAGTATTACTTCTCATTTTATTTAGTGATAGGAATTTTATACTGAAGGTGTCAGTTATAATTTTTGATGACCAAATGTAAGGAATAAATAATGTCTGTGTGTAAAGAAAAGTTCATAATAACTTTCATGAGTCTTTGAGACTTCTTTGCATTTGTGCTTCTCTTAGGTCATTTCTCTTATGCATCTAGCTGGGAGCTGAAAAGGAAGTTTACAGTTGGTTAGCTCAAGGCAAATGCCTGCTGCTGGAGTTTTGACACTTCAGTAAAGTTCCTCATCTAGTTGTAAGAATGTAGGCTCACCTTAAAAATGATGATAGCTTTCTAAGTTTTCTGTTTTTTAAATATTTTTTTCTTATTACAAGCTTAATTCTAAATTATCAAGTTTCTATTTTCTGAGACAATGTCTTTGTGTTTACTTTATAAATAGAGAGATCTTGCTATTTTGTTGTGGGGTTTAATTTACCTTGAATTAAGATTCAGATGGTTTCATTTAGCAATTAGACTCTTAGATATATTCAGTTCAATGTGAGGTTTATGGATCTTCATAGCAAGCTGCCTAAAATTAAGGTGTATGATTAATATGAAATAGCTGAATGATACCCGAGACTGATACTTTTGTGAAAGATATTTCTCAGTAAATTTGTATAAACTATTAATAAATTTGGGCATTTATTTTGTCAAAACACAATGTAACTTTATACTAGTCATGCAAATTGGTATCATTATAGAGTAATAAAAATTGTTCAAATATATGTTTGATTTTTTTACAAGTAGACGACATTACTAACATATAAAGTAAAAGAACTTAAAATATCAGCTCTTATGTTGATTTCATGATTAAAAGTTTCATGTATTAATGATAGAATCATTACATGAAAGTCACATATATATTTTTGTGACCTCATATATATTGGTTTCATTTTGATTATCATTATTATAGTAAACCTTCACTTCAGAATTGCTATGTTCTCATGAAGCATTTTAGAAGTTCAAATACATTGTTAAATTTTGTATTGGTAATAAGAAGATAGACTAAGTTACTTATATATCTTAGTGGACTCATATATATGGGTGTTTCATCCATATTATCTTAATTATTATTATACACTTTCAGTTGTAACAGCTTTGTTTACTGACAAATTATAAATTGTGACAAAAATGCTTGTTTTAGTAGCCTCTTCTTCATCAATGTTCTCTTTTATCTTTTCTTAAATCTTGTAAAGATATGTATATAATTGATGAGGTCTATCTTTTAGTAAGAATCTGTTGTTGCAATCTTTGAAAAATCTTTCACCTGTCTTCACCCTCAGGGTAGTGTGTCTTCTCAATTTAGACAATTATATCTGATTGAGGTGACGACGGATTGTTCAAAATTAAAGCAGAACAGACTATTCCAACAAAAAAAATAACATTTGCAGATTTTAATTGGCAGATATATATAACAAATAAAAAAAGTAAAAGGAAGAGAATCTTTCTTTTTAATTTGCTTCAAAGGTTGGTGAAGATGGTTGCCTAAATCAGTTATCCCGCCCATTATAGTTGTGTCTCTGAGCTTTTCTGATAGTTTCATCTGGCTTTTGGATTAACATTCTATTTACACATTGTTTGAATTTATCAGCAAAATATTTTATTCAACTCTTTGGGTAAATCTTCTTTCATACATAAAAAATCAGGATATTTGATATAAAGTAATGGCTTTCAAGGTATTCAGGATGATTTAGTGAGTTCTTATCTCACTGAGTGATCTCATTATCTTTTTAGCTTCATGTTGCAGATAGCCAAAAGGTGTTAAAAGAAAACTTTTGATATTTCAACATTATATGTATATATATATATATGTGCGTGTGTGTATGTGTGTGTGTGTGAGTGTATATATATATATTTTAAAATGAATGAGTCCACTAAGAGATTTGTATATTTTAAGAATTATTCATTTCATTCTTGCATACATGTATGTTTCCAGCTTGTTGCTTTCATCAGAGAACATATGTGGCACATCAGAGAACATATGTGGCACAAGGCAGAGAGTGAATAGTGCCCCCAATGAGACTCAAACTCACTCGTGTAGGTTAGTCAAATGTTTTTCAGGTTTTGTATCAGTTTATATTGAGATCACTGTTTTGTGTTGAATTTCTCTTTCTCTTCCTGGATATACATCAGCTAATGAATTATAATGCATATGTATTAGCTTTTGTTTGTTTACATGAGGACAGGATAGACAGAGAGTAAATGGGTGTTGGTAACTGTCAGTTTCTTACCTGTGCGAACACTACACAAACTTAGATACATATATTCTACCACCAATATTGAGTGTTCTTTATTTATAAATGTTGCAAACTATATATATATATATATATGAAGAGTAAATAAAGGATTGTAATCCGACAATATGTAGAAAAACTGACAACAACGATCCAAGTGGAAGGAATGATTTATTAACGGGTCGACACTATAGCATTTTGGACCATGAGGGGTGATATTAAGATTAATAATTTTAAGTTAACGATTGATGTTCAGAAATATGAAATATAAAAACCTAGGGGAAAATATGTATAGTAAGAAAAAGTTGTCCGTTTAACTGGCGAATCAACGTTTGATGTTTAAATTACGTCATTTGACTTATTAGGAATATTAGATAGAATTTATGTACGTTGTTTAATGAGAAAGATTTCAACTCAGAAGGCAGAAAAGAAAGAAAGAACAAAAAGAAGAATAGAAAGCATGGAAATTATGAGATATACTGAAAATATTAACTAAGGATGGAATATATTGTAGCTATTTAAAATATGTTTGCGCAAGTAAGGAGAAATATTATAAAAGCCAGAACGAGTATTTAGGGAATTAAGGAATGAGATAGTGGCGGCCTCGAAAATTCATCTAAGATTTTTATTATGGATGTGAGTGAGCATCTTAGCAGAGTTGAAGTCAAAGTTATGATTATGTTGGGAAATGTGTAGGAATAATGCATTGTTTGAGTTGCCAATTCTTATGTCTCTTTTGTGCTCTTTCAAGCGAACAGGAAGTTTTATATATATATATATATATATATATATATATATATATATATATATATATCATTATTGGACTAACTTAGATATATATGCTCTATCTCTCATATTGAGTACTTTATATATAAATAGAGCAAGCTATATCATTAACATTGATATATATATATATATATATATATATAGAGAGAGAGAGTGAGAGAGTAAGAGAGAGAGACAGGTGAACAATAATGATATGATAAACAGGAATATCTTTTTATTATACATATCTAACTTTTACTTCATTTTAAAGAGATTTTTTAAAGACTTTAAAAAAAGAAGTTGATATACCACAAAAGAATCAATAAAAAATGAACTAGTAACATAGCATATCCATTTGTTAAATGAAGATTTTGTTTTAGTATCCAAGTGTTTTGAACTGACTATTTAATGATCTGAGCATACTGTGATCACATAAAGCTCTAGGCTATAAGTGGAAAGCAATTCCTGAGGGGCAGCCATAAGTTTGTTTCAAATTGACTGCAACTGCTTTAATTAAATCTTTAACTTAGATATTCATTTATTTAGATGGATATGTGGAAACACAGCTGTCAATAATATTTCAAAGCAATGATTTGAGGATGGTTTAGTTTGATAGTAAAATCATTTGGATCCAGATCTTGGATTTTAAAAATCTATTTATCTTTATAAGTTTCTGTTATCACCATGATATTGTCCAATGCATTTTTTTAGTTCTTTCTATGATTGGGAATTTTGTATCTGTATTAAAATCATAGTCATTTGAATGGAAATGTTCTGTGGACAGTACTTTATCATAATCCATAGATTTGATTCTATGTCTATTGCGGGTTGATTTAATATACATACTCATATTTACACACTTGGTCCAATGATCTCATTGGTGAGAAACTAACGGTCACCAAATGATGCTGACACTGTGTCTATGCTTTCCTAACTTAGATAAATATGCTTTATAAATGATACTGAAAACATTTTTTAATGTAGCAAACTATCTTATACATATATATATATGTATGTATAATTGATATCAAGGAAAATCAATAGATATAATCCATATAAATTATAAATTAATTCATCAGCTACATAAAGTAACTGATTCATCAGATGGAGATTCAAACAGAAAATGGAATTCTTTTTAACTGTTAAATGTCAGGGAATACATTTTATCTTAAGTAAGCTATTTAAGGAATTATATATATATATATATATATATATATATATATCTTTAAGAAAAAAACCAAAGACCGGTTAAACATATATATATATATATATATATATATATATATATATATATATATATATAAAACTATTATTCTGTTTAAGTCTATTTGCAGACTTAAATGATATAGTGTGTATATATATATATATATATATATGGTAAGATTACAAAGTTTTGAGACAGAAGTTTTTGAAATCAAGACATATGCTCATAACCCATAAAATGAAATGATGACTGCTTAACATATGTTGTATACCAAGAGGACTGTTTTAAAGAAAATTAACATTTCATTCATATTGTTAACAACAGTTTTGGTAAATATAGCTTTAATCTAGATAAAATTGACAAAAGAGTATAATGTAATTGAGTACACCAGAAAACATATCTTGCTTGCAATTTCTCTTGCATGGGACACAAAAGGCATTGTCATTCTTGTCCAGGTGATAAAAAAAGTTGGCAAACATGCATTTTTTTAATTGGTTTCCATTTTTATTTCCTGATGTTTTAATTAGATTGATCTGACATTTTCAATGAGTTTCCAAACATGGTTTGTAATGGAAGGAAACTCTTTCATAGCTCACACATTTATTCCAGTATTTTTTTCATTTTTGTCAAACAGTTGACAAGTTGTGTGTGTGAGTGTGTGTGTGTGTGTGTATTTACCCAACTTTTCCACCAGAGATAGAATGTGACAAGGTCAATGTTTAGGCAGAGTAAAATTAGTCTGAATTCAATGTTTTCTTTCTCCTTGACTGGTTGCCTGACCAAGACTAATAAACCCAGTCTCTCTCGCTATTTACCTCTAGCTGTGAGGAATAGATGGATGCATAACTTTACTAAGGGCATTTGTGCAAAGTGAAATGCAAACAGCATCATCCAGTATTTGAACTCAAGTTGCCAATTTTATGTCTGATATTGTATAAGACACACCTATTTAAGTGTGTGTGGGTGTGTGATTGGGTGTGTGTGTGGTTATATTTAACTGGATACACATGGAAGACTAAATATATTTGATTGAAAGAAAAATAGTTCTGTTAGTCACACCCAGAATCTTAGGTGTTTGCATTTCAATGATACAGAAAATAAACTCTGAATTTATCAATCATTAAAAAACCATCAACAATTTCATTTTTTTTCATTTAAAATGTGATTCCAAATCTCTGTAAAAGTTTTTTTTTCTTCTGACATTTATCTATATCTAAAGATTATATTGCATTACTGTGTTATAGATATGTAGAAATGTATAAAATTTTCTCCACTTATGGAAATATGTGTATGCTGAAATGACTGATTCACAATGACAAAATAAAAGACAGATTGGGGTCTAAACAGCTCATGTCAGTTCTCAGTTCCAGTATTGTTTAATGTTGTCTGGATATCAGTTCATGTTACAAGAAAAAACAAATTTGCCATGATTTTAATCTGGGCAATTCCAATAAGATTCAAAAGATAAGATTGTCATAGGGTTTAGCTGTAATATGTACATGGGTAGGTGTTTGAAAGTGCTTATGCTGTCTTCAAAGAAATTAACTGTAATTATTAATATATAGCATTCATCTCTAGTTTTGCACATAGAAATTCTGAAGAAAAAAAAACAACCCAAAATCCTCATGTATAACATGTACTGACTTTAGAAATTGTAGCAGTGAAATTTATTTAAACTTTAACATTTGCTCTTCTTGTTATTAGTTTCTACTGACCAAAAATAACAATTTATATAGTTTAAGTTATGTCTTAAAACACAAAATTCATGCAGTATTTATAACAACCACACAGACACGTTCACACAAAAATGCAACCAGCTTGCAATAAAAATAAGTTTGCATTAGGAGAGATAAAACTATAAAAAAAAACACATTCTCGGGGATATTTTTTGAAATTGTATTAAACACATTCGTTTGAATTACAGATGTAACTTACTTTAAGTCATCCTATGCCAAATATGGTGAGGTGTGTTGCTCAATAAACAATTATAGAGGTCTCATGTATAATAGACATATTTTTTAGTTTAAAAATCTGGAAATATATTGCTTCTTATACACAGATAATTTCATTAATTAGAAAGTATTTCATAGATATAAATACTAGATGGGAACCTCTTACTAGAAAAGAGAAATATCAGAAGAAATTTGGCATACTGAATAAAAATGCTAGTTAGTTATTTTCTGAGATGAATTGTAAATATAAGAATTATAGTAAGTCATGAATTTAGGAAACTGGGTATTAGGGGAACCAAAGAAATAGAGCAGGATGCATTCATATATAAAGAAAACCCAAGGTTAAAAAGGGGTTGCTCTGATATATAATAAAAAGGGTTTAATTCAAAATAAACATCAAAAGAAAACCAGTTGTTTAAAGAGAACAGAATGCACTGCTATATAATACAAAGGGTTTAATTTAAAATACCTTGAAGGTTACTGAAACTGAGAGACATCTAAAAAACCCAAGGTTAAAGAAAGAGAGCATGAAGCACAGCTATGTGATATAAAAGGTTTAATTCAAAATACCTTGAAGGTGATTGAATGTGATAGACATCTAAAGAAAATTGGAGGTTAAAGAAATAGAACAGGATGCACTGCTATATGATAGAAAAGGTTTAGTTTAAAATACCTTGAGGGTAACTGAATGTAATCAACACCTAAAAAAAGCCAAAGGTTACAGAGGCCAAAATATCATAAGAAAACTAACAGAGATGCTCATGGTATAACAAAACCTTTTCTTAAAAATTCAAGCAGAAAATTGGTGTTTTATTTTAGTTTTGTTTTAAATCAGTGAACAAATATCTTAGAATAACTTGTCAGGCAGAGACTTGTAGATTTTTGGTTTTGATTTAAACCAGTGAACCATTCCAAATGTCTGAGTGTCCTTGTCACTAATACTTCACTGACAGTTACATTTCTGATAACTATCGTTTAGACAATATCATTGCATCTCTTGACAATATGTCAGAAGTAAACAGCTATTAGATTTAGTCCAAGAAAACAACTATCTATAGAGATTCCAAGTCCTTCACTGCTTGTTGACATATCATGAAAAAGTAAGGGGGGAAGATAAAAAATTATAATTGCATATAAGTAAATTTATGAAATAGGACACATTTGTGAGAATCTTGCTTACGGCAATTCAGATATATTGGTGATAATGATGGAAGTCTACAATTGGTGAGTAAAAGCAACGGGTATATCTTTAGCATAATCTGATTTTCTCGAATGCTTGTTATCAGACAATTTATTTATTTTCTGTAATTATTCTCACCATTATTCATTTATATTTTGTAGGCTGTTTAAAGTTTCATTGATTATTTTTTTTTATATTAGTCAGTGGTTGGTTACATGAATATTAAAGTAAAAATGGTTTCACATACTAAAATATAAATGGGTCATGTCATTAGACAATATGCCCTTGG
The DNA here is from genome assembly GCA_963585895.1 of Sepioteuthis lessoniana. Classification (NCBI taxonomy): domain Eukaryota; kingdom Metazoa; phylum Mollusca; class Cephalopoda; order Myopsida; family Loliginidae; genus Sepioteuthis; species Sepioteuthis lessoniana. The sequence continues at coordinate 37,444,629 of OY757924.1, forward strand.
TTACCTTGTAGAGTGTATGTCTTGAGTTATTTTCCCGAGATGCATAATGATAGTGGTTTTCAGCCTGAATTAGTAAATATTAAATTGTATCATGTAATCTGTATTAATATGAGCAGCATTAGTTGTAAATTTAATAATCTATATATTACTAAAATTTTCAAATATATCTATATATATAAGTAAGTAAAGTTGGTGACCAGAAGGCTCCCTTTTCAATAGCTACTACACTGAGGTCTAGGGAAGGGCCCATACCTTTCTCAGGATTGCTCCACTTTATCCTTGATACGTACCTTATATTGCCGAGTGTTGAGCAAGGAGGTATCAAGTACCATTTTTAAAGTCTTTGGTATGACGCAACTTGGAACTGAAACCAGGTCTCCCGGACCATTGGCGAACACTCTACCCTGTAGGTCAATGAGCCGGTATATATATATATATATATATAGTATTTCTAATTCATAAAATCTTAACAGTACTCTATCCACAAAAATTTAGAACCACATAATAATGTACAGGCAGTTTAAAACATGTTAAAATTTCCATGTGAGTTCCTTTATGATATTATGATTTTAAAGTCTCCACCTGTTCACCATTCCATTTTTGGCATCTTCCTCAGCTGATCTCAGCAATATCAATTCTGCTTTTCTAATAAAGATACTCCCATAAAAATATCAACATGTTTTTAACCACTTTTAGAAGACTCCTAGAATAAGTTGACAGGGATGGTGATCATGTGGAGACTGTTTGAAATGATATCACAAAGGTACTCCCATAAGTTTGCTAGCATATTCTTTGGATCACACACTATTTTAATTATAAAATAAGATAAAAATATAATTGGATAAAACTTACGACTTGAGTTTCATTAAGTTGATCTTCAAATGAGCGAGTATTCAACCCATATTTATATATATACATATATATATATATATATATATATATATATATATATATATATATATATATATATATATATATATATATCAAGATTTCTATTAGAGCATGACACTTAAAACGCTTTGAGTGAATAAAGCAATTTGCCACTGAAGGATAATTTTGTTTGGTGTGCATTTGTACTGAATGTCATTTTTATTCATCCAAAATTTATTTTATAAAGTTAATAACTATGAACTGCAAGTCAGAATACTTCACTACTTCCTAAATAGAAGCATTAATATCATCGTTAACATATTTTTGCAACTAATACCCACTGATTTGTTTTGGTTGATTTCTTCAACTTTGTGGGTGGTTTGTCACAATATATCAGTTGCTGTACTCTTCAATCATCTTGAGATATGTGTCATAATCAGAATATCAGGGGGGTGTCCTCGTGGTGTAATGGTTAAAGCGATTGACTGCGGAATCGTAGTACGCGAATTCGTACTCCAGTCGCACTATTACGTTCACTTTCGGGCAAATACCCTTGGGAAAGGTATGAACCCCCTTATCCTCCCAGCTATGGGTTAAATAGCACCACTACTGTTCTTCTAGGAGACTGGCTTTGGCATTAAATAACCTAAAAAGAGTTGATATGCCATTAAACAAAAGAAACCAAAGAAACCAAACCAATCAGAATATCAGACCATAGATTTAAAGTGAGCTTTTTAAAAGAAAAACGGAAATATGTCCTCAGTCAAAAAAACATTGTTGAATGAAAGACAAGAAATTTTAATAAACAAAACTGAACTGTAGTGTATCTTAATTCTTGCATGAACAAGAAAATTGTTTAGCATAATTGAATATTTTTCTCATGAATGGTAATTTAAAAAAAAAAATCAATCATCAATTCTTGGCACATACAAGTGAGAAAAATTATTTTTTAAAAACTTGTCCTTTCACACTAAAGAAATTATCAACAACATTTTGTTTCAGAATATATTACTTGAATAAATTTCCTTTAAAAACCTGTCAATATTAATGAAAATGTTAACAAGGAATTCATAAAATGTTCAAATTATCAGTGCTCATAAGAAAAATGCATGCAGGATTGAAATACTTCTTTGGTGAATGTTTTAAACTTGAATCTTCATCTTTGTTTTCATTGATGTTCTCATTGGGCTTTCTGAGGTTTTTATAAAAATGTAGGAATAAAAAAAATAAAGGTGAGAATGCTACATTGCATATATGTATGTATATATATATATATATATATATATATATATATATATATATATATATATATATATATTTATTTTCATCATACGTGCGAAAGCACGTGCAATACCCTGCCCTCATCAGCCACCAACCAGGGGTGATAACACAGTTTCGGTAGCTAAAGGCGATACTGCCACTCCTGGTGCTACCAAGCAGCTTTTGCCACCGGACAGGGTATTTTAAAAATATATATATATATATATATATATATATATATATATATATACGCCAGATCAAATGAAAGCAGAGATTACATAGGATGTTCCTTCATCTTAATTTTGAAGTTTTTATTAAAATGTAGTAATCCAAAAAATAAAGGGGAGAATGCTACATTGAATATATATATATATATATATATATATATATATATATATATATATATAGTCGTCCATAGACTGACTGCTTCATAGTATCACAACTCTTCTGTGAGGCTAAACATACAAGATGATATTTGTCTCTGCCTCCCACCAGCCAGGACTTAATACAAGGTCAATGAACTGAAGGTTGGATTAAAATGAGGATTAGGGGAGGAGAAGGTCGGGCTCAAGCCAAGGCTCGATCCCTGCTGGGCTTTGCTGGTCATTGGCTCACTTAATGCAATGTGAGCCTGATGAGCCTAGACGGACATGGACCCAAATATGGGTCCAGGTATGGATGCCTGCTTATAGCTTGAACTGGACGAGGTTCAGTGCTATACTTGCTCATCAATGACTGCCTTTGCAGCCAAAAGGCCATGAAGCAATGAAGCTAGACACGCAATATGCTTTAAGCTGGAATCAAAACCCGGCTGACTTTATGTCAGTCAGATATCTGACTCTATAGCTTTCATCATTCTCTGCATTAGCAAAAGGGAATTTTACATATATGTCATCAGCTACCAGGACGGCTCAATGTTTTAGAAGAACTATGGTGTTTTCGTTTATATATTTCTGTGTTAATTGATATTCCTATCATTAATTTTATTTTTAATTGATATTTAACACATTATAAAAATTGGATTTCTTATCATAGTAACATTAATGATATTGTTTATTTGGGGTAGTTATTATATGATAATTGAATTTATTTTAGGCAAGACTACAATCCTTTGTGCTACAAAGACAAAACTGTGACCTACATCTCAACTTTGGGTTACCTGTAGACAGTTTTATCTCGGGGCTAATGGATCACTCTTATTCAGACTTAGGCCATTGATTATGTCCAATAAATCTGTAAAATTTATCGTCTCTTAATAAAAAGATGAATCAGTCCATGCGATCTTTTCTTCACAAAATCAAAAATAAGGTTGAAGATAATAGTTTTACTTAAAATGTTGACTGACTGATTAAAATATGAAGCAGATTATTTTTACATTTCTTAAAATTTGATGCATTTGATTGGTGCAGTCTTAATTCCTGTAATATATATATATATATATATATAATGGTGAAACATTTTCTGCATCTTTGTCCGTCTAGAACTTCTGGTAGAATTAATCTCTAGTATCTTGGAGTCCTACTTAGGATCAGTATGTAGAATCTGCACCCATGGAAATCAAATGTATTTTAAGAAACAAAAATATTAATCACGTATATATTTTTACATCATGGTAATTAATAGCTTTTTCACTTAAGAAATTGGTATTAACTGAAGTTTTATCAGAAAGCTTCACAGCATAGTTTTTGATCTATGATAAAAATTCTTTACTAAAATAAGGTTGTCTGCAAGGTAGGATATTTTATAAGGAAAAATAAAGGTTTGTTGAATCAAATGAATCTTCATGTAAGTCACAAAATTAGAGGAATTACTAAGGAAGTAATTATTCTTCCTAATTTAATATTTAAGTATTTGTCATGTGATGTAAAAATATTAACACATTTTAAGGGGTAATATGTAACTTAAATTTACATGAAATGTATATCATTTAATTATTTTAGGTTATATGGCAAATGTGTAAATATATGATCATGATCATTAAGGTGTGCCAACAGCAGAGATTTCTATGACTCTCTCTTGCCAACCATCCCTATCCAGCCATCATTCTTAGTAAGTTCTCTCAATTGCATAGAGCTGATGATTGTAGAAATACTGATTTATCTCTTTGTAGGAGTTTATTGGAGAACATCACTTATATGTTTGACCTTACTTCTTCAGTAGTGCCTAGCATGTCTTGCTCATCTAATAAGTATTGTTTGTGAGATGGGAGATAAATAGCCATACAGCTGCTGTTTTGTTGAATTCTACTTCCAGGATGTATTCAAAATAGCATGAAGCATCTTTGTGTAGTTCCAATCTTGTGTTCTTTCCAAGCATTTCATTGGATCTTTGAAAAAAACATTGTACTTTCTTATTTGTTTTTTTAACCAAGCATGCATATATATATATATATATATATATGAATATATGCATGCTTAGTTATATATATATATATATATATATATATATATATATATATTTTTAAGAATAAACCCAATATTCGGTCACATTAGGATAATGAATTTATTTCCATCCTGTTAAAAGCATTAATATGAATCAAAGCTCCAAAACCCTGATCCCAGTTACCTATTAAATCAGAGATGTGATTTAATAGCTAGATGTTGGCTTAGAAATCAATTTAGACTATAGTCAAAAAATTTACTATATTGTCATAGTTAATATTTAACGATAATTTATTAAATTAGTATAGATATTTTAATTTAGATAAATAAGTCTTACCATTATCGGCATGGGTTTTTGATACTTGCAAAGAAAAAAAAATGACATACTAAATTTGAAATTAATAATTTTGTTATAAATGTTTGAAATTTTGATATGAATTACTGTAACAGTTATTTTGTCTTTGTCTTCATCTGAAACAGGCAGAGACCAGAACTAACCTTACATGCCATAAGGCTAGTACATAGGTGAAATGATCTTCCTTCCACCCTCTCTTTCCATTCTCTTTCTCTCTCTTCTGTCTGGTTGTATTTTATTTTCTTGTTAGATCTGATGAAGTTCTGTTAAAATTCTTTTGGAGCTTTGATTCATATCACTGCTCTTAACAGGATGGAAATAGATTTATTATCCTAATTTGACCAAATATTGGTTTTTTTCTTGAAAAAATATTATTTGGTCTGTGGATTTTATTTACATTGAGCTCTTTGGGAGGAATATTTAAATATTCTAAATTTGAATATTTTATTTGTCCTGATTGAATTATTCCCTACTCCAGATTTCCTGGATTGAAGAATACCTTATATATATATATATATATATATATATATATATATATATATATATATATATATATATATATATATATATATATTCCAAAGCTAAGTTTGCCTCATAGAAATACCTCTTCTCATTAGTCTCATTAGTCTGCATAGTTTTTCAAAATTTGTTTGATGGAAGTGAAGCTGCATTCTTTTGGAGTGTTGAGTTATTCATCAAATCCACACCTTGGATAATCGAATGAAAATTTTAACAGTTTTAGCAAAATTTTAACAGTTTTATGCTTGTAGATATAGCAAAGGTATATGGTTGAGTTTGGTTTTTTTTCTTATGCAATAACAGAAAAGAATTCTTCTTAATCAAAGTTGTCTTACAGTTTTGGTATGTTTCAATTCAGATAATATGTTAATTAAAAGAATAGCTTTCCCAAGATGTCACCATGATTATTTACAGCAGCTGCCATCTGATGACATTACTGGCATGAACTTTGTATCACAAAATCTTCAAGAATTCTCTCAGTAAAAATGTTTGACATTTTGAGAAATTGGTCAACCAACTGACCTTCATTGAGTAAATCTATTAATACAAGATATAATAAAGAATATCATCATTAGTTGGAAAGACTGGTTTGTTCAATTTAAAGAAACAATTTTAGAAGAGAAATTATCAATCAATGTATCAAGGTATTGGTGGTATTATGTTTATTGGTGATTAAAATGTCATTATTGGGAAAGTTTAAATTTTGGCAGGGTCTACTTTGCATGAATGCCCTTAGAAAAAGTATGAAACCTTCTATTCTCTGTTGGTTAAATAATAGGGCAAACAGGGTTGGGAATTAGTTTAGAAGTAGGATGAACTTTAAGGTCAATCTAAATGAGCATGGGGCTCATGATTCAACTCTGTTAAAATGTATATGATATTGGAACCCAAGCAAGATGACTGATATGGGGAAGTTATTTGCCATGGAGTCTAAATGTATCTATTTAGAGAGATAGATATCATAAGTTATCCAATTATTAATGTTTTGTTTCAATTTCTTATCTGGAGCGTATGCGTTTCTGGATTTTCTTTGCCGAAAATACTTAGCTTGGTCAAATGATTACAGCCTAAGCATCTTTTCTTTTGACAGTCACAAATTGAACGATATAATTACCTTGATAACAAGGTTATTTTTGGTAGAAGTTCACCACATCAACTGGACATCAAAATTAAGATATATATATATATATATATATATATATATATATATATATGTATGTATGTGTATATGTGGATTTTTTTGTTCTTTATTTTTTCCCCTTTGCATCTCATAATCACTGGTCAAAATTAGTTTGTGCCGTGCACAGCACAGTAGGAAAATGATGCATGACTGCAACAAATGCACATGTTGCTTAGGCATGACTGACCTTACTCCCCCAGGGAGAAAAATCGACATGAAACCATTCATTTTAACATGGATACCTTAAAAGCACCAAATGAGATCCAGGGAAAATAACTGAAGGTGGCAAACTATTATAGTATTGATTAGCATTCTCATTGACCACAGGCACTGACTATATGAATGACCTTGTCTGCAAACTGTAATAAACTTAATAGGGATATGGCACAAAGACTTCAAAAAAAAAAAGATAAAAGAAAAATGAGAACAGAAGAAAGTGCTTAGAAATTTTTTTGCTTTCATAGAAAAGAAAAGAAGAGCAGAATCATTTTCTTATTTCAGGTTTTTCTTTTGTTTGAAATGTCTGAAGGTGCAAGACAGAATATTATATGATATTAAGTCTTATTATACAATTATCCAATAAAAGGAAGGAAAGACGTTTGTTTTATAATATAATTATGTCAAGGAAAAATTACGGATTTTCAGCTTACAATAACCTGTTAACAGCCAAGTTAGAGAAAAAAAAATTTGACAAAAAAAAAAGAAGGTGAAATTCTTAAAGTACTTTTGCAACAAACTGGGAATAAATATTACAATGTTTTTTTAAAATATGTTTTGGTGTTTACCAAATATTTCTACAATTTTAAGGCTATCCATCAAAATCAATATTCTAAACTATCGATTTAGCTTTTATTATAAAAAGGATATTTTCATTTATATGTTTGAAGGGAAAATATTGAAATGAAAATACTGTGGCTAAAATTTTTCCTTTTCTGAAATTTTTATTTTGGGTCTTAATAATCTCTGACATTATTTCAGTTTTCTTTTTGTTTTATTATTGAGATTTTTTTCTTTTCAAAGTTTTCTTCGATAATCTTAAAGAATTTAAATTCATCATGTACAAATGAACCAGAGAATATTATTATTGAAATTATAGAAACTTTCCTATCTTTGGTTCAAAGAACGAAAACAAAAATAGTGTTTGAATTATCTGCTTTTACCTATGTATGAATATTAACTTAGGGATGTTATACCAAATTATGTTTGGTAGTTGATTTGCTCTTTTTAACAGCATATCAACCCCTTATGGGTCATCTAATGCTGAAATTTAATTCATCTAAAAATGTCAGATTATAATCATAGCTATTTATCTAATATAAATACACTTTCAGGTATTTTTATCTTATACAAAATAACAATATGTAACATAAATTTTGCCCCTGTATAATATACATGATTTTGTAATTGTTTATGCTACAGAGTATAGAAAATAGCCATTACTGGCTTCAAACTTTGTACCCTGGTTAATGAAATTAAAAAAGTTATCATATTTTCTCTGAAAAAACATGCAAATTTGTACGTTTTCATTGACAAAATGTTAACATAAAATAAACAAAAGGTGAATCAAAAATTACATTTATTTCTAGTAAAGTTCTATAAAAATAAACCATAATATTTTGAAGAGAGTTGTTTTTCAAGAATGGCAACTGTTATGCAAATCACTTACATGTTTTAAAAACTTGAAGATATAAGAGATATAGTTGAAAACAATTATTATTTTGAAGAATACAGAATTGAAGACTTCCGCCAAAATAAATGAATTATCTGTCTTTCAGTTCTAAGTCCTGAGGAGACAGAACTTATCAGAAAGTCTTCCATTTAAGAGACGCATTTAAATATAAATATTTTATACAATAGCTGCAAGCTGTTTTCTGTTAGGTATCTTGAATTTGGCACTAGATGATTGTAAAGAAAAAATATATGACTGACATAACTCACAAGAGGCTAGTATTGATATTGCTATACTATTACAGTTATTCAGTGTTCAAATGAATTTGAAAAAGTATAGTGTATTAATGCTTATTTATGGATTGTCTAAAGTTAGGAGTGGAAACATGATAGATAAAATGTGGCTATAATATGTATAATATGTATATATATTGCAATTATCTTTATCATATAAATGAATCGCAAATCATTTTTACTTTAGAAATGCTTTAAAATTCTGACAATATATATGTGTGTGTGTGTGTGTGTGTGTGTGTGTGTGTGTGTGTGTGTGTGTGTGTGTGTGTACTACAATGATTTTAATAGAGAAATAAACTGAAAATCAGGAAAAGAAAGATTGCCAGCATAAGGAAAAGACTCAGCTTTTATTTAGAGAATATTATGTACTGGGCCATTGGCCTAATGAGTAGAGTGTTTGCCAAAGGTCTGGGAGACCGGGGTTCAATCCCAGATCAAGTCATACCAAAGAGAGAAAATGGTACCTGATGCCTCCTTGCTTAACACTCAGCATTATAAGGTAAGGATCAAGGGTAAAGTGGAGCAATCCAAGGAATGGAGTAATGCCCTCCCTTACATCTTGATGTAGTTGCTATTGAAAAGGGAGGCTTCAGGTCACCCCTAACTTAGTTCGCCTACTTAATTTATGACTTCATAAATAATATCAAAATACTGATGGTATATGGTGTTGTTTTTTAATACTGATATATAATTTATGATGACTGTGAGGAGCATGTTTGGTTTGTGCTTTAAAAAAATGTTGGACAGTTACCAGTGATCAGGTTTATTTTGGCTTAGCTGTATATTTTTTTAGATTTTTCCTGAATTGTCTTTTTGATATCTCAGGATGCATAACCTTTCTTATTTGGGGTAGTACTTGTAGAAATAAAGAACTTAAAATACTAGTAATTGAAAGACAAGGGAAATATAAATATAATAAATGAATGAAGACTTTCTTCTGTGAGAAATTTTAGAAAACTCATAGTACATTGTTGCAAGGAATATTCTTTGTCCATACTCACATCTTTCACATGAAGTATAAAATGCATTTTACATTATATATATATATATATATATATATATATATATATATATATATCATCATCATCATCAAGTCGTGCAGCTCACATGGAGTACCCTTTCTCTCTCTTACTAACTGCCCCTATCATTCATCCCATTCGGCAGGTCTTCTACTCTACATCCAGTGTCCATACAGAGCAGTTGTAGGTATTTTCTTCTTGGTTGTCTAACACTGACATATCCATGTGAAGGGGTCCATAGGAGAACATCACTAATGATTTCATTCTTGCTTCCCCACATGCCATGTTTGTCTTACTTGGATGGTTTTTAAGATAGGTGGTAGCTGGCTGTACAACTGTTGTTTCATTAGATGTTGCTTCCAGGATTTGTTCAATACGGCTAGTTACATTCTTTTGCAGCTCCCATCTACCTTTTTTTCTATACACTTTGTCACCATCCATGTGGTGCATTGATACAGAAGAATTGACACAACCGCTGCTTGGAAATCATGTTTTACGATTATACATACATACATATATATATATATATGCAAGGGTCATTCAATAAATAAAGTACCAAAGGAGTTAGCAATAGGAAGCAATGTTTACAGTTGCACCTTTTCAAGGAAATCAATAGTGATGAGTTCCTTCATGTCCCAGAAGACAGTCAGTATGACATTCTTTTTTGACCAATGTGCTCAGAACTTTTTTGCTCTGTAGAGTTAAGGACTGTTCATGGACTGTCTTTTTAAGTCAAGCTTGTTGTGGCAAACCTATTTTTGTCCATTTGTAAAGATGTTTTTTTAACGAAAACAGGATTCTCTGAACATATCATACTTTCTTCTGTAGTATGGATTACTCGTCTCAGCAACACAAAATTTAATGACAGACCTCTGTTCAAACCTTGAAAGACACTGACTTGCCACCATTTTGAATAGCTTCAAAACAAATATTCTCGTGAGATTAGAATAATTTTTGGTATAAGCTAATTCTAAACACAGCAGAGTTTACATTCATGGAAAAAAATTGAAGAAAAATTTTACTTCGCTCTTTTAAAAAAAATCCCCTTATTTATTGAATAACACTTGTAGGTATATATATATATATAGAGAGAGAGAGAGATACAGAGATAAACAAAAGTAGTAAAACAAATAGGAATTTATTTTGTAATGTTTATCTTTTTTACTGTCCTCAACAAGTTTCAAACTTTTGCCATCATTTGAACATTTTTCTGGAAAAGATTTTTTTTTAGAAAGTTTTTACAATAGTTGATATGAAGCAATGAAAAATGGACTGTTAGCATAGCATATCCATTCAATTTTCTTTTTGGTATGTATCCAATTGTCTTCATTTGACTATTATATTAATTTCATTCAAATATCGGTAATTGATGTTTTGGTGTTGGTCCATTTCTGAACAAAAGTTTGAACAATTTTTTTTTTTGTTTTTGGTTGGTTGGGTAAGAGAAAAATATCTTATTCTGCATTGGCTTGAGTCATCTTCAATTTTGTCTTTTTTGGGACATGTGTACTTTTCACACAAGGAGTTTGCTGATCTCAAGAGACCAGCAAAAATGTAATCATCAGGTTCTGTTAGCAGGAAGAAAAGAGAGTCTGAATTCTATTTTTTCATGTATCTTTTACGAGACCATATTATTGTTAGGAGAATTCTGGTGTCAAGGGTGGAAGTCATGTTTTGTTTTTTATTCTATTTATTTCATTATGTTCGTTTTTTTCACTATTCCCCACAATGGAATATAAATCAGGTTCCAATCGTTTCCTTTTCAAGATTAGTTAAAATTTTCAGCATATTAATTAAAAAACAAATTTAATCAAATAATTTTAGGCGGAAAAGGAATTTTAATAAAGAAAATTAGATTTAGAATTTTGATATATTTCCTTTAAAATCCTCTGGAAAGTAAAGGGAGAGACTGAATTTAAAATTTTAAGTGTTTAGTCTTTCTTTATATTTTAATGCTATTCTTTGCGTAAAATCACAACTGATGGTAAAAAGTTACTATTTGTTAAATTACAAAACAAGAAACATTTGATTATTTCATTGTCTGTTAATTGTATTAACTTGTTTACTTGTGTTTTCAAATTTTCACCCAAAGTATTTTCATTAGAGCACATATTAATTCCTGCAAATTTTGTGTTACTTCTTATCACAACATAGTTGTTTTTAGCCTATCTATTTTCAGGTTTTAAATTAACTACAACAAATTTGAATAAAGAAAGCTTAAAATGAGGGTACTTATGTTGTTATGGTTAAAATGCTGGACAACAAAATTGTAGTAAGCAAGTTCAAACTTGTCATGCAGTTGCATTCACTTTCAGATTAATACCCTTGGGAAGGTATGAACCATCTTATTCCCGGCACTGAATTAAATAGTTCCACTACTATACTTCTACAAGGATGGCTTTGGCATTAGATAACTCATGAATAAACCAAACCATACCGGTAGAGTTAGTCTTTCAAGAGGGATATTTTAACAAATATGGCCACCAATGTCATTGTAATAATGCAATATTCTCATCTTATTTCTTCTTACATTTTACACTATATTGTGAACTAAAAAGAAGTAGTAATATTTCAAGAGTTGGACATGAAATATTTTTTATTATACCCCATCTGATTGGTAGAGTCAAGTATTTTTTAAAATCTTTTTATTGCAACATTTTTCGCCAGTCTGTTTTTCAACCTTTAAGTTAATTATCGAGATTTAGAATAAAGTAGATTTAGACTAGTATTCTGTAATTGAATATTTTGTTTCAAGATATTTGGCTACCTTGAAAGCCATTCTAAATCCAGCAAAATTCTTATCTCTAGTTTTTCTAAAATTTATCATTTTTCTCCTCCAAATATTCTATCTTGTATAATTGACTACATTATATTGCTTTTTATATTGAGATTTAGATATGAAGCTTTATTATTATTATTATTTACTCTTTTAGAGTTTTTCACATCAGTATTAGCTGATGGTTTTTCACTGGAGTTTGAGTGACAGCAAGTCTCCTCAAGTCTCCAGGGCTCTTCTCAGTATTCTGGCCGTTCTTAGTAATGCTGTCATTTGGATAGTCTCCAAGGCTTTTAATAATCCTTTAGTTATTGTGCTAAAAGCACCAATCACAATTGGTACAATCATCTCTTTCATGTTCCTCAGCTTTTTCAATTCTCTAGCAAGGTCGAGGTACTTATCCTTCTTTTCACTTTCCTTCAGATTTATTCTGTGATCAGTTGGGATAGTTGGGACAGCAAAGTCGACAATTTGGTAAATGCTATTTTGTTAAGTATTGTCTGTTCTTTTATATGATTGGTTCTTATGGTGTTGTCTTGTGCTGCAATTAGGAGAGATTCTGTTTCTCTTTTTAGGTTACCTTTTCTAAGCCAAGTCCAGGTTTTCTCGTATGAGATGGTATTTTTTACCCATTGGAGAGTTTTTCACACCAGCATTAGCGGATGGTTTTCCACTGGATTCTGAGTATTCCGGCCGATCTTAATAAAACTGTTGTTTGCATAGTCTCCACTCACCCTCTTATTTCCATGTTCTCCAGCCCTATATCAATCCTTTGGTGACTGTAGCAAGTGTACCAGTTACAATTGATATCACTTTCAGTTTCATGTTCCATAGTTTTTTTAGTTCTCTTGCAAAGTCCAGGTAATTATCTTTCTTTTCACTTTCTTTCAATTTTACCCAGTGGTTAGCTGGGATGGCAAATTCCACTATTCGACAGGTTCTCTTTTTATTGACCATCACTAGATAAAAGTTTGTGTGTCTCATTTTCCTTGACAATTTCTGGGTTGTGCATTTACCAATTGTCTGTATAGTCAAATTTTAGTACAATTCCCAGTGTTTATTGACCATCACTGGATAAAAGTTTGTGTATCTCATTTTCCTTGACAATTTCTGGGTTGTGCATTTACCATTTGTTTGTACAGTCAAATTTTTGCACAGTTCCCAGTGAATCACCTTGCCCAACCAGTCATGTCTAGTCTTATACTCTTTCTGTGCAAGCCTCCTGTATTCGCTTATCATGTAATTGATTGTTTCATCTCTATCACCACATAAGCAACATCTACTATTTTGTTATATCTTGTCTATTTTTGCTTTAACATAATTAGTCCTCATAGCATTGTTCTGTGCTGCTCTCAGAAGGATTAAGTTTCTCTCTTAAGTTTTCCCTTTTTTTAGCCTTGTCCAAGTTTTGTCACGTGAGATTTCACTCGTTTGTCACTTGAAATATCCATACAGTTGTTTTTCTTTCCATTTTTGTTTTCTGGTTAGGTTCATTCTATTGATGTTTGTGTTGTCTATATTGTTTCTGGTGGCTGTAATCAGTCTTCCTGTACATTTTTTAGGTACTTTTCTAGCTTTTGTATTGTTACCTTGAATGCTGATTATTATTATTATTATTATTATTATTATCTCCTTTAGAGTTTTTCACATCAGTATTAGCTGATGGTTTTTCACTGGAGTTTGAGTGACAGCAAGTCTCCTCAAGTCTCCAGGACTATTCTCGGTATTCTGGCCGTTCTTAGCAATGCTGTCATTTAGATAGTCTCTACCTGTCCGCCAACTTCCAAGTCCTCCAGGCCTTTTAATAATCCTTTAGTTATTGTGCCTAATGCACCAATCACAATTGGCACAATCATCTCTTTCATGTTCCGCAGCTTTTTCAATTCTCTAGCTAGGTCGAGGTACTTATCCTTCTTTTCACTTTCCTTCAGATTTATTCAGTGGTCCGCCGGGACAGCAAAGTCTACAATTTTGTGGATTCTCTTTCTTTTGTTGATTATTATGAGGTCTGGTTTTCTGGCCGGAATTAGGTGATCCGTTTGTATGTTAAAGTCCCATAAGAGTTTATGTGTGTTATTTTCTAGGACAGGTGCTGGTCACCAGGACTCTTTTCAGTATTCTAGCCAATCTTAGGAATGCTGTTGTCTAAATGGTTTTGATTCTTCCTCTGATTTCCTGTTCCTCCAGTCTCTTCTCCAGGTTCCTGGGGAATGTTCCAAGTGCACCAACTACTATTGGTATCACTTTTACCCTCATGTTCGGCAGCTTTTTCAGTTCTCTGCCAAGTTTCAAGTATTTTTCTAAAATAAAAGAAAGCAAAAAGCATTCTTTTATTTTTACTCTGTGGTCTGCCAGAACAGCAAATTCTTCAAGATGGCAAATTCTTTTTTTTTCTTTTGTTATTAACTCTAGGTCTGGTCATCTGGTCAGAATTAGGTGTATCTAAAAAGTCCATGAGATGCAAGTTTTTCAAATTAGTTTTATCTATTGTTTTTTCACTGAAGTCTGAATGACAGACAGTTTCTTCAGGTGTTCTGGACTCTTCTAAATATCTTAGCAGATTTCAGTAGTGCTGTGGTCTGGATGGTTTCAGTTCTTTCTCTATACTCAAGTTCATCAAATCTTTTTTCCAGGTTCTTGAGAACTGTTCCAAGGCCTCTAATTATGATTGGTATCACAGTCATTTTCATATTCCGCAGATTTTTCAGTTCTCTGGCAAGGTCTAGGCATTTGTCCAGCTTTTTACCAGTTTGTGGTCTGCTGGCTCAGAAAAATCTACTATATATCAGGTTTTTTTCTTTGGACAACAGAATGAATTATGAATACCAAAAATTCCTGGCTTAATACAGTAAAATGTTTACCTACATGGTGCTGGAGCAAAAGTTATACTGATAAGGAGAAGGAAGAAAAATATTTCTTTTTCCATATACTAATTCAGTATATATATATATATATATATATATATATATATATATATATATATATACTGAATTAGTATTAGGTAAGAGTTAACTGTCAACATACGTTGTACATGTTTTTATTGGCATAACTTATATAGTTTATGTGTATTATAGTGTGTTCCTATTTGAATCATTTTGCAGACATCTGTGTATATTTTTTATCAATCTGTTCATTGTCACCTTCTTTTATATTTATTTGCTCTTCCATTATATATATATATATATATATATATATATACACAAACACATGCACACAATCGATGTGTGTTCATATTCTACTTTGAAAGAAATACAATTAGGATTTGTTTAAAAAATAGAAATACCAGTTAAATAACAATAATTGCCATATCAATATTAGTGAATAGAATAGCGCTTAATTCAAAAAATATCATAGAACTAACATGAGAATGATAATGTTAAGATAAAAAGGAAAGAATAAAATCACTCAACTCACAATTTTTAGTTTCACAATTTCTTGATCATTAGGTCAGTTGTGATGATCAAACACTTACCAAGAAATCTGTAAACCTTTGAAAAGTTTGAAGTTAGATTTTATTCATTTTTTTCTTTTTATTATTATTATTATTATTATTATTATTATTATTATTAAAAAAGGAAAAATACATATTTAAATAACTTGTTATGACAGAAAAATATCTTCTGCCACTATTAACTGTTGGCAGACAATTAACCTTTAGCAAAAAGATCAGAAACAGCATATTTATTTAATCTTAGGTTATTCAAATTATCCTTTTTTAGTTGTTTGATTTATAAGAAGACAGTGCCTGGCACAGTATTATATTTAGTGGTAATCAAATAAGGTTTAAACAAAACACATTTATATCATGCTGTGACTGCTCCTCTAAAGTCAGACTCCACACTTCCATGTCACTAGTTGAATATATTCTCTTAAGGTTAGAAATCAGATGAAAGTGACATCTCTCTGGCAAGAGTAGTAGAAATGAAAGGAAAAGGACAATTGAGAAAAACAGATATTTTTCATTTATACTAGTATACAAGACTTGCTAAGAATTGATAAAGAAAGAGTCTTTCACTTAAGAGAGTGATAGACAGAATTCCACTTATCTGAAACCGATGTTTGCCAAGTCTCCTAAAGGCTCCTTATTTAGGAAAAATGAATCAAAGAACTGCTCCTAGTTTGTTAGCACTCTGATAAGATTAAATTATTGCCTCACTATAACCAATTTAAAAAATAAAACAAAAAAAAAAACAAGACAAAACTTGAATTGTGTGCTGAGACAGACAAATCAACTTCTAAGTGATTGAGACTGTTTCTTTCATAAAACTACAACAATCATCCAGAAAATGTCCATAAAAAATACCACCCAAAATTTTACTTTCCCTGATCAGAACGAATCATCAAAATCTGTTGCTGCATATGAGAGCTGATAAATAATGAATCATTTATCTTTTCAGAATTTTTTTCAAATACGCTTAATATTTTCCATTTCAATCCAAGAATATTTTTTTAAATATTTCGATGAATTTTTCTTTTCTGCCCCAGGTGTGTGTGTATGTGTATACATTTTCTCCCAGGTAAGTGTGTGTGTGTGTGTGTGTGTGTGTGTGTGTGTGTGTGTGTGTGTACATTTTCTCCCTGGTTAGTGTGTGTGTGTGTGTGTGTGTGTGTGTGTATACATTTTTTCCCCCAGGTAAGTATGTGTATATACATTTTCTCCCAGGAAAGTGTATGTGTATACATTTTCTCCCAGGTAAATGTGTGTGTGTGTGTGTGTGTGTGTGTGTGTGTGTGTGTGTGTGTGTGTGTGTGTGTGTGTGTGTGTGTGTGTGTGTGTGTATACATTTTCTCCCAGGTAAGAGTGTGTGTATACATTTTCTCCCATGTAAGTGTGTGTGTGTGTGTGTGTGTGTGTGTGTGTGTGTGTGTGTGTGTGTGTGTGTGTGTGTGTGTGCGTACATTTTTCCCCAGGTAAGTACGTGTGTATACATTTTCTCCCAGGGAAGTGTGTGTATACATTTATACATGGCAAAATGATTTTTTCCACCCTGTCAGCAAGGTTTAGAATTCATTGTATACCCTGCTGAGGAATAAGACCCTCCAAAAATAGTGTCTCAGATATGACACTAAGTTGTATGTGATGGTAAGGCTCCTGTTCTGGAGCATTGTAAATTGTGGATTACCTCTTTATTGACATTACTCCCAGCTTTACTCTTATCTGGAAGGGCAATACATATAAGAGTCTCAAGTATAAGTCGACTAGATCAGTTTAAAAATTATTTGTATTTGATAGGATCATCTGTGAAATACCTCTTGAGAAACAACTATACCAAAAATGTAAATATGAACATAATATGGTTTTGCCATTTAAAAAGAATTAGAAATTTGAAGGTACATTTTAATCTTCACAAAAAGCTCTGAAAATTCTACCCTTAGATTGATTTCTATCAGTGATAAAAAACCCCCAAGTCAGTCCACTCAAGATTGTGTTCATACTATTGGAATGCTTGGTGGTAGGGAAGATATTTAGTCAAGTCTTTTATTACTTGTATTTTATCTCTTCATATACAGTGACATGCATAAGTATTGGATACATGTTATTTTCTGTTATGACTCTAGTATGATAAAAAAAAAAGGATTCAACCATGAGTTTTTAATTTTCCTTCCACATACAACTAAAACAACTTTACGAGATATTACTTACCAAATATCAGGCAAAATGGCAAACATAAACTCGAGTTATAAAAGAAAATAACATGTATCCAGTACTTATCCGTGTCACTATATATATATATATATATATATATATATATATATATATATATATATTAACTTATAAACTAAAAGTATATATGCTTGGATAAGTGTATGGAGTCTATCTAAGTATACTGTCTCTTCTCTTTGTAGAACCCTTAGTATTTCTCTTATTCTCACTCTCTCTCAAGTATATTCAAAAGTGTGACATACAGAAATTATAAGTTGTTTGGAAGATATGTAGATAAAAAGTGCAATAATACATAGATTCTGAGAAATTTCCATGTGTCCATCTCATAGAGATGAATACAGCAGAAAAAGTTTACAGCCTCAAATTTCCGATCAGACTTTTACCTCTGAGCCACACCTGCAAGCATTTGCAATTGCCGCCATTTTTGTTAAGAGACTAAATCTTTGCCTTAAAAGAATTCATTTAATCACTTTTAAAATGCCAAATAAATACAAATCAATAAAAACATCTTTTGTTCGCTTAATTCTTATAAAAGCTGAATTTTCTAAATCCTTTTATTGTTTTTATATGATCAAATGGCATCAATAAAGCACAACTTGATTTTGGTTTTTATGTTCTGTCAGTCTGTATACATTTTTTTGTTTACTTTTTTTTTTATCAAGCTGAGGTAAAGTAGACTATTGTTAAATTTTGAAATATTCAAAAGTTTTTGGTGGGTTGGGGGAGGATTTCTTTATCATAAAAAAAAATGCATGAATTAAAAGTAAAACTTTTTGCACCTCATTGTTCGTATCTGATTGAGACATGAAAAAATATCTGACCAATAGAAGGAATTATAATTTTTTTTGCTTATCAATTATGAAATCAGTGTCTTGTTTATGAGCATTTACTGGTCAGAAATATTTATCAGTTTGACTTTTAAATCAAAGTAAAAGTTAGAAAATAAAATAGATCTTGATTAAAGTGTTTTTCTTTTTTACTATTTTCCTTATTGATAATCAGTCAATGATAAATGTTCCTGACTTTATCAACAAAATGATCTCCTAAAAACACGTATATATATATATATATATATATATATATATATATATATATATATATATAATATAATTATAATCTTGTGCACTAAACGTACTGAATCATAGTATTCAGTAAGAAGGAACTCAGAAGTAAATTTATTAAAGAAAAAAGAAAGATTATTGATTGCTTACAACAAAACTGAAGTTTAATCTTTTGAATCTATGAGCCTGATATTTCACATTGATGAATATTTTACTATACATTCCAAATTTGATATTTTGGACCGAAAAAGATCACATCAGCAACTCATACTAAAAGTTGTACCATAGTAATCATTCATAACCCTTTTTTTAATGGAATGATACAGATTAATTTTAATGACATGTCAACCTATTTGGACATTTTATGCATAGAGATGAGGAAATTGCATTCACTCTATGTTCATATTTACATTTTTGTATTGTTGCTTCTTTAGAGGTTTTTTCATATAAACCTATCAAACATGAACATTTTTTAAAAAGATGTATTGACTCAATGATTGAACCCTGACAGTTACTACCACAGTGGGTTAGATCTCTAAAACTGGAGATTCACCATCAGATAATGTTTAGTGTCATATTCCAATCACATTCCATTTTTGGGTGACAAGGATATAATCAACATATTCTAAGCCCCTCTCTAAGCCCCACAGAAAGGTCTGTAATGTAATGAGGTAACTTTAAACAAAGAGTTCTTCTCTTTAGAGAGAAGTTCTAATGCATTCTGTACTCATTTGTTTTCTTCTGTCTGAATTTTGGTTTGGTTTAGTTCGGTTTTATGGCATATCAACCATTGTAGGTTATTTAATAACAAATCTAGTTTATTCATATATGTTAATTATACATGAATTGTAAACATAAGTCAACAAAGATGAATACTTCCAGGTCTCCTAAAAAATTCAGTTAAACATCAAAAATTTGTTGACACACAGTTAAATAATCAAACAGTTTTATTTACTGTGTCATAGCTAAGTGGTTCCAAATATTGCTATATATCACTAACATTTGTCATTTGTTTACACACAGTTCAGTGATTAAACAGTTCAATTTCAAACAATTCAGATGAGCATAATACAATATTAAATGGTTCCAAGTATTGCTATGTATCATTAACAATTCAATTAAACATCAGTTATTTATTTATACACAGTTAAATGATCAAACAGTTCTTCTTGAAACAATTCAATTTAGTATAAATCATTTGTTTACACTCAGTTTAAATGTCAAACATTTCTATTTGACACCAAGATAGGACTCTTTCAGGTGCTATCACTCTCGGTCAGAGTGGACTGGGAGTGGTAGTAATGATGGTGTACTCTGCATTCCCCAAAGCTCCAGCATTACTGGATCCTCACCATCAGATTGTTTGGTCTCATTTCCAGGACACTCATTATGAGGGAGTCTTACCCCTCTGCAGAGATGTAGTTGATGTATTTTACAGCTCATGCAGCTAAATTTTAGAAGTACAGATACAGCATACCTGAGTGGGATGTAGCTAAGAATCAAAAGGATTAACTACTAAATATGCTATGAGGAAAGCTGTATATTAAATCAAAGACAGGTACACCATATTTTCAACATAGACTTGTTGATATATCACCAGTTATTTATGAACAAGAATAAACTCTATTTTGGTGAGAAATGAGAGACTATGTTCAAACATTACAAAGCCTGAATTTGAATTTTTTTTATCCATTTTACAGCCTGCATTAAGCAAAGAAAGAAGCTTCTACCTGCAAATAACATAAGTAGAAAACTCTAACACTAATCTAGTTCAAGAAAACAATGAAATATCCATTCTTCCATTATTATGATTTATCACTTTGAATATTTGACTTCATACACAACTGCAGTAGTATTTTCAAATCATTCAATTTATAGCTTAAATAACAGTCATGAGCATAACTTTGCTTCATTTCCACTTTTCAAAGTTTTATAACAATCAGCATTCCTAATTACATTGCCATGACAACATCATAGGAAGTTAGAATATTCCTTAATATTATTGTGAAAATAAAAAAAAAATATTCAAATAATTATCTGATGAAGAGGAAAATGTCAAAATAAATATATAAACTCTCAACTAAATTGGTTTTCACAGCTTATTTTTGTCAATTCCTCTAATTGGTAACATATTTTTGAAAAGAAAATGTCAGGCTTAATACTTTCTTTACTATTTGCTACTATAGACAGATTTCCTGCTTCATGCAGTTTGCAAAAAATGGAAATTTATAAAACATTCCTATTACTGGGTCTTATTCCATTGAGGAATTCCCAAACGCAGTTTTGATAGCATGCCATATATGCATTTTGCTGGAAAATTTGGCACAGGGAGTTACTGAGAATGGAAAAAACAGCAGTAAAAGGGTCAAGACTTTGTGTAGCTTTTGACTCAAAGTTAATCTTTGATTTTTTATGCTCTCTAAGAATATAATTTGGTAAAAATCTATGAACCACAAATATACCAATGGTTTCATTTAGTAAATATTATTAAACTTTTTTTTTCAATTTTTCATTGTAAGAGATAAACAATGCCAATAATATGCTAAAGTTTGAGTGTTTGTCTGTCAAAGGATCATGGCCAAAATGGGAAGTCTGAGAGACCTGGCTTTTTGCACTGATATTGACTTGACTTCAGGCAACAACATAGAGTACACAAGGTTGAACTCTGAGATCATCAGATGGCAAAATAAGCCATTTCTAACACAACTGAGCATGAAAGAAACTTTAATATAAAGCACAAAGATGTTTTTTGACCTTATGAAAATTGGGAATAAGTTTTTCACATAGCTAACTTCAGGTTTGATTATCTTGTATAAGTAGTGTAAAAGGATTCAGCTTGTTTTCATAATATTAATTAACAAGAAATATTGTGCGCAAAGAGGCTCTCGGAAATTAATTAGTTTTTCTGAACTTGTTTATAATTCTGTATCCATAATATCTTGTGGTAATACACATTAGAATTATCTTAAATACAAACACCATTGTTCAGCATTTGAACTCAGGCAGCCAATTCCATTTCCCATAGTAATAACTATTAAGTGTACAAATGCCCTAGGGAAAGGATCTAATAGATCTACCACCAGCTGTAGTGAAATAGTAAGGCAGACTGAGTTCTTTAGCCTTGTTAAGCAACTAGTCTAGGTGAAGGAAAACTCTGAATTCAATCCATCTCTACTCTACTGAAAACAACTGACTTTGTGTCACATCCTGCTTAGAGAGGAGGGGTTTTGTAAATAAATACATACATCAGATTTATCTGATCAAAATATTTTGTTTATCATCATTTATTATCTGGGCATTACCAGGATTAACTCTTAATAAGAAAAAACAAGTTGCCACCAATAATGGTCTATGTTAAGCTGAAAGATAATATGGAATTGGGGTTGAAGCTGAAGAAAAAGGTTTTGGTCCGACTAAATGGCTGATGCAGAAAAGTGTTGCTTGTGGTGGAGATTCAAACCAGATTCTTTGGTTGTATTTCTTACTTGCGCCATCTGGCTCAATGCCAAAGCTGGGAAAAAACTGGTAATTAATGATTTCCAGGGTTCATCTCTTGAAGAGGATAGCCTAAAACCATTTTCTTATCTTTTTTCTATTTGCCTTCTATCAAATATGAAATTGGTTTCAGGGTTGACCAGTGAGCTAGTCAGGAGTATTTACTGCCAAATTTTTAAAGTAATTTTCAATATCTTTGAAATAAAGATGTATCAAAAAATGTGAAGGTAGACATTTAGCACTTGGAAGTCAAGATGATTCCAACAAGAATATGTTTATCCTCAGGATAGGAATAATCTTAAATAAAAGAAATTATAAATTTTATACACTGAGGTAAAAAGTTAACAAAAAACTTTGTGTTAGTCATGTAATAGGGTAACAAAAGTGAATAATACGACCCTGAAATTGATAACATGATATATTTTGATAACAACGACCTTGCCCTATTTTCAGTCATACTAAAAAGAGAAGTACACTATGGCGTTATGAGTTAAGTTGGCGATCTTAGTCAAGGGGGATCTGAAGGCTCCCTTTTCAATAGCTACTACACCAAAGTGTTGGGATAGGTGATACTTCATTCCCAGGATTGCACCACTTTACTCTTGATCCTCACCTTATAGTGCAGAGTGCTAAGCAAGGCAGCATCAAGTACCATTTTTTGAGTCTTTGGTATGACTCGACCCAGGATTAAACCTTGGTCTCCCAGACTATTGGCGAACACTCTACTCATTAGACCAATGACTTGCAGCAGGGAGTAAAGATGATTATCATTAAACAAGGGTCATTGAAAAAGTTCTAAGCCTCACCAAGATTTTAGATTTGTCAGACAACTCTCATTTTTGTATGGGCCTCACCTACATGGAAATTAAGACAGTAATCTGATTTCGTTTTTCGAGTGTTATAAGAAATGGTAGTAAGTTGCTTCAACATAAATGCTCAGTCATGGATCTTCTTTCTGGGAGAGGCTTATGACTTTTGAATGATCCTTGTATCATATAGACAGCTGATACTCACAGTATCTTTAAGCAATATTCACTTAAATGCTGTCTTAAGTGACCATTACACTTGAGTTTAAGTTACATCCAATTTATAGAATCTATATTAGAATTAATTTGCAAATAAATAAGTGAAAGTTCTCAATAATTAATATCTAATAGTTATTTCCTGTAAGAAATTATAATGATTAGGGTGAGTGTGACCACAGGCTATTATATCTGCAAATATCAACATATAATTTTCAAGCAAATCTCTTCAAACACAGAAATTTAAAAGATACTGACAATTTCCATAAAGAAAAATGTTTAAAAATGTGTTAATAACTTGCATAGTATTCTGACAAATATCTTATATTAATGAAATTTAATGGTCTATATTTAGTCTTAGAATTTCCTACCTATTTACTCTTGACCAAAATGTAAGAACTGTTATATTTTATATTTTAAACTGTTTTCAAGTAATTAGAATTGAGAATTATTTGTACCTTTAAAAATACCAAAATGAGATATTTTTTAAAGTGTTTTTAGGTTCATATAAACACATTTTGTCATCTTTTTGAATAAATTTTTATAGAAGCAAATATATATACACACGTAGATTAACGGATAATCTAAATGAAAATATTTTCTTTTTTGTTTTTGTTCTACTGCACCATCTGATTCATATATGTGGAGAACATTTTTGGAAAAGTACAGACAGCCATAGTGGTTCACACTCAATACTTTTTTTTTTATTAAAAATGCTATTTGGATATAATTAAAAATATATACTTATTTTGATAGTATGAAAACGTTTTTTGAGGCTAAATAAATCAATATAAACTATGAAAATATAATTGAACTTTGCTGGCTGAAGAAGATTGGTTCTTATATAGAAATGTCATTTATATTAATTTTGCCATCATTCAAACTATTTCAATAAAATAACTTGTAAAATTGTATAATAACACTGGCAATGTAAATTTTCTTATTAAATGAAGGTTCCTCTTGAATAAAGTTTAAAATAAGAATTTTTTTAACCCAATAGCCACTATCATCCTATTTATAAGAAACTAAGAAAAGTTATATTTCTGTTTATATTTTGCCAATATCAGCCTGTTATTGGGGTTTAGAGCATGCCAACTGTATCCTTTGCAGAAGAGTAAGGTTCCCCCAAGAAGTGCTGTCTTAAGTATGACACTAAACTGCTTCTGCTGGGGAGGCTATTAATTCTAGATTCATTCCTGTCCAGACTGCTAATATCTGTAATGGTTCCTTTTATGAGTTAAATGGATCTGTTTGTAAATTATTTGTATTAGATAGTAATTCTTCATCATCATCATCATCATATCGTGCTGGCAGCACGGATATCCCTGACCCTCTCTCGCCACTCCTCCCTATCGTTCATCGCCCTAGGCAGGTCTTCAGGACAACATCCTGTATCCTCACACAGCTGCTGAATGTACGTTCGTGCTGGTCGTCCTGCTTTTGCGCGGCCGTGTGTAGGGATCCATAAGAGTACATCTCTTATGAGTTCATCTCTGCTTCTCCAGCAATGTCCTGCATGTCTGGTTCGCCTAACTTGAATAGATTTCGTGATAGGGGGCAGGTGGCCGTACAGTTGGTGTCTTGTGGGGTGCCGCTGCCAGGACTTGTTGAGGATTGCACGCAGCATTCTTGTGTAATTGCCATCTAGTTTCTTCTCGAGCCGTTTTGTTAGCGTCCATGTAGTGCATCCATATAGCAGTATCGATGTGACCGCTGCCTGGAAGAAACTGCGTTTCATTTTATCGGTTAGGTCTGATTTCCATATAGTCGATAGCCTATTGATAGCTGTCCATGCTTTCGTTAACCTCGTTTCGATGTCCTTTTCGGTTGATTCGACGCTGCTTCCTAGGTACGTGAATTTGTCTACTAGTTTAAGAGGGGTTCCTTCTAGAGTGGAGATCTGTATGCAAAAACTCTTGAGAAACTATTCAAATTTACATACAAATGTATGTGATTCTCTATTTTCATAGGCATAAAGTAACCCCCCCATAGGTTGACATGCCATCAAAATCAATCACTCTCTCAAAGTTGGAATGGAATTCTTTTTTACCAATAATAAATATTTGACCAATCATAAAAAGTAATTTATCATTTTTAGAAGCCTTCTACTCTATTTATTAAAGAAAAGTTAAAAATCTTTCCCCTGTG
Organism: Sepioteuthis lessoniana; assembly: GCA_963585895.1. Lineage (NCBI taxonomy): Eukaryota > Metazoa > Mollusca > Cephalopoda > Myopsida > Loliginidae > Sepioteuthis > Sepioteuthis lessoniana. Next base: position 37,470,345 of record OY757924.1, read on the forward strand.
GGTATTGGGTTAAAGTAACATATTACTAATAAATCATTAATGTTTAGTGAAAATTCAATACCTTTTTTGTTTCAATAGTTAAAACTGTTATAAATGAAAGGTTGTACCGAGAATTGATCAAGCTATTTACAGATTTATCATTTTTTTTCTGTTGTGTTGTTTTCTTTCTTGGAAACTTAAAGAAATCGAAGTCTTTGACAGGAGTGGAACATAAAATGGTTAAAAATTTTCTCATATCAGTATTTGAGATGGACTTTCAGGAACCAAATATTTCAAAGGGAAGCGGGATAATGGGTCATATCTTTGCCATTAACTTTTCCATTTTAAAAAAATTAGGAAGGACTTCAGGAGTCTTTTCTTGAAAGATTAAACAAGAGCCTTAATTAAAATTTTTAGAACCTTTCAAAGTTGATAAATTAGGGAACATTTTTTCTGTAGGGAATTAAATTTATTGTTGTATACATTTTTATAAGGAAATATGAATATTTGTCTTGAATATGAAGAAAAGAATTTTAAAATGATTTACTTGTACTTTTGTTAGGCAATGTTTGGAATTATCTCCCAGTTACTTGAATAAATTCAAATTTCTGTGAGTTAACATAAAAATGGCCTACATAACATTAAATACTTAATATGCATGATCATCGTGCAGGGTGTATTATATATACTAACAAATGGCATTTACGACAGTCATGAGATGTCTAATTAGCATAATAATTTTAAAAAGCAGGTTTTAATAAATAACTGTTGTGTGTTATTAATTTGTAATTTTATTCAATTTCCATATATAATGGCAATAATTTTGTGTCAAACTTTTATCAGAAAGGCAAAAATTATTTCACTTTTATTAAGTTTTAATAAGCAGGGGCAATTTGCAGTATAGATTAAAGTTTAGGCTTTTCGTTGCCTTTGAAAAATACACCCCATACACAGATATGCACACAAGTAAATAATCACAATTAGAAATTAAGGATAATTATTTTAAGATAACTAACGAAAACAAAAGAATTATTATCCACACATTTATACACAAATACAGGCTAACAGTCTTCAATTTCACAATGTGTCACTCAATTTCTATTTGAGAATATTTGTCTACAAAAGAATGAAATCAAAATCAAAAGAGTTACTATTTTTTTATATGACTGGAAATTGAAACACTACCTTGAAAAATATGGTAAGTGTATATATATATATATATATATATATATATATATATATATATAGACATATATCAATGAATATTTTGTATACATGTTTATATCTTTCTCTCTTATTTATATAAAAATAATTTATATTAGATAATAGAACTGTAAGAATTTTTCTCTTAACTTACATTAATTGCAAATCTAAGGAGTAAGAAAATGTGCATTTTAACATTCAATATTAAAAGAGTATTAAGCACTTTTTAATTTTGCATTTTTTCAATTATAAAATACACACACACACACACACACACACACACACACACACACACACACACACACACACACACACGCATGCATATATATATATATATATATATATATATATATATATATATATATATATAAATAGATAGCTAGCTAGATAGATAGATATCATTTTTTAAGCAATATAACATTAAGCATAAAGAGCAAGAATTGATGAAAAAATATTGTGCTTCATAATGTGAAAACACAGTATTGAGAGACAGCAGCATTTAACAATTGAAATGATTGCATAATGTTCAAACCTGATTCTTGCATGCATTCCTTTGTGTTATGTCAGATTTGTCATTTTCCAAGGACAAATGTGTGTTCATTCTTGAGATTTATTTTCCATATAAATCTTACAAGAATATGAGAGACAGTCAAACACTTTGGTGCAAAATCACCAAATTCCATTTGAATCCAGAAGGAAAAAAAAACTTTTTAAGTCCTAGTCGTCAAAAAGATGGTTATATATATATATATATATATATATATATATATATATATATATATATATATATATATATATATGTATATATATTAAGACAAAAGAAAAAAATTCACTTTCTTGAGTTTAATTTATAAGCTTGTAAGTTAAACTTATAAGAATTTGTAAGAGCCGGAAATAAATTTATAATGATACCAAGAAAGTGAATTTTTTTTTTTTGTCTATATATAAAAGATTTTCTTGCTCTACACTTTGAGAGTTGATGTATCGTTAACTCCAAAATAATTATACATCAATAGCTATTAGTATTGAGCACTCCTATTGGATACTACTACCCCTTGGATTTCCTCCTTGAGTCGGCCTCTGATTAGATACAAATAATAAATATAAAAACTGTATCAGCACAATCATTTTGAAAAAAGAAACACTTGATTATCTCAAACAGATGTATTTTACCTGTAGATGGGACCTTAACAGGTACTTCACTCTGTGTTGGATCAGATCTGGGAGTTGTGGCAATAAAAGAGAGACTCCACGCTCTTCAAGTAGAAAAACTGGAGCTTTACCAATGGAAAAGATAATGCATAGTGTTCAGGGACACTCTTTTTATGTGGAAGTTTCTTACTAATGAGAAGAAGCAGTAGGTGGCATAGATTACGAGCCTTGTCAACATTGTACATGTTTGTTTACACACATATATATATATTGAACAAGCCAAATATTTGTGAACACTACCCATGTTAATTTCAGTTATGCATTTTTGACTGAACATATCCATTATATATATATATATAATATATATATATATATATATATAAAACTTTAAATTCAAAGTTGTTAAACTCTGTTTAAAAATTGACCTGGTATCTGCTTATACGGAAGGATTGATAAGTATATATATACATACATACCATATATATATATATATATATATATATATATATATATATATATATATATATGTAGTAAGTTTGGAAAACCATATTGACATACTTCTATACTAGAATAATATCATCCAGCTTGTGCGTTTTTATTGTGTCGTTGAATTTGTTTTTTCGTAGATATTCTATAAGTTTTACAGATATTTTTTATCATCACTTATTGGTTTCTTTTTCTAAATAAAATTTAAAACATTATTGTTTTGGATGTGATATCCTTTTTTTTATTTTATATGTATATAATATATATATATATATATATATATATATATATATATATAATATATATATATATATATAATATATATGTATATATTTACAACATATCTACAACTTAGTTTTCACTATCTTCTTCAAAGTAGCTTTGTTAGACATTATACAGCAATGTCACCATAGTTTGTGCTCAATAAATCTAGTCTTTGCTGCCCAAATTCCTGAAACTTGTGGGTAGCACCTAATATAACATCAATAAGATACTGGCCAACAGATGTCTATTTCAAGCTTTGGTAGATATTCCCTTCTCACAATCATAAAACTTATATCATGGGCATGGTTTGATATTTGCCTACTTATTCAAAAGTGTATCTTATATGTTAATCAACATGAAGGGTGCCTGAGTTTGTGTATATATTTATATATATATATATATATATATATATATATATATATATATTATATATATATATATATATATAAGAAGACAGTTTATGAAATCATACTGACATATTTATATACTGAAATATTGTCACCCGAATAAACTTATTACTCTACAAAAAAAAAAAATTTTACTCTGTAATATTTCTTGTTTTTTTGTTGAATCTATTTTTGATTGTTCTGGTGACATCTTTTCTATATTTATGTTAAGATGGGTGGAATTACTTTTGGACTGTTGTTTACAGTTATTTGTTGGTAATATTAAGTCTTTGGTGTTTTTGTTTTCAATTTTGAAATTGTTATCTTCATTTTCTCTATTTATTCTGCATGCTTTTCCTTTAGTTTTGTATGTGAAATGATTAGGATAATGTAGGGTTTTTCATAATCACAATGATTTTCCAAACTGTCTACTTTTTCTCACACTATCAGATTTTGTCAGAATCTTACTCATATAAGCAAATAATAGAGACAGTAGCATAAGATGTAGTTACTAGCTCTATTTTTTCTGATATTTTCCTCTATGTAATTTTCAATCTATGTGATTGATATTTGCTATTGAACTAAGTGCATTGATAGAATAAATATCAAGTCTAAAAATAAATATTTGTTGTGTAAAATAAATGGTTTTTCATCATTTAGCTTCAGACTTGCTGGTATATTTATATATATATATATATATATATATATATATATATATATATATATATATATAAAAAGAATGAATGTTAAAGCTAAAATAAAAATTTCTGTATTGATCATTTTTACAAATACCTGCATTATTTTTCTTATCTGAACTTCATCTAAGTTTTTCTTCAAAAACAGTATAAAATACTCTGCTTAATTTATTATATTACTTAGTTTTTGAGATCACAATATTGGGAAACAATTAATATTTGGCTTCTGAGAGCTTTTGTTTTCATGATAGATATGAAGCTCCAGAGAGGAATATATTCATCAGAAAATAGATATTATGTTTGGGTAGTTCAATTTTCCCGATGAAAATATCTCACCTTGCTTCAAGAAGTTTTCACTGTTGTTCTTGTTTTGTTATAAAAGATAAACGTTTCTTTAATAGGTAAGAATTAATGAAGAAACATTTTTTTAGCAATAGCAACTTTTTATGAGTCCAACATCAATTTTAAGATTGTTTGAATAATAAATGTCTGAACTTCGAAGATGCATTTTGAAGAATATTATAGCAAAGTTTACATACTATTAGTAAAGTATTTAAGAGTTGAATTTGTAACGAAAACAAGTCCAACATGAAATAAATTCTCTTTTAACTAACTGTATTCTAAAAGTTAGAGGGGATCTTAGTGTAATGATCATCATCATAGGAAGTAGACTGAGCTACCCAAGTTCAACTGTTTGCCTTTCATGTTGTGCTAGTACCTTTGGAAAATGTAAGAATCCAATTATTCTTTCTCAAAATATGTATAAATAGGTAGGCAGACTAGACTCTTTAACCTTAGTATGACAACTGGTCCGGGAAAAAGAAAACTGAATTCAAACCATTTGTATATATGGAGAGGGGTGGGCTCTATAAGGCTATTCTTTACCAAAACATGATACATGAGTTGCACTCCAATGACAAAACAAATTAACAAAACCAAGATGATGATGATGATGATTCTTTAGGTATATTGACTCCAGCTTTCAAGATCATAGTTTCTAGCTACCTTGAAAAGAACAAAAAATATTAATATATATATTTAAATAATTAACTGCTTTCCATATTTGTTTACATTGCATCAATAAGTGCATACAGTTTTGAGGACTGATTGGGTTTATTTAATCATGAAAGTATACAATTGTTCATGGAATGATATGTGTATGATTTTAACATGGGACACATTTGGATATTTTTTCTTTTAATACTACTTGTATGTATATTACTTATAAAAAAGGTGAAATTTTCTCGTATGTCTCATTGAGTTTATCTTGTCTTTCTTCTATTTTGTTCAGTTTTAGAATATTAAGGATATGCAAATGCTAATAGTTCTCCTTGGCAAGTGAGAACTCTGCTAAATATCTTCTCTACAATGAAGTACACCCATAATCAAAATTATATTTACTTAAAAAGTAAACTAGAGAGATGGGATCAACCTTTTATATTCATTTTATCAGAGACAGCAAACAGAATAAAAAATTGTGATTATTATATTGAAATAACCTCTTTTCTTGGGAGATGCAAGCAAACATTGGTATGATCCTCTGGAGACAAGTAAATCTACAATAGTCCTTTCTTTGAGAAAGGAGCCAGCCTTGCCTATTCCAAGGCTTCTAAATCTTTTAACTTGATGTTAAATTTTATTTCCATACACTCCAAATAAATTGATCACATATTAATTTTTTTTTTTTTTTTTTTAATGAAATACTCCTCAGAAATGGATTCTTTCCATTTAAATGGAGAGAAGTGTAATCTTTTTTTTTAACTGTATTACTCATTTTAAAATATTTTTTCTCACATTTTTGTTATTTATGTCTTTTAGACTGTTATATTTGAATATCATTTGAGTATTTGTTTCAGAAAGCAAATACTGTGGATACCTGGTTGTAAGTTGACAGTAGAAGACTTGAGGATTAAAGAACTTTCTAAATAACTATATACCATGTTCTTTTTTTAATTAGAAACACATTCCTTATATTAATTCTATGATCATAGGTATACCAGTTTTCAAGTAAAATGCTGATTTTCCATTTAGAAGAAAAATTAAGAAAAATATGCAAGTATGTCCCAAAAGATGCAGTGTACACTTATTGTTCTATAAAAAAACTGTAAATGAAAGGGGTTCAAAAATGATAAATGTCTTACTTAGCCATTTGGGCTTTACGAAACAAGTTTCTCAGATATTCAACAGAGATAAAAAACACATCTTAACTATTCAAAAAACGTGAATGGAAGATGAGGTGCATTCTAAGATTGTCATATGGCCACAAGATCACCTTTGGACATGAACACACATATGCAAGGGAGACAATTATTTCTTCTCTCTTCACAACTGCAAATTTACCCTGTCTTGTGTTTGAAATAATTATCTAAGTTTTATATTAAAACTTACATAAGAAATCAAGATTTAAATTGCTTATTTTCAACATCAGTAAGTTTACTTGACTAGGAATATTACAACACATTTTTTTTTAAATTCCTTTTCAGTAGGATAAGCTGATCTTGGTAAATTTACTCTGGCATTATTTTCTTTGTACAGGGTCTTCAACATGACAGCTTTGGTTTCTGGTGAAAATCTCAGCCACAAAGCTATCTCCCATAAATATCAGAAAGATGAAAATGCAGGCCCAAGCAAAAGATCTAAATTTCAATGATGTCTCGTAAATAGAGGAACTTACTAGGTTCATTTCATTTGAAATGATCTCTGGTGACCTGAACTTGATTTGCAACAATCTGTGTCATTAGTGACTGGAGTAGGCCGAATACTAAATTACTTACACTTTTTAAAGGCACCATCAAGAAAAGCCAGTTAACACCTCAGCAGTTGAAAATGTAGTCTCCTTGGTAAAGTGGGATGTGTTCTGGAAAAAAAGATAAAGAAAAAAGCCACAGCTGATAAATTAGCAGAGTAATGGTGTATGCATATTAGCTCTTCCATTAAGGTACATAATCCAGGTCGTGTAATTATTCTCGAGGCTAAGCAATTATTTGAGACTTTGAGGACAATAAACACTCTTCATTTGCTTGCGGGAATAAAAAATAGTCTTCATTAATGTCCATGGTAACTAAGTCCCCTTACGTCAAATTAAAATGCACTGGTTCTATGTAAAGACAGGCTATGTCATTTCTGTTTTAAGTTATTGTGATTGCACAAACTCTTGGTTTTATTACATTTACGTTAATGATGTTAAATTGACAGGCTATTTCAGTGTCAGTGAACAGCCTTTTCAGGGGATGTATATTGTATTTCTTTTGAAAAGAGGCAGTTTTGTAATTGTATGAAGGCAGCTCAGCTCATTATTGACTTGACTTGATTTGGTTGAGCCATGAATACGGTATCCTGATAAATGAGGGAACTATAGTAGCATATCAAGGATGTGAAATTCCTTTTCAAGCAAATAAAATCTTACATGTTATTCATCGAAATTTTGATTAATATTTTTTCTTAATTAGCAGCAAAGTGGAATTTTATGGAAGTATTTTAAGGTATAATTAAATTCTCCTGGCTCTAATTATTTTTGCCTTAATGAAAGGGTTTTGAGAAACGCAGAACTTGATTAAAAAATTCGAATCCTCCCATTTATGAAAATTCGGGAGTTCAGGTATCACCAAAAATTTGTTATTTATGCTCACACATAAGATATATAATGTGAAAGATAATATTTTTAAATTAGAAAATATTATCTTTGATCATATCAAGTATGACCGCTATGTTCTGTACTTCATCATTATCATGGCATATCTGGCTCTTTCTCTCTTTCTCTCTCTCTCTCTCTATATATATATATATATGCACCTTATCACCCATAGCTCATCCTAAATCTCCTCGATAGCATCCCGTGTTTGCACTGTGCTAATGAATGTTGGTTTTTTGTTTGGCAAATACTACTGTGTTAATGTGTGGGAGTCCATAGGAGGATGTCACTTTTGAGTTCGTCTTTACTTTGCCTGTTGTGTCCAGCAAGTATTTGAATGAATTGCGAGATGGGAGGTCAATGGCTGTACAACTGCTGTTTTTAGGGTGCTGCTTCCATCCTAGTGAAGTTAACATCTATATTTTTTCAAAGCGTTTTATTAAAGTCCAACAGGTGAAACCATTCAGTAATACTAACCTAGCTATACCTTGAATGAATTCCCTCTTTATTTTATCTATCTCTCAATCTGATATGGTATAAAATACTGCTAAAAATTTTGTGTGCTCTCTTGGACGAAGGTTGGCCCAATCCTCGTTATTTGTTTGTTTGGGTGATGAACTAAGTTGTTTTTATTTGCTTCCTGGAATAATTTAAACTTCCAAAACATTCAGAGACCAATTTTATTTCATTGTTGTCCAAATGAAACCTTTTTGATTAATTTTACTCCAAAAATGAATGGGAAATGCTCTCCTATATTGGGCCAATTCTGTTTACTTTACTTACTAATTGGAAGTTTAATTTTAAGCCAAAGCATTACAGGTTCCCTCAAGAAGATTGTGATTTGCCCTGCCTGCAAAAGAAGCAACATGCCAAATTTCATTAAGATTGGCCAATTAACCAAGGAGGCTATGGGTAACAAGTAACCATGTATTCTAACGAAGAACATTATATATATATGTATGCATAAATATTGGGTTGGGGTCACTACAAATAAAATCTACCAATACAATAAATTGAAATATCTGAAGATCTCACAATCGTATCTCTCTCTCTCTCTCTCTATATATATATATATATATTAAAATCAATTATGCAGTTTTGCGGGTGATGGCACTTGAAATGGAGTTTTTGTTCATGGTTAATATCAATGATAATTTGGCCATTTTGATTTTTTGATGAGGATGTCAAAAAATGGTAGTTCTCTAAAATTGTGTTATCTAATGAACTTTATTTTTGGGTTTGGTTTTGGAGTAAGTTATGTAAATTGTTAATGTTGCCCCAAGAGCATTCTGAAAATCTGAAACAATTATCCATATATCTTTTCCATGTTCTAATAAAATCTGTTCTTTATATTGTTGCTGTATTTTTCCATCTGATTTCATATAGATTTTCCTTTAAGTATGCTAAAGTTAGGGTGGCTTATGTCAGTACCATTTTAGTACCCTTAACTGTTCCAAGGGTTTGGTTGAGTTCTATGGTATTTCAAAACTTGTTCGCTATTCATGCCAAATACTATATATATATAAATATATATATATATAATTTATAAACAAATAGTTAGCAGGTAACATTTTAAACAATCCAGAGCTCATATTTTTTGTACACAGTTAAATGGTTTCAAGTATTGCTATCAAACACTAATAATTCAATTTAATGTATATGATTTGTTTGCACACAGTTAAATGGTTTTGAGCATTGCAATTCAAAACTAATAATTCCATTCAAATTTATTCATTCGTTTTCATGCAGTTAAATAATTTCAAGTGCTGTGATGTAATGTTAAAAAGTCAATTTAACATCAGTCATTTGTTACTCACAGCTCTAATGGTTAAGCAGTTATATTTGATCCATAGATGGAACCTTAACAGGTACTACCACTTTGAGTCTGAGTGGAACTGGAAGTAATGGTAATGAAGGGGTACTCCACATTCCCCAGTGCTCCAGGACTATTGTTATATTTTGACCCTTCGACCCAGCCCCAAAATGCTATTCCAAGGTAATACACCGGAAGGAAGTGACACATTCCAACGGCCAGTAATCGAAAGAGATTGCGTGGGCGGATTAAGGCTTATGAGATGGGACAAGGTGAAGGTCTCATTGTGCCATTACAGTCATGCACCGGAAGAGAGTAACCTCTGAACTGCATGACAGTTATTTCCGCTTGATGACGATTAAACATCCGATTCAAAGATCCAGTAGGCGATCGTTATTATTTAACTCAGTTGAGTTTGGGTCCCAGAGCAGTTGCAAAGATCCAGTAGGCGATCGTTATTATTTAACTCAGTTGAGTTTGGGTACCAGAGCAGTTGCCAGCAGACTTCCAGACAGTAGAGACCAGATGTAGTAGGGAAGGCCACACCCGACCGAGGGGGCACTCGGAAAACCCTCGAAGCAGTTGCCAGCAGACTCCCAGAGGGTTAGAGACGAGATGTGGTAGGGAAGGCCACACCAGACCGAGGGGGCCCTCGGAAAGCCCCGATGGAGTAGACCCCAACATCAGGAGAACAATAAAGACACAACGTGACGGTCATAACAGTGGGGTCAAAATATGAAGTTTATGTTCAGTCTCCAGCATCCTCTCACATGCAAACCCTTAAACAACCCTTTCAAACCCTTGCAATAAAGTGAGAGGTAAATATGTTGTAAAGAAGTTTCCTGCGTCTTCCTTCAAACGTCGTTTATTCATGCGTCTGTGTTTGATATTGTGTCGTTGTGATGCTGAATGATGATGTAGATGACTATATAACATTGTAACCTCTCAATCAAATGGTTTAATGGTACTCGTTGGAGGAAGTCTTACTCCCCTGCGGAGATGTTGAACTGTCGGGTTTGAATGTAATTTTTGTTGTCAAAGAGTTATTATCTAGGATTAGTTCTGTAATATACACCACACACACACACACACATATATATACATATACACAAAAAAGTGCCGAGAACTTTTCAGCTGCCCTTTATATCAGTCCAAAATCAGGTCCATATGGCATTTATATTAGTGAATGCTTAAAATTAGACTGCCTAACAGAATTATTAGTATGTGAGGGTGGGGAAAAATTGGAAAAATAGGACAAATCAGTTTTCTCTATTAGAAACGCAGATATCCACTGATAAATATCTTTTGTTCACTTAAAGGAAAAATTACAATAGAGGAAGAAATTATATTTTCGTGAGAAAATCTTTATCAATCTCAAAATAATTATTTTGAGTGCATGAAAACCTTAATTATTTTGTGAATGATTGACAATCGTACGCTGATTTTAAATCTCAAAAGCTATTAACATTTAGACATTGTGACATATCAACCTATTAGCATTAATACTTATACACAGTAAATGTGGGGAGGTCATGTTTTAATGTTAATTTTTTTTCTGATTTTAATCATTTGAGTAAGTAACAAGTAGGTTCTTATGAGGTGAGGATGCTTGTCCCCCAACACTTTGGTTTTGAATTCAGAGTTTTTCATTCTTGTAGACTGGTTTAGGTACTCATGGTGTAACAGTTATCACCGTAGAAAGTGTACTTAGCTATTTGAGTTCAAATCCTGATCGAGAATGTTTCCACTTCATATAGCAATTATACGCATTGGAAAGGTATGAATCCAACTATTCTCCATCCAGATATTGGTAAATAGTCGGGCAGACTGGCTTTTCAACTTTGGTGTGACAGTCTAGGAGAAAGAAAAATGTGAATTCAGACCAGTTGGAGACTAGAAAAAAATGGTTAGTTCCGCCAAGCCTAACCTTGCCTAAAACACGCTACATGATATGCGCCCCGACAATAAAACCAGGTTACAAAACTAGTGACAGACTGGTTTACCAACATACTGTACCAGAGTTCTCAGTCGGTCTATAAGAGATCCATTAGGTGCCCGTGGTGTGATGGTTATCGTCGTAGGAAATGGACACGGCGACACGAGTTCAAATCCTAGACGTGACTGATTGCATTTCACATAGCACTAATACCCTTGGGAAAGGTATGAATCCAATTATTCTCCCTCCAGCTATGGGTAAATAGTAGGACAGACTAGGTTCTTCAGCCTTGGTGAGGCAACTAGTCTAGGAGAAGGAAAACTCTGAATTCAAACCTGTTAAACTCCGCTTAAAAATTGACCTTGTGTCATATCCTGCTCGAGCGGAAGGGTTGGTAAATATGATAAGAGATCCATAAGTAGAATATGTACGTGTTTATTATTTAGGATTAGATTGTATTTGTATAATAGTAATTTTGGTTGGTCATAAGTAGTATGTCTTGATTTGTTCTGGACATATCGTAATTGTTTGTGTACAAGAGTTACCCTATAATTAATGTTAGAGAATTCTGAAAAAAGACTATCTTGTCTATAATATGCAATGACATTTTAGAATTCGTTGCTGTGAAATTTAACCTTTGTTCAATTTATTATCCAGTTTCGTATTGAGTAAAAATAAAACTTTATAGAGTTTAAATATGCTTTGAAACAAAATATTCACGCAGTATCTAGAGTAAGCAGACATATATGTTCTTATAAAAATTGCAACTCGCTTGTGGCAAAAATAAGCTCATACAAGAAAAAACAAATGATAAACAAACACACATTCCAATGGTTATTTCTCTGCAGTCGCATTAAACAGATTGCTGTGTTATGGATAAATTTGTTGGATCATAGACATAACTTACATTCGGTCATATCGTCCTGAATATAATGATACCCATAGCTAGATAAAAAGGTAATATTTAGTTCTCATGTATAATACGCACCCCTAAATTGTAAGCTTTTAAATGTGGGAAAATACGTATAATATACCAATATTTATTGTTGTTATGCGAGCCGCTTTCTTAGACACGTATGCTTTCTTTATTGGCAACATGAAAAAGACTATCCTGATTTTTGTGCCTTCACCTAAGATTGGGTCAAGTCAGTCCAAAGTGATATCTGCCATATTTTTTCTCTTAAAGAGGGGCAGATATTTGTATCAATACGATGCCTTTCTCTAGGGCTTTAGTTTGAAGTGAAACGGTTGTCTGACTGATACAGTAATTGTGTGCTTGTACTTCAATGGTTTCTTCAATAACAAACATACTACTCGAAAAATACAAGTCAAATCAATGCAGACGTGGCTTAACAGTTATTGTCCAAGAAAATGGACATGAAGAGCTGAGTTCAAATTTTGGACGAAGTTTGAATTTTGCTTCAGGCGCATACCCTTACAAAAGGCAGGAATCTATTTTGCTTTCCCACCAGCTATTGCTGAGTGGTTGGGCAGACAGGATTCTTTGGGTTGGGTAAGGTATGTATTTACTCAACCCCTCTGCCACGGGCAAGATGCGACACAAGGTAATTTTTTTCAGAGGAGTAAAAGTGTTTAAAATACAGAATTTTCCTTCCACTGACCAGTTGCCATACGAAGGCTCAATTGCTCAGTGTACCCTACTTTTTACCCATAGAAGCGAAATTAGAAGGAATGGATTCATGCCTTTCCGAAGAGCATTAGCGTGAAGTGAAAGTTAAACAGCTTCATCCAGAATTTGAAGGCCGTATACACTTAACTATACTTTGTGCCTCTCACTTACACCTTTGATACGGTAACCAGTATAGAAGGAAGATTCTGAATTCAAACCAGTAGCACCCTGAAAAACTGACCTTGTGTCGCACTCTACTTATATCAGAGGAATTTCGTAAATACAAATAGAAAACTTTCTCACTCTTTCAATGAAACTTGTATCATAGAAAAATATGCGTATGTGTTTGAGCTGTGTATGTGAGGGAACAACAATGGATGATTCACATGACCTATTAGATCTTCCAGATACAATCTGGAATAATTTCCCTTTATGGCATCTCTCAGAGTAATGGGGGTTACTTGGCAGTAACTATCTCTTCTCCAAATAACATTCAACTGGTTTTACAGGAATACATTTTACCGGCAACAAGGAATGTTTCCTGACCTGACCTCTTATTGAACACTCTAGATCAGTGTTTCTTAACATGGTCTATAATCTCGCTTTATGAGGGGATGGTGACTAAATTTATTTCATGGGGTAGTTTACTGGCTGAAAGAGGAATTTTGAATGAGTACTATAATTAATCGTTTATAACAGGCACTCTAAATTTCCGTCTTCAAAATTCTGGAAAAAGCATCTCTCATTGACTTTTTGGAATTTGCTGCAGCTTAATCTAAACTAACTTTAGAATTAGTTGAACTTTTTATCTGGTTTGTATTCACTAAAATTAGTATTTATATATTTTGTATATTGTTTCGAAACAAAATTTACACGGTATTTAAAGCAAAGGCAAAAGACATGTTCAGAGAAAAATATAACAAATTGTCGACAAAAATAAGTTCATACTTGAAGAAACAAATTATTGACAAATATGTATTCCAATGGCTATTTCTCTGAATCGGTATAAAACAAGTGTTTGTTATTCATGAGTTAGTTTGAACCATTGATATGGCTTACTTTTAGTCATACCGTGCGAATATGACAACGCATGAGACTGCAAACAATTTAATTTTAAGTTCACATGTATAATGCGCACCGTTATTTTGGGGGCTGAAAAATCAGCGAAAAATAGTGTCTTATACACAAATAATTATGGTACGTACAATTTCACGAATGTTTTATTTTTGTACTTTTCTCTTAACTGTGAGTCAGTAACTGTTAAGAAAATGGACAGCTTTGCTTGTCATTTATTCAATTTTCTGTCTTTTAACGGTAGGAAGTGTAATAGAGTCACCTTCTCTCGTCCGGTTGTCGCTTCTCACCACCATTTTGTCTTTTCGTTCATTCATAGCTTCTTGCCGTTTCATCTAGTCTTATGTTCTCTACTGCCGGCAAAAATCACAAAGACATTCCTTCTGTGCATATAACTTCATTACTTCAAGGACTTTTACCCGTAAGAAAAGTGTAACAGTAACCATCATCTTTCAAACAAGAAAATTGAAGCTGATGCATCCACAAATAATTATACTACACTAATGTTTAACGGTCTATTGGCCTAGCGTTTAGAGCGTTCGCCAATGGCCCAGGAGACTGGGGTTCAATCCCAGGTCGAGTTATACCTAAGACTTAAAAATGGTACTTGATACCTCTTTGCTTAACACTCAGTATTATAAAGTATAGATCAAGAGTAAGTGGAGCAATCCAAGGAAAGAAGTAGCACCCTTCCCTACAACACCTCGGTGTAGTAGCTATCGAAAAGGGAACCTTTGGGTCACTCTCGACTATGGTCACCAACTTTACTTTTTTACTTTAGTTTTTCTCAATGGAGTCTGCTAGCCCTCTACCTAAGGAAGTATTAAGAGTTATAAGAGGCAGTGACATATATGAGTATAATTTGGAGGTGGCAGAAGGAAGTGTTTCGGATAGGCATTCATGTAAATAGATTAGGATATACTGTGCTAAATGGATTGACTTTCTAAGGCTAAAGAGCTTCATCTGTTGTTTTTTTTTTTAGAAGAAAAAGAGGGGAAATTGTACTCGTGTCTTTCAAAAAGGCATTAGTGTTTAATAAAAGTAACTGTCTCTGCTGGTATTTGAACTCATTTCACAGATTTCTTCGCCTCTGAACAAGGACTATTTTTCATTGAGACAGATAAATGAAAATTATGAATTAAAAACATTTTCAGTATTGCACGTAACTTCTTTGCTTTGGTCTATTTACCAGCATATCAACTCTTTGTGGGTTATTTAACGCTGAAATTTGATTCATTTCTCAACGCTTCATTACAATCATAATAATATTTTAAATGTTCCATTAATTTTTTTTTTTTACTTGGGAGATTCAAAAGTTTTGCTGTGTATTAGTAAGTACTAGTTTTCCGTTCATATATCACTTGACCAAAACAATTCAAGTCACGGAAGGTATCTGCTGGGGTCGGTAGCATTATGGCAGCAAACTGACACGGTGTTCATTTAATCACTCCATGTTTGGTTTGAAAGATGCACAGATGAGCGTCAAACACAGTTTAATTTGGGTACTTATGCTTCACAAGTTCAAACTGGGCCAGCGTGCCACGGAAGCAACCAAAAACTTGCTGTGCGAAAATTGAAGACACACTTGATCATAATACTCTAACCAAAAGGTTCAAGAAATTTTTACTTGTGTAACTAGAACCTCGACTATCTGGTGAGGTCAGGTAGGCCTTAAATCGTAGATTTTGAGGCTGTGTTCCAAGCCTTAGAGGCAAATCCAACGAGTAATACTCTGAAAGTATCAGGCACAGTCAGCATCTCTCAGTTCCACGTAGTTTTATCCCCTCCACAACCTCATCAAAAGCATCCAGAGTTGACAAACTGTGTCTCTCATTGCTAAAATATTGCAAAACTTTTTACTCACTTGAGTATTTGCCTATAATCATTTGTTTGCATACAATTATGGTTTCACATATTCCTATCCAATTTTCGAGCAGACCTATTTGACTCATAGATGGGTCTCTAACATGCACCACCTCTCTGAGTCAAAGAAGACTAAGGAATTATGTCAAAGAATTGTTGATTCGACACTTCCCTGAACTTTAGACCTGGAGCCTCATCACCAGATGTAGTTTAGTGTCACCCAGGATACTCTTTTTTTGGGTGGGGGTCTTACCCCTCTTCTGAGAATACCCTTAATATATTCTAAGCACTACGAATGGAGCAAAGCTTAATCAGGATTTAGAAAAATCTGAATTAATTTGGTATTTAGATAGAAATAATAATACTATCTAGTAAGAAGCCCAAACATTAAAACAAAGAAAATCCTATGAGATATTTAATACATGATTATGAATTATGATTAAAATATAAAGTGTAAAGGGAAAGCAAATACACATCAATACATTTTTAAATGTTTTTTATGAAATAAAAAAACTGATACACAACATCACAAGAAGATAGATGAGTTTTTAAGAGTTACTCCATCTATTATTCTCATTCTTCGGGTGCACAATCACTGCGAAGGGAGAGGATCGTTTTTTTTTTCTTTTTAGTTAGTGTCTACTAATCTTTTCTTTTTAGAGTTGAAACCTCTCCACAAAAAAAAAAAGAAAAGAAAATCGATTGAGAAGTGTAAATACAACCTAGAAAAATCCTTTATCATCAGAATCTTACACAGAAGAAAGTTTATTAAACATATCAGCTGAAATGTTTAGGTAACAATAAATGAGACAAAATGAATTATGTAAATAATTCCAATATCTTTTGAAGATCAGAAACACTTAGTTCAAAATTACAGATTGTATCAGACGAATGACAACAACAGTAGTTGTACTTGTAGTAGGAGCAACAGTAAGTCCACACAAGAGTGTCATCATTGATGTTGCTATCCCAGAAGATTACTGGGTGACAGTAAAAAAAACTTGAGAAAATTAAAAACTAAGCGAAATGAAAGGTTGAAGTATGATGAATATAGAGGCTCAGTACCAAGGTTATTCTTATCAGTATAAGTACACTTGGCACCATACTATATTGAATCATGAAATACCTTGGAAGGGGTTGGCATGGCATTTGATTTCCCCAAATCAGCAAATCTTTAAAATGTATATGTATTTTGAGGAAAATTCTCAATCTAAGATCATTGATCAAATGAAAATTCCAAGAAACCATTCCAAGAGTCCCAGTTATAATTCCTATTGCAGTCATCTTCATATTTCAAAGCTTTTTTCAGCTCTTTGGAAAAAATCCAAGCATTTGTCTATCTTTTCACTATCTCTCATTTTTACTTGGTGGTCTTCTGGAATGGCTTCCATTAGGGGATCTGTTTTTATCTCAGAATCCCTGAGAATTTCATGCATCTCATTTTCTAGAATGGATTCTTGTTTGTGCATCTATCTGCATCACCAAATTTTAATCTCTTGCACAATTCCCTGTGGATCACTTTTTATCATCATTTCACTTTTTTCTAGTTTATCACATCAGTTTTAACTGGTGGTTTTTTCAATGAAATCTATGTAACAGCAAGTCTCCTGGTTAATATCATTATAAGAAGTGCATTACAAAAAAAAAACTAAAGATAAAAAAGATTCACTCTAAAATTGCTGAATTACAATGCTTTATCTAACAATAAAAATAGTTATCTACTAAGCTTATCTTAACTTGGGCACAAAGCCAAAAGTAAGGTGTATCCATCAAAAATCAAAATCAATACTTATGGTCAGCTAGTAGAGCTCACAAGCTGTAACAATATGAACATGATTCCTGAATGTATTGGATACACTGTATATTTGAAAAAAAAACATTCGAAAAAATGAAAAGAATTAGTTATTTTACGCACCTATCCTGATGTAATAATGAACAAGATAGTCTTGCAGACTAATTACTACTAAGTAGTAAGTTTGATTCTAACTAGGTGCAACCCTGTGCCAAACAGTAAGTTTATTTTCAAGGATGCTTTGAATGGTGAAATGGTTAATTTCACCATTCAAAGCATCCTTGAAAATAAACTTATTTTTCAAATATACAGTGTATCCAATACATTCAGGAATCATGTTCATATTGTTACAGCTTTTACAGCTAGTTCAATTTGTTAAAACAAAGAAGAAACACAACTGAATAAAGAAATAAAATAGAATAAAATGAACAGTGCTATTAGGTATTATCATTGCATAGGAATTATATAGTAAATATTTTTAAGTGGTAGGGTGACCCAAACACTGGTGGCAAAGGGAAATAATTAGAATCTCAGAGGCAGAATCTCGATTTAGAAAAAAACTTTATCTTTGTTTTATAAACTCTTAGATGCTAAGCAAAAGCAACGAATAAAAACATGGGAAAAACACTTCGGGGAAAAATTATCCTAATGCTCTTCTTGCAGTAGGGGTTTAAGAAAAAATTATCCTAATGCTATTCTTTCCATAAGGTTCATAGTTAGACATTCAAGAACTTCTATTGTTCTGTATCTTAAGTGAAAAGGAATGCATTTCTCCAAATTTATGCACATATAAGGATAAATCAACAAGTCTGGCACAGTTATTAGAAGAATTTTGATCTGAAATTTTTCTGTTTAATGCTGTCTACAGAAAAGCATTTGGCTTAAGTGTACTGACAAAAAAGAAGATTGTGTTGAACAGAAGGAAGTTCAAAGATTGGTTACAGCACAGGTTGCTAGTATTACCAGTTGTTTTTCCTGGTCACCTGTCACAGAACTAACATGCTCATTGCTGTAAAATTTAGTGATCTCATCCATAAGAATGACTTGACTGTGAGTCAAACTATAGGCTTATTGATATGCCAATATATCTATTTATAAATTATTAAAATTTTCATGATATTATATATAGAATTGTTACCTAGTAGCAATATTTCTAATGTAGCAATATGCTTAAGATGTTCTTACTTAAAAAATAAAGCATTTTCCTGGCAAATTTGAAAGACAATGATAATTTAATGAGGAGTACATTAACACTGGATATCATTTTTTAATCATCCAAAATCTCAATATAATGGAGATAGCTATAAGATTCTAATTAGAATCCTTCACTCCTTCCTAAATAGAAGAATCAATAGACTTTAATTGGTTCATGCATTATCAGCTATATTTGAAAAATTCTCATTATGTTTGTATATACATATAAATGTATGTGCGAAA